>JAUNZO010003541.1:0-600000 GCA_031894775.1 Chloris gayana | reverse complement strand
GTGGACGATGGTTGTAAATTTTGGAACTTAAACATTTGTAATATGGTTGGAACTTCTATAATGTTAGATATAAATGATGACATATTATGATATTGTGTTTGTGACTTAATTAATTGGTACAAATTTGTCGTGTACCTGGCTAAATTCGAGGATCATTTTTTCTAATTGGGCTGAAATCTGGATTGGCTGAAATATGTTTCGATGATCCATATTATGGCTGAATTCTTGATGGGCTTCTATATATTTTACACTCAAATAAAAATGTTTGGGCCAAATATGCTAAGCCACTTCATTTGCATCATGGGCTAAAAAATTTAACTGCACCAAAAATAATGAGGCCCATAAATAATGGCATTCTTTGTTGGGCCATAATCGGGCTACATTTGAAATGGCTGCACCCATTTAAACTCGGATGGGGTCTAACATCTATGACGGTTACAAAGCGTCATTGATTTGCTCAATCCATGACAATTGAACGTCACCCGGATCGATCTATGACGCGAGATACATGACGACAACCGATTTCGTCACGAATGCTATTCCGTGACGGTTTTCAAGCAATCTATGACAAAGTTTGAATGTCATGGATCTCTAGATTGGTTGTAGTGTTAGATAGACATGGTCGGATGCTTGAGTATTCTCCGGATCATCTTTGTGATGTGTATGCTACATTACATTAGATTTTCCGGAGGATACCTAAGTATCATGACCTATTTACCTCGATGTCCTATAAATTGCGGTATGCATTGCATAATGCGCACTTGTCTTTCTTATGAAAGCGTTCTACATTATATGTCCTTCATCTTCGTCTACCTCCTCTACTATATGATTCTGATGCTATCCCTTCTTTCCTTTATTTTCTCCCGTCTCATTGGTCTAGCCATGCTCGATGATGAAAGCGAGCTAAGTGATAGCGTTGGATGGCCGTTGATTCGGCAACCCGTACTCGAGAGCAATTTTTACTTCCTTTTTCCCTTTAGTTGCCTTTTTAAACACTTTTATATCTATATTCTTATGTGTTATCAATGTAAAGAAGCTTAACAATATTTGTATCTATTTTTTTCTTTTAGCAAGCTTAACGAGTGGATCAAGGCAAAGAAGCTAAACCCGTTTAGAGCCCTATGTCGATGCATGAATCACCCGACGGTTCCGATCATTCAACATCGTTTGAGGAACCTTCTCCTCTCGAGATTCCTTGCGGTAAAAGGCAACGGGGTGAGCAGCCGGACCCTAATTACAACCCAAACGATGACGTAGATGATGTGGTATCGTATCGTCAAATTCTTATTTCATGGAAAATAATCAAAACGTCCTCTTAACTATATTTTGAATAGGTTGTTGAAACACGTCGTAGTGCTCGACGCTTATTTCTTGAAGATGCTCCTCCCACATCGTCGGAGGCCGCTGCTGCAACAGCGTCCACTGCAGAAAGACAGAACAAAGGGCAAAGAAATACAAACAAGCTGCATACTCGCCGTTGAAGCTGTTACGGCAATAGACAAGGATGGGCCTCCGGTTGAGCCTCAAGGCGTCCACGCGAACCGGCGCAATGATTGCGGTGTATTAGTACAAACCGCAATCAACATTAAGTATGACAGCTGGCTTGACGTGCCAACCATTGAAAAGGACACGTTGTGGGAGAACTTGGGTAGAACCTACATTTTCCCACCCGAAGTCTCCGAGCGGGCCAAAAATGCTACTCCGAAAACCATGGGGAGGTGCTTAAGGACATTCAGGACAACCCTTAATATGAAGTTTGTCCGGAAGGGTCTCACACTGTTCCGAAGTACAGTTATATCACGCCTAATGATTGGAACTCGTTCGTCGAGAAAGTCTCCTCCGACGATGCCAAAAAGAAGAGCAAAATTTTCCAAAGCTTGTGTAAAAAGAACAAGTTGCGTCACAATCTAGGACCAGGAGGATACAAGGCTAAAGTGAAGAAACGGAGGAGTATGGAAGAACAACACCGACAAGCTAGAATCCCGGACCCGTTAGAAGGATGCAGTGAACGAACCCGAAATTGGGTGCTTGGGCGTTCAAAGTCCACTGCTGATGGGCAGCTGGTGCCGAAAAGCTCTGGGGTTACCGAAGTCTTGCAAAAAGCAAGTAGTCGCCCAACCGAAGGAAGGTACTCTCAATCCACAGACATGATGAGTTGACTGCTGCCATTGGGACCGATGAACATCGGGGTCATACAAGAGGGGTCTCTTCATTGGCAAGACCGAAAGAAGTGTCGTCTGCTGCCACGAGTAAAGAATGTAGTAGGTGTGGGCCACGCGAGCAGCAGGGTATCAATCATGAATGCTGGGTAAAAAACTTCTACAAATTCATAAAGAATAATCCTCAAGTTGTCATCCAACCTATTGCGGTACCGGAATTTCATCTCAACATTGACAACCCAAGCCCGTATGCTCGGCCTCCAAGCATTCATGACTCTGCGCCTGGTGCCACCAGGTACCCGGTGGATGACATCACGGAGAATACACCTTGCGAGCTACACATGACGCTCGGCAAGAGAGGGAAGACCGTCAAGGTAGCAGAGGGCATTGCGATCCCCGGACGTACATTTAACGATGTACCAATTCCCCAGGAGTATACTAGAGTCCAAGTAATCAACGTTGAGGACAACTATCTTGCTTGTAACCTTGATTATCCAAAGGAGGATGGTGGTATTGAGACACTTGAGATGCGATTAATCATATCATCCTTTGCCTTTGACGTGAGATCGTTGTTCTTATAGCGCAATCTTCGCCTAGACCTCAGCCTCCTCCTACTAAAGAAGCACCGGTTGACCGTGAGATTTCTTTTGAGCCACTACCTTCACCTCGGCCTTCTCCGACGCATGAGGACCAGATCCCTCCGGAACATTGCTTCTCCACACCGCCTCGTCCGGATGTTGGGAATGAGGCTATTCTCCTTCGAACAACATCGACTCCGGTTCTAGCGACACCACGTGACAAAGGGGCTAGGACGATTCGTAGCTCGTCCATCCCGCCTAATAACGAGTGAACCTTTGATCGACCCTGTTCCACCTCCGCCTCCGAGGAAGGAGTTATCTAGCGCGGAAATAAGTAAGTACACTTTTGTAGTACTTATGAATTCACGACTATATATATAATTACTGATATATTAACGACTTGGCATGCAGTCCCAACATGGCATATAGGCGTGGCGGCATCATATAGGAGCCAGAATAAGGAACTGGTCCCGCATGTTCCTCTTCTGCCTCCTAGCGTCCCAGAAGGAGGTTGGGTTCTCACATAGGAGAACCCATAAGCATGACATGCACTATGTAAAAGCACCACAAAAATAACACAATGATACCATTGTATAAATAGTGACGCTTGTTCTCTATAAGTGTCACTAATTTAAACACCAGACGCGTCACCAATAACACTTGTTTGATGACACGTCTCGTTGCAACGCGTCACTACTTATTCTATGATATTAGAGACACATTTAGACTACCCACGTCACTATATAGAGACTACATTGGTGACACTTACCAAATGGACGCGTCACCGTTGATGTGGAAAGTTAGTGGTGACACGTTTTAACCCAACGCGTCACTAATTTTTCAGCTATAATTATTGTAATATTTGGAAAAATAAGTACTAGAAAAACAAAAACAAAAAAATCCTCCGTGATGGCCGGCCGCACGCGCCTCTGCATCTGCTGTCGCCCGCACGCGCTTCCTTCCGCCTTCCCCCACCGGGGGCCGCCTCCTGCTTCACCCCGCTCATCCCTCTGCCTTCCCACCCTTCCATGCACCTCAGCCTCCGCCTCCGCCCAGCTGCCGCCTCCTCATCGTCTTCCGCACCGAGCAGCAACCATGCTGCATCTGTGCCTGCCACGTGCGCCTGTGCCTCCCCTATCGGACGCGCTCCGCTTGCACCGCGACCTCTGGCTCTGACTTCATCTTCCGCGCCGCGCGCTGGGCACTGGGCGTGCCACCGCCTCTCCATCCCGCTGCTCGCCACGCCGCTGACTCTCCCACCCTCTGCTGGCCACGTCTCCGGCCACTACCCACGGCGCCATCGAGCCACCGAGTTGGAACGCGGCAATCTATTCGACGTGGTGAGCTCCTGAGACCTTCACACATTTCTTTCCTGCTTGCTAGGACGCATTCGTTTGGTGCCCATAGCCTGTTCGACGAAATGCCACAAGTAGAGTTAGCTTATAATAGTAGCACTGGCATGCGGTTTTGTTAAGGAGCAGCACGTTTGTTAAGGAGCAGCAGAAAGAATTGGCAGCTCGTCTTTTGTGTTTGATGTAGCGAAAATTCAAATTGAGGGTGCTATTGTTTTTCTTGTGAACTTAACATATTTATTGTGAACTGAATCTGGATAGATTCAGAATAAATACAGCAACTACTAGGCTGCATAGTACATTTAACTTGAAAACCAAAAGGACTTGTTTCTCAGCACCAACTGCTTTTGGTGTGCAGCTTGCTTGCTTTGCTCCTATCTGATCTTGGCCATGACTTAGGTGTATTGGAACACATCCTTTCTTGTGCTGTGCTGTTGTTCTTTGTGGATGGTGACATGCCCGATTGATCCCAGGTGGACTACAACATTTCTATTTTGCTAGTCGGGGCTACAGCATTTGTGAAAATCAGAGACATGTGACCCTTCAGGTCATATGCTAGCTGCAGTAATCATATGTTTATTGTTGATCTTTGTTGGAAACATTTGCCCAGGCCTCTCCTGTTAGAAGCATTAGGCATCCACTACGGGAAAGACAAAGTTTCCCGTGTGTAGGAAACTTCGCCGTGTGCCGTTTGTCGGGCACACGGCGTACACAACATTTCGCCGTGCGCCAAGACAAGTACACACGGCACAAACCAGGCACCTTTGCCGTGTGCCACCGCGTGACACACGGCAAACATATATTCGCCGTGTGTCGTGGACACGGCACACGGCACAATTCCTGTTCGTCGTGTGCCAGTGACCGCGCACACGGCAACGATTATGTTCGCCGTGTGCCAGCACGGGAGCACATGACGAACGTTGATGGCGTGCGAGCGTCTAACGGTGCGCACGAAGCGGCCTGACGGCGCGCCCGGCCTGTGCGCGGCACGTGGCCCTGTTTGTCGTGTGCCTCGCCCAGGGCACACGGCAAACATTAGTACCACATCGGCCAGCCAGGGCACGGCCGCCCTGGCACTCTCGACGTTATCGATACATGCGCACACGGCCTGTGGGCTGCTAGGACTGGGCCGGCCGAACCTGGGCCTGCTTATGAAAACCTTGCTAGTAGTGGTGGGCCCGGTCGACGGGCTGGGCTTGCTTATGAATGCAGGTTAGTAGTGGCTGCCCAGTAGTAGAGGCCCTACCCCAGGGCTCGGGCTTACAGGCAAAATTTTTTTATAACTTAGAAAAGAAAAATTTTCCATTAACTTAGAAAAAAATTTGCCTGCAGGCCCGAGCCCTAGGGTAGGGCCTCTACTACTAGGCAGCCACTACTAACCAGCGTTCATAAGCAAGCCCAGCCCGTCGACCGGGCCCACCACTACTAGAATGGGATTCATAAGCAGGCCCAGGTTCGGCCGGCCCGGACCTGGCGGCCCACAAGCCGTGTGTGCGGATGTATCGATAATGTCGAGATGGCCAGGGCGGTCGTGCTTTTAAGCTGGGCACGGCCGCCCTGGCTGGGCGATATGGTACTAATGTTTGCCGTGTGCCCTGGGCGAGGCACACGGCAAACAGGGCCACATGCCCGGTGCCACCCGCTGGCTTTGCCGTGTGCCGCCGCAGTGCAGCACACGGCAACATTAGCCACGTGCCGCGCACGAGCACGCGTGTTTTGCCGTGTGCCGCACCGGGGCACACGGCAAATGCTTTATGCACACGGCATAAGTTACACGTGACATGCACGTGACCTTTTGTGCCGTGTGTTATTCCAAGGCACACGGCAAACATTATTTTTTTCTTCTCCTTTTCTTTTATAGCTTTTTTTCCTTGTCAACACATTAAGCAAGGAACATGAATTTCATTATTTGGTATTATTTATCAAATTTTGCTATATTTGTTCAATTTTTTCCATTCCTTGTATTATTTCATGAAATTCAAATTTTGAATTGCAAGTGATTCTGATAATGGAGTATGGTGGAGGAAAACATGATATTCATGTTTATTGTTCCTATTTGAGTGCATATGCAAGAAATAACAAGAAATTATGCGTGTATTGTACATGAAATATAACTACTAGCATTTTCTTTAATCGATTTTAAATTTTATGAAATACAAATGGAGTCTGAAAATTATGAGAATTGCCCCGACATCGTTTCATCCCATGTAGAGGCTGTGGTAAAAAGTATAAAATGTTTTGAACAACTTGTCGTACATGTCGCTCACAAATCTGAAGATCTACGTAGAAGATTCAGAGTCTTGAATATGAGGCATCCATATATTGCATGAAAATTTTCGTCGGCTCATTTTTTGACATCAACCAATTTTATATAGGTACTAGGACATCTTATTAGTGTCTAGTTCAAATTTGGTTGTTTTTTCAAAATTTCTATGCATTTATAATTTTTTTTAAAAAAATCAGCAAGAAATTCTTTCCCGTGTGTCTTATGTCGGGCACACGGCAAAGAGCTAGGTTTGCTCTTTGCCGTGTGCATGGCACGTGGCACACGGCAAAGACTGCTTATGCCGTGTGCCCTATGTTTGCCGTGTGCCCGGCACGTGGCACACGGCAAACCTGATCCAGATCTAAAAGTCCCCGGTTAGATCGGGGACTTGTCCATTTCTGGCTTCCCCGTCCGTCCGCCGCTCCGCCCGCGTTGCGCCTCCCCACGCAAGCCCCCGCGCCCGTGCCCGCCTCCGTGTCCGTGCCCGCGTGCTAGGTGAGCACATCGTAACCGAGGTGAGATAAATTTTGTGAATGTATTGACGACGCGATGGTGATATGATTATCGGCCATCGAGCCGTATGTGACCGTATGTTCTAGGTTGTGGGAACCTCTCCAAGCGGGAGAGGTGCTGTCGAATTTTTCAATTGACAAGTTTTAGTTTACTGTTTTGTAGGAAAGACGATTTGACGCGGCCCCGACAGTCTCCCCGTCATCGAACCGTCCGTCATCGAGCCCTAGGTGAGCACATCGTAAACATCCCTCTCGTATGTTTCATGCTCGTAGCTTGAGTCACGTAACCTAGTTAGGTGTCTCCCGTTCGAAATAGATACGGTTGAAGATATGTTGATCTTTGCATATCTTTGACTATATCTCGTTTCGAATTGTCCACGTTTTTTGGACAGCTCGAGGATGCGTAGTGGGGGTTAGTTTCACGGTATACTCCTGTCCGAGACAGAATTTCGGCAGCACGTCTCCGTTGTTCTCCGGATGCACAATCTCCTTTGTTGGACGTGTATTTGGAGAACAGCGGGGAGGTGCTGCCGAAATTCTGTCTCGGACAGAGTATACCGTGAAACTAGCCACAACTACGGATCCTCGAGTAGGATTAGGACCTATCTTCACCTATTAGACTATAGGCATCGGTGTAGATGAAATTATGTTTGATATTTTTCTACGATATGTCGGAGGATGTCGAACCATGAGTGGATGTACACCGGATGGGCAAAGAATGGAAACTTCACTCGTGAATGGATTTATAATACCGACCAGTTCTTGGAACGAGCATTTGCTAGGCTTGAAGGACCGAAAGTAACTTGGTGTCCATGTGACAATTGTAGAAACACTCGTCAAGACAAGTAAAGATGTTGTAGGTAGACACCTTGGCAAGAATGGATTTATGCCGGACTATACCTTGTGGACCTGTCATGGTGAAAGCATGCGTCCGTGACATGAGGTAGTGAGACAACGCATGGAGATTATGATTCCGATGCCGGTGTAGCAGACATGTTAAATGACTACCATGAAGCACACGGGGATGAAATACCAACGGAGGAGCGGGAGGAGGAGCCAGAGGCAACTGCAAAGGCATATTACCAAATGATGGAGGCGGCAAAACAACCCCTTCACGGGCATACCAACGTTTGCCAACCGGATGCCATTGCTCGCCTAATGGCCATAAAGTCTCAGCATGGCATTAGTCGAAACGGTTACGATGCTATGTTGATCGTTGTTGGCAGCCTCGCTTCCGGAAGGTCACATTCTCGCCAAAGAGCATGTATGAGTCACGTAAACTACTAAGCGCGCTTAAGATGCCATATGAGCAGATCCATGCTTGTCGGAACGGATGCGTCTTGTTCAGAAAAGAACATGCTCAAGCAAAGCACTCGTCCAAAGTGTAACTCCTCTAGGTACATGGAGGTAAAGGGGAGGATGGTAGTGTGAAGCACCTCAAGATTCCCGTAAAAATCCTTCGGTACCTTCCGTTCATACCGAGGATCCAACGTCTTTACATGAACGAGGAGACCGCAAAGCGGATGACATGGCACAAACATGGGCATAGGTACCATCCCGACAAGCATGTACACCCCGCCGATGGCGAATCTTGGACACATTTTGATGGGGTTTACAAAAACATCGTTGTAGAGGATCGCCATGTACGTGTGGCCCCGGCAACCGACGGGTTCAATCCTTATGGAATGGGTGTTGCCACATACACTTGTTGGCCCGTGTTTGTTATACCACTTAATCTCCCTCCCGGCGTACTATTTCAACGACAATTCATATTTCTGTCGTTGATAATTCCCGAACACCCCGGGAATTGTATGAGTGTGTTCATGGAGCCTCCGATTGATGATTTAGAACGTGCTTGGAATGATGGGGTATTGACATACGATCGAGCTACAAGGCACAACTTCAAAATGCGCGTGTGGTTTCACTACTCTCTGCATGACTTTTTGGCATATGGGGCATTCTGTGGCTGGGGTGTTCACTCTAGGATTCCATGTCCCGTATGTAAGGGAACAGTGGCGTTCAATCGGTTGTCTAAGGGTGGCAAGTTTTCTTCGTTCGACCAACACCGACAATTTCTCCCTCTTGACCATCCATTTAGAAAGGACAAAAAGAACTTCACGAAAGGTCGGGAAGTTAATGACCCTCCACCACGGATCATGACTGGTGCCATGATTCGGGCTGAGTTAGAGTCACTAAGGTTGGATACGAGAAAAAATTGTTTCGTGGGATACGGAGTACAACATGCATGGAATCAAATACCAAGCTTGTATCGGCTTGGATATATGGATAACATTCTCCTTCCACACAATACTGACGCGATGCACACTGAAAAGAATATCGCCGAGGTCGGTTTTAACACAATCACGGGCATCCCCGACGAAACAAGGGATAATGTGAAAGCGAGACTCGGATCAACAACTCATATGTGATAGACCAAAGCTAAGCATGGTGGAGCCTAGACCGGGCACCAAGTCATGGAAGAAGCCTAAGGCTGATTTCGCCGTCACTGCGGCTCAAAAGAGGGAAGTACTGGAATGGTTCCGGACGTTAATGTTTCCTGATGGCTTTGCAGCAAACTGGGCTAGGGGAGTGAATTTATCTATCGGGCGAGTCACCGGGCTCAAGAGTCATGACTACCACGTGTGGCTTCAGTATCTTCTTCCGGTGATGGTTCGAGGCTATCTCCCGGATCATGTCCGGACCGTGCTGGCAGAGTTGAGTTATTTTTTTCCGTGTGCTTTGTGCTAAGGAGGTCTCCCGGACCCTGATTAAAGACTTAAGAGAAAGTGGCACCCGCGTTGCTCGTAAGATGGAGAAGATCTTTCCACCCGGGTTCTTCACTTCGATGCAACATATGATTTTACACCTTCCTTATGAGGTATGAATGGGTGGTCCTATGCAGTTTCGTTGGTGCTATCCAATCGAGAGATCTCTAAAGGTTCTTCGGACTAAATGTGGAAATAAATGCAAAATCGAAGCTTCTATAGCAGAGGCATACGTTCTTGAGGACGTGGCAAATTTCACAACTAAATACTATTCCGACAACCTCCCAAGCATGCATAACCCCGTTCCTCGTTACAATGCCGGCGAAGGTGAATCGAAACTTAGCCTTTTTCAAGGGCAACTTGGAACTTCATTTGGTGGGAAGAATAAGTTGTTGAGTCATACCGAGTATCACACGATCATGCTATATGTGTTGACCAATCTTTCCGAAGTTGAGCCATATATACAGTAAGTTCTTAATGATTCTTTCACTCAAGTAGTCCCTCTTCTGCGTCAAATGTCAATCCCCCGATTTTTTTTGCTACAGGAAATTTTTACATCAATTCCGGCGTTGAAAAAGGGAACCTACCCCGCACGAACTTGATACCCTACTGAAATGTGGTGCGGGGAATCAAATGCCCGATTTCATTTCTTGGTTCAGACATGAGGTAACGTCCAATTAATGGATATGTACTTAGTTTGTCACTATAAATAGCGCATAATTAATTAATTGTCCTCGTGTCTCTTGCAGGCACAAATGGATAAGTCCATGAGCGCCGAGTTGAGGCAAGTTGCGTGTGGCTTTAACTATAGAGTCACGAGCTATAAAGATTATGACGTTAATGGATATCGCTTTCAGACGAGATGGTACGAGGAGACTCGTCCGGGACGACGAACCACAAATACCGGAGTTTTTACTCAAGGCCAAGATGGGCTCGAGTATTATGGAATACTTGAAGAGATATACCAACTCAAGTTTCATGGTTCCAAACCTCTTACTCCTGTCATTTTCAAATGTCATTGGTTTGACCCTCAAGTAGTGAGACGGACGCTCGGCATTGGGATGGTTGAAATTCAACAATCCTCCGTCTTACCCGGAGACGATGTCTATATCGTGGCTCAACAGGCCACACAAGTATATTATGTGTCATACCCATGCCGGAAGGATGGTCTCAAAGGTTGGGATGTTGTCTACAAAATAAGGCCACACAATAAACTACCTCTTCCAAACGATGCCGATTACACCATAGACCCAAACCAATATCACGAACATGAGTTCTTTCAAGATGACGGGCTAGAATGGACCTTTGCGGTAGACGTATTCGGAATGTTCGATATGGAAGTAGACAATGAGGATGTTGTAGAAGAGGTTGATGATCCGGCTGACTTACGTGAACTTGAAGAATCACTTTCGGGTGTTCCCGACAAGCATGTTCCTTCCGATATCATGTTGATATCGACCTGTGCGAAAGTGATGACGGGGATTATGATCCAGCTGATCCCGATGATGATGATTATTTCTAGATGAACATGTATGATTTTGTTATTTTCCCGATGTTGATAATAGTTATTTTGACATATACTATTACAATACTTTAATATTTCAAATTATGTTTTATTGTTCTTTCATAGTATGTTGACAGTTTTGTTTTTTTCAATTGCAGGTGATTGGGTGAAGATTGTGGGTGGTGTCTTCAAGTCGCTCGCGTCGTTGTACCAGCATGAGTGAAGCCAAAGAAAAAAGTAGACCCTCCGGAGCCGAGGATGCAGGGAGTAGTCGAGGGAGACGAAAGGGGGAGGAGGAGGGAGAGGGAGGGGAGGAGGAGGGAGAGGGAGGGGTGGAGGAGGACGGGGAGGGAAAGGGAGAGCGAGGGACCCGTCGCCCGTAGCTCGGCTCCGAGTCCGAGGAGAGGGAGGAACGTGACGAGTAGGGGGAGGAGTCCGAGTCCGAGTCCGAGTCCGAGTCCGAGCAGGAGAGGGCGGAGGAGGGGGAGGGGCAGGAGGAGGAGGGGGAGGAGGAGGAGGGGCGGGAGGAGGAGGAGGGACGGAAGGAGGAGGGGCAGGAGGAGGAGGGGCGGGAGGAGGAGGAGGGGCAGGGAGGAGGGTGGGGCAGGGGGTTCCACTTCCTCTACTCCATCGGTGTGGTTGAGAGGTCCTTCGGAGCTCCCGAAGCGACCGATACTTGTTGACAGACGACCGATGATTCGACCCGATCCGCCAAAGTAAGTAATTTTACATGCTATCACAACATATTCATTCGATTCTTATAATGGAAAATACTAACTTCTTCATAATTTGTGTAGGAGTTGGGTGGTCGTCGCTCCAGGTGATCACAAACGCCATGTCAATGGCATCCTAGGTCTTTTGGTCGGGACCCACTATCCGGACCGAGTGACTTATAAAGGACAGGTTGTGTTGGCCACCTCCTGGAAGCACTACTATTGTGGTGATGACGGCTATGATCGGGATGGCAGGATATTTGCCCATAAGGCGGACCGTGTGCTGAACGAGCTGTGGGTAAGCCTTCGTTGCACTACATGTGTTAATACTTATCTTATTCATTGATCATTCTTGAAATAATGATATTATACATTGAATCTATTTGCAGGATTTCTTCGGATGCCAGGATGGATTTCGGGAGCAGGCGGAGGCGGTGGCTGAGGCGGCATGTCCTAAGCTCGTGACGGACATGTTTTACGAGTCACGTGTTCAGGCTGTGATCACGTACCACGCCATACATCTTCATCTTAAGGTCACTAAACTTCAAGCAAGGAACATGAAGCTTACAAGAGAAGAGTACATGAAGGTAAATATAAAATATTAGTATTTTTTTCTAAAACTTAATTCCTTATTCTTGTTCTTCTATATGTGTTTTGTACTTCATGACGTGTAGGTGCCTGCGTGGTGGGTCAACAACGATCTTGTTCTTTGGGGACAGATCGTAGACAAGTGGTGCGCGGAGGGCTGGGAGGAGATACATAATGCTTGTCGGGAGCGGCGTTTGATGATGCCAGGTCCAGCACACCATCAAGGGAACCTTTCACTCACGCAATACGCGGAGAGATGGGTATGTGAATTCATTTATTTCTTACCCAGTGTCATATAATTTCTAATCATCTCGCTATTATGTTTTGCAGTCAAAGTCACACGAGAACCATCCTTGCACCCAGTTCTCGGCATGGGCTATGGCCCACAGGGGCAAGGCGACAGCGCCCGACACCGAGTACATCCCGGATGCTCCACCCTCGGCGTACAGCATTCCATCAGTCCACAGCCGCCTCACGAGTACACCGAGATGGGAAGACAGATCCATGGGCCGAGTGGGATCCTTCCACGGAGGATCTTGATGGAGAGGTCGTGATGAGGGTGGGTGGAGGCAAGAAGCATGGACGGTACTACATTGGACAGGGTTCACTCAACTACGGGCACACACTCTCCGATATACGAGCGAGGAGCACGAGCTCAAGCCCGGCTATACGCCCTCGACCTAGCACTACTACGGGACGGGTGGACGCACTTGAGGTAATTTCATTTACATTCGTCCCTGGTTAATTGTTTCTACACGTCTTTTTCCTAACGGCACGGTGAGATAAAAAATTGCAGGCCCAGCTCGAATCGGAGAGGAGGGCAAGGCACGATCCGGAGCAGAACATGCAAGATAGAATCTAACAGGAGGTGTCCAGGAGGATTGCAGACCAGCTCGGAGCAGCGCAGGCGCAGCTTGATCGGTGGTGCACATCACTTGGCCAGACTTTAGGTACACCACTGCCACCGCTGCCGTTCTTTGTGCCACCTCCGGCGACCACGCCGACGGGTACTCCTGTGAGTAAAAACATTCTAGTTCATATTTTGTCCATAATAGAGTAACAATTATTTGTTGATAGACTAATCAGTAATCAACACATCTCATTTATGCAGAATCAATCGGCGGGATCGAATGCCCGGGGTCAATGGCCTGCTACGGGGGATCAAGATGTCGACTTGTCGCCGGCAGATGGTCGGCAAGATAGCCGGACATTTTGTCGTCATCTCGGATGAGGGGAATTATGTGTTAGTGAACTTTCTATCTTACTATTGTCTTCCTTGTGTTTATCGGACTCCTGGGGTCTACCGTGGATAACAAAACTATGCTTCTGAACATTAACTTGTTCTTGCGAACATATTTGTGAACCAATGTGCAGAATTGTGGTATATTTGTGTTGTAGATGCCTGTGATGAAATATGTGATTGCCTGTGATGAAATTTGTGATTGTCTCGTGATGAAATATGTGATATGATGATTATCGGTACTTTTTTTTTGGTCCGGGGCCGCCTAAATACAGATATTTGGATGTAGGGTATACCATCTTTGCCGTGTGTATTGGACACAGGCACACGGCAAAGGTTGGGACCTGGCAACCTAGGGTTTCATGTTTGCCGTGTGCCTTTGTCCAATACACACGGCAAAGTCTCCAGATATGCCGTGTGCCGCGGGCCTGGCACACGGCAAACCTCTAACTATGCCGTGTGCGTGTTGCACGGCACACGGCAAAGATGTCCCTTTTCGCTGTGTCCCAGGCGCGCGGCACACGGCAAAGATAGCACCTATGCCATGTGCACCGCGGGAGGCACACGGCAAATCAATACACACTTTGCCGTGTGCCTCGTGGACGACACACGGCAAAGCGGCCGTTACCGTGCCGCCATGGTAAGGGCAGCTTTATGGTGCCGTGTGTGCGTTTAGGCACACGGCATAGGCTTTGCCGTGTGCGCGACAGGAAGCACACGGCAAAGAGCCGTTTGCCGACGGCTGTTTTGCCGTCCCGTCTATGCCGTGTGGTGCGCACGGCAAAGACTTCGCCGTGTGTTTTTTGTCTTTACCGTGCGCTTTTGGCACACGGCATAGGACGATCCTCCCGTAGTGATCATGGCACAGTACTTCTTTACAAATTTTTATTTATGTAGCTACTTAGTTTGTGGTCTTACAAGGTAATCGGTCATTCCAAACACCATAGTAGTAGAATAATCTTATAATCCTGCAAGTATATACCTGGTTGCAGATGTTAACCTCAGTTTCTGATGTTATAAAAAAACCAGTTTCTAAGAATAGTTGATAGTATAAATAACAGTAGAGATTTATCGTTGTTTCTTCTGGTGGTTTATCATCCAGTAGTTAATATTTTGTACATCAATTGTCTTACCTATTTTTGTATCTATTGTTTATGATTCGTGCAGCACAAGCATAATGGCACCCATAGCAATCAGGTATGGTGGGTTTTCCTCATCCCCCCTCCCGAAGTCTGCAGCAAGCAGCAATGCTTCCTAGTCCGATATGGTTATTATTATTTGATGATGTACTTATGAACTTCCTGCCTATGTTCAAATTGGTACACTACAAATGGGATTATTGCCTGAGATGTTGTAGGGAGGGTTCAAGTTCCCGTTTTCTAGGAATATTGCCTGAAATTGGATTATTCACAGGACTTTGAAGTGATATTGAATCCACTAGGAGAAGAAGTGTTGGTCGACATTTGAGAAAAGCTCGCTTCCTTCTTGATGTCACAGGGGATCGATAACAAGGGAGAGTTCCACTATAAAAGCTCAAGGCTTCCAAGCCATTAGTTGCATTACTATGGATGTCTACTGTGGTGTTTGTAGGTAGTTAAGAGCAACTAGTTTCGTGTTCGAGGAGAAGTGCTACTGGAGTGAATTTATGTACAATGCAACTTGATGCATTGAATTTCTGTTTTACCTATGATTTTTATGCAATGAATCATATTTCTGCCTGTGATTTGTGGTAACTGTATGTGTGTAATTGTCATAAACTGGGATTGTTGTTATTCTGCATGTGATATGTGTTCCTGAACATTATATTATCAAAAACCAAACCATTGGAGTATTTGCAATGAACTGGGAACTAGTAATTGGTGACACGTCTTAACAAATAATGTCACTATTTACGTCAAAGATTGGTGACGCCTCCTAACAAAAAGTGTCACTATTTATGTTGGAGATTAACGACACGTCTTGTTATCACGCGTCACTAACTTAAGCATCATTAGTGACACATAAAAAATGTGTTACTATTTACTGTTCATTAGTGACACAAATTTAGTGACGCATTAAAAGCGTCACTAATATCTCTCTGGAAGCGTCACTAATATCTCTCTGGAAGCGTCACTAAAAGCCTTTTTTTACATAGTGATGCTACTAGTAACGGCAGATGTATTGAAAAAGAAGCCATGGATATTTAAGTACTTTCATTCTTGGTACTTAAATGCATGTAGAAAGGGTGTCCAAGTTATCACGGTAAGGATCCCTAGAGAGGTTTTTGGACAAGATGGATATTTTGACCTAAATGTGCCTTTTGAGGAGATCCATGCCCTGTACCGTCTCCAACGCATGGATGCCACCCTCGTTACCGTCTGGTGCCTGTAAGTGTTTTCGACCTTTATTATATTTCCAAGCGAATGGCACATGAATTCAACCGACTACCCTTTTTCATAGCTTAGAATGTGTCACCCCTCCGGTGCCTCAAATGAAGTCGGATATCTAAACCCAACCGCCATTAGCCAAAGCGCGATGAATTCAAAGATTACCGACAATCATCCCCTATTGGTCGGAAAGAAGGTGACCAAGGCCAAAAGGCAACAAGTACATGTTCAAGCGGTTAAGGATGCAAGAAGATGTATAGCAACCTACATTGGGAGACGCATGTACGAATGGAGAGAGAGACGATGCATTATGGCTCCATATAACTTTAAGTAAGTTTTTGTAACCTGCTACTTCTTATGCAAATCATTATTTCACTTAGATAATGACACAATGACACATTTTATGGTGACCATTGGATTGCTTTCATGATACAACCGAAACTTGCGGGAGTTTGGGTGTTTGACTCTTTGGATTATGATCCTAAGAGTTACAAGGATTTTATATAGATTGCGTTATGCTCATTGCTCATTTTCTTTTTTATATTAGTGCCTATAAATACGATCTCGAGCTTGGTGGTGACCCTCATCCTAAACGGACCAACCTTGGATACAAAACACATTATCCGATGCTATTATCTCATATCATGCTCATTTCTTTTATTCAATTAATTGATGTCTCTATATGTAAGGTAACTTAACAATTTCCTTGTTTTGTAAAGTGTTCCAAGCAGCGTCCTGGGACCGTGACTCGTGGCTACTATGTGTGCAAATACATAAGCCTCGAAAAAGTGGAATATACCACATTCCCTACGGAAGAACTGGCCCCATGGAAAGATGTAAGTATTTAGTGTTTTTTTTACAAAAGTATATTAGTTTTATATTACTTAACAAACATGTATTAATTCTATAATTTATTTGTGGAAGCAACGCTATGAAAAGCCAAAAACAGGTTCCTACTTAGAAAAAGGCACACTCGAGCTCATTGCAGCCAAACTCCTCCGCTTCAAGATTCGTGAGTTCTGTAGTGAAAGAGGCAAGTATTTTGATCCTCTAAGTGATGTTGCAATGCATAAAGAGTTGTATAGCTACAGGCCTACAGCGGCCAAAAGGGCCTCCAAGATGCAATTGTGCAAAATACCAAGATAGAGTAGCAGAGATTGAAGGCACTATGTCTATGTATGTATAAATGCTTTAATGATTATTTCTATGGTCTTGCGTATATATAATGTGAATGTGTTTTCAGTTCTGTAAAAATATTTGAATTTGTCACCTAGAAAATAAAATAAATAGCAATAACTATATAAGTTCGGAAAATGCCAGTAATATCGGACATGATGATGTCACAAGCCGATATTGCTGTCTAGGCCAGCAATATCGGGTAGGTGACATCATCGTGCACGATATTGGCAAAACCACAGCAAAATCGGGCATAGTGATGTCATCAGCCCGTTATTGAAGGGTCGCACGGCAATATCGGGTAGCTTGATGTCAGCTGACCGCTATTATAGGGTGACCCTTCAATAGCGGGTAGCATGATGTCATTTGCCCGCTATTGCTGGGTTACCCTGCAATAGCGGTCAGGTGACATCACACTGCCCGCTATTGCTGGGTTTTCAGCAATAACGGGTAGTCCTGGGCGCTATTGTTGGTCCGACCCTGCAATACCAAAACGCCCGCTATTGCAGGGTCGAATCCTAGTAGTGGTAGCACGGTTAGTTCTACTCCTACACAAGGAACTAACGTGCCCTGAAGTGAACTATAAGGTAGGAGCCTTAGGAAGCGCAATGATTGTGTGAGCCTTTGCCCAAGTAATCAGTCCTTATGCTTGACTAGGTTATGTTTGGATAGTTATGTGATAGCATTCCTAAACTACGACTCGTTATCCTCCGAATTATCCATGCCTAGCTTTACCGTAGTGTGGTTATTCTTCTTGTGTGTGTCACTTGTGCTATCAATAGAATATCTTTAGCCCTCTTGCTTTGGTTTGATTGGTGAATACTCTCTATAGGTTTCTCTAGGTAATCCTTCAATATTATTTTTCCATGTTTCCTTGTGGAAATAAAAATGATACCCTATGGTACTACCGGGTGAAATGTTGCAATGGTGTTCCGTGCCCTTACGGATTTATCTAAGTGCATTAGAAACACCAGATTGTGTATCAAACACCAACAAGGCACTTCTCAGTTCTCACGCGCATCGTTGGAGTAACCTAGTGGCAACGTTAAGAAGTGCCAACAACCCGTTTGCATTGGAGTGGGATGTAGAGCCTCTTGATGCACTCGTTGGGAGGGTGGGCGTGAGATAGAAATAAATCAGATTTTGAATTTTAAATGTATTTTCATCCTCAACTGTAAGACCATTTTTGAATCCCTTGAAACTGCTAGAATTAATTCTACCAAATGAGATCCGATATGGTTATCTTTTTTTGAATTTAAAAGAAATATGTTTCAAGATGTTTTTTAAAAAATATTATCTTATTCTATATTTATATTGTGACAATTATCCATATATTCTATATATAAACATTAAAATGATTGCACTTCATTTAAATGTTGATATTATATTCGTATTATTGTGTTGTTCACAGTCCAGTGTAAATAGGCCTAATTAGCCGTTCTTCATATTGGAGAGGTCCCATTTTTCATCGTGAACAAGATTTGATCTGTTTAAGGCCTATTCCTAAATGCGCTTAAACATATGGCCCATCAGGCTATTTCCTATAGGACTGGAAAAAATGAGCCCGTCATTTATTTGTGACAAATTAAATATACAACATAAATAAATCTGTTTTGTAGCCCAATTGTTGTGGGGCTATTTTGATCGCAAATTTAGCCATATACGGTACATTTTCACCACAACGATTAAAATGCTGGTTTTATTTAACACATAATAATTCCATTGTTAAATAAAACTTCCAGTAAATTATTAGTAGCATGACATGTATTATTACTTACCAACTTGCCTATATGTACCATAGATATATTCAAACAAAAACAACATATTTTTTCATCTTAAAACTTATGTTTGAAATTACACATCAACGATCTTGTTATTGTTATTGGTCTTCTTCACAACAAATGTTGTATTTCTTTTCACTTAGTTCTTAACATCTAGCATCCCTGGGTTTACAAATTCATGAGTCCATCAATAGTTTAGTACATCAAAACATAACGAGAAGGCACTGATTTAATATGCAGCTACTAGCAGTAACAAGTTTCTTTTATAAGAGCGAACATGTGATTGCATGTGCCTTCATGCATCTTGTGCAAGTTCAAAACCTAAGGAACATAATTTTAGAGGATCATGGATCCAAAATGGTCATTGACTCGTGGTATATTATGTAAAAGTCGCATAGCTAACTTCTGATATTCCCGAATACCGAGTAATGCTATATATTTGATTTCTGTACTTCAACCAACCAACTATACAAATACAATATATATATTTTTCAGTTTCCTTCGGCTTACATGATGACTTTTTTTCTCGGGGTTGTACTAAAGTGGTTGGAAACAAAATATTAACACAATAGGACGCTCGCGTGCACGTGCCTTCGTGCAGTTTACGCAGGTCCAAACGAAGCGGAATATTGTTACCTAGGAATCTCGATCGATTGCATCAACGTTGTGGAGTCGCGGTATATTGTTTAAAATTGAAGGTCTGAACATTAGATATTCCCATATACCGAGTGATAGAGCGAAATATTTTTCATTATTCTCTTGGATCTAAGTACAAATTGTTTATTCAAATGATTATATGGAAGTGAATGTCAAAAAATTATTTATTTACAGGAGCAAACATGTACATGCACGTGCTTTCATGCACTAGATGCAGTTTCAAAACTAAAGAAATCTTTTTGTCGAACCATAAGTGAATTGTACATCTTTACCCTTAAGCTACGCTTTTGTGTAACTAGTGAGAGCGTTGTAACTGAACATGAGAGCAAGCCACAGGCCTTAAGTTCAAGTTCCCACGATCGCATATTATGCTATGCCGCTCATATTTCCATGTTTTCGCCCACAAGAGCTGCACGTGAGCAAGGTATTAAACTATATTCCTCATAAGTTTAGGTTGGTGGGTGCAACAAGTTGCAGCCTAGAATTAATTATTTTCCAAAGGAAGGAACATCGAGTGCCTGAAAATTTGTAGTCATGATGTAAATTTGCATTATAAACAATTGTTATTCTATCGAATACCGAGCAATGATATTTGACCTGTCTACTTCAACCAACCAATGAATATTGTGTAGTATATTTTATGAGTATTACTATAGGTCAAATCTAATGTCTTACTCGCATACAACTCAATGTCATTGTAGGAATCAGATATCACATCTAAAAATCTTAAAAATCTAGGTACTGTAGATACATCACGGTAGAAATAAATTTGGACAACACGGTTGGATATGTAGCAATTTGCATTCTAAACGTAATTCAACCAACCAACTACGAATGCGCACCATATTTTCAGTCTTCAGTGGGTCCAAACAAATCTTGTTTTTACAAGACTGAAATAAAAAATTTACAGGACTCAACACGTGCTTGCATGTTTCTTTGTGCAACACACATGCAGTTTCAAAACCTAATGAATCTTTTGTTTGAGGTTGGGGCGTCATGAATTCAATGGTCATTGACTCGTGGTGTATTATTTAAAACTCACATACTGAACTTCTGATACTCCCGAATACCGAGTGATGCCACATATTTAGACTATACATGCCTACCAATCAGCTACATGGCTCAGAAGATGCCTTTTTTCTCGGGGTTGTATGGAAGCGGACGCAAAATAAATACTAATACGAAATGACGCTTGCGTCCATGTGGCTTCGTGCAGCGTATGCACTTTCAAGACAAAAGGAATCCTTTTTATTGAATCTAGGAGCCTTTAGAGCCTGTATGATGTGGAGTCGTGACTACTAGGATATGACCCTGTAATATCGTTTTGGGCCTGTAAAATCGGGCATTCTGGGAACTATTACGCACCCGAGATTGCAGTGTCCGACCAGCAATAGTGCCCAGGACTGCCCGCTATTGCAGGGTGACCCAGCAATAGCGGTTCGATGACGTCATGTTGCTTGTTGTTGAAGGGTCACCCTACAATAGCAGTCAGGTGACATCACGCTGCCCGATTTTGCTGTGTGACCCTTCAATAACAAGCTTGTGGCAGCTGACGACACTTCTTTCGGTCTTGCCAATGAAGAGACCCCTCTTGTACGACCCCGATGTTCATCGGTCCCGATGGCAGCAGTCAACTCATATGTCCGTGGATTGAGAGTACCTTCTTTCTGTTGGCGGCTACTTGCTTTGCTTTTTGCAAGACTTCGGTAACCCCGAGCTTTTCAGTACCAGCTGCCCATCGGTAGTGGACTTTGAACGCCCAAGCACCCAATTTCGGGTTGGATCACTGCATCCTTCTAACGGATCCGGGATTCCGGCTTGTCGGCGTTGTTCTTCCATACTCCTCCATTTCTTCACTTTAGCCTTGTATCCTCCACGTCCTAGATTATGACGCAACTTGTTCTTTTTACTCAAGCTTTGGAAAATCTCGCTCTTCTTTTTTGGCATCATCGGATATAAGCTTAGCAATTATCGAGCTCTTCATACCAGACATAAGGGTAACAACACATAGGAGTCCTACTCGTGCATCTAGGGTGTCAAGCAACTCCTATAACCTAGTGCACAATCATGAGTCATTAACTCGTGATAAAAGAAAAGACTTTAAAATCATAGGTGGGATGCATCGGGGCTCGCCTTGATTCGAGTCGGGGTTAGCTTCCTCGGTGTCTGGTCGACTTCGAGATTCCCGTCTCTGCCTCGGCCTCGGACGGAACCTCGATCACGCCAGGACCTAGGTCGACCAACAATACGTCGCGAATCACAACCATGCATGCATGAATGTACATGATATGATTATGCAAGGGTTTTATTAAATATGTTCATCAACTAACAATTACTCGATTAATTAGGTTCAGTAATTAACAATTAACAATTAATAATTCATCATATTTATTAATTAACTCATGTTCATCAATTCCTAATTAACAATTAATCATGTTCATTAACTAACAAATAACAAATTCTAATTAATCATGTTCATTAATTAGCAATGAATCATTAATCAAGTTCATTAATTAATAATTAACAATTAATCATGATTATTAATTAACAATTAATAATTACTTAATGACAATTTTGACATGCAATAACCAATAAGATAATAAATTGGGATCACATAAAACGACGGTGTTTATGTTTAATTTTGGAAAACAATTTTCATAAATACTTTCGTCTGCAGATATCTCTATTATTTAAAGAAGTTCATTTTTCATAATTAAATAATAAATAGCATAAAACAATAGATTATATTAATTAAAGGAAAGTAATTAATTAAACTATGAATTTATAATTTCTCAAAATAGTCATTTGAATACATAATCAAATAGAAAATAATTTTATGAGTCTAACAAACTTTGTTTGGCATTTTTTTGATTTTTCTTGAATTTTCTATGAATATTTGAAGTTTGAAGAAAATTTGAAATTAATTAAATTCACAAAACAGATGTTGGTACTACCCCGGGCCGAAATCGCGCTGGCCCACGGGCGGGCGGCCCATGACCTGCGCACGGCCCAGCTCGAGCTCGGACCGGCCAGCCATGGTGACAGGCGGCCGGAGTCCGGCGGCGGCTGGAGGAGGTAGGGCGGCTAGTGTCTTGGCTTTGGAGGCTCAACGTGACGCGGGAATCGAGGAGTGGGGTCAAGGGTGGCAGGGGTGGCCGGAAAACACACCGGCAGCGAGAGGCGGCTCGACCGGAGGTTTGGCGAGGTCGCACGCGGCCTACGATGCACGAAAATCCCTACCGTTTCTTCCTACGGTATCACGAGAGTGTGGACTTCACCGGCGTCAACATGGTTGACGTCGAGGATGTCCGGAAACCGATGTTCACCGTGGAGGCATAGGCGGCGGCACAAATAGCTCATGAAACATGGGTAAATTCCGGCCGGACCGTGGAGGATAAGGGATGATAAGCTACCAGGGAATAGAGGAAGAGGTTGCGCAGCCTTGGGAAGCGGAAGAAGGAGAATTCGCTCGGCGTGGGGGGAGAATTTGGGATTGCGGCGACGGCCGACCGTGGCGACGGCTCAAGGAAGAACGACCTCGATCTCCGGCCTTCCATCGGCCGGGTGCGAGCCGTGGCCATAGTGAGGTTCATGGGGCTCGTGCGGAACCCCGGGTGGTGACGGCTTGGCTGGGGAGGGGCCGGAGGCGGCCGGACGGTGAAGGGCGGGAGGGGCGGACGGCGGGTGGTGCTTCGGGTGTGAGCCGGGGAGAGAGGAAGACGAGCACCGGTCCGGGTTTTTATCCAAGCCGGCCGCAGAGGTGAGCTGGATGTCGAGCAGCTGCGTGGCGTGGGAGCAGCTGGACCCGCGGCAGGGAGGAGTTGCGGTGGCTCGGCAAGGCGGCGGGGTGAGAGAGTCGGTTCCGAGGGAGAGAGGAAGAAACGAGATTGGCCACCGGCCCTGCTTCAGCATTTTTACAAAAAGCCCCCTCATCTTTTGGTTAATTAAATAAGGTCGTTACAAAGCTCAGAAAAATCCCAAAAAAATCAGGGTTGTTGATACAAACATTTCACACCCTTTTCTTTTTAGGTCCAAGTTCAGATTCCCGATATTTTTCAAATTAAATTTCATGTTTAAATTAAAAAGAAAAGCTTTAATAATTTCATGTAGGCATTTGTACAAAGTCAAATAATTTCAAAGCAACTTTGTAAATCTTTTATTTGTATGTTTAATCAGTAGAAATTGTTAAACACAATACTTTACTTTTATTTAAATTCTTTTTAAGAATTTAATTTAGCTTAAGTTAAATTGGTATTCTATGTGCACTTCTTAACACAAAATTTAATATTTTCACAAGTGCAACATGATGACATGCTCATGAATGACATGAAATGCACTTTGATTTGTTAGGGTTGTTACAACCCTCTCCCTTATAGGAATCTCGTCCTGAGATTCACGAACGAAGCAATTAGATGATGGTACTAAACAACTCGGGAAATTGGATCGGAGAAACTCGCTTGTTCCCAAGTAGCTTCAGCTTCCGAGTGATTGCTCAACCGAATCTCGTAAAACTTGATGGTTTGATGTCGAGTCACTCGATCCTTTGTGTCAAGAATTCTGATCGGATGTTCCTCATATGTCAAGTCCGACTGTAGCTGTTCCACTTCGGCGGTCGGTATGTCTACCGGTGTTTTCGGACACTTCTTCGGTTGGGACACGTGAAACACATTGTGGATTTCCGACAAATGCACCGGCAATTCCAAACGATATACAACTGATCCACATCTTTCTTGAATTGGAAAGGGTTCAATGTAGCGTGGAGTAACTTTCTTTTGATTCCGGATCGCTGGACACCTTTGGTAGGAGATACTTGGAAATAACTTGGTCTCCAGCTTTGAGCACTACTCTCGACGTCTCTTATCCGTAGAACTGATTTGTCGAGATTTGGCCCTCCTTAGGTTCGGCTGAATGAGGCTTACTTGCCCTTCGACATCCCTTACTAGATCTGGTCCCAACATTATTCTCTCTCCATGTCCCGACCATTTTAACGGTGTGCGACAGCTACGACCATATAGAGCTTGGAACGGTGACATTCTATCACTAGCCGTTTTTGTATGAGAATTCTGCTAACGGTAGGCATCTTTCCAAATCCTTGTTGTATGTCAAGATACAAGGCCGAAGCATATCTTCTAGATATTGGTTGATTTTCTCTGTCTGTCCATCCGTTTGAGGGTAATACACCGAGTTTCGGATCAACCTCGTTCCCAAGACTCATGCAATTGTTCCCAAAATCTAGATACAAATTGAGCTCCTTGATCCGAGATGATGGTCTTGGGTACTCCATGTAGGCAAAGTACACGAGCAATGTATAAATCTGCATATTGCTTTGTCGTGTAGGTAATATGTACGGGTGTGAAATGAGCAGATTTAGTTAACCCGTCGTCAATGACCCAAATGGAGTTATGCTTCCGGGGAGTTAACGGTAAGCCGATAAGGACATCCATACTAATATCTTTCCATTTCCATTCCGGAACACTCGGGGATTGGAGTGGTCCTGCTTTCTTCGGATGATCCGCCTTTTCCTGTCGGCAAGTGTCGCACTCATTGGCATACCTTGCTATTTCTCGTTTCATTGTTGTCCACCAGAATGTTTGCTTTAGATCTTGATACATTTTTGTTGATTCCAGGATGAATAGAATACTTAGATGTATGTGCTTCATCCATCATCTTCTTGTGAAGTTCCAAGTTCCTAGGCACTACTAGCCTATTCTTGAACCGAGATAACACCTTCGTCATCTTCTTGGAAACACTTGACTTCATCCGTCTTGAGTCGTCTTTTGATGTGTTCCATACCAAGCATCCTTCTTCCGAGCTTCTACCACTTCTTCATGAATGGTAGGAATAATAGCCAAATTATTCAATATTCCATATGGAAGAATTCGAAGACTAGGTTCACTCATTTCCTCTCTAGATGCTTCGATCAATAGCTGAACGGTGAGATTGTTACAATGAGCTTTCCGACTCAAGGCATCAGCTACGACATTGGCTTTCCGGGATGGTAGTAAATTTCGATCTCATAACCCTTAATTAATTCTAATCATCTTTGTTGGCGCATGTTTAGATCCGCTTGAGTGAAGACATATTTGAGACTCTTGTGGTCCGTGTATAGATGTACCAAATTTTCCAAGAGATAATGTCTAATGTTCTTCAATGCTAGAACGACAGCTGCTAATTACAAGCCATGTGTCGGGTAGTGTTCCTCCTGTCACCTACGCCGTCGAGATGCATAGGCAATTACTCGGCACTCTTGCATTAGAACGCATCCAAGTCCCGTGCTCGAGGCATCACAAGTACACCTCAAATTGCTTGGTCAAAGCCGATTGAGCTAACACTCGGTGCTCGTTGTGAGTAACTTCTTCAATGTCTGAAAAGCTTCTTCACATTCATTGCTCCATTCATACTTCTTATCCTTTTCCAACAATTTGGTCATCGGCTTGGCAATCTTCGAGAAGGTTGGAATGAATCTTATGTAGTAACCGGCCAGTCCCAAGAAATTTCTGATTTGTGAGACCGACTTCGGTGGTTTCCAATCCAATACTTCTTTAACCTTGCTGGAATCAACAACCACTCCTTTTTCTCGAGATCACGTGACCTATGAATGGTACCTCCTTCAGCCAAAACTCACACTTACTAAATTTGGTATATAGCTGATAATCCCTTAGACGTTGGGACACGGTCCTTAAGGGCGTGATTGGTTGTCATCTCTAGTGAGCCTGGCTCGTATATACCATGCAGGCCCAGTTGAGCCGAGGCTCAACCTGCCCTTGTTTGGTTAGCTGCATAACACCAGCCAGGCTAAGCACAACAGATGATTGGTTGAACAAAGAAAACATGAAACTTGCATGTAATGATACATATTGATATGTTTGGTTGACTGCATCTAGCATAGTTTGAATACCTTGCATACAAGAATGGTGAGGTTACCACCTCAGTTTTCATATAGTTCATACAACATTGCAACATCTTGACATCATTTCAAACTAGCTAATTATGCAATCATGTAAACTAAGACTAAAATAATGATAAACTGAAGCACTATAATCACATCCTTCCATGAGATCATTCCCTTCTTAGTCTTCATCTTGTTGCAGTCCACAGTGACATCTCCAATGTCCAGGTTGAAGGCTTCAAATGCCTTCTCCTTTGTCTTGTAACCTTCATAGCAAGCTCCAGAGAAACCATCAACCTGTGCATGACATTCTTTCCAACTCCCATATACTCCAGGTTTCCGGCCACAATGAACAACATACCAAGTCATAAGTGAAATCCTAACAAGAATGAAATGTTAAAACTGAAAATATAATGAATCAGAGTACAGAGTGGTAGTGATCAAAAATAACTTTGCAATAATCATTGGCAATGCAACTGTGCTTAGATTTGTAAGAAAAATGCAAAATTAGGCAATGGAATTATGGTCACCCAAAGGAGTTGTGCTCAAATAAGGTAGGAAATAAATAAGACATCACAAGCAAAGGAGTTGTGCTCAGATGAAGTTACTAGCAAACAGAACATATCTCATGAAAGTTCTACATGTTCATATCATAGGCAATAACTGACTGATCAAATACATCATCGAAAGCCATTGAACCTAACTGATAGAACCCCTCCATATATAACCTACACAGACCTAAAGGACCATACACCACCATTTCACCTAAACAGGAGTAAAGCATTGCACAACAAGCTTACAAGCATGTTGTACCAAACCAAAAGAAGGGAGCCTTGATGTTGCTAGCTCCAGTCAGCAGCCTGCACAAAATAATCAGTGAACAAGAGGAGGAAGCAGCTTGGTAGAAGCTTCACTCCACAAAAGAATGATCAGTCAGTATGCATGGTAGGAGGTCTACACATAGTAGTGCTTGGCAAGCCAAGTCCTAAGCCACAGCACGCGGTGTGCCTCGAGTCATGTTGACAAATGCATCACCCTGAGCCTTGTTGTCCACCAGATGAGAAAAAGCACAGATGAGAGCCTCCTCAGTGAAGCCAGGCATGTACATGACTGCACCATATAGCTCAGGGTTAAATGCCTCAACTTTGGTCTCACGAATTGCAGCAGCCACATCCTTAACTGCATCGGTGATGCTGGACAGGGCAGCACTGTCTTCCTCGGTCAGTGTAGTCCTCCTCCTCTTGTTAGGAGGAGGCCCAACACTAGTGGCTGCATCACCCATGGCCTTGGCAATCCCTTGAATAGCAGCAGTAGTTTTCTCCTCATCTATGGATTCACACTTGATGACAGAGCTATCTGCACAGTCATCCCTTGGGTTGCCTAAAGCCTCATTGGACCCCATGGCATACTTGCCAGTGGCCATGCCATTCCCAAAGATGACCATCATCTGTTTGTAGTTCTCAATTGGGGTGTTCAAGTACTCAGCATCTTTGGGGTGTGCCTGAAATTAAAAGAAACAAATATTAAAATTGATGAACTCATGAAAAAAGAAATTTAACTTAATGAACAGAGAAACTGAACTTTAAGAAAGAGAAACTGTACCTTGATGTGGCCCTTGTAGTGTTCATCTTCAAGTGTTATGGTGCAAGTATCTGCATCCCAGTTTGCACCACTCAACTCCTTAAGCTTGGACACCCTCATCCATCTCTGCCTCCATTTGCGCAAATGGTTGTAAACCTGAGTACCAGTGACATCATTGCCTGTATAGTCCTGTAGGGACTTGGCAACTTGGTTTAGGTGCACCTCCTTGAATCCCTTATCAGTTCTCACACCAGTGGAGATCAGCTCACACATACGACGAAGCACAAAACCAGACATGGCACTTGTCCAGCGCATAGCACCCCTGCCACGCTGCTGAACAGCAGCAGCATGATCCTCAGGTGCCACAATCTGAACCTCAGTGTCAACACTCACAACCTCCTCAGCCATCCTAGTTAGTCAGCCATTGCCTCAGTAATTAAGATAAAATGCAAGCAACTCATCACAGCACAACTCCTTTGACTAAGAATGCATAAGTAAGATAGCATAGGAATAAGAAACCTATCATCACAGCACAACTCTTTTGAATCAAAGTGCATAATTAAACTCCATTGCCTAAATAATAAGTAACAATTCATCACAGCACAGTAGCATTGCCTCAATATTAAGAATAAGTAGAAGATCATCATTGCACATGTACATTGTCTCAGAAAATAAACAGGAAATAATCATTGCACATGTCCATTGCCTCAGTGGATTAAACAGAAAATAATCATTGCACATGTCCATTGCCTCAGTGGATTAAACAGAAAATAATCATTGCACATGTCCATTGCCTCAAGAAAATAAACATGAAATAATCATTGCACATGTACATTGCCTCATGACATAATTATTACATCATAAAACATGTCCCTTGTCTCGGACTAGACAACAAATCAGCACTACACTCGATAGGTTCCCCTATTGTTCCACATGCTGTTGGCAATTTCATCCCTCCTAGTACCCCATGCAACATTGTCCTCTATTTGGATAGCATCAGCAACCAAATTACCACTATGATTTGGCTCCCAAGTAGACTCATCAGGGATTACTTCATCATGACCATACCCAATGATCCAATTATGCAAGATGGAACATGCAAGAACTAACTTGACTTGTGTCTTAAAGGGATGATATGGTTTGTTGTCTAGAATACGAAATCGACCCTTCAGTGCTGCAAATGCCCTCTCAACAGTGGTCCTTAAACTAGAATGCCTCAAGTTGAATAACTCTTTGGCATTTGTTGGGTAGTTTCTCCCACCATATTCTTGTAAATGGTATCTAGTAGACCGATAAGGTGGTAAAAATCCAGGCCGACAAGCATAGCCAGCATCAACTAGGTAGAATTTACCTAAAACATGATTATGTGAATCAGATCAGGCAACCATGTATGCATGCTAAGTATGAAGCTAATTAGTTCAATAAGTACCTGGTGGAACCCTTAACCCATCATCCCTCTCTAGTGCATCTGCTAGAATCAGAGCATCATGTGCACTTCCCTCCCACCCAGCCAGAACATATGTGAACTTGAGGTCAAAGTCAACTGCAGCAAGAACATTTTGTGTTGTGCAGTGCTTTCTACCCCTAAATGCTGCAGCAATCCTAGCTGGAACTCTAGCATCAATGTGAGTCCCATCTATAGCACCAATGCAATCCTACATCATGCCAAGAATGCATATTACAAGTGAACAAATGAATTCAATTACATGTTCAGCACTTGTTTATTTATTATTACCTTGAAATATGGATACCAACGTGCACTGTTTCTGATCTTAAGTGGTGTCTCATTGCCTGGTTGAGATATCATCTCATCCCTAAGCTCCCCAATGGCATAAAGCACCTCCCTAAAGTGCCTACTCACTGTCTCTATGGACCTCCTCCAGTTTTGGTGGATAACCCTAAATCTTTGATTATGGCCAACAACATGTAGGAACATTGCCACTTGTTCCTCCACGGTGCTGTGGACAGTGTCCCTTAGTAATGTTCTTTCCCTTAGCAGGTTGCATAGATCAAAAAAAGGAGCTCGACGCATACGCAACATGTTCACACATTCTACATCATTGCAGTTATATATTTTGTTTAGGTTTGCCCGACGCTCTTCATCCATGGCACTCATAGGGGCATAGGTCATCCTCTCAGGTCGACCTTGACTGAACCTAAGCCTACTCACAACCCATGCATAAACAACAGCAACAACAGCAGCTGCCTTAGCAAGCAGCATGCGTCTCTCCTCAACAATGTCCATCTATGCCATACAAAATGAAAACATAACCAACATTCAGGCATCAATATGTAACAAAAATCATCATCGGCAGGGACATGTGTTCAGTTAAGCCTTTTACTAAATGAAAGAGAATCATCGACATGAACATGTGCTCATTTTTCACCTTTCACTAAAGAAAGCAACCATCATTGACATGGACATGTGCTCATAAGTAGCAAACAATTTTCATCTCGTTACTAAATCGAAAAAGCATCATCAGCATGGACATGTGCTCATAAATAGGAAACTAGAATCACGAGACAAGTACATGTGCTCAGATAATGAACCATTTCATCGGGCATCACAAGTGCTCAATGAAAAATCAACAAGAATCATCAGCGGACAGAGGAGAAGAAAGGGGAATGGGTGGTCATCGTTACCACAACACGCAGAGAACCAAACCCTAGAAGAGTTGCACGAAATCTTCGGCTTTACCTTCAATCCCCAAACAACCCTACAAAAACAGAACAAATCCATCATCGTTTGTTGCAGAAATAGAGGGGAAATACACGGGACAAACAGATCTAGCCGCGAATCAGACTTACCGCCTACAAATCGAGGCCTAGAAGCCACCAGATCGACTCCAACCCTACGCACATACAAGGCAAATGTCAACCTAGGTTTTACCTTGAGATTCAAAGAGGAAACCATGGAAAGAGGGAGCAGGTGCCGGCGCGCATCACCTCCTGCTCACCCGACCACCGACGGTCGATCGGAGAACAAGGCGGACGGTCAAGACGGGAGGGGAAGGGCCGGATCCGAGAGAGCGCGACCGAGAGAGAAGGCGAGGGAGAATGGAGGGAATGGCTGTGGCGACGCGGACGGAGAAGGGGAGGGGTGAGATATAATGCGAGCGAAAGCGCGCGAAACATGGGCGGTAACCCTAGCTTTCCCGCGCGTCGCCGCCTGCACCGACGGAGCCAACTTTTCTGCGCGCGCCAAGCTCCGCCGCGTCCCGCGCGAGCCCGCGCGAGCCTGGCCGCGAAGAAACGGATTTCGTTTCGTTTCCGGGAGCCAGGCTCGTCGGCTGCCTTTGCACGCCCGGGGCCAGGCCAAAACGCTAATGCAGGCAACCAATCAAGCACAAGTTGCATCCGCAGGCTCTGGCCAGCCCATATGTAGGCAACCAAACACGCCCTAAATGTGCTGCACGTTCCTCTTCCGACTTGGAGTAGATCAGAATGTCGTCTATGAATACCACGACAAACTTGTCCAATTCCGGCATAAACACCAAGTTTATGAGATACATGAAGTGCGCTGGTACATTGTTTAGACCAAAGGACATCACCGGTACTCATAAAGTCCATATATGGTAGAGAAAGTTGTCTTTGGTATATCTTCCGCTCTAATCTCCATAAATGCTTGAAATATTTTTCCGAGCATCTCTGATTTTTGTTAAATTTTTCCGAGCTTGGGAAGTGTCGTTTCCGATTAACCGAAACTAGAGGGCCTATCAAAATTTCCAAACCAGGCCCAGCGTCGGTCTCTCTTCTCCTTCTCTCGGCGCCGCTCGCCGCCGTGCTCGGGCGTGTCCCACGCCGCACTCGCCACGCACCAGCTCGCCTCAACGCAGCTGCTCGCTTCACCCCATCGCCACCGGGATAAAGCCCAAGCACCGGAGCTCCTTCCGCCTCTCCCGTTTCTTCTCCACACAACACCGCCACCTCCCTTACTCTCTACTCCACGCCGGCAGGCCACCCCGGGGTTCCCCACCCGAACCAACGCCACCAGGCCGCCCGCAACACACCCCACCGCACCTTCCCTAGGCCATCAATCGGCCCTAACCGCGATAGGTCGCCGGATCGAAGAGCTTCTTCCTCACGGGTCCTCACCGCCGTTCCCCAGCCCGCGCCACCAAATTCGCGACCGGTGGTGAGCCAATTCTTCCCTTTCCTCTTCCCGATGATGCACAACTTCACACTCTATCCACTAGCAACTCATCATCGAACTTACTCCGCACGTTCACCGGAATTTCGCCATTCTTTCGGATCTTCATCCTCCTCTCGCCCTCACCTCGTAGGTGCGCGTCCACTTCCGGCCATATACAAGGTCCGACGACCTTCTGCCGTTGTTGCTCATGTGTTGTAGATGCTTGTGGCATAAATTTCCCCAATTTTGGGTGACCACGGCGAGCTCCGTGCGTCGCCGGAGTTCCACGCGGCCCCTCGTCGCCGCCGGCGCGCTCCGGCAGGGGCACCCGTGAGCTCAACCTCACCACCACACTCGTCTCGCTGCGTAGAGCGCGTAGGAGAGCTCAAGTCGAGCTTTGGTCCACTTTCGGCCATCTCCGGCCACCGCGCCGCCGTCCATGGCCGTCGCGGCGGTGCCACACCGCGGGCCACACGCGCGGGATCGCGTGTGGCTACGCGGGATCCCATGCGGCCAACCATGTGGCCGTGGGTGTGGCACGTGAACCCTTTTCTTTAAAAATTGGTAGAAAATTAAAGAAGAATCAGAAAAATATGAAACCAGTTTTGTTAGATTCATAAAAATATTCTCGTATCTATTTATGTATTAAAATTCTATTTTGAGAATTTTAATTTCATAAGTCTTAAATAATTGCATTCTTTTGATTAAGAGAAGTTATTATTTTATGCTAATTATTATTTATTTTTAGGAAAAGAATCTGTTTAAAAGAAGGAGATACTGCAGACGAAAGTTTTTATTAAAAGGATTTCCTAAAATTAAGCATAAACATCGTCATTTCATGTAATCATAGTTATCATTTCATGTGTCGTTGCATATCGATAGTATAACTATTAACCGTCGGTTAACGATCATGTCGATGAAAGCATTACATGTCATATCATACATATTCATGCACGCATGTTGCTGATTCACGATGTATTGATGATCGACATAGGTCCCGACGTGATCGACGTTCCATCCGAGGCGAGGCGGGAGACGTGAACATCGACGTCGACCCAACCACCGAGGAAGCGAACGCCGATGTGAATCGAGGCAGGCCCGGTGCATCCTACCTATGTTTTCAAATATTTTACTTTTATCACAATGAGTCGGGTTATGTTTGTGCACTAGGTAATAGGGAATGATTGACACCCTAGATGCATGAGATATACTCGGTACAGGTAGCTCAATAGAAGCTAGGCTTAATTCATAGTTGGAACGGTAGTTCATTCAGGTGATCTTAAAGTATGGAGGCTTTAAGTGTTGTTGTTGTCGTCGTTAATTTTGAAGAGAGTGTTAATGAAATTGAGACCGGACGGGCCCCGTAGGAGAAAGGGCAAGACGAGGACAAGGTCTTGCAAGGTGGTAGCCCCGTCTCGTGTCTGGTCAAGGACCGTACCGTTGTCGGCCTAGTTGAACAAGTTTGAACGTACCGTACTACATGCTGGTGTAATGGGCCCAGCAAGCTGATGTACCCTAGCACCCCGGGGATGCGTCGTAGCCAACTCTCTCGTTGTTGGCTGTTAGTGAGATCGGAGTCTCACGGGAGGGAAATGGGTCGCCCACGGATGAAGTCGTGGGGTCGCCATATTACCGGGGAGTTTGGAAACGGCTATTCTTCCGCCGGTGTTGGCGGGAAAGCTTGTCGTATACGACCGGTGGGGTGCGTCTACGTCGTGTAGTCGGGTTTTGCCAGCTGGTAAAAAATCGATTTGAATCGCTGTCCCTCGCCGTAATGAGTACCGCTTGTTTAGCTCGTCGCATCGTAGTTAATCAAGTGAAAGATGAAGGAAAGAGAAGAAAGAGTCGTTAGTCAAAGATATTCTTTTCTTGCAAACTTGATTGCAGTAGTTATAGGCGGCAACCATTAGTTAGGTAATAAACTCAATATGGAGCTAAAACTTGAAAGTAAGGATCCACCATTAGCGTTGTTTTCGCAAGGAAGTCAACCCCACAGCCATAAAGCCTTTGCATACTAGGCGTCGGCTTTAGCGTGCCTCGTTGACGGGTTAGTCTTGCTCGAGTATTAGAATACTCGGAGTTTGTTCGTTATGTCTTGAGGCCATGAGTCGTACTACCACGACTCGTAAGGTAGCTTCCCGAAAGAGGAGCAATGCCCCGAGGGTGGTTCCCTTCGGTGGGAACGAATCCCGACGCCGTGAAGGATGAGGGTCGTGATGTACAACGGGCTCGAGTACATCACGTTAGTCGTCCTAGGTCGTCTTTTGTTGTAAAAAGAATAAGTTCCGCTGCCGGACTCTTAGTGTTTCAAACTTCGGTATTGTAATAAGCTTCGCTGTACAATGTTTGTATTTCGAAAACCTGATTGTATTATACCATGATGTATATATTCCGGCTTGTATGAGATAATGAACTCGTTGTAACTCGCTTCGTCGAGTGTCTCCCTGTGCCGATTCCCGGGTGTCCCGGAAGGGATGTCACACAGGTCCACCACTTTCGGTCCCCGCGGCGGCTCCTCGCCGGTTCCCGTCCCTCGATGTGAGGTGGTTCTTCGACCCTCGAGTGTGGGGGCGACTTCGAAGTCCCGACCGCGAAGTTCGACGGAAGTGGCCCGGAGGTCGTGAAGGACGAGGTAAAAGCAACCCGAGGCAAAGGATCCACAGAGTGCCACGAACCGAAGTCCGAGAGAAGGGAGCCGGACCGTGCCGCCGAGTTGAAGCCCGAGGCGGAGTGGTTGGAGCCCCGGCGATCCCCTCTTGGCGACGGCCGGCGCGCGTCGCGTGGCCCCTCCAAAGACCCGGCCAAGGCACCGCCGGAGGCACCGCCGCCGCTTTCCCTCGAGGTGGCGGTACACCGGGAGCGGACGTACGCGTTCTCCCTGCTCGTCTCATACTCGCCGGCGCCTCCATCGTCGTCGCGAGCCGTGGAAGACTCGGTCGAGGCCGTCGAGGGCGTGAAGGGATTCAGCCCCACAGCCTCGTACGCGTCCTTCTTCTTTTAGCACGCGTGCGCCCTCGCCTCCTTGTCCTGCTTGGCGGGAATGGCAGCGTTCTTCGCCCACTCGTGCTCCCTCTTCTCGATCTTCTCCTGCTCGGCCCGCGAGCGGTTCGCCTCCCGTTCATCCGCTCCCTCCGGCAGCTTCGACCGATCCGCTTGGGGAACGATATCCATGCAGACTGCCGGGGAAGGGAAATGAGAGAAAATCACACAACTCGGACGAAATCGAAACAAAGAAGTTCACGCAAATTACCACATCGATCTCTTGCGGGTGCGGCTTCATCTTCGGTGCGCTCGGGACGGGCCACGGTAGCGCGGACGAGCCCAACGCCCCCGACCCTCGTTAGCGACGACATCGTCGGAGAGCTGCGCGAGCGCCATCACCACAAAGACCTGGTGCCCATTAAAGACCCGGTGCATCAGCAACGACCTCGACACCGGCGGCGCGAACCGCCGCTTGTGGTACGACCCGACGACAACCGTCGCTCGAGGTCGTACTCGCGAAGGCCGGGAACGGGTGCTTAGGGTCTCGGCGCGGTAGAACTACTTCGGAGGCCACCCCTAGTTCGACGAGGGGGTGGTCATCGGAATGTAGTCCGACCCTCGATTCCTCTTCATAACAATCCCCACGCAGCCAATATGCGCGGGGCCCTCATCGTCCGTACGGGTTCACCGCTACCGCAGATTGATGTTGAAGTAGTACCTCCATAGCTCGAGGTTTGGCTCAATGTCGAGGAAGCCTTCGTAGAGAGCCACGAAGGTGCACAACTCGCCGGACGCCGTTAGGGTTGAGGTGGTGGTGCTCCCGCTGGAACCGAAACAGAGGCGGCGCAGAAGAAGTCGCTCGCCGACGACCCCACACCTCGCTCGTGGAAGTGGAGGAACGACAACACGAAACCCGGCGGCGGCCGTGGAATCGCCTTGTTGCTCGGGAACCAGCCATCACCTCTCCGAGCCACAATCCCGGAGCGGACGAGTCCGCCACCGGCTCCTCAAGCTCTGTCCTCGTCGTCGTGGAGGGTGTAACGTCCCGCCACTCGGGCCGGGCCCGCTTACCCCCGGCAGCTTAATAGACCCTCAAGAGTTCCCCACGGACCAACACTAGTCTTTTCTGCGCACTTTGTCCTCACTCATGCACATCAGGAATCACTTCCGGTCGGTCACCCATCCCTAAATTGCTGCAAGCCAAGCACGCTTAACCTTAGAGTTCTTTAGAGATGAGCTTCGGAAAAGAAGTTGCAACTTGTTTACATGAGTATTCTATCAATCCTATTAAGCCCCAGGCCAGGATGTTACACACTCACCCCCTTAGAAGACCGACGTCCTCGTCGGTCAACCCTGAGCCAGGAACTTCCTCTCTTGGCCACGTCCGTGTGTCCACTGCGCAGCGCATGTACCATGCTTTGTGTGACCACTCCGGACCCACACCAGCCATGCACACCATGCTCGCACACGTGCAACACACGCGCCCGTGAAACCGCGAGAGTCGGCTCCGATACCATCCGTAACGTGCCGCCACTCCGGGCCGGGCCCGCTTACCCCGGCAGCTTAATAGACCCTCAAGAGTTCCCCACGGACCAACACTAGTCTTTTCTCGCGCACTTTGTCCTCACTCATGCACATCCAGGAATCACTTCCGGTCGGTCACCCATCCCTAAATTGCTGCAAGCCAAGCACGCTTAACCTTAGAGTTCTTTAGAGATGAGCTTCGGAAAAGAAGTTGCAACTTGTTTACATGAGTATTCTATCAATCCTATTAAGCCCCGGGCCAGGATGTTACGGAGGGGGACCAGGTCGACGTGGTGGGATGTAGTTGGGGAGGCGATGTGGTTGGGCGGCGGCGCTGCGGAAGGAAAAGCTGGTCTTCGAAAGAAAACAGCGCAAGGAGATGAGGAGGCAAGGGTCGAGAAGGCTTAAGAGAGCAAGAGTGCGTAGGGAGAAAAGGCCCGGAGGAATCCACTTAAATAGGCAGCCCCGTCGGACGGCTGCGCCCGCTCGGTTCCATCGTGGGGCCCACGGTGACCTTCCCCGGGTAAAACTCTTAAGTCCTCCCTCCCCCAATTTTCACGCCATTATCTCCGGGCGCGCCGCTCCACTACCCGTGCATGTCGCGCGGGCCCCACCACGACCGAGGTGAAATGGCTGCTTCATCGCACCGGCGCCACGGCCACGCGCCGGCGGAGGATAAGATCGCGCTTTTGTTCCCGAGATATGGACAAAAGGACGGTAAAACTTCTGCACCGCTTCACTTCACTGTTCAATTCGAATCTTTTCACACTCCGACACATGCAAAGAAGGATTCACTCGTGGGCCCTCTTCGCTAGTCTTATCTTCATTAATTTACCACCATATCTCTAATTATACATTCCTTTAACGTATGTATACCCATAAGGTAAGTATACGATAGAGTGTTTTTTTTACCGAGTATTTTTTGTTTGGCACTCGACAAAGACGTTATTTGCCAAGTGCCCTAATAAAAACACTCGGCAAACACTGAAACACTAGACAAACCAGGATTTTCCATAATGTGACGTCAAAGGGCCTACCAACGTTGACAAGCCACCACTATAGCAATAACGCACTACAACCACGGTTTGGAGGGTTGTATAGCCGCGGGCTACCCTAACCGTGGCTACGTATGAGATGCTACAAATAACCATTTTTAGTCTCGCAAACCAGGTCGCCCGTGGCACGGTTGGCTCAGTAAAACGCCGCTATATATAGTGGTACCCTATAGACAGGGTTACCGCTATAGCCACGGATGGAGACTCCAGTCGTCCCTATTGTGGTACCCTACAACCATGATTGGTATTATCAACTGCCGCTATTTTTAAAAAACGTATTACAGATAATAAATTACAATTATCACGATTATTCAATAACATTTCAGAATACATTTCTTCAAAGATCATCACATGAACAAATCCATCTAAAAACTATTCGCAAATCCATTGAATCCATTTGCTATTGCAAACGGAGACCGTCCCAAGGGCTGAGTGGGATGCCTGCACAGACCGCCGCTTTGCTATCCACGAAACTGTGGGCGAATCCATTCCAGAATCAAAGAGCGCAGTCAGGGTGGCACCGCCGACATACACGGACACCTGCATAGGCTTTGCTGCGCTCCATTGAATGCAAGATACTGCATGCAGCGTGATGCATGACTGGCTCCTTGCCCGGCGGTGGCGCTAATTCGTCTTCATCACCAAGCACATTAATGACGAACACGTGGGGTAGGCCTGCTTGTACTCCGGTGAGAACTACTTGTCACAGTGAAAGCAAATGCCTTTGAGGCAGTGCTCTGCAGTGTCTGACGGCGACAATTTCTTGGAGACAAACGGTTCCTGACAGCGCGGACGATATCATAGCGCTCGAGGTGGAGGTCACCGGCCGGACAACTGAGCGGGGTCCTCGAGCGGCTTTTGGTTGTTGCGATTTGGCTGGGCACACTCAATCGCTGCTGGTCTGCCCGTGGATATATCATGGCATCCTCTAATGTCTCCGGCTGCTAGAGGGTGACATCCTTACGAAGCGTGTTGCCCAGGCCGACGGCAAACAGTTGGATCTGCTGGGACTCCAAGACCGTCCGCGAGGCGGGCCAGTTAGGAAGTGGTTCCAGTAGGTGTCCACCGAGCCATTGCGCGACAGTGCATAGCCAGCTCGCACAATGGTGTGTCAGTCAGATGAGGGCCCAAACGGGTGTTCCCAACTGGACAAACCGACACAACAACAGCGGTCCCTTGTTGAGTTCCGGGCGCTGGTACCACAGTTGGGCATCATCGATCAAGTAGAATGAAGCATAGGGCATCTTGTTCTCCAGAGTGCGATGGATGCAGAAAATTTGATCGCAGCAGCTAAGATAGGACAGAGTGTTGGCCGTCGTCCATGTCCCGATCCAAATCCCTTGGTTGCGGCGGCGGCGGGGGTCGTGGTAGGCGGTGGACGAGCAGAGCTATAGGGTCCTTTGTGGCACTGGGCGTCCTCCGAGTCGTGAGCCGGCCGGTTACGATCCTTGTTTGAGTCGTGAAAGTCGTCCTGATGGTGCGTTAACGTGATAGGAAAAAAATCGGTAGGTAGTAACAAATATCATGGTCACCGATAAACACGATATTTCAAAAATATTTATAACTTTAGTGATTGAAATAAATTATATTTTAAAATTATTTGTATGATTTGACTAAGGAAGGGTCTTTAATGTACAAACTATTACAGTTGCACTTTTAAAGAAAGCAATTTTGATAAATAAATACAGTTACTAATGAAATTTTAGTGATAAATATTATTTGGACCTCACCGATTAATGCAATATTTTAGATCAATTAGTGAAATTTTGCTGAAATTTTTTTCCTAGGGGCACGGCCACTCCGTCTTCTCCACCATGTCGAATCGATGTACTAGTGGTTGCAAGGGGCGGAAGAGGTTTTCCATAGCCCGATCGACCAGATGCATCTGACGACATTGTGGTGGAGAACCCGTGACTGCTGATACCAAATTGTTGATCCCAATCGACTAGCAGGGGAAGACCAGTCATACCTAATCCCAACTCTTGAACCGTACACAATGCTCCTCTTCTGAATCCCAAAATCATTTCTCTCACTTCTGTATCTCCTGCTTGAATCAAGTTTGGATCGTGACACTATTCTGCAAACCTATTTTTTTTATCTCAAGTTACCGGAACGAGCTTCGAGAAAGTGCAGAAATCTGAACGAAATGTATTATCTCTACACCGTCCAAGATTTGCCAGATCTGCAGGTTCACCTAGCTCCTTCCCATTTCGATGGAACTCCAAAATGTGCTGGAGATTCTTCCTAGACGCATTGACTCCTAAGGCACGTTCTCGAGGAAAAGAAAAAAAATGAAAATCAGCGTCTTCTATAGGATAAAAGACAGTCCACAGGCACGGTAATGGGTGCCCTGGCCGCTTCAATGGCTTCGCACATGACGGCGTCAGGGCTGCTTAGCGCCGGGCTGTCAACTCTGGTAGACCTGCCCGGCAAGATCATCGGGAAGGTATCGCGGCTGGAGGATGACCTCAATGAGCACCAGCAGCAGGAAACCAAGAAGAGGTTCCAAGACGCCTATGAGCGACTCAAGATCGAGCTCCTAAATGACCGCGCATTCAACTTAGACTTCACCGACGACACCCGAGCGTGGGCCACCGAGGTACGTACATGTGGCGCACTTGTTGCTCTTCTAGCTCCTCCAAAATCCAAGCATGCACGGCACAGCCACCTCTGTTCAGTCGTTCATGGATTATGGCCACGCGTGTGCGTTACCAGTATTGAACATTGTGTGGTCGTATCCCATTCATGTCGGATCAGTTCACTTAGCTGTCCAAGAATACTAGCGACTGGACTGAATCCCGAAGTGGATGCGGCATGGTGGCCTAGTTCAAACTTTCAAACCTTGAATTTGTAAGGTCTAGCATGATTATATTTCTGATTCAAAAATAAATCGAATTAACTGCTCATCAGTGGTTGTATATGAAAGACTTTGTATCCTCCAGAGATGGGTAAGGCCTCCTTCTTGCAATGTGCACAATATTACAGTTTCACTAAAGTGAATCTCAATTCTTAGTTTCATTTCAAATTTGTCACGAGCCCCAAATCAGTGTAGAGTTTTATTTGACAAACGAAATGTCTCTCTCAATGCATAATGCATCTCGAAGTTTCATAAGTAGACAGTAATATTAGATTGTTGCATTGAGATAGGTGAAAGTAAGTTGAGACGTAACTTCAGTGCCCTAAATTAGAGTTTCAATGGTGTTTCATGCATCTCAAATAATGTCAAATAAATTTCGAGTGTCAAATAAATATCATCCTGGTGAAATCCATTTCATTGCCCTCACTCGACTTCTTTTCCACGGATCATGTCACTGAGACACCATTCGAGAGTCGATCCTTCTCTGAGTAAATTTTGAATAATACTAGGTCCTCACTGTATCTTGCACGATCGCAACCGCATCCTATACTGAACTTCTAATAATCTCAGCAGAAAGTCTCGATCAAATCTGGATCCATCCAGGTCCTCATCAAACCTCAAGATGCATGGTCTTACAGTGACCTCATGTCGTCTAGTCCAGAGAACATCTTGTAGCAATAGACTCTGTACCTTTTCTGGTATTCATCAAAGTATACCATAACACCCATATACCTGTGTACACAGCCCCCATTTTCCCAGACTATTGTCTTCATCGACTATAATATTGACGACTTCTCCGGATGATACGGGGATATGATGAAAACTATATATCTTTCAATCCTTGAGGTCATTGTTACTGCAACGATAGAATTATATCCATAAAACTAAAAACCTTGTACAATAGCAAACCTAACCAACAGTCACCAAAACTATGCACCATATTTAATGCTAATGAAATCATTTTTCACATATGTGACACCTCATCCAGTACTAATGAAATCATCAGTGAGACTGGCTTGAAATCCTTTATGCTTCATATATCCTCAATTAATGTTGCCCATGACTAATGGAAAAAGGTATCATGGTCACCGTCTTTAAATGCTCTTTTATCTAGAAATTTCTTTGCATTTTACTGAGATATTGATGTCAGAATTTCTTCTTTTGGCAATTTGACAGTCATCCTGCAAGTTTAGTTCACTACTAGAATAAAGGCCTGCAATAACAGGCATTTTGCCACTATAATAACGGCCAAACGGCCGTCACTGCGTAAATATTATTACAGTGGTCGATTTTCAGTATCGGCCAAGACCGACCGTTATTGCAGTACACCACTATAATATCGGTCTAGATGATGTCATACCAACCGATATTGTAGGGGTGTACTGTAATAACGGCCAGCTGACATCACCTAGGCCGACCGTTATTGCAGTGAGTCAGTGCAATAACGGCCAGCTGATATCACCACGGCCGATATTGCAGTTTGAACTGCAATATCGGCTGAACCCTGTGGCGTGCCGTTTGCCTAGGGAATGGGAGGAATCCGTCACTATTTTATAGCATTTTAGTAGCAGACATAGGTGTTCGTCACTATTTTTACATTTTAGTAGCAGACATTGTGCAGTTTAGTAGCGGACTTGGGTGCCAACCACTATTTTTGGAATTTAGTAGCGGACGTTGTCATTCGACCCAAATTAGTAGCAGTTTTTTAAATGTCCGTCACTAATGTAAAAGTAGGATCCGTTATTATAGAGCTTTATTGTAGTAGTGTGATGTTGTCAACCGTGGCTATAGGCTGCTCATTAGCCACGGTTGACGTTTTATATTGGTTGTTGCTTTGAGAGGGTGTCTCCGACAGGTAGTCCGTTATGTGGTACGTTTTCTGCGAGTGCTAGGATGGCAATCACACACCTCTCGTGGTACGCCCGAGCCCGTGGGCACCAAATTCGCATTGGTTCCACCCATTGCCCTCTCGGAGTGAGAGAGACAGGGGGCTTCCTCCTTTGGTCGCCAAATCCTACCCTTCATCCCGCAGGTCAGACGCTACCGCTTTACTGAGCGGAGATGATGCAGCTGCACTAGCTGCGTTAATCCTAGTGTGCAGGTCGGTGGGGATGCGAAGCACAGTTTTGCCTGGCTCCACTAGATAACCCAGGAGAGGTTTATCCTCTGGACTTCGAGGTCGGCCGACGAGCTGAAGGACCTGCTCCGGCCATGGTAGGAGAATGGTGTGGGCAGATGAGCTGCTAAGAAAGGATAGGTTCATGCGGTTCCTTTGATTCACAAGTGTCCGGATCAAAAAAGAAATTGATTTGATAGGACCAGACAACAAAAGCTCAAGGCAGATCAATGCCACTCTCCCACGGTTAGACAGTAAATGTTAGATACTGTATGTACAATTTCACACTTATCGTGTAGATTATCGCAATAATATTACGGAATATACTTTGAGTCCACGGTGACTCTTACCCACCCGATCTCTTAGCCGTCAGGTCATGGATGGAGACCTGAGATTGAGCCACGTCATAAACTGTTTCGAGTGGCGTGGCTAAATCTCAGCCCTCAATCCATGATACAACGGCTGATGATGGTGCCATGTCATGCATAATCCAACATTTTCCCTTTTTTATAGTATTATCTCTTTACTCATCGTAACAATTTACTCACATGACCCTCTATTTTTCTCTTTCAGATGATGGACTACAATGTACTTGGAGGTGAGCCGACAAACCGATGCCATTAATAACACCACAATTACACAATCCATCAGCTTTGTATAGTGCCCGGAATATGAATTCGACAGTTCTTGTTTTGTTTTGTTCTATTCTGACACCTCATGCTGTGTTCGAAAGGTAAATTGAACCGTGGGCTCTCCGTGATCGAAAGCTACATGAAGCTGAGGGAAGGTACAGAGGTCGACGATGAAGATTTCTACCTCGCATGTGTGCTCGGTTGGTGCATTGAGTGGGTAATTAATTAGTTACTCTAGTCAGCACCGAAGTTTGCATTATCAATTTAATTTGGCTCGGCAAATGATTATTGAAACTGGACTGAAGTTTCTGAATCTTTCTCTATGCGGTAGCTCCAAGCATCTGCACTGGTGCTCGATGACATCACAGACAAAGCAGACATGAGGCGAAATAACCTCTGCTGGTACAAGCAACCAAAGGTGTCTTCGTCGTTCCTCACAACTGCAGCAGCATAACTGTCTTCTCCTCCGTCTATAACTAAACATTTCTGCTAGTAATGACTATCACACTTTCAGGTTGGTCTATCTGCCATAAACAATGGCGTTCTCCTTAAGTGCCATGTCCAGGCCATCATCAAGAGATACTTCAAGGAAAAGTTATATTTCGTCGACCTCATGGAGCTATGGAACGAGGTAAGCCACAAGTAGAAGAACGCATCATCATCCTTTTTTCCATAACAGTGGCAGCTCTAATCTTAGCATGCATGTACTACAAGAAAAATACCTTGTAGATATGCTCTACTCGCGTACTAAATAAGTTTTATTTCATAGGGTAATTTCATCTGATTCCCTGGTGTAGTTACACCAACGTTTGAAAAAATACCTTAGGTATGTGTATGTGCACATACGTAAAATAAGATTTTATAAAGAGATAGCCATGTAAAATTTTGAGTGGAACTCATATTTTTGCACCTTGTGATATATCTACTTTACCATATATAGAAAGGAGTATGTCCTTATACTTGTTGTATCCTATAACAAAAGAGTTTGCCCAGATACCACTTTTAAAAATCATGTATGTATATGTACTTTTTTTGAAACGTCAAGTATAATGAGATACACACGTGGGAGTAACTACACCTGCGAGCAAAAAAATGCATCCTTATCTCATACATATATACATATGAAAACACGCTTTAGTAAAGCATGTGGAGCATCTCCACACGGACAATGTTAGGATGTCCGGATACGCTTTGGTAAATCGTGTCTAGAATGTTAGATACATATCTACATAGGTAGAGATGCTTTATATATATATATATGTATATATATATGTATATATATATATATATATATATATATATATATGATTATTATTTAAGAATATAATCACATCTTGATATAATTCTCATAAACAAATAATTTTATACACTACTATAGATGAAGCCTATAATAACGGGCAAAAAAGCACTGCAATATCGGGTAGTCTGTCCCATACTACGTAAACATTATTTTACAAGAAGGGTCCCTGCAGTGTCGGCAAAAACGTCCGTTATTATAGTGGTTCATTAACAAAATAAAAAAAGACATGTGGCGGTGGACCCAACCCGGACCTAGCACGCTGCCGGGCCTAGTCGCGGTTGCTAGATCTGTCGCAACAAGGCCTCGGGGTCGATGAATCCGGCTGTGGGGAGGGCGCCCGAGCGTGAAGGAGCCAGATCCGGCCACCTCACCGGATTCGGGCATGGGGATGGGTCCCGCACGTGGAGGAGCAAGTGCTGTCCGTCTCCTCACTAGATCCGGGCGTGGGGAAGGGCCCTGCACGTGGAGGAGCCAGATCCGGCTACCTCGTCGCCGGATCCGGCACTCGCATCATGAAATCCATCCATGGGCGGGGCAGGGCAGGGCATGGATGGGCGGCGACGGAGAGGGCGCGTCGGCGACGAAGCGGCGGCTAGCGAGGAGTCCGGGACATCCGTAACCTGGTGAGGGGGTGTGACTGTTGGGGAGGTCGTGCGATGAGGGCGTGCACGGAGGATGGAGCTCGCCATCCCGGGAAGAGGCGCCGACCGGGATGTAGCGCGGGGAGGTGACGCCAGCCAGGACACTACGGGGAGGCAGCGCGGTGAGGGCCGGCCGCGGAGGCGGCACCGGCCGAGCCGTAGCACGAGGAGGGGCGTGCGGGCTAGAGAGACGAGCACGCTTGAGAGAGAGGGGGAGAGAGAGAGAGGAGGCCGTGAAAGGAGAAAATGACTAAGGACATAGGGTTTGGAGTAGAGAAACAAGTGTATATAGGAATAGGCTGTAGGCTGACATTGTGAAAGTTGCCTAGCGCGGGGGGGAGTGTGAATAGCAATTTAGATAAAAACCTAAAAATCACAATAGCTAAAACAAAGGGTTAAATTTGCCCTCGACGGAACTTCCGTTAGGGTTGAGAGGGAAAAGCTAGGGATTGACAAAGGAGATGGAATCTTACATTTCCACTGGAATGGAAACCTTCCTTAACCTCTTGAGAGTGTTGTACCTACAGGAATTCAATTGACACACAACGCACGAGTAGATCGGGTGATAAACACCCAAGTGAAAAAAAACAAGCACACAATAAAACGAGCAAGAGGGACACGAGAATTTTTCACCGAAGTTCGGACCCCTCACAAAGAGGTTGCTACGTCTCCATTGAGGAGCTCACAAAGAGTCGGGTGTCTTTCAACCCTAATCCTCCCCAAGTGGCCACAAAGGTCAGACTTGGTTTTCTTCTTCTTCCTTCGATTCTTTTCCTTGCGGAGGTGAATCACAACCTTCACAAACTTTCCAAGACTCACCACAAGCTTGGGAGCTCTAGGGTAACACCTAGCCAATCTAGGAGAACGAATCTCCAAGAGTAACAAGTCAAAACGAGATTAGTTGCTAAGGGAAGATGTGCTAGGTTTGGATGATGCTATCAAGCTTGGAATCAAGATGGGGGCTCTCCAAATGGTCTTGGATCTCAAAGGGAATAGAGGGAAGTGAGAGAGAGAGAGCTTGAGTAAGATTTGTGAGTTCAAAAAGCACCAGCTACTTTGCTCACGGGTTGGTCAAAGCTATATATAGTGAGGGCTCAAAAAGAGCCGTTGCTAGGTCAACAATTGACCTGACAGAACTTCCGTTTGAGACGGAACTTCGTCAGCCTAGAAAGTCAAAGGCGAAAAATGCCAGGACGGAACTTCCGACAGAGTTGGGACTTCCGTCCAAACTCTCTAGAATTGACGGGACTTCCATCGGTTGAGATTTGAACTGGAGAGAGTCCCAGGACGGAACTTCCGTCCCATGCCAAACTCTCGGAATTGACGGAACTTCCGTCCTAGGTAGTGGAGAGTTGAATTGGTTGGCTTTTTGATCTTTGGATTTTTGGTATTTGGGTTCCCTGCACGTAAGATCATTTCACCGCTCTTAATAGTTTGGCACACCTATACTCAAAAAGCTACAAATCTAAACTTGAGGCTCTCGCTTTTGAGTACTTTGATCATGTTTTGAATGAGGGGTGTACTTTCTCACATTGTGGGTATTGTTTCATTCATATCCTGCACATACACTCAATAACACATTAGAGTCTTTAATTCTTTGTCATTTATCACCAAAACCCACTAGGGGGCCTAGTTGCATCTTCACATTGCACAAGAATATCAGGCTGAATATGATGTGACTATGCCCGAAATTACAGTGACATTTTTAATATCGGGCCACAATAACGTCATCCATGCCCGATATTATAGGCCACACTGAAATAATGTTTCCTATGATGACATCATGGATAGTGTACTACAATAATGGGCTTGCTTTTGCTCATTATTACGATACAATGTAAGGCGACACCAAAGGTCCTGGTTGTAGTAATGATACGTACTCATTTAGAAATAGAGAAACATACATGACCTGAAATATATAATGATTCAATGGACAACCATAATCACACATTTTATTTAAATATTGACCATAACTTTACAAACAATTTTTTCAAAAATACAATTACAGTCATTGTCTAACATTAGAAATATTGACGTTATGCAAAAGAAGAATCGTGAGGATCACCATTTGCATCATCAGTACCTGATCATGGCACAAGGTCATCAGATCACCATTACACGAATGTGCAGGGGGAGTACCTACGCTGCTGATTAAGGTGGCTTTGGTGGATTCGTGGCCGGCAGAGTCGAAGGATCTAGACTTTACAAGAGGTCAGGCTGCCTTAGCAACCGCTTCTCCGATCTAACAATCTTCGAAACGTTCAAAATGTAAGGGCATCATGTGAGCCAAATGTCGGGAATTCTATAGAGCTAAATGGTGTAGGTCACTCAAGGCACCCGGACGCACGGCAATATCGGTGGCACAGATCTGGCACATTGCATGGATCATGGATGGATTCCTGAGGGCCCTCCTAATCCACGCGCGCGAGAAGGTCACCGAGCGAACTTTTGGACAGGAAGCGTACATTTCAAAAACGGAAATTTTGCACCCGCAAAAGTTACCAAGAAAGGTTTCCAAAAAAGTTTCATCAAAACATTAAAATCAAACTTCGATCGAACTTTGAATCACAAGTTTCCACAGAAAAGTTCCATCAAAAGTTTTGTTGAAACTTAGAATCAAAGTTGAATCAAAAGGTCAATTAAAAACATCAAATCGAAAGTTCAAAATCCCCAAAACTTCATATCAGGGAGATGGAGTGACGTGGGGGGGGGTTGGGTAGTCGCCAGGGCACCGCACCTGAGTGGTTTCACGTGGGGAGGGCCGCGCCGATGGTTGGGTGGCGTGGGTGGAGAAGGAGAAGGGAGGGGCAGGCTCGGGAAGAAAGAGAAGGAGAAGGGAAGGAAGTGGATACGGAAGGAGTGGGATGAGGAGGTTTGCACGGAGGTGGCACACAAGTAGAAAAGAAATTCCGATTCGTGAGGGTGTAGGTGAGAGACAGGAGCGTTACAAAGGAACATGCACCTATAAAGTGTTTCTACAAGTTCCCTCGGTGTCTGCTTGGATACACTTTTGGGTGTTACAAAGGAACAGTGTCAACATAGGTATCTTGTTGTAGTTATAATTCTGCTCTTTCTTTCTTGTTTCCACAGATAGGCCTGCAAACTGCCATGGGACAGATGCTGGATCTCATCACAACTCATACTGGTGAAAAGGATCTTGTGAGATATAGAATTCAAGGGTACTTGACTCTTTTTTTTATTTAACTACATTGGTTCTTTCAGTTAATTGGTGCGCCTCGTTTTGTTTCTCTCAGGTACTACCGCATAGTGAAGTACAAGACATCCTATTATTCCTTTTATCTGCCAGTGAGTATGACCTGGGCAACCAAATTAGCTGCTAAACATTCAAATTTTCCATGCCCTGGAAATTAAGAGCCTTTTTTCACATGTAAAATGGTCTGATAAATCGTTTGCTAGAGTCTCTACAAACAACCATACATCACGGTGCGGATTTTAGCATTTGCTGATCCTTGGTTTTCTCTGGAGTCAGGACACCTCTGGCGAGAACTTACAGTTTTTTTGGCAACAATAACAATTGTTAATCTGATTCCTATGATATAGGTTGCATGTGCATTGCTCATGAATGGTGCAAAACTCAGAAATTACGTCGAGCTGAAAAATGTACTATTAGAAATGGGAGCATACTTTCAGATACAGGTTTGTCTGTTTCATTTGGTATATGAGTTTTATGTGACCTTGTCGTCATCTTTTTATTCAAAACCTTCGTTCCAGGATGACTACTTGGATTGCTTTGGTAACCCTGATGTTATTGGCAAGGTACAAAAGATTGATCCCTCTATTGTCCTTACATTTTTTATGTTGATGGCTTCAGTTCGATCCATGGACCTGTTAGTAAGAACCAGATGGCGTCTTCTGTATTGAACTCTCTCTTACTGGTTACCAACAGTTGCGATAAATATTACATGCACTGGCCGTTTTAGAGTAAATAGTTTTTAGGTATAAGTAGCAATTCGAAATGAAGAATACCATGACCCTCCAGTGTTTCCGCCATCCAGATTTGTTGAATAAACAGACTCAAATTGTTGTTTCAATGTGATGCAGGTTGGAACTGATATACAAGACTACAAATGTTCCTGGCTAATCGTCCAGGCCATGGAACTGGCAAATGAGAATGAGATGAAAATATTATACGTAAGAACTAAGAAATTAATCAAGTCGTGTCTTTTGTCAACAGATTATTGGTATTGCTAGTACTTATCGAATATTTTTAAATGTAACGTACAGGAAAACTATGGAAAGTCTGGCGCAGATTGTGTTGCAGCAGTGAAGAACGTTTACAAGGAGCTTGATCTTCCGGTAAAACTAGAATGGCTAGTAAAGACATATGTTGCTCTGAGATATGTCTTATCTGAGTTCCTAGTAGATGGTGCTACTTCTGATTTATGAATTAGTGAACTAACTGATAAACTTATTTCAGGACATATTTTTGGAATATGAGACAAGAGTTCACAAGCACCTGAATTCAGCCATTGATGCCGAACCTGATCAAGCAGTTCAGGAGATCATGAAGTCCTTTCTGAAGAAAATTCACAAGAGAAAGAAGTAGAGGATCCTTTCTACTGTTCGGCGCGTGTTGAACCTGGAGAAACATGTCAAGCATTTAATTTATGGCCACCGCCATGGTGTACCCTTTGTCAACAAATTTCGACGACCATTACATTCCACCGTACTAGTTTGCCGAATTTTGTTATTGTTCTGCTAAATGCATGGTTGAGCGATTCTCTACTTTGCCGTCACTTCAAGAGACCTCACATTCTTCTGTCACAATTCGTTTCTGTCACAAAACCTGAAAAATACGTCATATATTGAAATAGGTGACGATCCCGTGTCGAATGCTTCATTGTCACGGAATGTCCGTGTTAGAAGATATTTTGTGACAATTTTTGTTGTTTTCGTCACAATTTAGTCTTGACAATTCTTCCTTCGTCGCTATTTTATAACATTTAATTTTTGTCATTAGTTGACCTAAAACCGTCACAAAATCACACATGTAATGGGCTGGGCTGTTTAGTGATCATACTGGGCTTAGTTTTATTTAGGTCTGATTTTTTATGGGCCAATTAAATTCATCATTTAACTAGACCAATTGATTTATGGCCCAATCTATATTATTTGTGGACCTGAAACATAAATTATGGGCTTATATATTAACACTATATTTTTAGGACACCCACAAGAATGGGTGCAAGCCCAACATTTATTATGTACATTTAAGCCCATACATTCAATTCCATGCAACCCACATTTTATTCCAGCCAATGCAATACAACAATAAATTCAGATCCAAAGTTGTACAAATTCCATTTCACCACTAACCAACAGAATCAATACAAGTGACACATCCACACAAATTGCAAATTGATGTCCTCTGCTTATGTAGGGGAATACACATCACAAAACTAATTTACATCATCGATGCTAGAAAACTAATATAATGTTGTCTTTAACCTGCAAGGTTGCCAAGAGTGTTCCTACTACATATTGTGCTTGAGCAAACGTTTCAAAGATCATTGGTCTCCTCACCTTGCTTCTTAAATGTTGCAACCCCTTCCGGTGATTTCTCCCTTGCTCCCCCTGAATCCACTACCTTCTATTCAAGAACATCATGTCAATCTTTAAGATGAAACTAGATTAATGAAATGCTTATCTATCTATTATCTTTATATTAGAAGGTTAAAAGAAGCCACCACATTCGCTCTCAGGATCAAGAAATTTCCACATTAATCAGAAAAAAGAGAAAATATAAGCCGTTGAATTTTGTGAAGATCTAACGGTTGAGAATTATGCACGCCAAATTTAACAAGGAAAATGATATCCTGTAACTGCACGTAAGAGATGCACGTAACAGAGTTCTATTGGACTTTGAAAAGAAATAAAATTCTGTAACAGAGTCCTATTGGACGTTTTTTTAAAAAAAATAGAGGGGTTGGATCATGTACGTTTCAAGAATTAAGGCATGAACATTATTCTTTTTTTTTACTTTCCGCTAAATGATATTATTCTTTTTTCTCTCTTATTCTTTTTCATTCTGTAATTAAGAAGATGACTCATGTTGTAACGACCCGATTTTCACCGGATAGTGAAAACCGTGCCTTGTACCTCTATGTCACTCTCAGGAGTGTGACACGTACATCCAATACAGTTAACATCATAAAAACCATAAGATAGAGTAAATGCAAGGCAAGATAATAGAATCTCCAAAGTACATCATCATAATTTAGTGCTCAAATCTCATGGATACAAAACACGCGGCACGCAGGCCACGAGAGAACATGAAGGAAACTAGCGGAAGCGTCTCACATGAAGATCGGCGGTGAAGACCCAAAGCCCACAAGCACTCGTGTGTAGCCGAGAACGTCACTCCTCTCCGGCGGCTCCGTCGGTAGGCTCAGCGGGAACCTCCGAATCAGCGTCCGAAAAACATAGTGGAAAAGCCGTGAGTACTACGCGTACTCAACAAGCCGCAACTACCAAGCAACAATGTATGCATGTTGGGATATTTCCAAGGAAAGGCAAGGGCTAGCACCTAAAGCAATTAATCCTCAAGTCTATGTGATTCACATTTTTATTATTAGTCAAATTTTATAAATGGCCTTGCAGAAAACAACACATTCCTGCAAGGGTCAATATTTTATGTCCAAGCACACCTCCACTGGACCACAGCTCGAAGCCAAAAGTAAAACCTATCGAGGGGAGAAGTAGTAAATACTAATCAAGCGTGTCGCTCAATGGTGTTGCCCCTTTACCCGAGGGCTAGGCTATACGTATAGATTATATATCTCTGCAGAGAGTAAGCAACCGTACCCACGTGAAGAGGTACTATAACTACAACCACCGTCGTGGCTAAAGCACAGCAACACTCACAAGATCAATAAACAAAGCATCGACCGGCGGCGCCCGTCCCTCGAGTCCGGGATCCCCAACCACAACGCAGAAAAGGGTTCTGAAGGTGTGAAAGGTCTACCACGGGTCGGTGGGGTATCCTCTACTCATGGGTCGAGACACTCGCTCCAAAAACCCACTAACACTAACTCTACTCCACGGCGGGCCCACCAGTCCTCCGCTAAGCGTCTCAACCCAGCTCGCCCATACGGGTCACATGGTAAGCTAGTATACCAAAGAGCGAGCAACCAGGAACCGGTCCTTATGCTGTCGTGGCGAGTCACTATCCCTCTCCTCAAACAACAGTCTCAACAACAGTGTCACCACAATAGGGGCCCCAGCACCTAACCACCTACACTCGCCCCGCAAAAGTCCTACAGGGTATCTAGTACAGAAACTCGACACCTAAGAAACACCTACAATTTATTTTACACAAAAACATGTATAGTCATCATGGGGTTCAATTAAGCAACTAAGCGGATCCTAAGCATGCGAGTAACGAGTAGAACAACCTATGGCAAACAAGTGACAAGGATAGCATAGTATGGCATAGGTAAACTACAAGTGCAAGTAACCATTAATCATGCATGGATCAATTTAATGCAATTGCTAAATAGGAGCAAGAGTGGTCAAGGATTGCGGCTTGCCTGCGAAACGCTGGTCCCAGTGCCGGGTCGGGGTACTCGTACGGCTGCTCGGCGGGAACTCCTCAAACTGCGGCTCGGGCGGAAACTCCTCGTAACTCTCGGCGGACGTAACGTACGAAATGGGTTAGGCACGCAAAACGAGAAAAGTACGAGAGCAACAAAACGGACAACAGAATTTACAACACTAGAACATAGCTAACGACTACACTAACGCGTAGATCTCGTCGCTACGAACCCAACGCAACTGACCGTGAATTTTTCTCGACGCTCCAGGAAAAAGATATGAATTTCCGAAGATAAATGAGTTATGGAAATTTAGGAAAATCCAACTAAAAGGAAAAGGAATATTCCCTGGAATATCCCTTGACACGCGGGCGCCACGTTAGCACCACGTCGATGCCACGCCTATGCCACGAAGGTCAAATCCTCTACAAGTCAGCACCACGTGGCATTACTTCTGCCACGTGGGTGCCACGCAGCTGCCACGCAGGACGACACCTCGGAGCCACGATGGTGGAAATTCAGCCACGGTGGCGCCACCTCAGCAGAATTTCTGCCACGAAGCTAGCCACGCCAGCACCACCGGAGGGGCGGCGCCGCCAGAGCCAGGGCAGGGGCTCGCCGGAATTGTGGTGCGGCGGCGCTAGGGCTCGCCGGCGGCCACCACGGCATTCACCGCGGACTCGCGCACCTGCCGGCACCCATCACGAGGACCAGCTCACCGTGAGGCGGCGGCGCAGAAGGGGAACTCCCCGAGTGCACCGCACCGCCCAAAACCGGCACCAAACCGACACCTATCTGCACGCGAAGCTAACGGGAGCTACCCCGGTCGGAGGGACGGCCGGAGTGACGCCGGCGGCGAGAAAGCGGCGGCGCAGATCCGAGCTCGTCGCTACGCAAGACAGCAAGCTCCACCAGCCTAGCTTACGCGTGCACGAGCACCAACAAGGCCAGGCGAAGCTAACGGAGCTACCCAAGGAGCATGAGCTAGCCTACAGCCTCGAGGCCCACCGGCGGCCATGGAGCACGGCGACCGGAGCTCGACGCGGACCCGCAAAATAGGGCTAATCCCGGGGGGGGGAAGGAGGGGGATCGATGCGTGGGCTTACCAGGATGCTCGTGCTCTTCACGGACGAAGCGAAGAGGGGCTGACGACGCCGTGCGACGAGGAGGAGCGGCGGCGGCCCGACGAACACGCTCGAGCGGAGACGGTGACCGCGCGGCACGACGTTCCGGAGCTGCTAGGGAAGAACATGGGGGGGGGGAATCAGCGCCGGAGCGAAGGGTGAGCAACGGGGACGACGAACGGGGCTTGAGCTCACCGGAGAGGGGGCGACGGCGATGAGCGACGGAGGAGAAGACGGCGGCTCCTAACTTCCATTGCCTCGTTCTTCCTCCATGCTGCGCGAAAACTCCGTGGTGAGCACCAACGGGACGGGCGAGGCACGCCGAGTAACCGGCGAACGCACAAGCTTAGGGGAGAAGCTCACCTCGGGGCGGAGCAATGGCAGGGGCTAGGGTTTCGGACACCGGCGGGGTTTAAAATGGGGGAAGGGGCACGGGACGGCAAGGGAACCCGCTAGAATCCAGGTGGAGTTGCTGGGCGCGGGGCCGGGTGACGCAGGGGCGCTAAACGACGGGCGGCCGCGCGCGGTACGGGCGAAGGAGGAAGAGAAACAGAGCTGGCTAGGTCGGGCCGGCTGGGCCGCGCGGAGGGAAAGAAAAAGAGAAAGAGAGAGAGACCGGGCCGCGTGCGGGTGAGGGGAAAAAGAGAGGGAGAGGGAAGTGGGCCGCGCCAGGGAAAGAAAGAAGAAAAGAATGGGCCGCGGTCGGAAGAAACGACCCACGTGCGAATAAATTCAAATAAATCGATTTCGAATTGATTCCTTTTCTGAATTTGAGCCAACTTCGATCAAATTGATTTTATTCGAAAGTTTTGAAGGTACAAATATACACGGGATGTTACACATGTACTGTCCTCTCATATTGAATGACATAACTAAACCCAAGAGAAAAACGTGTACCTACAAGAAAAAAATATAATGAACAACTGATGCACGGTGTGACCGATGGTTTCATGCCAAAAGGACAAAAAAATGCAATTCTCTGCAGAGTCATGTTTTCATTTCATCTCTCATCATCAGGAAATAAATCATAATCAAGTAATAAAAAATAGGATTACATCAAAAGGTTCAAAAGTTGAACAAAAAATTGATATATTAGTGGATTTGGAGTCAATGATTTTCATAATCAAAATCTAATAATGTTGTAGAATGTGAAGAGAAGTAATTCTCTCGCATCAAATACCATTATACAAACTCCCATGTACATCCATCATCGTTCACAACATGTATGACACAAGGCCTTTCCGCATTCGGTTGGATCTTGTATGTGGTCCACAATATTAGTGTTTGATGTATCTTTGTTAAATTTTACTCAAGATAAAGAGCATATACTGTAATGTAATATCTAAGAATTTCAATCTTTCCAACTATAGAAGTTATGCATTTCCTAGATAGCTGTAGTATGAGTTTTGTTTTTTTACTTGAACACAATACACACACAAACTATCATATTCACGCAAGAGTACTCACCCTATGTGCACACACCCCCTACCTCTCTAGGTGAAGCCAGTTCAATCTTGATATTCATGAAGTCACCTTAAGCGCTTCCCTATTGGTGGTAATATTGCTTACCATAAAAAGAATAATTAACTGTAACTACAAAATACGTGTCAAATTTATAGTACGAAATAATATGTTACTAAAGAAAAAAAGTAATTTTGTACCTGCAAATGGTTTATTACAAAGGAAATATTTAGTTTAATAAAATAATAAATAGTATATCTATATTATTATTTGAAAAGAAAAAGATACTATGAAGATATTGACTATCGTATTATTTGAAGTTTAAACGGTTGAGATGAAACGAAATCGTTCATGTGTGACTATAAATATTTAAAAATAAAATTAATATGATTATTCTCATCCACATATAATCTGTTTCTTTTTTCGAATCCAATTCAAACTCTAAGTAAAGTAGAGAGAGAACAAAAAGTTCCGTTAGAATACCTTACAAAAACTAGAGAAGCCTAAGCTTTAGGTGCATGGTCCATGTACCATATTTTTGCTAGATTCCATGATATAGCGAAAGTAAATTTTACATTATTTCAAGTTCATATCTTATTTTGATGTTGTGTATATGAATATTTCTAGATTCATACTTCATTGTGAGGAAGTTAATAAGCAAGATTAGTGTTTCGTATCAATTGGTTTTGCGGCGAGCTAGGATGAGAAAGCTATAGATAATTTGAACCGCTAACTAGAAAATAGGCAACAATGTAGAGGCTCTATTGAAAGTGAAGATAATACCATTTGAGAACATAAAAGCTACATATATAATATTAGTTGAGAACAAAATTATCATCGAAGGAGGACTCATAAACATCTTATGGTTCCGTATTATATATAATAAATTTCTACATTTGTGAATTAAAAAAATTATATGAAATGAAAGTTGGATTTGCTAGCACGCGCAATTGCGCGGGCCACCTTGCTAGTTATTATTAAAATAGCGTAGACATGAAACAATTATGAGTAAAAATTACTAGTGACTTTTATGAAATCATTAGATGAACAGAATACTCCTGTTAACTCCGGTTGATCTAGCACTACAACAAAGCAGCCCTATAGCGGCGCCCCAGAAAAACACGTAGCAGCACCCATTCCACGGCCCGTCGCTAAAAAATCAGGAATCTGGTAGCAGCGGGCCACATTATCGCCTGCCGCTAAAAAGCCCATAGCCCAAAACCGTATATATCAGCCCATTACTGGCAGCAACCCTAAACTTCCTCATTTCACACCCACCTGCCGCCGCCTCTCCTCTCTCTCCCGTACGTTTCCCATCTTCCTCTTTTCTCTCTCCCGTGAACCCGTCTCCTCCCTCTCTTCGCTCCACCGTACCCCACCTTCCCTCCCTCTACCAAAGACGTTGGTCCTTCCCTCGAGCTCGAACGGCTGTGATGAGGGTGTGTGAGCAGTCCCACCAACGCCCGGCGCTCCCCATCTTCGGCGTGCCATGGCTTCATCCGACCAAGGTGCCCAACAGCGTGGGCGGGTCTAGCCGAGTGGTGGCTAGATCCGGCCATGGTACGCGATTGTGCCCTCCCTCGACGGCGGCTTGGAGGTGACAGCGATCGAATCCAGCATGGGCTCCTCCATGAGCGAGTGGGACTACCGGAACTGGCCGCCTCCCTCCTCCCGGCAACGCGGCGAGGGCTCGGCATGGCCTCCTCGGCAACGGCGGGCGACGTGGGCTCCTTCAAGCCTCAGCATCGGTAGCGGATCCGGCCGTACCACATCTCCCGGCCCCTCTTCCGGTTCACGGTGGCAACGGATCCGGCTGCGCCACCCCTCCCGGTGGCGGCAGAAACAAGGCTTGCACGGGCCTCCTTTTCGGCCAGCGGGCACGAACGCCTTTTTTTTTGTTTTTTTTGTCAAGAGTAATGGCGGGTGGAGACGTCACCCGGTGCTACACATCGATTTCTTATAGCGGTGGACCACTTGCCCGCCGTTATTGGCTTCCGATTTGTAACTGTGGTGTACAGTGGGTTTTGGCCCGCCGCTACAGTCCCTATTTCTAGAAGTGTAGGCACTGCACTGAACTGTGGCATTTCAGTGAACTGGTTCAAACTAGATTAATGAACTGAGATATAGGTAGAATTATTCTTAACAAAGCATTCATATATCTACCAATATTGTGCAGAATAGGTAAGCGGCTAGCAGGATCACATGTTGGTATACCCACTGCCACTACTACCATCAATAGTTCAATCTGTCCATCTGTATATTCAATAAATGGAGAGCTTGTTAACATTTCAAGAACCAATCTTCTAGAATAGGAGCACTGACTTGCATACACTAGTCACAAATAATTAATCTGCAAACTATCTGAGCATACCTCATGAATTTGATCCTAGATCCTACAAATGTAAAATTACTGACCACAAAAAGTGTAAACAGAAGGGCTACTTCATTTATCTTATTTCTGGTAGTTAGTCCAGCTGAGTTCCTTTACTAGTGGGCAACACTCAAGCCAAATCAACTTTATCCTAGCGAGGAGGGAGGACAGGTGTTCTTGCTTAGATTGCAAGGTGGTACCGGGTAAGTGTGTTGTCCCTCAACATAAGCTTGTGGTGGCGGATTTTCGCTTTCGGCTGCGTGTTCACAAGGGCAAATGTACCAAGACTGCGAGGACGAAGTGGTGAAAGCTTAGAGGGGATTTAGCGCAAACTTTTAATGAAAGGATGTTAGGAAAGGGGCCTTGGGAGGAAGGAGAGGATATAGATGACATGTGGCTAAAGAGGGCAACATGTGTTCGGAAGATGGCGTCGAAGTGCTTGGCGTTAGTCGGGGAGGCAAGCAGGAAGTGAAAGACACCGAGTAGTGGAATGATGAGGTGCAAAGGACTATCAAGGAGAAGAAGGAGTGTTTCAAGCGCCTACACCTAGGCAAGAGTGTAGCCAACATAGAGGGCTATAAAATAGCTAAGAAGGCTGCCAAGCAAGCTGTAAGTGTAGCAAAGGGTCGGGCATATGGCGACCTTTATTGGCGGCTAGGCACGAAGGAAGGCAAGAAAGACATCTATAGGAGTCTAGGATCTGTGAGAGGAAGTCAAGGGACATCAATCAAATCAAATATATTAAGGATAGAGCAGACCGACTTCTAGCAAAGGATGAGGAGATGAAGGACAGATTGTGGGAGTACTTCGACGAGTTATTTAATGGGGGGTAGGAGGGTCTTACTCTTGAGTTGGACAACTCTTGGGATGATACCAACAGGTGTTTTGTGAGGAGAATTCACGAAACAGAGATTGGGGATGCCTTGAAGATGATGAAGGGAGGAAAAGCGATGGGACCCGATGGTGTCCCCATCGAGGTGTGGAAATTCTTTGGTGCTAGGGCTATAGTATGGCTAACTTAGATTTTTAACCTCATCTTTCGGGAAAACAAGGTGTCGGGAGAATGGAGGAGAAGTATAGTAGATCCAATTGTTGGGGGCCTGGCGCGGAGCGAGCCCCGCGCGAAGCAAACACCGGGGACCCTGTACTTATCTTCTCGTAACTAACTCTAAGCCTCCGAGTAAAATGAGCAGGATGACAGAGCGAAGCGAGTGCCGGCGGCAAATACGGCGTCGCGAAGCGAAGAGGGGCCCGACAGAGAGACTGTCCTCCGAGGCGAAGGCCCATGACCGACGCGGCGACCGCCGGGACAAGCGAAGCACCGGCGACCGAGTGAAGCGCCAAGCCGGAGTGCCTCCCAGCCTAGGGGCCAGCTAAGCCACGAATCACGCGGGCTTGGCCGGCTTTCCGAGATCGCCCTCGAGAGTTACCGCCTCTCGGTAGGATCGAGAGCAATTGTCGTGGGTAGAATGGTGTTGTAAAATGTGGTTCCCTAGGACTATTAAGGGAGCCCAAGAGTCACCTGTAGACACACATGTAATCAGCATGTTAACTTCACTTATACTAAGAGTCGTTGTCTTGCCACTCCGTTCTTTACTACCTTGCATATCCTGTTTTTGTGTCCGGTATGCTAAGTGAGCATTACCCTCACCGCTTAGTACACCAACACCAATATTCAAGAACAAGGGAGATGTTCAAAGTTGTACCAACTATCGAGGGATTAAGTTCAAAGAGCCATACGATGAAGCTCTAGGACAAGGTTATTGAACACCGCCTAAGAAGAGTGGCAAGTGTGACCCAAAACCAGTTTGGATTCATGCTTGGAAGGTCAACCATGGAGGCAATTTTCTAAGTACGACAACTGATGGAGACATATAGGGAGCAGAACAAGGATCATATCGGGAGACATTCGACGAAGCAAACGCACATTGCACATACATCAACGATACATTCACAATTTACATAACATAATTAAGTGTGTAGGTAGCAAATTTTACAATACCAACTTAAAGTTCAACTTCAGATTTACATTACTTTAATATACAATGTGCGGAAGTGTAACATCTCGATGAGAAATATATAACAACTTATTAGGAGACCACATCAGCCCATACGACATGGCCTCACTCTTGGTTTGGTGATGACGGAACCCACTCCACGGTCCAATCCTGGGGCTCCTCACCTTGCCACACAAATTTGCCACAGCAATCGCAATAGTCGGGCTGCGGGACGCCTGAAATTAATTTAAACGCAAACCCAGAGTATCTAGTATACTCCGCAAGGCTAACCCATCAAAAATGGTTCTAAGAACCGACCCTAATATACGAGGGGCTATATAGTTCAGAAATTTCATGTTTTATCCATATTAAAAGGGTTGGAACATGAATATAAATTTAGTGAGCATCTATTATCTTTATATTAGAAGGTTAAAAGGAGCCTCCACGTTCATCCTCAAAATCAAGAAAATACCACGTTAATCTGAAAAAGAGAAGATAACAACCGTCGGATTTTCTAAAGATCTAACGGTTGAGATAACAAAATTTAAATAATCTAATGAACTTTATGGAAACCAATTATTATAACTAATAAAATTCTGAATTACCGAAAATAATATTTGTCGAGTATTAAACTCGGCACTAGTACTACCCGGTCCCTCACGAGCGTGGAATTCGATGGTGTAACATACGAAACACACAGGAACACAAGATTTTAGACAGGTTCGGCCCCTCGAATCGAGAGTAATACCCTACGTCCTGTATGTTATGTATTGCCTTTTGCAGATTGCCTTTAGCAGAGTAATACCCTACGTCCCTGTTCCGCCTTATATATCCAGGGGAGCTAGGGTTACATGCAGAGTCCTAGTCGATATCATGGATTACATATTCGGAAACTCTATATCTAAGGTTCCCTTATCAATTCAGAGTCCTAACGGACTACAAATTACTCCTTTACTTCTTGCTCAAGTCATTATACGTCGGTCTTGACGCCCGCCTTATTTCCATACTGGTATATAGAGTCTTTTGTTATTCCATACTGGTCGTGGACCACTCAGTAGGCCCTCTCCGCCGCTCATATCTTCATTGATCTGTCACCGTATATCTAATTATCCATTCCTTTATCATTTGTATACCCGTAAGGTAAGTATACGACAGTAGCTCCCGAGTAATTCTTTATTTGACCTTGAATAAGACCGACCAATCTTCTACATGTTGGTCCGATTCCACGGTAAAATTAAAAGGAACTCTAATCTTCTGCAATACTTCCCCTTTCTTCAAGATGCTTCAAAAAAGCCAAAAAATTAGTATTTTGTCCTCCATACCACCTAATTAGGTGTGCAAAAAATAAATACCAGTGCGCCGATTAGGTGCACCCAATTGAGTATAGCCCCGACTCTTAGATTATTTGAACTCCTTTCAAATAATGCAAGAGTCCACTAGTTGATTCTTCATTATTTCTTTCAATATGCAATCTCTACAAATCACTTCTTTCAATTTCTATTATTTTCCACTTCTCGAGATCTCTATATACTTGTTCTTGAACACGATACACCGGTCAGGTGCACCTAATTAGGTATAGCCCCCGACTCTTGTATCATTTGAGGATCGCAAATAATGCAAGAGTATTTCTTGAGAGACTATGCTTTATCATTTCCCATCAAATCACATTCCTCTCAGCAATTCCTGCCAAGATCATATTTTTCGAGCCGGTCGAACCGGTCATGCGCATATCCCTTAAAGATTCATTCCCATATTGATGTTACAGACCGCTTAAATCAGTCTTAACTTTAATGTACTTAGTTAATTTTAACTAAGAAGCAAAATCCTAGTTGATCGGACCCGTTTGTTCCCTATACTCTCATATCGACTCGAGTCTCCAAGGCCTATAATCAGCCGGATGATTAACACCCATAGCCTAAGGCATCCATTAAAATCGAGTTAGGCAAGATCAAAATTATCCTCGATCTAACTCTTTCATACCGCCAAATAACGAAATTTGGCACTATATTAATCCAATATCTGAAAAGTTCATATTTCGGACCGCTTTTTTATTCACGAGAAAATCTCTCACGGTCGTAATAATCACGGTGACTTATCCTTTTGGCCATTAGATCATAATTGCACAATCAAACCGTAAATCTTTGATATCATTATGACCGTTAGGTCATAATTGCACAATCAAGCCATAAGTCTTTAATGCCAAATTCACTGGGCTGTAAAAATGGCCCAATAACTTTCTAGCTCCGAGCCCAGCTCGGGTACCTATAAAAGAAACCGAAGGGTCGACCTAGGTCAAACTCATTCCCGAAACTCCACACCGCCCACCATATATACTTGTTCTTCGGACATCGCGAGCATATTTGTTTCTTTCCGCATAAACCAATCTCCGATTTCCCTTTTTCATCCTTCAAGATGGGCAAGAAGAAATCTGCCTCCAATCCTTCTTCCTCATCTGCTGTTCCTCGCGGTCAACTTCCTTTTGGCATACAGGATTTGGGCAGTAGCAAGATTACCGAGACATCTCTTAATGAGGTGGTTCTCGATGGATATCTTCCACCACAACCCGTTCCGAATTGGAGTGCCCCACTCTCGCCAAATCCCATGGGGAATAGAGGATTCCCAGCAGCTAGTTTTCAAATCATTCTTCCTCCGTGGCCTTGATCTTCCCTCGCTGCTCCTTCTTCGGAGGACTGCTCTTTTTCTACGGATGGGAGTTGGTAAATCTAAATCCAAACTCCATCCTTCGGATCGCATTTTTCATTCATCCGTGTGAAGCTTTCCTTAGAATCCGCCCCTATTTTAAGCTTTTCCAGTACCTTTTCCAAATCCGTCCACTTCCTTCATCACACCGCCAGGCTGCAGTAGGTGGGGTGGGAATACAATGCTGGAGCACCGATGAGTACTTCTCCCTATCTTTGAACAAAAGTTTGTCTCACTCGGAAAAATGGGTGGTTTTTCCGTGACAATCCCCAACCCGCGCTTCCCCTTTCAATGCCCAGGTAGCCAAAAATTTTCCTTCCCAAGATAGCAGGGACAAACTTAAAGAAGATGAAGAAATCCTTGCTCTCCTGGCAAGCATCAAACACCTGAAGGAAATCAAAGGCATCACCGCCGAGACGGTTCTTTGGAGTTTCATTGTTCAAGGAGCATCAAGCATGGTCCTTCAATGAAGATGTCGCTAATCCATTGGATGGAACACCTCTTCCCGATGTAAAGCGATTAGAGAAGCGCATAAAGAAGATGCTCCATTCTAAGCAGGACTTAACAGGATGCCGGAGAGTGGGTCCGGCATTCAGTATGTGAAATCCTCGAGACCCCGTAAGTATTCTCCTCCTTCTTGAGTTCCCGTATTTTTGGCCATCATTCCATTATTCATATATTGCTATTCAATGTAGAAGATGGACAACTACAGAAGTCATCCCCCACTCCCTCCCAATGATACTTCGGGAGAAGATTATGAAGCCAATACCGCTCCTCTTGCTGTTCAAGCCGGTCTGCCTCCCCCCACTCGACTCACGGGACTTCGGACCGGTCATTCCCTCTCGCCGACGGGGGTAGCTCCAAAAATTTCCAGGCCCGGAACGGTCCAAGCCTCATGTACGAGAAAATGTACTATTTCACCGACCATAGGCAAATCGATGGCAATCCCTGTTTTCATACCGGACAACACTCGTACGGAAGCGCAGAAACTTGAAGACCGATGCAAAGAGCAAGAAGCCGTCGAGAAAGATCGTCAAGCTTCTCTTGTCGCCTTCGAAGCTGCTACCGGAGGGTCTCGGGAAGCCTCCCAATTAACAGGTTCCCATGAAAACATTCCCAAAAAGTCCCGGTATGGCACTCGGATCGGTTGTTCAGGAAGTGCTACAGGAGGATCCCTCGCCGCGCCGCAAGTCCAACCAGCGGCAAAAGGAGTGCGAGAGGATGCAAACGGGGATATTTTCAGGGACCCCCAAAAAGAGCAAGACCTCCTTCGGCTTCAAAAAGGCCACTTCGTATGTCTTCCGTAATACACCTACATTCTTAGTTACTTTCATCCAAGTCTTGTAACAAATTCAATTCTTCCACAGAATTCCTTCCAATCTCCAAGCTAGTATGGCTAGCTTTTTGAGGAACAAACCTTCTACCCCTGTCCCGACGGTGGCGTATCCTCCATCTCTCGCTCCTTCAGCCCCCATCACCGAAAAGGCATCCGAAGTCAAGAGTGTAGCATCCGCAAAGGAAATCCCTGCTGCCTCTTCCACAGAACCATCCTCCCAAGCGGTCGAAGAGCGGGTCGTTATTGACGTTGATGTCACATCCGTAAGTGACTTTCCCCCACAAGCTACTCTGTTCCAAGCTGCACCCGAACTCCCGCTAGGACCGGTCCGGATCGAGGAAACTCCCTGTCGGGCTAGGACCACACGTAAAGCTCTAGGGGGACCCGGACCGGCCAAGATGGAGACGTGGAAGTCGATAACACGAGCGGAGCCGGGAAATTCACAGCTACAGCTCAATGGGATTCCCTTCAAGAAGAGGTGGCTCTAAAGATTTTTTCCGAGTCCGGCCGGGTATGTCCGCTCGCCTCTTCTAGTCCTTTCTTAATTTCTTCACATTATAATCTGACTCTTTGTTTCTTCTACCTTCTAGGTTCTTCTTAAAAACTCGAGGCCAAGAGTGCAATCATCGCTCATCCGGAGGAAGAACTTCATCGGAATCAAGGGCGGTTGGTTGAACTTGAGTCTCGGACCGTTAGTCCGATGTCCAAGGAAGATGATCTCGCTCAAGAGGGAAGCAAATCTGCTGAATACTCATCGAATGATGGAGGAACACCGGCAAGAGATCATTAAACTCCGGAAAGAAATCCAAAGTAAGCTTTTAATCTTAACGTCAAATTCTGTAATTAACTTCGTCTCCTTCCGACCCGTCTTGTTGCCGCTCATAAAAAGGTGGAGGAAATTCTTTCGAGAGAAAGCAGCTGCTCAAGAACAAGCTCTTTCGGAAGGCTCTCGGGTTGAAGAACAGCAGGCAACTCGAATTGGAGAACTGGAAGGCGAGCTTACCGTCAAGGATAACATCTTGGCGCAAACTCGCGTTCCAACAAGATGCTAGAAGATGACAATGCTCGCCTGAAAGCCGAACTATCCGAAGCACTCGGAAGAGTCAAAACGACGCAGACGGAGAAAGAAAGCGCTCTAAGGACTACTCCGGATCAAGATCTTGACGTAGATTTTTTGCTTTCTTCTTTCGACTCGAAGGCATGACTAATGATAAACCGGTAGAAGATCCTAAGACTAGCGATACTCGGTGATTCCAGCGGTCCTGCCTGATAGTCGTCTATCATAAGACAAGTCTTTTATCTGCTGAACAAACAATTTTATCATGGTACATTGTAATTTAAATTATTATCCTTTTAATTGCGATGAAGTTTTAATGTCTTGTCTTTCCTTTTGAATACCGGTACCAAAAATTCACCATCTTATTCCTACTAGTTGAATTCTATATCTAAGCAATGATGGTTGTTTCAGCTTGAACTAACTATGATTGAATACTGGCTCTAATCAACACAAATCGCAATACATAGCAGTAGCTTACTTTAACAAGATCATGCGACATAGAAAAAACAACCAGTCTTTAAGGTTTAAGATCACGTAATATCACATACTGCTCTTAAAATAGAAGCCTACAGACCAGTATTCAAAAGAGATGCTAAATTTTTTCCCATCCTAAACATGCCAGTCGAAGCTGAAAACGACGACTATCAATCTCGAAGATTGCTCTTAATATAGCAGCTCTTTGACCAAATGACTGGTTCTAATATTTAGGAATATCATAATATCACATACTGCTCTTAATACAGTAGTCTCCGACTCGATAAGTTAATTCAAAATTAAAATATCGAGACACAAAAAATGCGAACACATTCAAATCAGACATAAAGAATAGTTTATTATATTATGGAAGAAATTACAATAAAATCTTTAAGTATAAAATTGACGGAGCTAATCAATATTCCAAGAACTTGGAATTTCCTCTTCTTTTAGGGTCATAAGCCTATAAGCCCCCGGTCTGCAAACCGATTTAACCAGAAAAGGCCCTTTCGAGACCAGTGACAACTTATGCATGTTTTTCTTAGATTGAATCTTCCGAAGAACCAAGTCTCCTACTTGAAATTCCCACGTGCACACATTGCGATAATGATATCGACGCAGCCCCCGATGATATTTAGCTGCTTGAATCAAGGCTTGATCTCGTAACTTTTCCATGGCAATCAACTCAACTCTGACGCTGGTCGTCATACTTCTCTTCATCATAATACCGCACTCTAGCTGACACCATATTCACTTCTATAGGCAACATGGATTCAGATCCATACAACAGAGAAAAAGCAGATTGTCCCGTAGCCCGACTAACGTTGGTACGTAATCCCCAAAGCACCCAGGGCAATTCCTTAACCCACTTTCCCGCATACGGCTTCAAGCGGTGAAAAATTCTAGGTTTAAGACCGGTTAAAATAATTCCATTGCCTCGCTCCACTTGTCCATTACTCTAGGGATGTGAAGCCGACGCATATTGTATCTTAATTCCTAGACTCTCGGCGTAATCCTTGAAAAATTCTGAAGTGAATTGGGGTGACGACTTCGCTTCGATCCACTTGGAGAATTTATCAACTGCCACAAAAATGTGTGCAAATCCTCCCGGTGCCTTTTTGAATGGTCCAACAATATCCAGTCTCCAAGTTGAAACAAGGCCAAGTCATCGGAATTATCCGTAATTCATGAGCTGAAGCATGAGGCTATCGGGCAAAGAATTGACATCCTTGGCAATTTTTAACTACCGTATGCGCATCATCGGTAGTCGTGGGCCAATAAAAACCCTGCTCGAGTACCGTCCCAACTAGTGTCTTTGAAGAAGCATGATTGCCACAAATCCGCTTATGAATATCCTGTCACACCCGGTTTTAAAGACCAAAACCGAATGCATCTATATACGTGCCCGGGAACAAGTTTTCACGCACACAGGACAAATTAATGTGATAAAAGAACGATGTCTTTATTAAAATGAATACTTACATCGATATTGTCTCAAAGGACTAAATACTAATATACGCTAGCGGAAGACTCCATAACACCACGGGCAATCGACCGGGGATTCACACGCCTAGACCTTTCTCATCGGTGGTCTTCTCCATCTTCCGAGCAGCGAGTTGATTGTAGCAAAAAAGGAAATAGCAAGAGTGAGTACATGTCGTACTCAGCAAGTGTGGGAATATATGACATGTAAGCTGAATGAAAGGAAGGCTAACACATGGTTTGCAATAGAAGCACCTATACTAGTCAAGTTAATTAAACAACCTATTTACTATGTAATAGATGAACCAACAGGCTTCCTCACTGTCAACCACTGTAAGCTACTCTACTTACAGCAAAACACACCTACAAGTTACCCCCTTGTAGCAAATCACACTACAGGTTACCCCGCTCGTAGCCAACAACACTACAGAGTTACCCCGCCTGTAGCAATCTACGAGTTACTCCACCCGTCCATACCCTCTAGTTCTCGTGAGGATCCAGGCCGTTCGTGACGGTGAACACGGTTGTTATAACAGTTTTACACTCTACAGCGGTGGCACAACTTTACCCACGTGTCGGTGATTCCATCACCCGTCGGTGACTAAAATCTCCATTATACCAGACACACTTCCTTAGGTGTGAGGCCAAGAGATCCCCGCAAGGTCTTTCGAAGGACTTCCTAGCTTGCAAAATGCCCATGCTAAGGTTTCGCCACCATCAAAGTGACGCATCACCCGGTGGCCCCCTCTTGCACCGTTGCTTCAAGTACTCTGCCTTCCCTCGCCCAAATCCGGAAGACGCCTTCTTCCTTCATCCTTCCTTGACGCTCGCAAAACTAGGAAGCTACCTTGGTACTAAACCTTACCAACCCATTATCAGCCACGTGCTTTGTGCGGAAGTCCTGGGTTGCCGCTCCAAGAACCGGTCCTTATGATACCGGTTCTTAATCATTACATTCAAGTGGATACTTAATCAAGATTAGCATTTAGTTCTGTTGTAAACCCCATTGTGATCATCCTAAGCAATGACGTACCCATACTATAACACTACACCCAAAACCGAGGCGACAAGGAAATAGTATGGAACAGGATATGACACAATAGGATTCAAATTAAATGCAATGCATTAAAAGTAAATTCAGATAGTAAAGAATGTAGCCTCAATGTGCATCAAGGACACTTGCCTGTTTCCCTTTGCTGCTGCTCATGTCTTCAAGTCTTGCTCTTGAGGTCTTCGAAAAGTACGTCCTTCTACTTAACGTGACACCGATTCAAAACATGCAAGAAACAAGCATACAAGCAAACTAAGAAACAGTACACCAAACAATACCTAATGACTATGAAAACAATACTAATAAATAGTACATGTCGCTACGATCTCGTGAGCGCAAGAATGAACTTAATCGGAGTTAGGGTCATTTAAAGACCTAGGGTTTAAAATTTAAAAACAGCAAATTAAAGACCATTTTGTAAATATGGAAAAGTTCAAGGGCTAAAGTGTAAAAAGGTTAAGGTCTAAAAATATAAGTTTATAAAACACTAGGGTTCATTTTGCAAAAGAACATGATTTAATGTGGTTTGAGAAAACGAGGAGCGAAACGTAGTTTAATAAAAGGTTACGTGTGTTTTACGTAAAAAGGCCATAACTAAAACATTGAAATAAATATGGCTTAAGGACTTAAAAACAGTTTAACAATTAGCTAAAAGTATTAATGAAAAAGATTAGGTCGAAAACAGAACTAAAAGGAAGGCTAGGGTGGCTTTTTATAAAATAAAGGACTTAGACGTAATTAACTCGTAGACTTCGAGGGCTAGCATGTAAATTTACCTAGTCACAAAATATATGCTTGTAAACTAACAAACTACAAGGGCTAACTTGCAAATTTTATAGTCCTAGCATGCGGCAGGGATTAAAACAAAATTAAAATAAAGTCTATGGTTGGATTCTATAAATAGAAGGACCTAAACGTAAAATATTAAAACTATGGGGGCCTATCTGCAAAATAGCCAAGTCCAGGGACCTATTCATAATTTTTAGAAAGTGTAGGGACTAAAATGTAAAAGTTCAAGACTGAAATATAATTTATGAAAACCTTAGGGTTGTTTTTGTAAAATTTCCGGACCTAAACATAATTAGAAATAAGTTACGGGGTTAAAGCGCAAAAGTTACTCGTCCTAAGGCACGACAGGGGTGAAAGCTAAAATAAAAATAAAGCTAGGGTCGCTTATGTAAAAATGTGAGGACCTAAGCACTATTTTATTAAACGTTAGGGGCCTAATTGCAAAACTAACAAATTACCAGGATTTAACGAATTATTTTAAATAGGAAAATCCGTAGACCAAGTCCACGGATTCGTAGACCGGCTCGGGACCACCGGTCCACGGTCCATGGTGGACCGGGACCATACCGGTTCATCTTGATCTAATCCGGGCCGTAGCTCTTCGTTCCGACGGTGCATAGCGCTCCGGCCGGGTCGGGCCAACGCCGACGAGATGGCGCGGCGGTTCATCGCCGGAGGTGGCCCGATCCGCTTCTACCGAGCTCAAAAACTCGTCACGTTTTGCCTAGGAGGGAGAGGAGAAGGTGGCGAGCTCACCTAGGGGTCTCGCGGGGGTGGAGGCAGCCGGACGCGGGCCTACGACGGCGAGGTGGAGGCGGTGCGCTTCGACGGCGTTGCTCGTCCTCGTCCGGGATGTTCCGCGCGTCGGGTTGGTACCGAGGGGGCGGCGTGAGCTAGAGAAGCTTGGCGCAGATGCGGCGGGCTTCGAGCTGGCTCCTAGCGGCGGCGCGACGAACTTGGGCCGGCGACGGCGACGTTGGATGCGAGGGAGGCACGAGAGGCGGCGAGACGTGGCTTCGGGTGGGGAAAGAGCGGCACGAACGGCGGAGCTCGAGGATTTATAGGGCGCGATGCCCTAGACTGCGTGGCGCGCACGCCAAGGACATCGACGGCGGCGGTGGGCGACGCGGCTAGGGTTCCGGGTGGGCTCGTATGCGGGCCGGGAACGGGCCTGCGGTGGCTGCCGGGGCCGGGGTGGGTTGCGGCAGGCCGGGGAGAAGAGAAGGGGAGTGAGAGAGAATGGGTCGGGGAGGTTTTGGCCCATGCAGCTTAGGGGAGATTTTGGTTTCTTTTTCTTTTTCTTTTTTCTGGTTTTATTTCTTTTCTAATCTATTTCTTCTAGTAGCTAATTAAATGGGAAAACAAATTCCATTCGAATTTGCAATGTGTAAATAATTCTTTTTCTTTATTGAAATAAAAACACTTTGGGGAAATAAAGATACTTTAAACCAAAACTAGTTATTATTGAATAAATTCTTTTTCAAAACACATATTCTCAAATTGAGTATATTTATGAAGCAACATTTGCATAAAACAAAGACATTTATTTGATACGCCATTTTCACATACTTAAGGTAGTCAAACAATAAATCAAATGTATGGCTTAACTTAAAAGTTCTTATAAATCAAACTTTATTTGATTTTGAAAAATATAGCTCCTTTTTCTCACATGAAATGATATAACTCTCATTTTGTTTTCAAAGTGAAATACCTTGTATAAAATAATGGATTTTGAAATAAACTTGTTTTCATAAATCAAATATAATTGTTTAATAATTTATTTTTCATAAATCATTTTCTTAAAATAGGTTACCTCCATAAATCAAAAGTATTTCTTAAATAAATGTTTCCATAGATCAAACTTTATTTATCTTTCAAAAACAACTCTTTGGTTCACATAAAATGACAACACACTTCTCTTTTTCTTGCAAAGGGAAAAATACCTTGTGTAAAATATTGTTTTCTAAAATAAACCAATACAATCTTTTTATTAAGTCATTTTCATAATCCAAAACAAATCATATGTTCTGTTGGGAAAATTCATTATTGAAGCTTTATAATCAAAATATTTGTTTGAGTTTAAAAGATAACTCTTCTTCTTAAAGAAGAAAGAAAGAGAAATATAGTTATAATATTGTCCTTTAGATAATATTTAAATATGTTTCAAAAAGTTTTAAAATTTTGTGAATTTCATGGACAACCCAGAATTTGAAATTCCGGGGTGTTACATATCCTCAAGCAATTGAACACCATCGAGACTGATACACACTTCATCAAAATATTAATTCCACGTCGGTAAAGTTCTCCTTCAATAATTAAGTAACTTCATGCCCGGACCTCCGATCTTTTCTTCTCAACCTTATCTTACGTAGTTTTACTAGATCGTAAATACTCGAGATACGGAGTACGCTAATTAGAATCAATGATCATAACCTCATGTAACCGAGTTCCTTGTTGTAGGACCGCTTCCTCGGCCTTAGCCTCCAAGACCGCTTCCTCGGTCTCCATCTCTTTAATAGTAGCTTTGCGTTCCATCTTAATAGATGGCTTATTCAATACCTGAAAAAAACACCGAAGCGGAACCGCTTGTCTCAAGGATCCCGATCCGGTAACTCATCCGCAGCAGAATTATTTCCGCGCAGTATATGAGAAAACCGCAGGCCATCAAATTTGTCTTCAAGCTTTCCGACTTCTTGTCGGTAAGCTATCATATGATCATCATGAGTATCCCACACCTTGTTAATTTGACTGATTACAAGCATCGAATCACCATATATGTCTAATCGCCCGACTCCTAATGAAACCGCCACCCGCAGTCCATGAAGCACAGACCTCGTACTCCGTAGTATTATTTGAAGCGTTGAAATGCATTTGCAACACATATCTTAATGGCTTTTTCTGTGGGGTGAGAAGTACAACCCCAGCCCCGCGCCGAAAGCTGCATGGATCCATCAAAAAACATTTCCCAATACTCCAAAGTCTAAATTGCCTTCGGAACTTGCGTCTCTAGCCATTCGAGTAATAAAATCAGCCAAAGTAATCTCATATTGTCCAAGTTCTATAGCCCATTTGGCAACCTGGCCAACAGCTTCTCGATTACGGACGATATCTCCAATAGCAAACCCGAGTCTTGACCTCGATGGGATGCGCTTGAAAATAATGTTTTAACTTTCGAGAAGTTATCACTACAGCATATATCAATTTCTATAACTGGAGATATCGCATTCGAGATTAAGTAAGGACCTCACTTACAAAGTACTACTCCCTTACTAAATTGTTGTCGCCGTTGACTTTTTTTAAGTTTAACCATTTGTCTTATTCAAATAAAATTTAACAAATGTCATATATTTTGTTGGAATATGTTTTATCACTAAAGAAACTTGAAATGTAGCATATTACTTTTTGTATTTGAAGAAATTTTTTGAATAAGATGAATGGTCAAACGTCACGAAAAAAGTCAATGGCGACAACAATTTAGTAAAGGAGGGAGTATACCGGATGTCTGCACCAATTGCAAATGTCCCTCCTCCTTCCGGTCAACTACCAATACCGTACTCACGACATGAGTAGTTGCAGATATATATAATTGAATGGTTTCGTCGGGATCCGGAGGTACTAAAACCGGCGGATTACCGAGGTATCCCTTGAGTTGGTCAAACGCGGCCTGCGTCTCATCTCGTCTACTCAAACTTATCCTGCTTCTTGAGCAGCTTGAAGAACGGGAAGCCCCTCACTCCTAGCCTTGAGATGAATTGGCTAAGCGCGGCCATGCTTCCAGTCAACTTCGTACATCCTTTAAATAGCTTGGAGGTTTCATATTAACAATCGTCTGAATCTTTTCTCGGGTTAGTTTCAATACCTCACCACGATACCAAATACACCAGCAATTTTCCGAACGAACTCCAAACACACATTTTTCAGGATTAAGTTTCATGGAAAAACTTCACAGATCATCGAAGGTCTCTGCCGGGTCGGAGAGAAGATCTTCTGTTTTCGAGATTTCACCACTATGTCATCGACATAAGCTTCTACGCTCCTTCCAAGTTGTGAATCTAGACAACGCTGCATGCCACGGTGATATGTGACGCCTGCATTCTTTAATCCGAACGGCATCGTTGTATAGCAGATACGCTCCAAAGGGGGTGATAAACGCGGTATTTATCTGATCCTCATCCTTCAGGGGAATCTGATGGTATCCCGAATAAGCATCAAGAAAGCAAAGACGCTCGCAGCCAGCGATCGAATCAACAACTTGGTCAATTCGAGGCAGCGCGAAAGGGTCTTTGGGGCAAGCTTTGTTGAGATCAGTATTCTTTTTTGATACAAGGACCGGATTAACAAGCCAATCTGGATGGTACACTTCCCTAATGAACTTAGCTGCTAATAATCTAGTTAACTCCTTCTAAATCGCCTCCTTGCGGTCTTGAGCAAACCTCCGGAGCTTCGCTTAATTGGCTTCACATCGAACGCACCAACGGTGCGTGCTCAATCTTCTCCCTAGGGACACCGGGCATGTCGAAGGCTGCCATGCAAAGATATCCCTATTTTTCTGGAGGAAAAGAATGAGCGCGCTTTCCTATTTGTCCCCCAAGTCAGCCCCTATATGGGTGACCTTGGAGGGGTCCGACTTATCAAGCTGAATAATCTTGGAAGTAACCGCATCGGTCTTCACTTTCTCCTTAGCGATCTTCTTGTTCGGAGCTTCTTCTTCCAGCCGTGCCTGTGCTTCTAGAGTTTTAGCCGCTTCTCCGATTTCCCACCGCTCTTCCTCCGAATTGACCCGAGAAGCCAATTTAGTGCTATGTACTTCACAAGCGTAAGCGGTCTTGATGTTAGACCGGAACGATAGGATCCCATTTGGTCCCGGCATCTTCAACGTCAAATACCGGTAATTGGGGATGGCCATAAACTTTGCCGGAGCCGGTCTTCCAAGTATAGCATGATATAATGAATCGATGTCAGCTACCTAGAAGATAATATTCTCCCTTCGTAATTCTCATTTGTCCCAAGAGTCACCGGGTATTATACCATGAAACGGTGAAACGCTGCGATCCAAGTCTGCCACGAAAGGCCAAACTCCGGCAGGGTTTTAGCAAAAAGGATGTCCAAGCAACATCCCCATCAATGAAAGTTCTCTTCAATCGTACCTTCCGAACAATGGGAGCTAAAATGATCGCATATCTACCAGCTTTAGGGAGGACCTCTCGGATGATCGGCCCTGCTGAATGTGATCGGTACCTCCGACCATCGTAGATATTCGGGGGTAGCGAAGCGATGGCGTTAACCTCTCGGGCGCCAACTTCGCTTTCGCTTTGACTCATACGCATCCGGACCTCCGTGGATGAAGTTCACCTCTCTTGCTGGCTCCCGAAAGCATCCGTCATCTTCGTTATCAACATGCTCCTTATCTTTGCCCTTATCGTCCCGCTTGTTCCGATGTCCGGACCGAGGTGCTACCTTTAAAGCGAACCGAGCGAACGGTCTTAACAGGAAGCATTCCTTGGCCTTGTGATTCCCATTGTGAATCATGCAAGGACCTTCCAACGAGTGTCTCAAACGAAAGTCGTTCTCTCGGGCCCTCGTTAGGAGGTGCCGCCGATCTCCTTCATGAGATTGGTCGACAGCCTGCAACAAGCTCATCTGCCTTGTGCTTGTTGTTCTTGGGTCCAGATCGGTTGCCTTGCTCGTGCTTCGCCTCCTTCGCGTTGTTCCCACGCAAATTGACGATGTTTGATTCTCTAACGAGCATAGTCATCTGCTATGTTGAAACACTCCGACAGCGTCATGGTATGGTTTCGATTACGCCTTCCAATCTTGTGGACCAATGCTTCACTTCGGACGCCGGCTTGAAACGCCGCAATTATCTGCCGATGAGGAACATTGGGGATTAAGCCTTTCTTATTGCGAAACGCTCGATGAACTCCATGAGCGTCTCATCGGGCTTCCGCTCGACTGTTGAGGTTGAAGTAGTTTTCCGGCTTCCGACAAGTCGCGTGAGAATTCTCAATGAACTTTTTGGCGAGGTCGCCCCAAGAAGAAATAGATCTCTCGGGTAGAGATTGTAACCACAAGCGTCCAGCCTGCTCCATGCACATGGGGAGATAATTTGCTACCACAAAAGTATCTCCTCCTGCTGATCGGATGGCGGTAGTATACATACGAAGCCACTCAGCAAGAGGCGCTTTACCATCATATTTATCAATGGCCCTAGGCTTAAACCCTCCGGGGTATTTGCAAATGCGCAGGTCCCACGTAAAGCCGGGATTACGGAGTACTCATCGTCTTCCGGACCGGTCCATACCCGTGACGGTGAGCGCCGACCGGGGTAATGTTGCTAGTTGCGGTCCCCGTCATCATCGAGTAGTCATAGTAGCGATCGTCCTGGTTTCGGTTCCCCAACCGTCATGACGATCATTGTTGCCTTGCTCCGTGGGCTGTGTGGGAGGCGGTAGAGGAGGAGGCGGCGGGGCCACACGATGGTCGTTATTGTTTTGTCGGGGCTCCCCGTCTCTATCTCTATTGTCTCGTCCTCGTCGATCTCGGTTATCTCGTTGATCGTCTCTTCTTAATCGGTCATCACGATGAGCATAGCGACTGCCATGCCCTCGACGATCATCACATGGAGGATTTCCGCCTAGGGACGGCATCGAAGCAGCCGACCCATGTCTAGTCGAACTAGTTATGCGTGGGCGGGGAGGAGCAGGATCCCGCAGACGATCATCCACGTGACAGGTCCGTCGTCGCTCATCTTCTTCTCGTCTCCTGCGTTCCTCCGCTCTCTCGCATGACGATCGATAAGCACATTGCGAGCATCTCGATTACCATTAAGCGGTATGCGTAGGTCTTGATCTAGAGCACATTCATGTTCGTCCGCGATTGGGGTACGTCGGGGTCCAATACTTCCTCCGGAAGAAGCTCCGTCGGACCGGACTCTTACGGGCTGCTCTAAGTGAGAATGCAACCGATCGGAAGATTCCGCTCCGTCGTGGACAAGCTGGTTAGTTTGTGAAGCAGCCGCATCCACTAAGCTCGGAGCGTGTTGTAGCCCTGGCTTTGAGTTGAACACCTCCTCCGGGATTGTCCCAAGGATCTGCTTTACCCCCACAATGTTGTGGATCGGCGACGTGAGGACTCGGGCGCCATTCAATTCGATCTCCATGGAGCCCAAGTTCAACGCCCTGCTAGAAGAATGATGGCGTCTACCATCGTGGCATCCGCGTCGGCTATTATAGCTCGCGACGTTTCCGCCGGGTCTCTAGACTACTCCGGTAGTGGTCCGAGTAGCGGGCGCAACCGTGGCAAGAACACCTCCTCTATCTCGACCGGTGCCAACGATGTCCGCACGACGGTTTGCGGTCGAAGCTCGTGGAGGTGGATCTTCCACGTCTGTTCCGTCGCCTTCACGTTGGCGGCGGTTTCCTTCGTCTCTCGCCATCCTGGCCTCTTCAGCAGCAGCTTCCTCGAGGGTGAGTTCTTGAAGGATTGGGCCGATCATAAACACTTGGAAGATGGCTGGAGATCCTTCCTCGAAGTCGTTATCAAGCTCAAAGGAACTGCTCATTGTCACGGATCGGGTACCGGTCCGAAGCGTAAGCGGTCCGATGATTCGCGCTAAAGCTGCGCCGGTCCCGCTGGGTTTCATGTACGAGGTTTCGACCGTGTCGGGTGATCACGCTTGAGAAGCTGCGGCCAAATCACAAATCGGATTAATCAAGCGTAGCTTTCCGGCGGAATCATCTTCAAAGTCGAGGGATCCGAAGCGGATCTTGAAGCCGGGCACAAAGTCGACGTCGAACGAAGAAGCCATCGAACTCGCTCGGAACTCGTCGGGACCCGTTCTCGGCGCGCCAAATGTCGAGTCTTAAACTCGGCACTAGTACTACCCAGTCCCTCACGAGCGTGGAATTCAATGGTACAATACATGAAACACACAGGAACACAAGATTTTATACAGGTTCGGGCCCTCGAATCGAGACTAATACCCTACGTCCTGTATGTTATGTATTGCCTTTAGCAAATTGCTAATTGCAAGTTCCGAGAGAGTTTTCAGGAGGTCCCTGCTCCGCCTTATATATCCTGGGGAGCTAGGGTTACATGCGGAGTCCTAGTCGATTACATGGATTACATATTCGGAAACTCCATCTCTAAGGTTCCCTTATTAATTCAAAGTCCTAATAGACTACAAATTGCTCCTTTACTTGTTGCTCAAGTCATTATACGTCGGTCTTGACGCCCGCCTTATTTCCATACCGGTATATAGAGTCTTTTGTTATTCCATACTGGTCGGGGACCACTCGTAGGCCCTCTCCGCCAGTCTTATCTTCATTGATCTGTCACCATATCTCTAATTATCCATTCCTTTATCATTTGTATACCCGTAAGGTAAGTATACCACAATATTCCTAAAAAAAAAAATAGAAACAACATGCCAGTAGTAGAGTCCAGTATGGACACAGAGGCTTTGGCTGCCTCTACCCTACGTCAAACCTGTAGTATAGTCCAATTTGGACACGGAGGCTTGGCTGCCTCTACCCTGCTTCTTTGTTTTTTTCTGAATAAATAAAAGGCATAACGAACATAATATGGAAACAAAGTATCTGTTGGAGAGTTCATTACGGACACATAGGCTTTGGCTTCCTCTACACTTCGTCTTTGTTTTTCTGAATAAATAAATGGCAAAACAAAAATAATATAGAAACCAAATACCTGTAGTAGATTCCATTACGGACACATAGGCTTTAGCTTCCTCTACCCTACGTCTTTGTTTTTTCTGAAAAATAAATGGTAAAACAAAAAGAATATAAAAACAAAATACCTAGACTAGAGTCCAGTATGGACACATAGACTTAGCTTCCTACCCTACATCTTTCTTTTCAAAAGAGAGTTTCTTTTTCCGAATAAAGAAATGTGGCTTCATGAGTGATTTGGGGAAAAATATACACATTAACTGTTGGGCACCCCAACTAGCTACAAAACTTCCCTATTTGCGAGGCTAACATAACTCATATCCTTCCTTTCCCATATCCTGGACTCATGGCTGTGTCAAATAATTGTCAATTCCAATCACTTGCACGACATGGGCGGTCATTCCGGTCGGCTCCGATCATTGTCAGTTCACATTGCGTGCCCGTAATTCATGTAGTTTTAGTCATGTTCTCAACTGAACATTCAGCCTATGCCAAACATTCTCTGCATCGAGTCTGTTATTCCTATAGTTTTAGTCACGTTCCCAGCTGGTCATTGAGCCTATATGCCGTGGATCGTCTGACAACATACTTACCATCAATGTGAAACGTGTGTTTAATTTGTGCGTATGTTTCCATGCAACACCAGATATCCATTACTTGGTATATCCCTGCTAATCAAAAGTTACGTGTTAATTAGCTACAAAGACAAATATCACAACTTTCTCCATGATGGTACACTAAAAGTGCATGAGTGTTTATAAATTAGCTACCAGGACCTCCATATTTCTAGTTTATTGAAATACATAAGAGTTTTTATGACTCAAACAAAATAGTCAATAAGATAAAAGGAAAGAGTGGTAGGACCTACATGAATTGTGCTCGCGCCACAATCAAAGGGTAGGTGCCCAGTGGCATAGAGGCAATACATAGCTAAGAGCTAACCACTTGAGCAGGGAAGCAGAGAGGAATATTACATTCTGGAATGTGATGGTTGATCCTCTCATCGTACTCTTGAAGGACTTCTACCACATCATCTACACAAGAGCCCATGTACGGATGGCGATCTATTATCTTTATATTAGAAGGTTAAAAGGAGCCACCACGTTCGCTCTCAAAGCAAAGAAATTCTCACAGAAATTCTCACATTAATCAGGAAAAAGAGAAAATATAGACCGTTGGATTTTATGATGATCTAATGGTCTAGATGAAACCAAATATTCCATATTCAAAAAAGAATATTAAACGTAGAGTCCATAATCCATATTGAATACAAGAGAGGTTCGTATTAGAGAATAAAAAATATGGAATCCACCATTACCGTATCAAAATCTGAAACAAGAAACCAGTAAAATAGTTCTTTTTATACTTCCGGACTGAAAAAAGGGAATATTGAGTCCTGATGAATAAAAGAGAATTCCGTTCTAGGAAGAGAAATAGAACCCATCCACCACCGAAGATTTTTTTAGGTACAGCCACAAATGAAATACAAAATCTAGAAAAGAGTCCAATTAACATCCAGATGTTTTCTTTTTCCTGTATAAACAAAAGATTGACCCTCGGTTTGCCTAAACACGGAGGCCGTCCAGTCCTGCGGCATTGTGCGGCACCTGCACATATTCCACATTGAGCGAATTAATATATAGCTGCAAAGATAACTCAAACAGAAGGGACAATGATGTCCCGTTGAATTAATTGGAGGAGCTAAATGCAGCAATTATTTGATAAATATATGATCAACACACCAAGATTCAAATCCGGCAAGCAAGCTGAAGTGATTAACACATTTGCTAATATGCTGCTGGCAGCCGACTGCTAATCATGAACAAGATTAGTGAAGGGTCATCAATTTACTTATGGTTCAAAGCTCATTCTCACGTTGTGAGTCCCTCAAACCTCAGACATGGAAATAGAGCTATGTAGCAGAAAATACGGTCACTAGAGACATGAACTCAAGACCTCTGGCTCGATACCACATTAAGTTACTATAGACTAACCACTTACATCCAAAAGTCTAAAGTAATAGGAAATGATGAGTAATTCCCTTATGATTGATATTATTTATTAGGCATGTTCATTGCATACTAAAATGAAGAGTTACCGCCCCTATTGTGCATTAGTGCAACAAGGTTGTCCGTCTTGGTTTAGACATGATTACACATCATGTAAAGCTTCCATTTTTTAACTTTTTGTACATATGTATTATTTGTCCTTAAAGATATATAGACTATATTTATTGATGTTAATATATCGAAATGTGATCTTGATTGGGTCCAATCAGCAACAGGTATATAAATTTCAAAATATAATAAAAGGGGAGGATAGACATTAGCACGTAACCAAATGCAAACAAACATATGTTGCAACTGAGCTTGCTCTTTCTAATGCAAGGCACAGGCACGCGTTAGGAGAAAAAGGTAGGTCTGTATTTGGGAGATATACCTCCCATCCATGATTCCAAAAACGACGTATGGATCTAGGTTAGGCTGGATAGTCAAGTCAAGAAGAATTAGCTATGGTCGAGCTAAGTTTATTCCTTTTATTATAATAGTTTTAAAAATTATAAATTTAGAATACTAAGAATACATAAAAAATATCATATGTATATACATGGTGATTTATGAATAAATTTTAAATTTTTCTAAGTCCAACTTAGTGTGATGTCACTTAGGCAGGCAGGTACAATGCTACATGTAGGCAGTCTCATACCGTCTCATGTAGTGCCACATATGATTTTTGATGACATAGAAGAGAGAGAGAGAGAGAGAGAGAGAGAGAGAGAGACGGGGCGGGGGTTAGATAAAGAGGTAGGTGGTTTTTTCGTGAGCCAACCACCCCATGTGCTAAAACATAGGAGTATGAGACGGCTTTGACCTCATTGTACGAGTTGAAGTTGCCATGCAACTCATAAATATTTCTCTTTTCATCCACAAATAAATGAAATGTGACATTCCTATAAGACGTAAAAAACAATCATCGATTGTATAAGTTGTCTCATGGATCGTCTTATGATTACGTGCCATGCATGCGATCACCTATGAGACTACTTTTGTACCTGCCCTTAGTTAGGAGAATCTGTTGTATCCGTTCTAGCCGCGCTATCAGCGCGAGCCAACTTGCTAGTTCTGATAAGGGATGAATCAGACCTCACTAATTTTCATGAAAACTACTAGCCTTTTTGACACTGTCGGTGTCATGTTGGGTGACCTTTTCAAAAGATAATCATGCACAATCATCATTTGATAAAATAAAAAATACGAAATAGAAATGTTTAAAGTACAATACATGTTAGTTACCCTGATTCAAAGGGAGATGGCCATCAGCGTGACGAAAACACGGAAATTGATATAGACTGCATATCATCATCATGCCAAACTCCATCGGTGTAGCGATGTCACTTGCAAACACCGACGAGGTCGAGTAGCCGGTAGGGGCACAAAATTTCGCTAGAAAATACCCTTGAGTAGGCCAACCTGATGGTATATACAATGCAGTCACGGTTGCTTGCTCAATCACACACTATGAGAAAATCAAAGTGAGTAAAGTATGTGATAATCAAATAATGGTCCAAACAAAGTTTACAATTAATATCAAATAAATACATTCAATATTAAATATTATATAAAATTGACACCCTATTTTCGTAACATTTTAGGAAGGACATTAAGCGGCCTAAACCGAATTCAAGTATATTACAATTTTCCTACTGTTCAGCAATGGCCTATGTGGCTAATAAGACAAATAGATGAGAATTGCAAAGGATCTACCTCGCAATTGTAAGAGTTAATTTTTAGTCGATACTTTTGATCTAACAAAAATCAAATAGAAAGTTGAAACATATATTAGAGGACAAAAAAATATGGCAAAGCTATGAATAAACAAGTAGAATATAGAACCAATCTGTGTAGAAAGGTAGCAAACACAATATCGATTGTTATGAGTTCAAAGGTTTATCGAAAGAATCATGAATATAATGGTGAGGACTACACGATAATTATTAGCAAGCATAAGTAGTTTTCGGGCCAATTGTGTTCTCACCCACACTATCAGTTCGAATTGTGATTTTACCCCATTTTTCTAACTATGTGATTTTGCCCCCTCACCATTCAAAGTGAACCCTTCATTTGCCCCGAGGGCGTACCCAGTGTCGTAAGCTCCCGCACTATGTGAGGTCTAGGGAACGGTGCTAGCAAGCCTTACCCGCACCCTGTGCAATGTGCATAGGCTGGGGCTCGAACCCTGGACCTTCTGGTCATAGGCGGTAAGCTCTACCGCTGCACCGGGGTAAAATATTGTCATTTTACGCCAAGTAGTGGTAAGGTCACACTTCACTTTCATAAAGTGAGGGCAAAATAACGAAGTCAAATAAGTGAGGATAAAATCATAGTAGCATTCAGAGTGAGGGTAAAAATACAATTGTACCATATTGTTAAAAAAGTTCAGCATGATAAGCTAGCCGCGCAAATGCGCGGGCCACCTTGCTAGTTTCTAATAAAACATGGTTGCAATACATGAACTGATACTTCAAAGACAGCAAACTTAATCATCATATTCACTCTATTACTACGATGTAATCTGCTCGAGACAAGTGGTACCCATCACCGTGAGGGATGGCGATATATATCGATTAACATCCTGCAGAAGAAACCCAAATGCACAACATACGTATTATTTAAGAACACGTATGGCCACCTTTCACGAGATTATCATAGATGTCGGCCGGGTCCACCCTCCGAGTGTGTGTTCCCCGTGCAACCACAGTAGCGTCGGGTCCAAGGGTAAACAACACACCCTCCACCTACTCATAAACCCGTACATCCACCGTGACCGACACTTTGCACAAAGGGAGGACTTACTGTCCAACACTATGACTATCAAGTTACATCAGTTTAGCAACTCCCATACGAAGGTATGCATTTTGTACACAATTAAATACTTGCTCGCGGAGTCATAACGAACGGTCCTCACCCGACATGCACGGGGCTATGGCAAACAAGGGCCAACCTTGTCACCGTATTCCTACACATGCACTTCCCCATACGGTCTGCAATTTAATCATGTGAGAGTAACAATATTTGAATCCCAAGACCGGGTGGTCTCCAAACCACTCGGTGTTACAACCGATGACTCCATTAAGCATAGCCTACTAACGGAAAAGGATTATACCTGGCCAAAACCATAGGGATAGGTATTTAATGCAGCTAGGTTACGATCAATTCCTGAATGCAAATGCACAGTACATAAACATAGACTTAAGTGAAATTAAAGACTAAAAATTTAGCAAATAGGATTATGCTTCGGGGCTTGCCTTGGTTCGGCTCGTAGTTAGCACACTCAAAGGAGTTCAACTCAACTTGTTGCCCTTCTTGATTCTCGCCTTCGGTCGGGGTTCCTATATGAATGCAATGCGATGCGTGAGTACGAGAGAATACAAAGATATTCAGTTCATGGAACTTTCTCAATAACAAAATCTAATGCAATGTTTGGATAAAAAAAACATGCTCATGTGGGGATGAGATGATTTCTTATGATGACGATTTATATTGGAAATGTCATGGGGATAACCTTCTAATTAAAAGAAACATACACTATGTAACATAAAACATGCATATATATTTAACAAATAAATAGAGCATGGCAAAGTGAACAAGGTACATGAATAAAATGAAATAACCATCTAGGAATGTGTGCTGCCCTGGTTATGAAAATGTGGTAAACACATACATGAAATGATAACCAATGTGGTATAATCTAGGTATATGGCAATTATGACATGCACAACACTTTAGCAATTCTTAAGAAAGGGGTGCTGCCTTATTCCATTAACATATAACCTTGTAAAAACATAGCACATGGCAGGATGGCATACACTAATGAGCAAGATTGCAATTTTAACACACCACACTTAAACATGACTAAAAGCCTATATGACATTTTTGTGCACACTTCACCACATCATTCCATACATGACCATTAAGCATAAAAATACTACTAAACCAGATTCTCATGATAATCATGACCATTTTATGATTGAGCACCAGAAGCAAATAAATTTCCTTTTATCATTTTCTTAAAATAAACATTTTTCACATTTTGCCTCACTAGGCATGGCAATTAATTTCTGGAACATGCTACCCTTCAAATAATGTAACATGACAGATCAACTAAACACAATGTTCATGTTAAATACCTATTTACCTCATGATTGAGCACGATAAGCAAATATCAAGATTAAATTATGTAAGGTTTTCTTCTGATGCATAATTAGGGCAATTGTAGCTTATTTAACCAATAATGTCCAGTCGGAATGATGTGCCCAAATTTGGTGAAGATTTATTTACAAAAATATTTTATTTATGGTCATTTCAGCACTTAACGCAATGCGTCCTTAACTTACATAGAACTTAACTTTTCACCACAGAACCTGAGCAATCTAAGTAGGGTCATGTAAAGTACACTTCCCAACGATTCCAAAAAGTGCTCAGTTACATTTTTCTGATCTTTGTAGAGAAAGTTATGCAATTTATAAAATCCAATGTTGTTAAGCTTCCTTAACATGATGGCACCTTAAGGTACATAAAACTTTGATTTTTTCCACAAATACATATATGGAAATTGGGTTCATTGAAAAGTAAAATTTTAAAGGTTTCCAAAAACTTATTTGCCATATTCTGATTTCCCTACTGAAAGTTAGTTACGCAATTTCTATTTTCCTTGGATCTGGTACCCTTCCCGCTTGAATGACACCTTTGTGAAAGGTTGAGATACGTGTTCTTAAATGATGCATATTTCGTGTGCTTCGGGTTTTTTCACTGTACCCGCTTGTTCACCGACTCACATCGTAGTAATAACTTAAATCTAAATGATAATGGTACTTGTATGATTATTATTGTTGAAGATGTGACATTGATATACTTATGCTACACATGTATTTATGTTTCTCTTGCATGATCACTGTATTTACTTGTGCTAATATTAAACTTGGCAATAATATTGAAAGTAAGGATCCACTCCTTAGTCGCTGTTTTATACCATGAAAACCAACACACTCCTCCGAGCCTTGCATGTCTAGGAGTCGGTTACGTGAACCATTTGACGGGTCGGTCTTGTTGAGCTTTAGTTGCTCGGGCTTTGTGCCTATGTTATTTTACAGGTAATACGGATGACGCCTATGATTTGCCTCGTTGGTGTACTGCCCCGGGACTTGCAGATCCCGGAGGGCCGGTCTTCTCACCGGGAAGCCGAGCCTTGTCGTTGTGATTGGGTTTGGCTACATGGTTATCCGTATGGGCTCGGATTAATCACCACTGGATGTATCGTCGAGATATATATTTGTAGACGTTAATTATCGCTTTCTCTTCCGCATTTTCAGAACTGAACTCGTTTATTTTCCGCTGCACTAAACTCTGATGTAAAATGTATCATTTCCGCTATGTCATATTTGAACCCCGTCGGTTGTTGTATTATCTTGTGCACTGCTTAAACAACACCTCGGGATTTACGATCCATGGGTCGGTCTGTCTCAAAGAAGGAGGACGCAAAGGTGCTTGGACATTGTGCTTACTGGTCTTTCTGCTTGCCAAGTCTGCACTAATTCATCTAAATTAAGCGGGTTGCCCTCCCATAAGCATCAAACAACTAAACTTCTCCTGAACTTTTGGGTTGCATTGTGGCACGAGAATAAATCCACAATACTACAAGGTCCCTTGTTTCCTTAAACTCAAGTTTGGACGTCCTTTCATTCCCTCCAATCACCTTCTGATCTCTATGCCATGAATGACACGGCACTCTTCTCCCTTGGGGTGAAACTTGAATGTATAAGGAGTACCACTTATCCAAAGCTTATTCTCCTTTGTTGTCCTCAAGAAGGGTGTGCCTTGAATTAGTGGATTCTTTGCCCTTGTATCCATGTCTAGTATGATGAAGTCCATGAGAACAATATGAATTCCAATTTGAACAGGCACATCTTCAGCAATTCCATCGGGATAACGTACCGATTGATCAGCTAATTCCATGTTCATTCTTGTAGGTTCTAATTCAGGCAAATTGAGACTTGAAAATATATAGCAGGGCATAACACTCACATTTGCTCCAAGATCGCATAAGCATCTATCAAATATCTGACTTCTAATCAAGCATCGGATAGTAGGTGATCCGGGTCTGAATTCTTCTCGGGTGTGATGTCATTGGTTGCAGTTGTGAAGTCCTTAGTCACTTTTACAACTTCCTCGGAGGCTATGGCCTTCTTGTTTTGCATCGTAACTTTTATATATTTGGCAACAATTCTTCCACATCGAGACCGCCGTCAAAGTCCACGCTTTCATTGACAAGTTCCGGACCATCCGTGTGACCTGATGTCGTTGCATATTCTGTGCTACTTTCACCCCTCACCCTACGCTCGTCGTGGTGAGCTCTTGCTCTTATCACCTCTTCAACGTGGTCACCTTGTGCATGAGGTCCTATTTCGCCGTGTTTTATCCAGTTATAGTAGTCCTTGATAAATCCTTTCTCCGACAAGTGCTCACGAATAGTCTCGAGTGTCTCAAATATAAACATATTCTTGCAACGGGTACAAGGACAATAGATATATTGTGTATCCCTTCTTCTTGCGTGTCGCTTCGCTTCTTCAACGAAACCCGTGACCTTTTGGAAATATACAACAGCATCACCACCCCCACCGAGTGTACATCCAAGATCGATCTTCCATCTTTCTACGAGACATTAATCGTAAATAAAGAAATAAATAATAATTAAAAACTAAGTCAAAATGAAATTATATGCTAAAAAGCAAAAGTAGTTACACAAGAATATTACATACTATAGTTACGTGTGATTTAAAAGTTAATAATAAAATCTCTACATAAATTACTATTAAAAAAAGATTTATGAATAAAATATAGATCCAAAACTAGATCCCTACATATAAAAGCCTACATATTGTATGGAGAGGATAAGTTTAAGTACTAAACACCCTATGATATGCATGAGGACCACTAACCATGCCATTTATAGGTAAAAAAATAGATCCAAATCCTAGGAAAAGTAACCATAAAAAAAGAGACTAAAACTATGGTTAAACACAAAAAAATACATGGAACGGTATGGATTTACCTCCTAGGACAATATCCTTCCAAAAAAACAGGTTCAAAACCTTCCCCCTTCTTTTTGGGCTTTTTCCGCCCTCCGTACGGACAGCTCGTCCGTGAGCTCGCGAAACAGAGCTCCTGTCGGGAGGAAGGGGACGAATTTATACACTGTTGCCTTCAATAGCGGGCCGGATGACGTCACCAAGGAGACGATATTACAGGAACCCTGTAATAACGGTCGAGGCGACGTCACCGACGACCGCTATTGCTGGCTGGCCCAGTAATAGCGGCCGTCGGTGACGTCATAGCACGCCCGCTATTACTGGATCGTCCGAGTAATAGCGGACAAAAGATGACGTTACCGAGGCCGCTATTACCGTGTGACCCCCATCTGTAATAGCATTGCCTCCGATGACGTCACCTGCGCCCGCTATTGCAGGGGTCTCTGTAATAGCGTTGCACCATGATAACGTCGGCGATGGCACTTAGCGATAGCGTTTTTCTGTGTGCCCGCTATTGCTGGAAAATGCCCCTGATATTGCTGGCTCTTTCTGTTGTAGTGAAAATCAGGCCTGTCAGAGTGAGTAAACTAATGTGTGCACATCCATGTGCATTCACGCAAGGCTTGCTGTAAATTAACCTAATGAATCCCGAGGTATCCATCGCAGCAGTACCTCTGTCGTCAGTGACTAACTAAACCTTTTTTTCCCTGACCTTGACTAATTGAATCTGTAAAAGCTCTTGGTTCAAAAAAAGTCTGTAAAAGCAAGATGCATGCATTAAGGGAGCATCGATGCACGCGTGTGTACCAGAGCGTATTTTGTGTACAGGAACGTTGACTAATTGATCATGATGACGTTCACGGGCGGGCCAGCAAAGTTGATAATATTTAACTTCTCCCTGTCTCGAATCGAATCATATCGCGCCGAGCAACACGTCATTAGGGCCATCGCCGAGAACCCTGGAGTTAGTCGGAGTTCACGGCCGTCAACAGTGTCTTCAACACCTTAGAGGAGCACTGTGTGTCGCCCGACATGAGCAACCTCGACTACTGCTTCAGCAGTAATTACATGGTGCTGCGGCCGGACCGTGCTGGCCCGTTCGAGCTCCTGCATCTCCTTTTCTCCCGCAAGGTTGGCAGGAACAGGGCCGTGGACTGCTTCAGCAAAACCGAGACCTGCTGCTTCCGACACAGGCTCGCCATCTTCCTTAACCTCCTCCTGCAGATCCTCCTCCTGGCGCTCTCCGGCACGGTGGCCACCCTCGGCGCCGCCCTCGAGTTCGTCCTGAACGTCGTCGACAATATCCTCCACTGGAGGATGGAATACCCTGGCGAATCATCGGCAAGGTACCGGTCCATAACCGGGTTCATTGATCGGCGAGTCTATCTGGAAAAGAGCATCCAGCCGACGGACGATCGGTTCAATGCCGCCATTTGCGTCATGGCGTCCAAGCTGGCCTACGAGAGCAAGGCGTTCATCGAGAAAGTGGTCACGGACCACTTGAAGATGGAGTTTGTGGGGTTCTACAACTGCTGGAACGGTAAGATTATTACCGCGAAGTTCACTTATAGTATCTATATTGGATGTTATCTGTGTGTACTCATATGCATTTGTGATTCTTTCTTTACATCAGAGTTCCAAAATGCGCACACCACGCAGGCGTTTGTGTTGTGCGACAAGCGGGTTGACCCAAATCTGATCGTAGTAGCGTTCCGCGGGACGAGGCTGTTCGACTTGGCGCGCTGGTGCGCCGACCTGGACCCGTCGTGGTACTACATCGGGCGACTAGGGCGGGTGCACGCCGCCTACACCCACGCGCTCGGAGCGCAGCCCAACTTGGGCTGGCCCAAGTGGGTCGAGAACATTGAGGGCAAACCCCAAATGGTACAGCACATTCCCCAATGATACTGGAACTGTCTGGCCAGCAGGTGAACACACACTGCATACTCAAATTGAAACTGATTCTCGCAGGACTACGCTTACTACACGATTCGCGACACGCTGATAAACCTGCTCGAGCCCAACAAGAACGCGAGACTGCTGGTGACCGGGCACGGGTCCGGGGGCGCGCTGGCGGTGCTGTTTGGGGCGATCCTGGCGTACCACAAGGAGAAGGCGGTGCTGGATCGGCTGGCCGGCGTGTACACGTTCGGGCAGCCGCGGGTAGGAGACGTCAGGCTCGCCTTTTTCGCCCAGAAGAACCTGGACCGGCCCAAGCAACGCCACTTTCGGATCACCTATGGACACGACGCGCTGCCGGGCATGCCCAACAACGCCTCCCCGACCATTTCGTGCACTTTGGGCTCCGCGTTCATTACGACAGGTCCTACAAGCTCAAGGTGACTGTTCGAAATTGCTCTTCGTTTCTGTATTCTACTGCCTCCATACTTTTTTTTTGTTGACGTCAGGACAGGGTGTTCCTAGTTGAAAAGTTGAAAAATGAACTAGCTCCTCCTAGAAAATACAAAGAAGTATAATTCCGTGCCCCTGTAGTCACCAGTACTCCTAGAAAATAGTCCGGGCCAAAGAAGGCTGGTCGGCACATAGCCCCGATCTAAGGAGACCCAGGTAGGTAGTAACCTGGCTCGTGCTGGTCCGTGGCTCAATCTGGACCATACATGGAGGCACGGCGAACACCAGGGCCCACAAAGGGCTAGGCCCGGTAACGGAACAAAAAGTGAATACATACAATTAGTTTTCAGCCTTTCACAGTCCAACGTCCCAGCAAGCCCAATCCACGCATGCATGCCTTACGTAAAAACTCGGAGCAAATCAAAACCTTCCTAGGTCCCTGCCTTTTTCCTTTTCTCCCCACAGCTCCCCACACATCACCACGCCACCAAATCGAGCTCCCACTCCCTCTCCTCCTCGCGATGCAGCATCCCTATTGCAAATCACATCCGTAAACTGGAATTACGATATGGAAAGTGCATGGTTCATGATACAGAGGATAGCACTTCTATATAACAGAAGCTCCTTTTTGTTATATTTTGTTTTATTAAACTAATATTGATGGTCAAACAGTATTTTAAACTTAATTTTCTACGCGTTGAAGCTTTATTAGGAGTAGAAGTCTGCGCATATAAAGAGAGTATTGATTGTCCAGGTTTTATTTGTTCATAGTTGCACCTGTATAGCTCAAAATATCATTCCTAAATGAAAATAATGATTTGTATGGATGATAGAACAAGCATACACACAGCAAAAAGACTAAAACAAATGCCCACTGAACAACAACAAACAGTCGTATAGATGAAATTGAGAACAATCTTCTATTTCCTTATGTCTCCTTTCTTCTCCCTTCTGCCACTAAAAAAGAAGAAAAATGCAGCATGATCTTCTCAACTCAAAACCAATCGGAACTAGTTTAAGGTGTCGATTTATTTTCTAGTCCTTGATCGTGGCTAGATCCAACCACGAAAATGGATGAGGAACCCAAGAAAACTACTCCAGAACTGCAACATCTTCTCCACAACGATGTTGCTGCCGCCATCATCTTCACCGATGCTGCCATGGATAGATCAAATTCATCATACCTTTTCACTGCCGCCATCATCTTCTTCTTCTTCTTCTTCTTCTTCTTCGTTGTCTTCTTCATCTTCGTGTTCTTCCTCTTCCTCTTATTCTTCTTCCTCCTCTTCCTCCTCTTCTTCTTATTCTTCCGCTTCGTTATCTTCTTCTTCTTCTTCATCATCTTCTTCTTCTTCTTCTTCTTCCTCTTCTTCATATTCTTCCGCTACGTTATCTTCTTCTTCTTCATCATCTTCCTCTTATTCTTCTAACTCATCTTCCTCTTCTTCTTCTAATTATTCCTCTTGGTTGTCTTCTCCTTCCTCCTCTTCATCTTCTTCTTCTTATTATTCTTCCTCTTCGTTGTCTTGTAACTCTTCCTGTTCTTTCACTTCCTCTTATTCTTCATCCTCCTCATCTTGTTCTTCTCCTCCTCTTCATCATCATCATCATCATCATCATCATCTTCTTCTTCTTCTTCTTCTTCTTCTTTATCGTCCTCCTCTTCTTCTTCTTCTTCTTATTCTTCCGCTTCGTTATCTTCTTCATCATCATCATCATCATCATCTTCTTCTTCTTCTTCTTCTTCTTCTTCTTCTTATTCTTCCGCTACGTTATCTTCTTCTTCATCATCTTCCTCTTACTCTTCTAACTCATCTTCCTCTTCTTCTTCTAATTATTCCTCTTGGTTGTCTTCTCCTTCCTCCTCTTCATCTTCTTCTTCTTATTATTCTTCCTCTTCGTTGTCTTGTTCCTCTTCCTATTCTTTCTCTTCCTCTTATTCTTCATCCTCCTCATCTTGTTCTTCTCCTCCTCTTCATCATCATCATCATCATCATCATCATCATCATCATCATCTTCTTCTTCTTCTTCTTCTTCTTCTCTTCTTCTTATTCTTCCGCTACGTTATCTTCATCTTCTTCATCATCTTCCTCTTATTCTTCTAACTCATCTTCCTCTTATTCTTCTAATTATTCCTCTTGGTTGTCTTCTCCTTCCTCCTCTTCATCTTCTTCTTCTTATTATTCTTCCTCTTCGTTGTCTTGTTCCTCTTCCTGTTCTTTCTCTTCCTCTTATTCTTCATCCTCCTCATCTTGTTCTTCTCCTCCTCTTCATCGTCATCATCATCATCATCATCATCTTCTTCTTCTTCTTCTTCTTCTTCTTCTTCTTCTTCTTTATCCTCCTCCTCTTCTTCTTCTTCTTCTTCTTCTTATTCTTCCGCTTCGTTATCTTCTTCTTCTTCTTCATCATCCTCTTATTCTTCCAACTCATCTTCCTCTTCTTCTTCTAATTATTCCTCTTCGTTGTCTTCTTCTTCCTCCTCTTGATCATCTTCTTCTTCTTATTCTTCTTGTTCTTGTTCTTGTTCTTCTTCTTCTTCTTCTTCTTTATCCTCTTCTTCTTCTTCTTCTTCTTCTTCTTCTTCTTCTTCTTCTTCTTCTTCTTTCAATGGTCACTGTAATAACGGGCACCGGTGACTTGTGTATGTGAATAAGCCATATGTATGTGGCCAGTTTCTTCCTTTGCTCTGCTCCTACTTTTTGTCGCAAATCCTAGATTTGCCTTGTGCAAGGCAGGAGCAAATTAGTTGCCTAAAAATGGCCAGTTTCGTCTGTTGCTGCATGCTCTGTACATCAGGAGGTAGTAGGTACTGCCTTGCACTTGGTTGGTGGCTCGGATCACGAGAGAGAGGAGGCCCCGGTGGGGACGGTCGTAGAAGAGGGAGAAAGAAGAATGGCTCCCCACCGATTCCCACCAACAATACCAAAAAGCTCGTTATATAGAGAAAAACTAATCTCAAAATTCTCAATACCAAAGATATAGGCATGATAAAAAAAACTAATTCAAACTCTCTTTTAGGGAGACCTCCTCATCCTCAAACAAGTGACATTGCACCTGGATGGGTCCATCCATGTCCTCGTCCCACTTCCCGTATATTTACATTGACCTCGCCTATACCCTTAAGAGTCAATTCTATAGCTCGTGTTATCTTGAATCCTTCTCCTCTTGTCACCGTATCTTATTATTACACCATCATACCTTCCGGTACCTTACGATGACCCCTCGAGATCATACGATGCCCTTCTTCTCCTCATTCTCCACATCATTCTTCTTTGAGTCTTCTTGAAGCTATATCCTCACATCTTATGTTGATCACGTCGTACCTAGGATGATCTTTCTTGAAGTTGGAATGCTTTAGCCCGCTCTTGACTCAAATTCAACTTCATCATCTTGGTTCGTCTTCTTGTCAACTCTCACTCTAGTAACTTGGATACACATTGAGAAACCAAACTGCTCCTACATGGGTGACCTAAGAGAAGCGACGCAAACCCTATGGAGTAAAGCCTATCGATTCTAATTTTAGTGAATACATGTAATTGATCGTATGAATCCTTTGCCTCATCTATGTCCTATGCCATGACCACCATCAACATCCTTGGATCGTCATCCAATTACGTTTTTATAGGACCGAGGCAACTAACAACGAAAATCATGCTTATAATGAACAAGAGTTTTCTACAAACATAGTACACTAGTTGAAACTAGAGAACATGTAGTCCAGTGTGTAGAGCGTCATGCCCGTTGCACCCTTCCTCGCCATATCCGTGACGTGCCACGCACAGGCAGTAGGAACCACCACCGCTGTAGTCTTGTCCACGAGGTGGGCCGATGCTGGACTTCCTAGGTGATGGCTAATCGTATAGAGAGAGAGAGGAGAGACAACACGAGACCGGATGATAGAATGAATGAATAAAAATGACAGATGTCTTGGCTTCGCGTAAATCATTCACAAAGACATGGGCACCATGCCAGGAATGTTATATGTCGACCGGGTCGACGCCAATATCATGTCGACCCCCACCTCCTTACCTCCTCCGTTCTTTCGGCTCGTCACCAGTGATGGAGTGTGAAACGGTGGCGGAGCGCAGCGGTGTGGCGGTGCTGCCGCGTCACAAGAGCTGGAGGCAGTGGGTGGTGGCATCGCCGGAGGTCGAGTTAGGGTCGGGTTGTCACGGCGACGTTAGAGTTCCGGCCAACTGTGACAGGAACGAGTGCCGATGCTAGCGTTTCGGCAAAGTTTATCCGATCCGAGCATGTAAGGAAGTTCGGGTGGGCCCTGACTCGGTGGTGGAGCCGCCTCGACCGTTGTTGGTCAGAGGATGGTGGTCGAGGATGGCGGCGGGGAAGTTAAACGACCGAGTGATTAGCGGAGGTGGCGGGGGGAGAGAGAGAGAGAACAGTAGTTGGGCTTGGGCTTCGGCTGGGACTTGGCCATGGTGGCGGTTCGACAGGAGGTTCGTGTCGACCCGGTCGACCCCCAACAGCCCCATTCCCATCCACCCCCTGCACCCCTCCCCCAATGCTGCAAGTTCGTGATCATGGCGGCCAGCTGTGTGGTCCCGCTGCTGTGCACAATCATTTTCCTTTTTGGCTTGGTCTGCACAAATCAATCGTTCGGCGCGGCCGTGGGCACGCCCCGAACAGTATGGGTCCTGCACAAAACTACCTCTGTATTATACTGTACTGCACTATTTTTCTACTTGGGTCGCTGCACCGGTTTTCTTAATTATACGCACTAAACTGCCCCTGCATTTTCCATTTCTTTGCAATGCAAGCAGGTGCTGGAGGACAAACTACACGGGGATGCGGCATGCAGCTCGCCGCTGGACTTCCTCACCTGCCGCATCAACTCAGCTCGGGAGCTCGGACGCAGCATCCACCTGGGCCTCAGCTGCGGCGCTTATTTCCAGGAAGGATGGCTGCTACTGATGATGAGGGTCCTGGCGCTGGCGCTACCCGGGCTACCGTTCCACAGGGTACAGGACTACATGAACGCGGTCGTGCTGGGCGGCTGGATTACCAAGGACAACTGAGCCGCCGGCCGAGCCCCTGCGCCATGACCCGCTCCTTGAATGCAGAACATTCTCGCATATACTGAGGTCGTCGAACTTTGGGTTGTAGTAACTTGAATACCATCGCCTGTATGGATTGCAGCAATAATGCCGTGTAATGTTTTAACCTACTGTACTGCATGCGAACAATTGTAAGATTGTACTGTGGTGGACCAAAAAGTGCGTGTGGAAGTTAAATAAAAGTATGCATACTCCTGCAAAAAAAAAGTATGTCTAAATTAATAGTAACTTGCAGTGGCCCTAGGATTTGAGCCTTGGGTATTCAAAATTTGGAACGCTGGAACAAAAAGTTAGGACCCAAATTACATACCCATAATACATGATTAGGTACCAACACAAAGATATACCAAATGATCAATATATTAAAGTGACAACACCTAAAATAAATAACAAAATGAGAAATCAGCTTACAATTACAACTTGATGTTGCGATTCTTGATGCTCTGGAAGTAAGTGACGATATCCTAGTTCTTGATAGTGTTCTTCCACTTATGTTTCACACCTAAAAATTATATCATACAATTCACGGCAAGTGGAGACAGAGAGGAATTAATCCATACATCCATAATAACAAACAATACAATTAGCATTTAATAATTAAATTAGCAATTACCAATTAGCAATTTGCATTTAGCATCGGCAGCCTGTCGCGGTGTGACGTTCGCTGACTAGACCGGGCGTGCAGGCACTATCGGCTTGTGGGACGGGCGCAGGGTGCTGGGGTCTAGCCTGGGGCTCACCTCACATGAAGCGCTCCCCTGTCCCGGTTATTCTCCAACTCGCTTGCGAGGCCCGAGCCTTTTGCCTACTTTTAGCACTGATCACTCCGAGTCTTAATGCATGCGTAGGTAAATCAACGGAGATGCAAGTCGATGGCACCACACGGTGTACCGAGCGCGTCATCCGGCAGTGAAGACATCCAAACCAGCTAGGTCAGCGATCATGCGAAGCCGGAAGGACGAGGGGTGGCTTCGCTCGAGCAGTGCGCTCTAGCCTGGCACGTGGCGGGCTACCAATTCCACAAGATTAGGTGGAAGACGAAATTGCCCCTAGGGTTGCCGCCTCCTAGTTGTACTGAAGGTGGCCGAGGGCAATTGGTCATGTGAAGTTGTGGTTCCCTACGAAAAGGAGACCAAGGGTCAGTTGTAAAGGCACATGTAATCGTCAGAGTTAACTTCGCTATGAAGAGTTGTTATCTCGCCACTTGTCCCCTATATACCTCTCATACTTTTGTATCTTGTGTTCGGTGTGCTAAGCGCAACCTAACCTCGGTGCTTAGTACACCAACATTGGCGCCCACCGTGTGTGAGCTCGAAGTCCAAGTTCATGATGATCAGATCCACTAGAACCACGGTGTCCGCTCAGCTAGTGCAAGAGTTGCTAGCGGCACCGTCAGGAACCGCTTCGACGCAATCACGAGCAGCTCAAAGGCCAACATCGCAACCAAGCCAAAGGCCAGAAGTGCTCCAGATTAAGCAGTCCCCGACCTCGGCTAACGCCAAAGGCGCGAGAAGAGGCCACCAAGACAAGCAAAACCCGGGCAAGTTGCCAGCTATCAAGGAAGATAATGACCCCGAAGACAGTGATAGGTCGGAAGATAGTTCTTCGCTAGCTCAAGAAGTGGAGAAGCTAAAAAGAGACAATCAAGCACTCGAGGAAGTACATGGGAAGCTGATGCAGGAAGTGGAACTAAGGGAAAAACTGTTACAAGAAAAAGAAGTGTTGCTCGAAGAAAGACTTAAGCACACACAACTATTAAGAGGAGTAAGGCGACTCCGAGCAAGTGCAAAGAAGAATAATAACACAAAGGAAACAATAGCACCAATCGAAAGTGATTCATAGCGAGAATTCGACCCAAACAACGAATTAGAAAATGCCAGCTCCCGGTGCAAAGTATTGCCTAACAGAAGGTCCGGAGTCGTAACGTTGGACAAAGATTCACCACTATCCGAAAAGCTGCAAAGAGCACCGTACCCCGATCCGTTCAGAATGTGGAACAATCCCCAAGTACAAGAGAGAAACATACCCAAGACAGTTCCTCATCAGCTATGAAGCAGTAATAGCTTCTGCAGCAATAGACGAAGTAGCGTCGGCAGGGAACCGTACGAGGTGGAGGCGAGGAGACGTCATGGAGCGCCAGAACCGCATTGAGTGAGGTGGAGCTTGGAGGCAAAGCCACCGAGCTGGTCGGAGTGAAGCCAAAGCAGAGGCCGAAGATTGGGCGAAGCGTTCCCCGCGAAGCTCTCCAACCTGGCTACGGGCAAACCACCTTTTCATGCGCGGCGAGGATATTTTCTGGAATGCCCTTAGGAGTTACCGCATCTAAACTATTCCAACGACATTCGGCTAGGGGTAGGATTCTCACGAAAAGTTGTAGTTCCCCATGACTATAAAAGAAGACCAAGAGTCACTTGTCAAGACCTATGTAATCCTTGAGTTAACTTCGCATATACAAGAGGTGTTATCTCACCACCGATTTCTTTATGCCTCACATATATGATTACTTGTGTTCGGTGTGCTAAGTGAGCCTTTACCCCGTCACTCGGCATACCAATAGTCTCGAGCCCAAAAGTACCGGAGGAGTTAGTGATAGAGAATGCTATCCAAGGACTCCGCACAAGCCCTCTAAGTTGAAAGTTCGCAAAGAAGCGTCCAATGACAACAGTACATGTGCATTAAGTTTGCAGAGTACTATCGATCAAAGACAGATTATAAGAGGTGAACTTCATATCAAAAACAACTCCACAATCCCCTGAGCAAGAGCTAGGAAAAGCAAGGCAAAAACTCAAAGCCTCAAGACAACACATTGATCGGAGCAGAGCCCACAAAAGGGGGCAACCCAAAGCAGCTGCAAAGGAAGCAACTTCATCAATCGCGACGGCCAGCAACCTCGCAAAAAGTCATACTGCATTTACTCGTGAAGGCCATGTAGGGCACAAAATACTAGACTGCCCCAGGACAAGGGAGATAATCAGAAGACTAGAGCTCGAGAAGAAGCACATGAGAAGCCAATGGAGATAAATCACACCACAACAGGATATTGGCCACAACAACCAATTCAACAACCAATGGTTCAGAATTACTACTACCCACAACAGCCGTAATACCCAACTCCTTCCTTCAGAAGAAATCATCATTTACAAGACCCGTAGTACTAAAGAAACTCAACCTCGCATCACGCAAAGCAAGAAAGCAGAGTGGCATATTTAGAGCCACTTCCACCACTGTCGCCAAAAATCAAAGACGTGAGTAAGCAAGACACCCGCACTCAACCGTTGCCAGCAAAAGGATTCATTGGGATGATATCAGGCGGCTCAAGTATTGATATCGAAAACAAGAGGCAGCGAAGAGATTATTCGAGGCCGGTAAACGCAATTTTCATGGAGGGGCTAATAAAAAGTCTAAGTGGTCACACGTGCCGATAGCATTCACGGAAGCTGATCTTGAATGGAAAAGCTACCCGCACTCGAAGCATTCATGATCGAAGCTCACATTGACTAGTGGAGAATTGACAAGGTCCTTGTAGACAATGGTAGCCAAGCAGACATAATTTTTCATGGCACACTACTAAGAATGGGATATATTGACCAAGACTTGGAGCCATCCAATGTGCGGCTATATGGATTTGATGGAAAAAGAGTGGAACCAGCTGGAAAAATAAAGCTGGCAGTTTCCTTCAACGATGCAAATAACCCAAGAACAGAGTTCATCACATTCGACATGGTCAGGCTAAATTATCCCTACTTTGCAAAACTAGGAATCCACAACGCATACCTTCGCATGAAAATACCAACAGCAAAAGGGGTGATAATAGTAAAGGGAGACACACGGTTGGCAAGAAACATAGAATAAGGTTTTATCCCGGAGTGGCAAATATACATAGCATCGAAGTATTCGCGAGAGAGCACCCGGAAAAAGGAGGAAAGCAAACTAAACTAAACCAACAACCTTCAAGCAAGGCACAACAAGCACAGAACAGTCAGAAGCATTCATTTCACATACAATGAAGAAAAACTTTGCGACGATAGCAACACACCTCGAAGCACGGGCAACCAAAGTAAATGAAAAGTCTGGCAACAAGCAGAATCAGAGTCCTCGCAACGCTAAGAGGTCTCAAAATTATGCCTAAATAGAATCTGTAATCTGGCACTCTGCAAGAGCTATAAGCAGAGGGACAGCGGAGTAATATTTTTTTACAATTCAGATTGTAGACGCTTAGTTCTTTTCTGCATTGTAGAAAGAAAGAAAAATTCTGTATTCTTTTGCTCGTAGGGGAAACCCCAATCTTGGGCACGAGGTTTTTAACGAGGCGGCATGTGTAATAACAGCTACAAGAAATATGAGTATGCATTTTGCCCAAAGAACAAAGCAAAAATAGTTGAAAAGACTTCCAAAAACAAAGGAAGTCCGAACATTCAACAATGAGGCAATCCGTAACAACTCTCAGGAAATAAATGCATTTCATGTCATCAAGAGCATTGCATCATATTACATATATGAAGTTATTAAATTTTGTGTTAAGAAAAATGTACATAAAATATCAAACTAGCTAAAAGATTAAAGGAAATGTTAAAAAGAATTTAAATAAGAGGAAAATATATGTTTAACATTTTCTATTGCTCAAACATCATAAATAAAGATTTATAAAAATCCCCTGAAATTATTTTGCCTTGTAAAAATATTTACAAGAAATAAACAAAGTTCTTTTGTTAATTTTAACTATGAATTTTTAATCCGAAAATGATTTGGAATTTTAACCTGGACTTAATAGGAAAAATGCCTAAAATACTTTCAATTACAACCCTGAATTTTTGTAGAATTTTTGGAGCTCGGGAAGGTTACTTTTTAATTACGCGAAAGGCCAGCCTCTCTTCTTCTCTCCTCTCTCTCCCGCGTCTCGGCGCGCCCGCGGCCGCACCGCCTCCCGGCCGGCCGCCACACCTCCGAGCCACGCAGCAGCTTGGAGCCACGCAGCTGCCTGCCTGGCCTCCCTCCTTACCGCCTCCCCGAGGGATAAGCCCCCCCCCCTGCTGTGCTTATCCCTCCCTCTCTCTCCCATTTCCCCCATTTCCGCCATTGCCGCCTCTCCGGAGGACCGTCGCCAAGCCACTCCAGGTGTTCCTCCGTCCCGGACCACCCCACCACCGGCTTCGCCGGAGCCCACGGCTACTCCTTGCGGAGCCGCTCACCCTCCAACCCCCTGGAACCCGAGCATTTCATAATTTTCTCAAGAAGCTCACCGTCGGGGTGTCATCACCGCATCTCCAAATTGACGAGCTGTGGTGAGCCGCTCTCACTCATTTCTTCTCCGGTTGATGCGCAACTAGCTACTCTTCCTTGTGAGCAACTCCTCATCGAAATTATTTTGCGGAGCGTCGTGCAATCGCCGTTCTTCCGAATTTCCGGTCACCACCGTCCGCCACACGCACGGTGAGCCACCATCTCCGATCGTGCTCATGCTCCTAGGATTCCCTGTCGAGCTAGCTCATGCTCCGTAGTAGCTCACAACACTTTTTCCCCAATTTTTAAGCTTTCGGGTGAGCTCGCGCCATGGCCGGAGCTCCGTCGTGCCCGCACCTTGCCGCCGGCGTGCTCCCGAGCAAGCGCATGTTAGTTTATCCACTCCACGGAGTTCGCCAAGTCGCGTAGTTTATTTTGGAGGCTTCGCGGTCAGCTTTGGGGCACCGGCGGCCAACTCCGGTGGCCGCGCCGCCGTGCCACGGCTGCCGCGGTGGCGCCACACCGCGGGCCACACGCGCGGGATCTCGTGTGGCTACGCGGATCTTGTGTGGCCTACCCCGTGGCCTAGTGTGTGGCACTGAACCCATTTCAATTTTCAAAAATTCGTAGAAAATTCATTAAAAATCGGAAAAATGGAAAACCAATTTTGTTAGACTCGGAAAAATAAGAGCTATTTGTTTATGAAATAAAATATTTATTTTGAGTATTTCTATTTTATAGATAGCAATTAATCACTTTCTTTGTTTAAAGAAAAGCTATTTTTTTATGTTAATTAAATGTTTAATGAAGGAAAATAATGTAACTAAATGAAGGAGATACTGCAGACGAAATTAATTATGAGAATTATTTTCCAAAATTAAACTTAAACTTTATTATTTCATGTGGTTCCAATGTAATAATCCTATTATCACATGTCATTTAAGTAATGATTAATTATTGTTTAATAAACAGAATTATTGATTAATTGCTGAACCTAAGTAATTAGTATTAAGGAACTTAATTAATTATTAATTAAGGAACAGGATTAATTAGAACTTAATAACCTTGATTAAGCATTAATTAATGAGCATAACCAATTGCTAATTACTTCTTAATGAATATGCTTAATTATGAATTGTTACTTAACCAATATGATGAAGCATTAATTATTAATTTTCGAACATAATTAATAAAACCTTTGCATAATCTTATCATGTTCATTCATGCATACATGGTTGTGATTCGCAACGTATTGTTGGTTGACCTAGGTTCCGAGGTGATCGAGGTTCCACCCGAGGTCGAGGTAGGCGAAGGGAATCTCGAAGTCGACCCGCACGCCGAGGAAGCTAACCCCGACTCGTATCGGGGCAAGCCCGGTGCATCCTACCTATGTTTTTAAATATTTTATTTTATCACATAGTTCGAGTTATGTTTGTGCATTAGGTGCTAGGGAATGTTTGATACCTTAGATGCATTATGGTAGGTTTCCGTTTGTTTATTCTATACTTGGTACAGGTAGCTCAATAGAGGCTAAGCTTAATTCATAGTCGCAACGGTAGATGTTTTAGGGAATCTTAAAGACTGGAGGCTTTAAGGGTTACTCGTGTTGACACTAAAATGAAGAGAGTGTTAATGAAGTTGAGACCGGATGGGCCCCGTATTAGAAAGGGCAAGACGGAGATGATGTCTTGCAAGGTGGTAGCCCCGTCTATGTCGAGTCAAGGACCGTACCGTTGTCGGCTTAGTTGAACAAGTTTGAACGTACCGTACTACATGCTGGTATCATGGGCCCAGCAAGTTGATGTACCCTATCGCCTCGGAGATGTAGCCTAGCCGGCTCTCTTTTGCCGGCTGTTAGTGAGAGGATAGTCTCACGGGAGGGAGATGGGTCGGCCACGAGGGAAGTCATGGAGTCGCCATACTCCCGGGGAGTTGGAAATGGCTAGTCTTCCGTCGAGTGCTAGCGGGAAAGGTTGTCGTATACGATCGAGTGTGATGCGTATACGTCGTGTAGTCGGGTTTTGCCAGCTGGTATAAAATCGATTCGAATCGCTGTCCCTCGCGAGTAATGAGTACCGCTTGTTTAGCTCGTCACATCGTAGTAAATATTATGGAAGATGAAGATGAGAGATGAAAGGAATAATGATCTATTTTATCTTGTCTTGCAAACTTGATTGCAATAGTGATAGACTGCAAACGTCAAGACTAATGAACTTAATGCTGAGCTAAAATATTGAAAGTAAGGACCCACCCTTTAATGTTATTTTCGCAAAGGAGTAAACCCCACAGCCGTAAAGCCTTTGCATACTAGGCGTCGGCCTTAGCGTGCCATGTTGACGGGTCAGTCTTGCTGAGTATTAGAATACTCGGGGTTTGTTCGTTATCTTTCGGGGAACGAGTCGTACTACCACGACTTGTATGGTAGTTTCTCGGAAGAGGAGCGGTGTCCTGAGGGAGGTTCTCTCCAATGGGAACGTATCCCCACGCCGTGAAGAGGAAGGACCGTGGTGTACGACGGGCTCGAGTACATCACGTTAATCGTTTAGAAGTCTTTTGTTGTATAAAAGTACAAGCTTCCGCTGAATAGTCGTAGAATGTTAAACTTAAATAATGTTATGTTTCCGCCACACGAATGTTTGTATTTCGAAAACCTGGTTGTATTATACCATGATGTATATATTCTCGCTTGTATGAGATGATGTTTCGTTGTAACTCGCTTCGTCGAGTGTCCCTCTGTACCGATTCCTGGGTGTCCCGGAGGGATGTCACAGCTGGTATCGGAGCGGTTCGGAGGCAACGAGTACATCATTACAAGCTCGTTTTCAAAACTTAACACGCTACTGCGTTAGAACACGAAAGAGTGCGGAGCCCTATAAGGATGTAGAATAGTTAGATTTTTACTAACCGTTCGACGTTCGGGTTTTGGGAAGTGCTAACTATTCGTCGTAGTTTTATACACTATAGTACGTATAGTTAGTTCACGAGCATGCATCATGTCATATTGTGTGCTAAATAAATATTGGGGTATACTTTGCTAGTTTCGTAGTACTTGTATAGGTTGTTCTGTTCGTTTTCTTCCGTGGGAAGAAGTGTTTAACTCGTTTAAACATGTTCCCTGCAGATGCCGATGACTCACGGTAGGAAGCGCGCCCGGAAGGAGGAGGACACACGGGCTACACGCGTCGCGAGCTGGAGCAGCGGATCCACGGTTTGGAGTTGCGGACGCAGAGCCGGGACCGACGGCTTGGCGCTTGGAAGCACCGCTGTCGAGTGGACTGCCGGGAGGTACGGAGGTCCCACGCCGGGATCGCCGAGCTGGAGGAGCAGCTGGTGGAGGTTACCCTGGACCGTGACGGTTTTCGCAGGGCGGCCATAGCGTTGGACGCACAGCTGGCCATGGTCACCGAGGAGCGAGACGCCGCTATTGCGACCGACGAGGTGCACGCGACCGAGTTGGCAGGGATGACAGCCCAGCGTAATCCCGTGGTGGAGAACCTGATTGAGAGAGAGCTCGAGCTGGGTCAGCTTGAGGGACTGTACGACGGGCTGGCCAACGCACACCACGCACCGATCCACGACCACGACGCACTTGCTTGAGCAGTTTCAGCGAGTTGCAGCAGCAGCACCAGGTTCTACCGGACGACGCCGAGGAGGTCTCTAGGATGGACTATGAGCCACCACCGGCCTCACCCGCGAGAGGACGTCGAGTCGGACTCCGACAGCCACGCACCGTCGGCTTAGTTATGTTGTGACTTCACCGATGTAGGAGGGTAGCCATATTTTGCTGACATATGTCGGATGTAGATAGGGTACTAGTAGGTGTTGGTCGGATGGCGAGTGTATGAAAAGTGGGTTTGAGTTGTACAAACAATAAATAATGAAAAGAAGTGGTAGTAATATATCTATGCAGTTGCTAGAATAAGAGGATTTGCTGAAATAATAGGATTAGTTTCTGCTTGTATCTGATATTCATACTTCTCCACGAGAGATGGACAGCACGAGTACCGGTGTTAGTGAAGTAAGAGGACAAAGGGAGGATGTTCATATAGTAAGGCTGGAGAGACAAGCTGAAGGAAAATGAGGAGTTGTTAGCACTTAGAGAGGCGCAGTTGCTAAACAAGGAGCAGCAGATTCAGTTTAAGGATCAACAGCTGGCAAACGCACATGCCCCGATCACTCGGTTAGAGCAAGATCTACTACAAGCACACAATGCGATATTGAATGAAGCAATAGGACAGCAACCTCCCGAGGATGAACCAATAGTGCAGGAAAATCCTATGGAGGCTGAATCGAAGAAGAAGAGGAGGATCCTGAAGAGATAATGGACGTGGACTCAGTCATAGACTTCACGGAGATTCCACAACTAGAGGATGCAGAATCCGAGACAGGCAGTTCCATAAGCCGGAAGTGACATCCAGGCTTCGCGAAGAAGAGTAGAGTGCTAGCTAGTAGCAAGTGAGAAAATTAGTATGTAAAGTAGGCGTTAGTTAAATAACGAGCGTGATGTAACCACGTATGAGTGTATCTTAGGAATCGTTGTAACATGGATGTATGAGCATGTGTTTATGGATTTGGTGGTTGTTCTAATAAAGATGGTCGTTGCATAAGATTCATTTGGAATTCCTCATCTATGTACTCATGTTTCTTCCATTATTATGTTGGAATGAAGATGTCTAACGTAAAATTTTCTTGGACAGAATGGTTGGAACAAGAAGACGTGATGAGCCGGAGAGTTCTCAACGCGGGCGGAAACACCACCACCACCCCCGACATTGGCACGAGCAATCGCAGCTGTGCTAGATTCTCGCGCGGAGCAGCGAGAATTATTGGAGAAATCGGTCCGCAACATCTGCTCCACAGGAACGTCACCAAGGCCGGAATGCACCAGAAGAGAGGGTGACTTTCTTGGACTTCTTATCGCTTCGCCCCCGGTCTTCTCGGATGCGGGTGAACCCTTAGAAGGTGATAACCGGCTTCGCACCATTGAGTCGAAGTTGGAGTTGTTTCCATGCACGGATCATCGGAAGACACTCTTCGCTTCCCGGCAATTACAAGGATTTACTGGAGCATGGTGGGCCAACTACAAGGCGATGTTCCCTCCAGGACATCAAGTTTTGTGGGCAGAGTTCACCAGAGCCTTCGGGGAGCACCATATTCCGGAAGGTTTAATGAACCGAGAGCGGAAAGAGTTCCTATCACTCGAAGCAAGGGGACATGAATGTGCATACCTACTCCAAGGTATTTAACCGTCTTCCTCGATACGCTCCCGAACATGTGGACACGGATGCCAAGAAGAAGAATCTGTTCAATGAAGGAATGAGTACCAAGCTACGATCACGCCCGGTGCTAAACAAGACCGATAGCTTCAATGACTTTGTGAGTGATGCTATCGCGTTGGAAGATTCTATCCGCCTTCATCGGACGGAGAAGAACAAGAAGAGGCCGGCTCGTTGGACAAGGAAGTGGCGGACCATCAAAGTATAGGCTGGTCTACACTGCACCGTTAGGTCAGCGTTATCAGCACACGCCTTCTCGTCCATATTACTACCGGCAGTCTCAACCACCCCAACAATCTCAAGCAACAGCGGTCGAATCAATATCGTCCGCCCTATCAGCAGCAGAATACTCGGAATCCCGGGCCGATGAATCAAGCACCGCAGCAGAATGGACCGCCATGTTTCAATTGTGGCCGTCCGGGACATTACTATCGCAGTTGTCCATATCCTCGAAGGCACCATATACACCTAGACCTCAAGGACAACCGCAGAATCAGCCAAGAGCACCAGCCAAGAATACACCGGTGAAGACGGGCGGTGCCAACTTTACCACGGCTGAGGAGCTACCCGAAGGAGGACAAATCTTAGCGGGTATGTTTTCTATCGCTGATCATCCTGCTATGGTTTTATTTGATTCGGGAGCCACGCATAATTTCATCGACAAGTCATATGTTGCTAAGCATCACATCATGCCATCCAAGTTGTTATGTGCTCATATCATTTCAACACCTAGGGGTAAAATTCTTACTAATGAAGAAGCTGCCAATATGCCATTAAAATTGGGTAGAAAGGTTTATTCCACTTCATTGATTATATTGGATGGGCAAGGGTTAGATGCAATTATTGGCATGCAATGGATGGATTTCCATAAGGCAGTATTGGACATAGCATCTCGAGCCTTATATCCGAACTCTCCTGTTCATGGTCGAGATTGCTTACTCTTAACTTTTCCCCAAGCTATGCTGCCAATGGTTAATAAGGCTATAGGTAAGAGTCTGAAGGATATACCCATAGTCCGTGAGTACCCGGATGTCTTTCCATACGACTTGCCGGGACTACCGCCGGACCGAGCGGTAGAGTTTAAGATAGAGTTACGATGCTGGAACAGCACCAATATCAAGAAGGCCAGTATCGGATGCCGCCGAATGAGCTGGCAGAGTTGAAGGTGCAATTAAAGGAATTATTGGACAAAGGACATATACGTCCAAGTTCTTCGCCATGGGGATGCCCAGCCTTGTTCGTGAAAAATAAAGACAAGACACCGAGGCTATGTGTGGATTATAGACCTCCGAATTCGGTTACCATCAAGAACAAGTACCCTCTTCCGATGATTGATATCTTGTTTGATCAACCGATGGGAGCCAAAGTCTTCTCCAAGATAGATCTTCGATCGGGATATCATCGGATTAAGATAAGAGCTGAAGATATACTTGAAGACTGCATTCTCCACACGATACGGACTTTATGAGTACCTGGTGATGTCTTTTGGGTTGACCAATGCACCAGCACATTTCATGTACCTCATGAATTCCGTATTCATGCTCGAGCTGGACAAGTTTGTCGTGGTATTCATTGACGACATCTTGATCTACTCCAAGTCCGAGGAGGAACATGCAAAGCATTTAAGAGTTGTGTTGCAACGACTAAGGGATCACCGACTCTATGCTAAGTTCAGCAAATGTGAGTTTTGGCTAAAGGAAGTGCCGTTCCTAGGTCATGTGATATCAGCCGAAGGATTGGCCGTTGATCCAAGCAAAGTTCAAGAAGTGTTGGATTGGAAGCCACCGAAGTCTGTTTCACAAATCGAAGTTTCTTAGGATTGGCTGGTTACTACGGAAGGTTTATTCCAAACTTCTCGAAGATCGCCAAGCCAATGACTAAACTATTGGAAAAGGATAAGAAGTACGTATGGATCAAAGAATGTGAAGAAGCTTTTCAAACATTAAAGAAATTGCTGACAACAGCTCCGAGTACTCGCTCGACTGATCCGACAAAGCCTTTCGATGTATATTGTGATGTATCGGGAACAGGACTCGGATGTGTTCTAATGCAGGAAGGTCGAGTGATCGCCTATGCCTCTCGACAACTTAGGCGTCATGAGGAACACTATCCTACCCATGACCTGGAGCTAGCAGCGAGTGGTTCTTGCATTGAAAAGTTGGAGGCACTATCTCTTGGGTAATTTGGTACATTTATACATTTATACACGGACCACAAGAGTCTCAAGTACATCTTCACCCGAGCAGATCTAAATATGCATCAACGAAGATGGTTAGAGTTAATCAAGGATTATGAGCTGGAAATTCACTATCACCCAGGCAAGGCAAACGTGGTAGCCGATGCTTTAAGTCGCAAGGTTCATTGCAATAATCTCATGGCTCAACTCTTGCTTCAAGCATCTCCACACGAAAGTGAAGAGTCGAATCTTCGGATTGTTCCGTATGGAGCATTGACAAATCTGGCTCTTATCCCTACCATTCGCGAAGAAGTGGTAGCAGCTCAACAGAAAAATGTTGATATGGAACACATAAGGAGACGACTCGGAAAAGGTGAAGTTAAATGCTTCAAGGAGGACGATGCAGGAGTTATTTGGTTCAAGAATTGATTGGTAGTACCGAAAGATCTATCACTTCGCAAGAAGATAATGGATGAAGCTCATATGTCCAAGTATTCTATTCACCCCGGAACCAACGAGATGTATCAAGATCCGAAGCAACGATTCTGGTGGACAAGAATGAAGCGGGAGATAGCAAGGTATGTCAACGAGTGCGATACCTGTCGACGTGTCAAAGCAGAGCATTTGAAGCAAGCAGGTCCACTTCAACCTCTGAGCATACCCGAATGGAAATGGGAAGATGTCGGCATGGATTTCATTGTTGGGTTACCACTAAGCCTACGAAAGCACAACTCTATCCGGGTTATTGTGGACAGGTTGACGAAGACGACTCACTTCATACCAGTACATACTCGATACACTGCTGAGAAGTATGTAGAGCTGTACATCGCTCATGTTCTCTGTCTGCATGGAGTGCCAAAGACCATTATATCGGATAGAGGAACGCAACTTGTCTCCAGATTTTGGGAGCAACTACATGAATCACTGGGAACGAAACTAATACGAAGCTCGGCGTATCATCCTCAAACAGATGGACGGACAGAAAGGATCAATCAATATCTCGAGGATATGCTTCGAGCATGTGTCTTGACCTACGGTAAAGATTGGGAGAAATGCTTACCGCTAGCAGAGTTCTCGTACAACAACAGCTATCAAGAGAGTGCCGGAATGTCACCGTTCCAAGCCCTGTATGGACGCAGTTGTCGTACACCTCCGAATTGGTCCGAAAGTGGAGAAAGAGTACTCTTCGGACCAGATCTAGTAAAAGATGCGAGGGAACAAGTACGTCTAATTCAACGGAATCTCAAGAGGGCTAAATCTCGACGAGATCGGCTATACCGATAAAAGACGTCGAGAGTTAGTATTCCAGGTTGGAGATCAAGTTTATCTTCGAGTATCTCCTACTAAAGGTGTTCGAAGATTCGGAATCAAGGGCAAGTTAGCACCACGATACATTGGACCGTTTCCAATCCTAGAAAGATGTGGAACCGTGGCATATCGATTGGAATTGCCAGACACACTGGTGGGTATACATAACATATTCCACGTGTCTCAACTGAAAAAGTGTTTGAAACCACCGTTGGATATACCGACAGCCGAGGTGGAACAGATTACAGACGGACTTGACGTATGATGAACGTCCGGTCAAAGTTCTCGACACCAAGGATTGAGTGACTCGACATCGGACCATCAAGTTCTACAAGATTCAATGGAGTAATCACTCGGAAGCTGAAGCTACTTGGGAGCAAGAGGAGTTTCTCCGATCAAACTACCCCGAGTTCTTTAGCACTATCGTCTAGTTGCTTCGATCGTGAATCTCGGGACGACATTCCCGTAAGGGGGAGGGCTGTAACAACTCTCGGAAATAAATGCATTTCATGTCATCATGAGCATTGCATCATATTACATATATGAAGTTATTAAATTTTGTGTTAAGAAAAATGTACATAAAATATCAAACTAGCTAAAAGATTAAAGGAAATGTTAAAAAGAATTTAAATAAGAGGAAAATATATGTTTAACATTTTCTATTGCTCAAGCATCATAAATAAAGATTTATAAAAATCCCCTGAAATTATTTTGCCTTGTAAAAATATTTACAAGAAATAAACAAAGTTCTTTTGTTAATTTTAACTATGAATTTTTAATCCGAAAATGATTTGGAATTTTAACCTGGACTTAATGGGAAAAATGCCTAAAATACTTTCAATTACAACCCTGAATTTTTGTAGAATTTTTCGAGCTCGGGAAGGTTACTTTTTAATTACGCGAAAGGCCAAGGGCGTTTTTGCAAAATGACCGAGCTCGGCCTACAGGCCGGCCTCTCTTCTTCTCTCCTCTCTCTCCCGTGTCTCGGCGCCGCCCGCGGCCGCACCGCCTCCCGGCCGGCCGCCACGCCTCCCAGCCACGCAGCAGCTTGGAGCCACACAGCTGCCTGCCCGGCCTCCCTCCTTACCGCCTCCCCGTGGGATAAGACCCCCCCCCCGCCTCGTTGTGCTTATCCCTCCCTCTCTCTGCCATTTCCCCCATTTCCGCCATTGCCGCCTCTCCGGAGAACCGTCGCCAAGCCACTCTAGTGTTCCTCCGTCCCGGACCACCCCACCACCGGCTCGCTAGAGCCCACAGCCTACTCCTTGCAGAGCCGCTCGCCCTCCAACCCCCGGAACCCGAGCATTTCATAATTTTCTCAAGAAGCTCACCGTCGGGGTGTCATCACCGCATCTCCAAATTGACGAGCTGTGGTGAGCCGCTCTCGCTCATTTCTTCTATGGTTGATGCGCAACTAGCTACTCTTCCTTGTGAGCAACTCCTCATCGAAATTATTTTGCGGAGCGTCGTGCAATCGCCGTTCTTCCGAATCTCCGGTCGCCACCGTCCGCCACACGCACGGTGAGCCACCCTCTCCGATCGTGCTCATGCTCCTAGGATTCCCTGTCGAGCTAGCTCATGCTCCGTAGTAGCTCACGAGCACTTTTTCCCCAATATCTTCGGCTCGGATCTTGATTTGGTGGTAACCTGATCGGAGATCAATCTTAGAGAAAACCTTAACACCAACTAATTGATCAAAGAGAATATCAATCCGAGGGAGCGGGTATTTATTCTTGATAGTTACCGCATTGAGAGGGCGATAATCCACACATAGACGTAGTGTCTTGTCTTTCTTCTTCACAAAGAGAGCGGGACATCCCCACGGAGATGAACTAGGGCGAATATATCCTTTGTCCATAAGCTCGCCCAATTGTTCCTTCAAGATTGCTAGCTCATTGGGAGCCATCTTGTACGGCCTACGGGAAATTGATGCCGTACGGGTTGGAGCTCAATTTTAAACTCAACATCCCGATCGGGTGGCATGCCCGTAAGTCATCCGGAAACACATCGGGAAACTCACATACCACGGGAATGTCCTCAATCCTTTTTCCCTCAAGATGGTAGATTTTTGAGGTGGAGAATTTTGGATGGGGTAATCGGAGAATAGATGAACCATGGAGTGGTGAGTCTAGGTGAACTTCTCGGGAATCGATGTGCAAAACGGCTTTATGGAGTTTCATCCATCTCATACCTAGAATTATGTCTATTCCTTGCCCACCTAAAATTATGAGAGAGGAGGGGTATACTTTTCTCTCTAGGTTTAGTGGTACTTGCCTCAACTCTAGGTTTGTTTTTATTTTTCCACCGGGTGATGTGATGATACAGGGAATATTCAAAACAGTAGGAGTGAGTTGTAGGGTTTTTGCACATGCTTGACTAATGAAATCATGAGTACCCGAGAGTACCGGTTCTCCCGCTTGAATCTCTTCGGTCGTGGTGTAGTTGACTCGGCCATTCTTAGCATTCGGAGTGGAAGATTGGTTGCGGTTCCCATTCCCATTATTCCCATTGCGGTTTTGATTGGTGTTGCCACTTCCGGAACCATTATTGTTGTTGTTGTTGTTGTTGTTGTTGCCCGGGTTACGTGTCGGAACACGGCAATCCTTTGCAAAATGACCCGGACGTCCACAATGAAAGCACGAACCTTGAGGACCGGGTCCGGTACCTTGGTACTGCTGCTGTGGAGGGCGGAAAGAAACGTTGTGCTACTGATTTCCACCGTGAGAGTGGTGGTGTTGCTGCGGCACAAATTGGCATGATCCCGCCGTCGGCGGCAATGCGGCCCGAAACTTCTGTCCGGACGGGGAAGTGATAGCTAACTTGTACTTGGGCGGAGCGGAGCCGGATGGATTTCCTACGGCACGCTTCCTCTTCTTGTCCTCTTGGTGAGCACGGATAGCGTCTTCTTGCACAATCGCGGCACTCATCAAGTCATTGAACGTGCCGGTGGTGACTTGAGCCAAGCGATCTTGCAACTTCGGACTTAGCCCCGAAAGAAAGCAATCCTTTTTCTTGTCATCCGTGTCGGCATGATAGGATGCATATTGAGCCAAGTAGTTGAACTTCCGTGCATACTCTTGCACGGTTCCGGTACCTTGCTTCAAATTGAGGAACTCTTGCAACTTGCGCTTCATGAGACCGGCGGGAATGTGATGCGCGCGAAACACGGTGCAAAAGTCCGGCCAATTCACTTGAGTACCGGCGGGAAGGGTGGCGGTGAAACTTGCCCACCATGCACTAGCGGAGCCACAAGTTGTTGAGCCGCAAAGAGAACCTTTTGCTCCGATGTGCAATTGAGGAGAGCAAACTTCGACTCAATGGTGCGGAGGAAATTATCCGCCTCCAAAGGATCGGTAGTGGCTTCACCAAACTTCGGCGGTTGAGTCGCTCAAAAGTCGGCATAGGTGGAATTCCTGGGCCCTTGGGGTGGCGGTCCTTGGCCTTGTCCTTGATTGGTTTGACTTGCAAAGAACAAGCGGAACATCTCGTTTTGGTTGGACACGAGTTGTTCCAACGGCGTGAGAGGTGGAGGGTTAGGGAGTTGCTCTTCCCTCCCACCATGACCACTGCTGGAAGCTTCGCCATGACGGGTATTCACCACTGTCACATATGAAAAATTTTCTCACGTTAGCTCATTAGACCAAGAGCTAGAATAGCAAGAAAACATAACATTGAACATAAGGGACCAAAAATTCCAGATTGCATGTACGAAGAAAATATTGATGAAATAAGCATAATGCATTGGCAACACACATATTCCATAGATTCCAACATAGCTAGCAACATGATAGAAACTTTTGATACACGGGAACTACCAATCCGATACAACACGGTCTTAGGTTAGATCACATGTGACCCATAAACAAATACAAATCTCGGAGAGCTTAATTAACAACACACGGATCGTTTTCCAACACGGTTACATGCCTCACGAGATTACAGATCCTACAACACATAGAGCTACGACTACCGGTCGTGACAACTACTCGTCGTCATCGCCGTAGTAGTCGGCGTCACCCCTCATGGGAGAGGGTGGTGCTCCGTCCTCGACGTCGGAAGCATCCTCGCCATCACTCATCTCCAGGTCATCCTCGGGTGGGATGATCTCAAGTGGCTCGGGAGGTCCTCTATTAAGGATGGCGTGCAGAGCGTCGTTGGCGGCTTGGAGATGCTCAATGGTGGCGTTGTTATGCGCGATGGTCGCCTCGGGCGTGCTGGAGGTCTCCCTCCAAAGCATCCCTAGCGCCCGAGTCTCCGGAAGAGTAACCTCCAACTCATTCTTCTCCTCAAGAAGGGCGTCCACCTGGCCGGTGAGGATGTAGTTCTCCTCATTCGCGGCGGTGAGCTGGGCCTCACGCTCATTGAGCGTGACCTGCAGAGCGGCGGCTCCATTGCCCTCAAGGGCAAGATTGGCGTCGTGGAGCTGCTCGAAGAAATTCCAACGCTCCGCCTTGCTATACTCGAGCTTCGTACGGAGGGTGTCCACCTCGGTAGTGCGCTCGGCGAGCTCGGCGTCGCGGGTGGTGAGCTCGGCATCGCGGGTGGTGAGGGTGGCCTGCAGGGCAGCACGCTCCTGCTCCAACTCGTGCACCCGCCTTGCGAGGTTCTCACGATCCAACATGAGCTTGCCGGGGGCCATCTGTCGGAGAATTTTGAAACACAAGTCAAAACTCAATATCCAACAACAAAACATACTAAATAAGTAAAGCATGAATGATGGAATGGCACAAGCTTAGCAAAAAGAAGCAACAAAACTTTTCGCACACGACCTAACACGGTTCAGCTTTCTGGACAGATGCGACCTGTTACGGAAACTCGGTCATTACTCCTGTTTCTGGACCGAATTAAATTTTTATTTTGTTACTAAAGTTTTAGACAACTTCTTAAGCTTTCCAACGCATCCTAGAACAGCTCAATCCGACTTGTCGTTTGAAAGTTATGAGCGATCTACGACAAGGACAGAACCGGAGCACATTCTGGAATTCCAGGATAGCTCTCTGTAATGGGCAACTCTAGCTACGTTCCATATTTTTCAAGACCCGAGACTAGGAGATTGTTGTAGGGCATAACACAAGCTTTCCAGAAAGTCTTTATTTGCCTTATTTGGACAAGTATTGAGAAAGTTATGCTCATTTTTGTGAAAGTTACGAAATCTGCCACGTTTTTGTGTTTCGGTTTTCAACCTTTTGTGAGAATTAAGCTAGGTGATCAAATTTTTGTGATTGTTTCATTTAGATAAGTTCACATGCATCTGCTTGATATGATGACATGATATGTAAGGATGATGGATGCTCAATATGTCATTTCGTACGTCCTCACAAAATTAAAATACAGCGCCCGCCGATACGAATATCGGACAAGCGCATCGGTGGCACACACACCTCTCACACGATACTACACGAACTAAAACGTTGTTATGTACCTGCAAGATATGGATTCCAGAAACATTACATCAAATTCAAAAGAAACAAGCCAAAAATAAATCCATGTCACCTCGCCTCACATGGGGAGCTCTCGAATAAGAGTGTATTCGAGTCACACCAATAATATTATGCAAAATTGACCACACTCAATTTCATACCTTTGCTCAAGCCGTAGTTGCAAAATATGTAAACAATCATAACACGGGGTTAGTTTTGTCACCATTATATATAGTCCTTATATTGGCCTTTCTATCTAGACTCGTACCTCATCGTGACACAAAAGCGGGTTTAAGATTTTTAGAATGAGTGTTAGCGTGACGCAAATCCCAAATCGGCTCGATACCACGTGTCACACCCTTATCCCGAAAGATAGTTAAGTGTGGTACGGATCGCCTTGGGAGATGATTGACGAAGCAACCATACATAGCATCACATTAACAAACATACCCGATTTGCAAGTTTACATAGTTATGTCTCGATTACAATATAGAGTTCCAAATAAAAGATACATTAGGTTCAAATTTAAGTTTACATAACCATGATCTTTGTTCGAAATAGTGCGGAAGCGAATACATAACACGACGATACATAGATAGCTTATGTGAACCATGCCGGCCTAGGCCACGGCTCACTCATCATGGGTCGGAGAGCTAGGAATCCATTCAATGGTCCACTCTTTGGGCTCTTCTCCATCCCACACAACCTTACCACAACAATCGCAAAACCCGGCTTGCGGGAAACCTGTAAATAAACATATAGTGGCAAAGCCTGAGTCCTAGATGCATGGGGCTTGACCGGTTTAACTTGGCATTTTTGCATAAATAGCACCTATGCTAAGTAGGTTGGCAATTTTATGACTTAGCCAAATTAATAGGGTTATTGCATAAAAGAACTTTAGTGAGCATACTAGCAATGCAAGAATTTGCAATACAAATTTATATCAATATAAAACAGCAAGCTATTCATCCTCTTTTCATTACTACACATTGTAAACTGCTCGAATCAAGTGGTACTCATTAACCGAGAGGAAACGGCGATAATTATCGAATTATTAATCCTGCAGGAAAGACCCAAATGCACGACATACGCATCATTTAAGAACACGTATGGCCACCGTTCGTGAGTTCATCATAAAGCAAAACACGGGGCCACCGACCCCGAGTACACGTCCCTCTTGCGACCATTCAACAACGCGCCCAAGGCTTAACCCGTGTACTCTCCAACGGTCCTCAACCCGTGCAACCACCGTGTCATACACATCACCTCCGGGTCGGTGAGATATCCGGCTCACCTTACAATTTACAAGCTATATAGGTTTACCAATCCCCATAAGAAAGGTATGCAAGTGGTACACAACTCAAACTTGTTCGCGGAGCCACAATGGGGTGTTCTCAATTTTAACCAATTCATCATGTTCACATTTAATCATGAGCCATAAGTGAGATCCCCAATCTATCGTTGACTCCATAAACATAGCATAGCATTTCTAACGAGGATATGACACATAAGCGACATAGGACATATAGGAATTTTATACACGTGGATTTCCAATCAACGCCTAAAACTTAAATGCACATTCATTATCCTTAATATAGTGATAAAGAAAGATATTTCAAAATAATAGGAATACACCAGGGCTTGCCTTGAGAGTGATCGAAGTTAGTACTAGCTTCACAAGCGTTGAGAGTGGCAATAGCTTCTTCGGCGGGATCAATTCGGCGTCGTCACCTAAGGAATGAAATGCAATGCATAAGTAATATGAACACAAGGTCGATGATGATGGTAATGCATGTGTGCTGTTTTGGAGGAGAGCATATGCATAAATTTAGTAACATTTAGTTTTTGTGAAACCCTTCTAGGCATAAACACACATCTTGCTCTGCTTTAAAGAAGTTAATTCTATTAACAAGTATAACCTTAATACATGAGCAAGAATTTGGTACATGCAAGCTGTGGCTAACACATGGGTCCAGAATCTAAGAAAAGATTTAGTAGAGTCTAAATGCAAATCAAACGAAATTTCGGGTTAAGTGATTATAATCACATGCGATGACGATTGCACTTTAAAACAAGAATTCGATTCCAAAATTAACACATGCGTGAAATACATGAAACCTTTTTACTAATCCTGCCATGAAGTGCTAGGGGACATGGTGGACAGTGGAAATTACATAAGCATGCAAAAACACAATTCTTAGAAACATAAAACCAATTATACATGTGCTGAAATTAATCTTTTATGGAATTAGATCTAGGGTTTGTAAAAATAATTATTTAACATGCTCAAAAATTAACATGGGATTTTCTACACATGCACAGTACTAGGAGGACATTAATTACCAAGATTTATGCAAAACTAATTTATAGGGATTTATTTTAAAATTAAATACAGAGAATGCAAGAAATGCAATAACTTGAAACATATGCAATGAAATGCAGATATTCCAGTGCCACAAATTCATGTATGCTTAGATGAAGGTTTTGGCCAAGGGGCATTATCTTTGGATCTACAGATTTAAAGTTATGACCTAGTTGCGTTTTCGGGGTTGACTTTTGTCATTTTTGTAAAAATATGAAAACATTCAGATCTGGCCAGCTCATGTTACTTTTATGAAAGTACAGGTTTTGTAGTTCTCAAACATTTTAGTTTGTAATTTGTGGACATTTCAAACTTAAGATATGAATTTTTCAAACTCAAACGAAGTTCGGGCTTAATTACGGATTTGCCACTAGGGCGATTTTTAAATGGGGCTGGGCCCGCGCTCCGGCGAGCGGCGGCCGGCGCCGACGAGCTCGAGATTGGCGGCGCTCTGGGGCAGCTCAGGGTGCGGGGCTCGGGGAAAATGATGCGCGCGAGAAGGGGAAGCGAGTTGGTGGGGTCCACGGGGTGGTTGATGGCCGGAGGCGGCCGGCGACGAGCGGCGGCGCCAGAGCGGCTCCGGCGGGGGCGCGTGTCCCGGAGAGAGGGAGAGAGGAGGGGCGGTTTCTTTGGGGAGCATCACCTTCGCGCGGGGAGTGGCGGCGTGATGTCGCTCGAGGCGGAGGTGGTCCGAGGGGGCGGGCACCGTGGAGCCGGTGGCGGGCGACGGCGGCGGCGGTGGAATTTCTCCAAATTTATGGTGGAGTCTGCACAGGGGTGAGTCCAAACGTGAGAGAGAGTGGAGGGCTTGCTCGCGCACCGGATTGAGGGAAAGAGAGGGGGCGAGTGGGCTTGCCTAGGGGCGGCGTCCATGGCGGTGGCGGCCCGATTTGCTCTCGTTCTCATGCGTCGAGGAGGGTGAGGGAGCAGGGTGGGGGGTGCGGGGAGCTGCGGCGAGAGGTGGGGGAGCGTTTTGCGGCAACGGGGAGGGCGACGCGGCCTGGCTTCCGTGCCAATAATCGAAGGGGCGGGACGGCGGCAGGGGAGTAGCGGATGGCGGGGCGCGGCTTCAATTCCCAGCGCTCCCTGTTGGCCGGCGGGTACCGAAACGGTTGGGGAGGTGGCAAGGGGTGCGTGGCGACGGGACAGGGCGAGGCACGCACGGGGGCGGCGGCCAGGCTGGCCGGACCGGCGGTCCGAGCCGCCATTGCCCATCGTGCATTGAGCTCGGTTTGGTTTTTTTCAAATTCGAATCTGTGGTTTAAAACTTTGAGTAAAATTCGTAGTTTTGGTGCTCCAAAAATAAAAATAAAAATATGGGGAGCTCCAGCATGATGTGCTGTAATTTTCATCTTATAGTTTGAAGTTCTAAACTTGCTTCCGAAAATTCATATAAAATTCATAAACATAGGCTTTTCAGGTTTGAATTTGAATTTTTGGGCATTCAAAACTTTGTTCAAAAATTTTGTAAAAATATTGTAAATTCATCCTTTTACTTGAGAAATGCAGTGGTGCAAAAATATATGGGTGGTGTTTTTATAATTTTTGCACTTCTCTTAGGGGTTGGGTTAGGGTTAGGGTTTAGCTAGGTTTTTCTTTTCTCTTTTATCTTTCTTATTTTCGTTTTCCTGTTTTCCTTTTTGGGTGATTAGTATTAGTGCCTGATTAGTGATGTCATTAGGGTTCTAATCACTTGCTTAGCCCTAATCGTGACATGGGATGTCACAAGTCGGATCGATTTGTGCCTCGCCTCTACCAAATCATTGTTGATCATATCCTTTTGGAACATCGGACATCCCGTTCACATCAATAGTTATCATGATCAAATCAAAAATTTTGTGTCGAGTTAAAATTTATCTCATAGGCCAGTCAAATGAGAACCGTAATTTAAAAAGGTATCTATTTTTGTGACATCCCACATTACAAAGTACATGTGAACAGTGCCAATGTTCATTTTCTAACCCTTTTAATATGGCTAAAAGATGGACTTAGACTTGATATAGGTGTTGTTTTTGCATTAAATTCCAACAAGCCCGGTCAAGCCCCGTGCATGCTAGGAGCCGATTTTAGAAACCACTGTTGTCGGATAAGACTTGCGGAGTATATTAGATACTCACGGTTTGTTGATAAATTGTTTTCCTGGCGTGCCACAACCCCAAGATCTGTGATTGTTGTGGCAAGTTCGTGTGGCAAGGTGAGGAACCCCAGGGAATTGACTGTAGAGTGGGTTCCATCGACACCAACTCAGGAATGATGGCATGTCTATGAGCTGATGTTGTGTTATAAGTTTATGTATCGTCGAGACTTTTACACTTCCGCTTGTATATTAGTGTGATGTAAAAATTTGAACTTCAAACTTTATGTATTGTAATACTTGAACTTTTATATGTAAAATATTCTACTCAGGTACCCTAATTGTGTATTTGTAAGTCGTGAATGTATCATGTGTGTATGTGCTACGACATCCGCTTCGTCGGATGTCTCCCGAAGAGGTCTTGCAGGAGAATCCCTCTTGCTTTGCAAGGTAGGGGTGTCACCTTTGACTAGTGTGACGTGTTTGATAATTTTCCCTGGTCAAGCACTCGCTAAACATAATTTTGGGCACTTTCAAAAATTTTACCAACCTTTAAGTGGCTAATGAAAATAATTGGATTTAATTTTTCATTTCAAAAATGTTTTGATTTTGATAGTTTTTCAATAATGAAAAAGATGCAAAATGTTTGTAGCTAGTCCCCACGATTTGTATTGTAAGTTTTGGGAAACATAAGGAATATCAAATGTATCGTCTCCTGTCTGCATCCTAATCCATTATGGTGACACAACTGGTACTCCTGTTCTCCAAATCTGCCACTACTACGCCACGCTTGCCTCAACAAAGCTGGTATGGCTACCGCGGTCATCATTCCTCTTCATTGAGCCACCATGGCCCTCACCGGCCATGTATGGGCTAGCGAATCCCACTCCACCACCAACTATAGATCTGTTAGTAAGGTTAAGGTTTGGTCGACATCCAAATCTTCATGGTAGGATGACTATGTTGATTATCATGCAGATATATATAGCTTCGTTTTATGTGGTTTTCCATTGGAGAAGACCTGAATTCTACTGAACTTGGGAGGAATGCCAGCAAATGAAAACATCAAAATACATGGTGAATGGTGGGAGAAATCACGACCACAAAACGTTGAGGGGCACTTGAGATTTGTAGCACTAGAGGAAACACTACTAGAATAATGCTCTATAGTGGCGGACGTAATTTTTTTGTCAGTGACGTACATTTAAAAAACCGCCACTATTTTAAGCCGAAAGGTAAAGTCCGCTACTGTACGGAGAAAACAGTGGCGGATTCTGCGAGCCGCCCCACGGCGACTAGATGTGGATCTACGAGCGGCGCGGGTGGATCCAACGCTGGCGGAGGCAGATCCGCGGGCGGCGTGACGGCGGCGCCTCACCGGCGGGGGCGGCAGTGAGCGGCGCTGGATTTTCTTTTTTTTTTTCCATTTTTTCCATGCGAAACGTAGTAGCGGGCATTTAATCATGTAGTGGCAGATTTTGTCCGCTGCTACGGATTTATTTTGGCAGAGGACAGGTGTCCGCTACTATTTTTTCTTGTTCGTAGTGACAGACGCACAGTGACGAAAATCGGTTCCGCCACTATCTCTTTTTTGCCCGTCGCAGTAGAGCATTTTCGTAGTAGTGAAAAATATTCCTTTAATTTGGTTTTGAAATTACATCTGCTGCATGATGGCACCAGTTTGGTCGTGTAACTAGTTTGTCACAATCATTTCTACATAATCTTCTGAAAAAGCAAGTTGTTTGTTGTGCCAGAGAAAACAAAAAAAAATACTTGGTGCATTTGTAGTTGCTTATTTGAGGTATACAGAAAAATTATATATCATCCCTCGGTATTCGACAATATCTGAAGTTCATAACACGAGGTTCAGAAAATTAAGGTTCATTTGGTCTTGAAACTGGATACCCCACCCGAAGGCACATGCAACGCAAGAGTCCTGTCTTAAACTGTTCTTGTCATCACTTTCATATGGTCCCAAGAGAAGAAAGGCATCTTCTCTGTATCGTTCCAATTTTATACACAAGAAAGGTATCTTTGAGCCAAAGAAGACAAAAAAATATACTATACATATTACAAGCATAGTTAATTAGTTGAAGCAGACAAATGAAATATGTAGCATCATTCAGAATTCGGGAGTTCAGAAGTTGCCTATGCAACTTTTAAATAATACACCATGAGTCAACGAGCATTGGCCCATGAGATATCAACCTCTAACAAAAAGATTCCACAGGTTTTGAAACTGAACGAGGAGCATCAAGGTACATGCAAACACGTGTCCACTCCCGCAAATATTTTTTAGCATTCGGTTCTATATAATCCTGTGGACGAGAAGTCGTCTCTTGAGCAAAGAAGATTTAAAATACACCGCGCAACAGTGGTTATTGCTTGGTTGAAGTACCCAGGTCAAGTATCATCACTCCGTACAGTACCAGAAGATGGCACTGTAGCGACGGGTATAGTGGTCTGCCGCTACCCGTTCACAGCTAAAAATAAAGTGCTGTAGATGTGAAACCGCCCACTCCTACAACTAAATTGAAAAAAACGGGGGCCATGTGGGCCCTGCTCCATGTTGTCCGCTGCAACCATCCTGGCTGATGGAGGTGCCGCCGCCTCCGTCCTGGCCGGAGGAGGCGTCGCCCTGTGTGCCGCCGCCTCCGTCCTGGCCGGAGGAGGCGTCGCCCCGTGTGCCGCCGGATGTGGAGAGACGCCGCCCCACGCGCCGTCAAGGAGGCGGCAGCGGAACCGCTGCCCTCCATGCGCCACCGGGGAGGAGGGAGCGGCAGCGGCGGCCCTCTATGTCGGATCCGGTCCTGCATAGCCAAGGAGGAGGCAGCAGCAGATCCGTCGCCCTCCACGCGCTGCCGTGGAGGAGGGTGCGGCACCGGCTGCCCTCCGCATCAGATCCGGTCTGCGTAGCCGAGGAGGAGGGGACGACAAATCCGCCACCGTCCACGCGCTGCTGGGGATGAGGGGGCGGTGGCAGCGGCCCGCTGCACCGGATCCGCCGTTCGTGTGGAAATAATTTGTGGATTCATGGGCTGGTTCACAGCTAACGGGCCAAATAGCGGCGGGTAGTAGCATGGGCCGTAGTGGTAGAGAATTTGGCCCGCACCGCTATTGGGTTTCGGCCTGCACCGCCATAGGTCTATTTTTTGGTAGTGGTATTAGGGAATAACAACACTGTAAGTTTTAAGAAATACAACACGACTATGTTTGTGGCATTCGAGATTGATTCCTAGCTCTTTAAAAAAAATGATTCCTTTGGTTTTGAAGAAGCTACGATGCATGAAGGCACATGCACAGAAGTATCCTCTTAATATTGTTTTGCCTCCACTTGCGTATAATCCCGAGAGAAAATAAGGTATCTGACCCAAACAAGACCGAACATGTCCTATATACATAAGTTTATTGGTTAAAGAAAGCACGTCAAATATATAGCATCACTCGGTATTCGGGAATATCAGAAGTAGACCATGCAACTTTTAAATAATGCACCACGACTCAAGGACCGTTGGATCCGTGAGATTCCAACTTCTAACAAGATTGCATAGGTTTTGAAACTGCATGAGGTGCGTAAATGCACATGCAAGCACGTGTTAGCTCATATAAATATGTATTGGCATTCGGTTCCATATAGTCCTGTGCAAAAGAAGTGGTCTCCTGAGTCAAAGAACATTTAAAATATGGAAATTGCAATAGACCAACCGTGTTGTTCAATTTTATTACGACCACGATTAATCTATGGTAGCTAGATGTTTAATATTTCTAAATGCCATATCTGATTCCTACGATGACTTCAGTTGTACACGAGTCATACATATTGCGGTACAATTATAGCTACACTCGTAAAATACAGTGTGCATTTGTAGTTGGTTGGTTGGTTGAAGTAGGCAGGTCAAATGTCATCACTTGGTAGTCAGTATTGGGGAATAACAAAAGTTTAGAACACAAGTTTTAAGCAATACTACTCTCTTACTAAATTGTTGTCGCTATTGACTTTTTTTTATGTCTGATCATTTGTCTTATTCAAATAAAGTTTAAGAAATAGCATATATTTTGTTATAACGTGTTTTATCACTAAATAAACTTGAAATATAGCATATAACTTTTCGTATTTAAAGAAATTTATTGAATAAGATGAATGGTCAAACATCACGAAAAAGTCAATTGCGAAAACAATTTAGTAAAGAAGGGAGTACATCACAACTACTACGTTTCTAGCATTCCAGATTCCTAACTCTAGAAAGAAATATTCCGTTGGTTTTGAAGCTCCATACGCTGCATCAAGGCACAGGCACAGAAGCATCCTCTCCTTGTTTATATGTTTTATTGTGTCCACTTCCATACAATCCCGATAGAAAAAAGGCATCTTCTGAGCCAAAGTAGACTAACAAATATACCAAATCTATATAGTTGATTGGATGAAGTAAGCAAATCAAATATATAGCATTATTCCGTATACGGGCATATTAGCAGTTGTCGATGCAACTTTAATTTTAAATAATACACCACGAGTAAATGACCATTAGATCCATCAGACTCCAACCAGTAACAAAGAAGATTCCACAGGCTTTGAAACTGTATATATGGTGTATAAAAGCACATGCAAGTACATGTTTGCGCTAGAAAATATAATTTTCATTCGGTTCCATATAATACCCTAGAGAAGAAGTCATTTCTTGAGCCAAATAATATTTAAAATGTACTACGTATTAGTAATTCCTTCGTTGAAGTAAGCAGATGAAATATCATCACTTGGAATAACAGAAATTTACTAAAATATTCCGTGCTCTAGAAAAAGAAAACACTTCCTCAGTTTTGAAACTATGTGTGCTCTGCGGGATGTAAGATACCCTGACTATTGCCTTGGACGGAGAATATCAGTACTACACAAACAGCCAACAATAACAAAGGTTATTTTTCAGTAATAGGCGGCATCCTAAAAAACACTGTTACTGAAGCGCTGTAGCTGACGTTATCTCAATGCAACACTATATCGCAGTGATCACTGCAATAGCAAGCGCATGTGATATCACCACACGACCGCTATTACAGGCTCATCCTGTTGTAACGATCGCTAGACACACGCCCGATATTTGGCTGCTATGTGAGGGCCGATATTGTAGCGAACAGTATAAATATTCGTACCCTTCCTGCCAACAGAAACTCTGTATCATGACAGTGTATCCATGTGGTGGGCCGAAAAATCCAAAAAAGAAGGGCGCAAGGTTTTGAATAAGTTTTTCCAATGATTTTGTTCTAAGAGTGGCGGTCTGCTGCGCCGGATCCGGTCCCGTGTGGCCGAGGACGAGGTGGCGGCGGATCCGCGGCCCTCCACACGCTGCCGGGGAGGAGGGGACGGCGGGGGCAGCCAACAGAGGAGGGGAGGCAGCGAAATTGAGAGCCGGTGGGGAGGGAACGCAGCGAATGATGAAAGAGTACCTATTGGGGGCCCGACGCGAGCCAGGCTCCGCGCGGAGGCAATGCCAAGGACCCCCGGCACATATTTCTCACACTAATGCCAAGTTTTATCTTCAAGCAGCACGCACAGGTCGCCGAATGGCACGAGGTACACTACAGCAAAACCACACTGTAGTGGCGGGGCCGAAATCGGCCTAGCGGCGCGGCCCAAAGCGGCCCGTCGCTACAGTGCTGGGCCGGCCACCTGGAAAAGCCAAACGCCGCTATAGAGGCCTTATAGCGGTGGCTGGCTTTTCCAACCGCCGTTAAAATAGGCCAGGATTTATACCTGCGGTTGACACTATCAACCGCCGTTACTAAGGGAGTTTTAGGGGCGGCTGACATTCCCGGGTTTAAATAGTCAGGTTCGGACAGCACGGTGAGCTTCTCCACTGTTGGCGGCCCGAAAATTCGAGCAAAAATCGAAAAACATGGGGAGGGGGAGGGGGGGGGTTTGAGTTCGTTTTTCTTGGATAGATTTGTTCCCTAGGGTAAGGGTAATCTATCCCATGTATTATTTCTACCTATCATGTTGGAATCTAGTAGAACTTTGGCTTTGTAATTTACTTTGAATTTTATGCCTATTTGTCACAATTCTCCAGATTTGTAAAGGTATGGTTGGTTTTTGTCTATCTATTTGTATCTTGAGTCTTTTACATGGAGAAAAGTTGTATCTCTAGGCTTCTCATGGAGGAAAATTATATATCTAGGTTTCTCATGATAGATGGAGATCTAGGTGAGGTAAAGGAGGAAATTTATATTTTTTGTTAAAATAATTTACGTATCTAGTTTATCACTTTATTTGTAGCTCACAAAACTTGATCCTACGAGATATATTGTCCCATGTTTTGTTGAAGTAATTATTATTTTTGATGTGTAGTGCTTGAGGTATGGATAAATCTTGGATGTATGAGGCATCAAGAGCGGGAAGTTATTTTCGAGGACAAGTCAAGGCATTTGTCACGCAGGCCGCACAACATGCTAAGCGGGAAGGAAGGGATGAAATACATTGTCCGTGTCGTGATTGTGAAAATGAGAAACTGTGAAAAGATACAGTTATAATCAATTCACACATAATAACGAGAGGTTTTGTTAAGGACTAAACCCGGTGGACAAAGCATGGTGAAGACGTGGTAGAGGCAATACCCGAGCAATCTGTTGATGGTGATGTTGACGATGACCTTGACGTTCACGATCATGTCAATGTTGAAGATGAGGAGCATGTTCGAGCCGAGGAAGTAACAGAACAATCATGTGATTTTGATGTTGAGGAAATGTTGCAACACGTTGAACCGCAAGTGTTACTCAATGGAGGGATAACGAGAGGGTTGAGCAACTTTGCATCGCTGGAGAAAGCATCGAAGGATCCACTATACGAGGAATCTAAGGGATATGAAAAATGGTGTATTGTGCTATGTACGGTACTTGAGCTGATGAAATTAAAGGCCATCCATGGTTGGTCGGATGCTAGTTTCACGAATTTCTTGGAACTCCTTTCGGACATTCTACCGAAGCCTAACTTGTTGCCAAAAAGCACCTATTTTGTTAAGAAGCTCATAACCCCACTTTTGTTGGGCATGCAAAAGATTCATGCGTGCCCAAATCATTGCATATTGTATCGGGGGAATACAAGGATGCCGTGAGATGCCCAAGATGCAAGCGTAGTCGGTACCGGTGTAAGGACGACTATGATGCAGCGACATCACTTGTTAGTGGAAAGAAGAGCAACAGGAATGTGAGGAAGAGGAAGAAAAGCATCACCGTCGATGACAGCGAACAAACGAAGATTCCTGTGCTGGTCATGTGGTACCTACCGATTGTCGATCGGATAAGACGCTTGTTTGCCAACCCCAAGGATGCTGAACCGATGACATGGCATTCGCGCCCCGGGGATCCAAAGAAACTTAGTCATCCAGCTGATGGAACCCAGTGGAAAAAGTTTGATTCTAACCATCCAGAATTCTCCGAAGAGACAAGGAACATACGGTTTGCTCGAGTACGGACGGGATGAATCCTCATGGTCAATTGGGGAACCCGAACAGCACTAGGCCATTTATACTGTCAATATACAACCTTCCACCGTGGTTGTGTCACAAGTCAAAGTACTTACTATTGACAATCCTTATATCTGGTCCGAAAGAACCTGGTAACAACATAGATGTGTTCTTGGAACCGTTATTGGAAGACATGCGAAACTGTGGTTAGAACGGGTTAGTATATGGGATGAGCACCGTATAGCGCCCTTCTTGCTCAAAGCCATCATTTTTGTGACGATAAGTGATTCCCTGGCGCTAAGGGCGCTATCGGGACAGGTCAAAGGAAAGTATGGTTGTTTTGTATGCGTTGATGATACATCCCATGTGTATCTTCCATCATCCCGGAAGATAGTGTACACGCGAAACCGTCGATTCCTAGCACGAAACCACGGGTATCGCTTGCTGAAGAGACAGTTCGATGGCACTATTGAGGAAGGCAAAGAACCTCAACGTTGGACCCCTAGTGTCGTGTTCGAGACGGTAAAGAACATCAAAGTTGTGTTTGGCAAACCGATGAAGGGAGTTACAAAGTGCAATGCCCACACGCCCTTTAAGAAGCAATCTATTTTCTTCAGCTACCTCGATTATCGGGCGAAACTTGAAGTGACTCATGCCTTCAACTCGGATGCACATTGGGAAGGGCGTATATGATAGCACTAGCCGACTTATTCTTGACCTACCCGGTACGACAAAGGATAGACTCGGTGCACGTAGAGATCTTGTGGCACTCGGACATTACACCCGAGCTCCATCCGTAGGAAAGGCGAACGGAAAATACTATCTTCCTCCCGCAATCTACAACCTTATGCGTGAGGAGAAAATAGCATTTGGCAAGTGTCTACACGAGATTAAGTGTCCCACCGGATTCTCATGGAACGTGACAAATCTCGTGAACATGGAAGAGCTAAAGATAAGTGGCTACAACACTCACGACTGTCACACAATGCTTTCGGTGTTCTTAGCCGTCGCCATCGAGGCTGTGAAACCCGAGTGGTTGAAGTTAACTATAACTCGCTTGTGCTACTTCCGGAACATAGTCTTGAACAAGATGATCGAGTAAAGCGAGTTGGATGACCTACGGACCCATATGAATGAAACAATGTGCATGCTTGAGATGTGCTTCCCTCCCTCCTATTTGGATACCATGGAACACTTCATGCTTCATATTGTTGACCAGATTGTTGCGTTGGGCCCCGTGTACATGCATCATATGTTTCCCTTTGAGCGGTTCATGTATGTAATGAAACGCTTTGTACGAACTCGTTCTCATCCGGAGGGTTCAATGATTGAGGGATACAGCACTGAGGAGATTATTGAGTGTTGTGCCGACTACATTAAAAATGGAGGAGCTATTGATCTTCCCGTGTCTCATCATGAGGGCCGGCTGTCTAGAAAAGGTACAAGAGGACGGAAGTCATTCATCGATCGTGACTACAAAAGAGTGGATGCAGCACATTTTAGCGTATTACAACAGACATAGATTGTGGGCCCATACTATGAGAAGCACCTGAGTGAGCTTCACCAGAACCACTCTAACTGTTTTATTATCCCATCCGTTACGTGTTCTATGCACTCTAACATTTTAGCTTCACCTGAGTGTTTTGATCAGTCAGTCATATGCTCGCTCTAACTGTTTTATTATCCCATCCGTTATGTGTTCTATGGTTGAAAATTATATCGTTGATTGATGATTGATGATGGATGTAATCTAGGCAGTGAGAATATATATAACTGCCCTCTCTTTTCTCCTCTCTTCCTCTCTTTCCCCTCTCTTTCATCTATTTCCTCTCTTTTCTCCTCTCTTCCTCTCTTTCCTGGCTAGACCATTGTATTTAAATAAAAACTATCTTCTCCTCTATTTTCTCCTCTTTCCTCTCTTTTCTTCTCTTTTCCCCTCTCCTTCATCTATTTCCTCTCTTCCTCTCTTTCATGGCTAGACCATTGTTTTTTAAAAAAAACTATGTTCTCCTCTATTTTCTCCTCTTTCCTCTCTTTTCTTTTCTTTTCCCATCTCTTTCCTCTATTTCCTCTCTTTTCTCTTTTTCCTCTCTTTTCTTTTCTTTTTCCATCTATTTCCTCTTTTTTCTCTTTTTTTCTCCTCTATTTCCTCTTTTCTCCCCTCTTTCCTCTCCTTGGTCTAGCCATGCTCGATGATCCGGGCAAAGTGAGATGAGTGTGGCAACATGGACCGCATCCTCGGATGTTAGAAACATGTTGCCATACGAGTCAATGACCTTATAATAGGTTGGATGGCCGATGAATCGGCAACCCGCACCGAGAGCATCTTTCCGGCAGATGATGACTTTATAAGCATCGATATATGCAGGAGAAGGGGAAGATGAGGAGGATGAATATAGAATGTAGGGTGTCTTTCATTAGGAAGGTTGGTACAAAAATATGCAAGACGTCATCGCGAGTCGTACGACCTTTAGGTAGACATGGACGGGGGCTTGGGTATTCTCCGGATGATCTATGTGATGTGCAAAGCGACACGAAGTAGAGCCAACAGCAAGCAACAACGAAAACAACAGCGCAAGGCGCGAAGCAATACCCTCCAGGAGGCCAAGCCTTGTAATCATAGACAAAGACTCACCACACTCGAAAGGATTGAAAAGGGCAAGTTACCCGGAGAATTCCTCATCGGTTATGAAGCAGCAGTAACCTCGACAGCAGGAGATGAAGTATCACCGACAAAGATCTTCGCTTGCGCACTTGAGGGGCCGGCATCAACATGGTATTTTAGCTTGCAACCAGGGTCCATCTACAGTTGGGAAATTTGAGGAACAAAGTAATAACAAACTTCGAGAGGATTTAAGGGAGGATCCAAAGCACTAGAGAATTCAAGAAACATAGCACAACAGCCAAATGAACTATTGCCAGATTATTACAAAAGGTTCCTAACACTAAAATACCAAGTGCCCAAAGACAGCAGAAGAGATGGTGATTGAATACGCAATCAAAGGGCTTCGCCAATCCTCTAAGCTCAAAATTTGCAAAGAAATAGCCTTGCACAGTGCAGTATATGTGCAGCAAGTTCAAGGAATACTGCAGATAAAAAACAGATTACAAAAGGCGCACAACAAGCCCAAAGCGGACACGTGAGTTGCGAAACAACTACGACGGATACTCGAAGAAAGCGAAGCCCCAGGACAACACCGAGGCAGTCGAAGTAAACAATATACAAAGCATGTCGGTGAAGACACCGATGAGCAATTCCAACACGCTTCGCACAAAGAGAAGCGGCGAAGCAACAACAAGAATGGAAACTACAACAATCAGCGCCAGCGCAAGAAGCCATACTCGCAGCTATTGCAAAGGCCATGCTAGACATAAAACCTTAGATTGCCCAAGAACGAAGGAAATCATCGAAGACTAGATTTCAAAAGAAGCGAGTCTCAAGCAACCAAGCACAAACAAACCACACTACGACAAGCCATTGGTATCAGCAGCAACCCAACAGCCAAATGTCCAAAACCACTACTACCCACCTCAAGCAATACTATCCAACACATTACTTCGAACCAAACCACCCAACTTAGCCTCCGCCCTAACACGGGCCGAGTACCTCGTATTGCCCAAGGCACGATGATAGAATCGCTTACTCTAAACCTTTAACACTACCGCCACCGAAAATCGAAAGACGTAAGCAAGCAAGACGCCAAAGCTCAGCCTCTTCCAAGCAAAGGGATTCATTGGGATGATATCGGGCGGTTCAAACATGGACTTCGAAAACAAAAGGCAGCGCAGAGACTATTTCAAGCTGGTAAATGTGGTGTTCGTTGAATGCCCAATCAGGAACACCAAGTGGTCTCACATCCCAATCACCTTCACCGAAGCCGATCTCGATCCGAAAAGGTATCCATAGTCGGATGCCTTTGTAATTGAAGCACACATAGACAAGTGGAGAACTGATAAAGTACTCATTGACAATGGCAGCCAGGCAGATATAATATTTCATGGAACACTCTTAAGGATGGGCTACACAAATCAAGTCATGGATCCATCTAACACGCCATTATAAGGCTTTTGTGGAAAGAGAGTCGAACCAGTTGGAAAAATAAAGCTGCCTCTAACATTCGGTAACGCCTCCAACCCGAGAACAGAATTCGTCACTTTCGACATAGTAGGGCTCAATTACCCTTACTTCGCTATCCTGGGAAGTCCAACAATCAACACATTTGAAGCTGCAATCCACAATGCATACCCTCGCATGAAAATCCCGACGGCAAAAGACGTCACAATAGTAAAAGCGGACTAGTAGTTGGCAAGAAATATCGAAAAAGGGTTCACACCTAGAATAGCAAACATTCACAGCATCCGAGAGGATTACCAAGCCACAACTCGGAGCGAAGGCCAAAAAGAAAACAAGAATCCTCAGCCTCGACCCATCAAGAACCAAAACAGCAGATGAAGCGAGAGGCAAACATCTAGTACAAAATGAATGAAGACCTTGCAGCGGCCAAAGAGATGCGAAACCTTCACAATAGAGCGAAGGAGCCCCGCCAATCATGAACAATCCTTATAAAATAGACCCTTCGCAAGCTATAAGGAAAGGAGTTGTCGTAGAATATGAAAGCTTTTAATTCTTTAATTTTCCGCAAAAAGACCGTACTCTTTTCCTCGCAGGGAAAGCCCCAAAAAGGGCGCGAGGTTTTTACGAGAGGCGGCACGTGTAATAGCTGCGACAATCAATACAAAGCTGCATTCCCCAATGCGAAGCAAAAACAATCGAAACAACTTCTAGAAATAATGGAAGTTTGAACATTCGACAACGAGGCAACACCTCAGCATATAGCTGTACTCTGCTGGGCACAAGCGAAATACCCGAGTACTAGCAAACAAACTGCTCCGTCGGGCGAAAAACAAAAGCCCCGGAAAACCGGCTTGCAAAACAATCACTCCATTGGGCCAAAACAATATACCCCGGAGTACAAGCCACAAAACAAAGCGTCGTATCTGATCGGGCGAAAAACAAAAGCCACGGAAAACTGGCATGCAAAACAATCACTCCGTTGGGAAAAAACAATATACCCCGGTGTACAAGCCACAAAACAAAGCGTCGTATCTGATCGGGTGAAAAACAAAAGCCCCGAACGACGAAACAAAACGACGCGTGAAGCCGCTAAGGGGGGAAAATGTCCTAAAATCTTCTTTTGATGTGTGCTACCAGAATATGTAAAAATATGCATATTCTTTCGTTGAAGTTTTGTGAGTTTTAGAAGGTTAGGGTTTAAGCCAATTAAAACTAGGTTTGAAACCCTAATTTTATATTTTATACAATGGTCAACCAAATTTAGATTTTTGCACGTGCAAATGGAGGTTTTGCACAGTGACAATGTTTAATTGTGACATGGGATGTCACAGCCCTCCCCTTAAAGAAATCTCATCTCGAGATTAAGATCGGTGAAATGGCAATTTAGGGGGTATGCGGTGTTACCTTAATTGCGAATCAAGGAACTCGGGAACATTGTTGTTTAGAAACTCCTCTTGTTCCCAAGTGGCTTCATCCTGTGTATGGTTACTCCATTGGACTTTATAGAAGGTGATAGTGCGGTTACGAGTAACACGATCCTTTTGATCGAGAATACGAACGGGAGTTTTGGGATAAGAGAAATCCTCTTGCAATTGCTCGGTGTCGGAGATGACAACATCGATAGGTGGCTTTAGACATTTCTTGAGCTGGGATACATGAAACTTCTTTGGCAGGATTGAGCAGCCTTCTGTTAGCTTGTATTTGTCTTCAGGACCAAATATTGTACTTTGGCCCGACTTGGACCAATTTAAAGGTGTACGGCAAGAATGTCCGTAGAAGGCCTCAAAAGGAGTAACTCCGGAACTTTCTTGATAACTATTGTTGTAGGAAAATTCAATGAAAGGAAACTGACCATCCCCATTTCCTTTTTGTGTTAAAGCACGTGTTCTCAACATATCCTCCAAATATTGAATTAATCTTTCAGATTGTCCGTCGGTTTGTGGGTGATATGCGGAGCTTCGGATTAAGGTAGTACCAAGACTAGCATGCCATTGTTCCCAAAATCGAGAAACAAATTGCAGACCTCGATCTAAAATGATAGTCTTTGGCACAACGTGCAAACATAGCACGCGGGCAATATACAATTCAGCATACTTTTTAGCAGTATAGGTTGTATGGACCAGAACGAAGTCTGCTGATTTCGTCAATCTATCGACGATTACCCATAAAGAATGATGTTTCGTGGACGCGAGAGGCAATCCAACAACAAAATCCATTGGTATGTCCTCCTATTTCCAAGCGGAGAATTTTAATGTTTGCAATAGGCCTACCTTCTTTAAATGATCAGCCTTGACTCGCTAACAAGTGTCACATTCGGCAACATAACGAGCCACTTCTCGCTTCATGCGAGTCCACCAAAATTTTTCTCTCAACCCACGGTACATTTTATTACTACCGGGGTGTATAGAATATTTGGACAGATGTGCTTCATCAAGAATTTTCTTCCATAGTTCCTCATCCGTTGGAACCAGAAGTCGGTTGTTAAACCATAAAACTCCATTCTCATCTTGATGAAAGCATTTAGTATTTTCATTGCCTAAATTCTTCCGGATGTGTTCCATACCCTCATCCATTTTTTGGGCTTCGATGATTTCTTCCCCGAGAGTACGAACAAGAGACAAATTGTGCAAAGCACCATAAGGAAGGATGCGAAGGCACAGATTATTTTTATTTTCAGATTTGCCGGCATGTCCCATATAGCAGATTTCTAAGTGATTGCATTGGTGTTTGTGGCTCGGTGCATCGGCAACTACATTAGCCTTTCCAGGATGATAATGAATTCCAACTCATAATCTTTTATTAATTTCAGCCATCTTCTTTGCCTCATATTCAGTTCTTGCTGAGTGAAAATATATTTAAGGCTTTTGTGATCGGTGTAGAGATGCACAAGATTTCCTAGAAGATAATGTCTCCAAGTTTTGAGAGCAAGAACCACCTATGCTAATTCTATATCATGAGTAGGATAATGTTGTTCATGTTTGCGGAGCTGACGGGATGCATAGGCAATAACTCTGCCTTCTTGCATAAGAACACAACCAAACCCTATGTCGGACGCATCACAATACACGTCAAACGGCTTGGTTATGTCGGGTTGAGCTAAAACCGGAGCGGTGGTTAAATGTTTCTTCAATGTTTGGAATGCATCCTCTCATTCCGGACTCCAATTAAATGTGGAATCCGTCTCCAATAATTTGGTCATTGGTTTGGCTATGATGGAAAAATTTGGAATGAATTTACGATAATATCCGGCAAGTCCGAGAAAACTACGGATGTGTTTAATGGTTCCAGGAGTCTTCCAATTCCGATAATAATGCGTTAAGTTAAGAAAATGGGAAGCCGAAGCAGGATAACTCCTCTTTTATCCCCCTCGCAGAGCGGAGTATCATAGCAAAAAACATATCCATCGGGTCACATTACGGAACCTCAATCTTAACACTAGCATCCTTTGTAGGGGCAGCTGGCGACATCCTCAAATGATCTCTAAAGAATTTCGTCGGCTTGCACCGGGCTTTGGCAAATCGAACTATAACAATGCTCCGAAATTGGGCCAAATCACCTCGAGGATACTCGGCAATGTAACGATCATAACAACCTCGAGTAACCCTCGGATGACCTTGCTGCATTGCAAGGGGAGTGGCGTCGACAACCGAGTCGGGCAAGAACTCATCCGCCGTTGGGGCTGAATCCTACAAAGCAAAACAGAGCACAAAACTCCATGATAAACTATCATGGCTCTCTTTTCACAACAACACCGGACTAAAAAATGCCGGTTCCACGAGTATCCCACTCGTCTCGCCCAAAAGATCGGGGGCAATAGCCACGACCAATCAAAGGGGGCCGGAAGCGAAGAACCGGCGAGACTTCCCCTAGCCACATCGCCATAAACTTCTAAGTGTTTTAAACCTACTGGTCGAGGGGGCAAGGAACGCCCGCGTGGGAGCAGCTTGAGATGAAGGGGCGCTCGCAGAAGTGCTCGCTTCGTCCGCCGCAGACCCAAAGCTGACCTCAACTCTCGCCGCGTGGCCTCGCTTCGTCGCTCGCATTGTCCAGCGCCTCAAAATAATCTAAATCGAACTCGAAGCTCGAGGCCGCGCCATCGCTCTCGCATGGAGTCATCGGGAAGACCTAACTCCGGGATTAACACGGAAGCATCGCTTTCGGATTCTGCACGAGCCCTTCACACGGAACCCGCACAGCTTTAAAAATATTCACTTATGAAGAATTGTCCTTGCGCAACAAAGAGCAAAGCCACAAAAATCAAAATAAAATAGAAGGGGTGAAGAGCCTTTCGATTCGCTCCTAGACCTCTCGATCGGATCCAGCCCTTGCAGGCGAAGGCTCGCGTCGTGGCCGTCTACCGCTTGCGGAGCATGGTTTTCCGCCTCCTTTGTCTCTATCACCTCTGCTTCCTCTTCCTCCTCTTCCTCTCCCTCCTCCTCGGAGCTTTCCTCGCCCGGCTCCGCGTCCTACAAAGCAAAGAGAAACTTAGCATTGCATCCACCCAAAAAGTATAGGCCTTGCGCAGGAAGCAAAAAGAATTTACCCCTTGGACGCGCGCATTGGAATCATGGAACACCGTCGCATGTCCGTGCGCAACTCGGTATTTCCGACGGACCCGCCGGGTGGGCCACCCTAGCCGCCACGCTAGGATTCTGGCGGGAGTCTGCTCCAGTCGAAGTACTCGGCTCGGCAAGGGCCCGGATGTGGTTGGAAGCCCGGCGTTCGAGCAAATTAAAGCCCGCCTCGACGCAATACGTCACAGCGAGCTTGCAGCCTTGATCAAGCACCCCCGCCACAACATCGATGGCTCCCAAGCAACCAGCGATAGAACGGTCGTTCAGGGCCCTCGTTGGTGGGCGCGACGAAGGGAGGCACGACAGCCCCCACACCCTCCATCGCCTTCACCAGGACCGAGCCGGCGTATGCGCTCTTCCGATTGAAGAACCGGTCGTAGCGATCGAGGATCTCCTTCACCTCCTCGACCTGGCCCCGAACCTTTCAATGCCCTCGCCTTGGCCCGATCCCGCTCCGTGCGAGCGGTCTCGACAGATTCCTTCATCCTGGCCAGCGCGCGTAGATGGCCAGCGGTCTCCTCCTTCGGACACGCCACCTTAGACTCAAGGAAGGCGTTAGCCTCCTTCGTTGCTGCCAATTCCACGACCACCTCCGCACGATGAAAAATAAACAAAAAGTGAAGTCGAGAATAACCCCGGAAATGAGGAAAAGTACCTAGCGTCGAAGCAACCCACCTCACACCGCTTCGAACCTCAAGGCAAGTTTTGTTCGTCATCTTCTTCTTCTTCTTCTTCTTCTCCCCGTCAAGAGTGTTGACGGTCCTTATGGTCCAATTTTACCGTCAACATGTTGCATCTTTTTGAATCAAACACCATCACCAAGAATAGACATAGGGATTATTTCTAACAAATTCCACTAGTCTTGGTGAAATTATGAATGCAGGTGCAATTCATATGAAAACAGGGGAAAACATGCACGAAACATGGACTTTGCAATCGATGGATTTTCCCGGACTAAAGAATATAGTCCAAAAGCCCAAAACCACAAAACAGAGCCTCAACATCAAACCAAGCAAGTGGATTGGGCCAAGTACACAGCCAGGGGAAGGCACCGGAGAAGAATCAAGCCCGGGGAGTCCGAGCCGGCTTCGGCCGAACCACCCTAGTGGGTTCGGCCGAACCGACAGTGGGCCCCCCGGCCCATCTTTCTCCGGCGGTTTGTCACCGACGTCCGGAGGTCGGTTCCACCTGCAATTAATGCCACCGACGTCCGGAACCGCCTCCAAGTTGCCGACCTTCCAAGGCTATAAATAAAGGGCTACACCCCCTCTCTCAACACACCACCAACATCAAGATACAAGACAAAACTCTCATCCTTAGGCCAAGGGCCTCTTGTATCTTAGTAGAATAGGAGAGAGGGCAAGGAAGAGGAAGGAGTGTTCCTCCCTTTTGCAAAGTGGAGTAGTATTTCCTTTTCTTTTACCTTGGCGTGTAAACACTCTTTTTGGTGATTTATACGTGGTGATCTACTTATCTATCGTGACATATCTTTGTGTTAGACGTAATTCTTGTTATACTTGTTTACGGGATCATCGCTTCGCAAGAAGTACTCTAGCTTTCGAACTCGGTTCTAGGCCGAGGCTAGAGTAGTGGTCAATAGCATAGACGTGGTGTCTAGGCTGGAGATCGCCTTTGTTTGCTGTGTGCCCCACGGTTTGTAGAGGTAGGTGGCAGGAAGTGACAGCCCTGTCATCCAAAGGAACCCTCCACGTTCGGGTACATAGTAGAGCTTTCGTAGACCGGAGTGGCTTGGCGGACCAAGCCTAAGACGGTGCCCGAAGTAAACAAGTCTAGCTTGCGTTCGTCTACCTTTAAAGGATAAATAGATAAGAGTCACCCTCTCGACCCTATTTTGCTACGTTGTCTTGGTTGTCCTTGGGTAAACTAACCTTGTTGCAGAAATACTCTGTTCCTCGCGGATATAAATACGATACCTTGGAATACTCCCGGGTGAAATGCTACAACGGTATTCCGTGCGCTTGCGGATTTATTCGTGACGTAAGAAATACCAACAAGCATTTCTGGCGCCGTTGCCGGGGAACGGTTGTTATCTTTGTAACGAATCAGGTTTGCCCTCGTAATCTATCTTACTTACCGTTCTGTTTTTATTTTTTTCCTTACATTCAAAATTTCACAAAAACATATCATGGAGTCACACCCAACCATCCAATCTTTCTCCACTCCACGGGGTGAACTCTTAGAGCCACCATCATCATCACAACCTATTTCTTCACCTGGCTATGAGTTCTCCCCGATTACATTTCGATGATTAGAGGTTTATCCTTTTCGGGTTTTAAACATGAAAATCCTTATGAACACTTGCGAGAGTTTGAACATTTGTGTTCATGCCGATTGATCCATGGCATGACACAAGAAACATTGAAGTGGAAGTTGTTTCCTTCTCTCTCAATGAGAAGGCGAAGCAATGGTACACTTACACCGCTAAGAGAGTGAACGGTGATTGGAAAGAATTGCGAGACAAATTTTGTCTAGCATTCTTCCCCGTATCTCGTATCACTTCTCTACGAGCGGAAATAATAGGCTTTCGACAAGAAGAAAAGGAAACCTTAAGTGCGTCATGGATTCGGTTCTGTTCTCTAACGGACTCCGGACCAGAATTATTGCTCCCCGAACCCGTTTTATTACAACACTTTTATTCGGGATTGAGCAACGATACCGCACTTTATCTTGACACGGCCGCGGGTGGATCTTTTCTCATAAGACCATAGCGGAAGCACACGAACTTTTGGATCGAATTGTGGAAAACACACCTTTTTCCGCCGACTTACTCGTAGAGCCGGAGTCGGAAGATGAGGAACTCGTTGTGCAAGAGACACAACACTTGGTGCCCATGATGGAGCACCTAGCACTCGAGTCCTCATCTAACACAAGAACAATGATAGAGGAAGATGAACCTCTTGATTTCCCATTTGAGTTCAAGGAAGAAATTTTTGAAGATTTTGGAAACACCTTGAACTACTCCTATCAAAAGAAACCAGCACTCCCTGCACCAACCCCGAACCTATTGAAAAATCTCTTCTCTTAAAAACTGTTCGGAAGTTGACAAGCAATTATGAGCGATGAATGGTTGATGGAAAACGAACTTTCTTCGGAAGTTCTTCGACTTGATCATCCTAGATCAACCATTCGTGGCTCAATTCGGGGAGTAATGGTAGATGTTCTCTATAATCCTCTAGTAGGTGCCAACATCATGTCCGAATCTTTTGCTTCAACTTTATTTGGAAACGAGACATGGGCACCTTCCGACAAACTCCTTAAAGCCCCACCGGGGCAATTTTTTGAGAGTTTGGGGATCATTAGAGATGTTTGCATTAAGCGTAATGAAGCGAGAGGTTTCCTTGGACTTTCACGTTTCGGAATCCCGGATTTCGATGTTTTGGTCGGTCATCCCATAGAAAAGCTTTTCTTAGGGATATCACCTTCAGGAACCTTAGACTTCACCCTCGGCAAGAAAACTTTTTCTCTTCCTATCATTCATGCACAAAACTCTTTTGCCGAGGAGCCGCTTGTGGAAGAAGAATGCATGGAGGAGGTTATGGCAATTTTTCCTCATGAAAACCCCGAATCATCCTTGGATGAAGATGCTCTTGATTTCATTTTAGAAGAGGATGATTCGGCGGAAACTTTTGAGCTGCCCGAAACTTTTACACCTACGCCACCTCCCGTAGAGCTCAAAACTCTTCCACCAGGCTTGCGCTACGTTTTTCTTCACGGAAATCCCGAAACCCCTGTCATCATAAGTGACAAGCTTTCGGAGGAGGAAACTGCAAAACTCTTAGCCGTGCTAGAAAAACATCACTCCGTTTTTGGGTACTCGCTTGGAGACCTCAAGGGAATCAGCCCTGCTCTTTGCACCCATCGCATTCCCATAGACCCCGATAGTACACCATCTAGGGAACCTCAAAGGAGGTTGAACAATGCGATGCGGGAGGTCGTTAAAAAGGAGGTCTTAAAACTTTTACATGCCGGCATTATCTATCCTGTTCCACACAGCGAGTGGGTGAGTCCAAGTGCAGGTCGTACCCAAGAAAGGAGGAATGACGGTCGTCCATAATGACAAAAATGAGTTGATCCCTCAACGCACCGTCACGGGATGGAGGATGTGCATAGATTACCGAAAACTTAACAAGGCTACAAAGAAGGATCATTTTCCGCTGCCCTTCATCGATGAGATGTTGGAACGGCCGGCAAATAATTCTTTCTTTTGTTTCCTTGATGGGTATTCAGGATATCATCAAATCCCCATCCATCCCGACGATCAAAGTAAAACCACTTTCACATGCCCCTATGGAACTTACGCCTATCGACGAATGTCTTTTGGGCTTTGCAATGCACCTGCTTCTTTTCAACGTTGCATGATGTCTATCTTTTCCGACATGATCGAAGAGATTATGGAAGTATTCATGGATGATTTCTCTGTTTATGGAAAAACCTTCGATCATTGTTTAGAAAATTTAGACAAAGTCTTGCAACGTTGTCAAGGAAATGATTTAGTGCTCAATTGGGAGAAATGCCATTTCGTGGTTAGAGAAGGCATAGTTCTGGGGCATTTGATTTCTGAAAGGGGATAGAGGTGGACAAAGCTAAATTAGAAGTTATAGAAAAGCTTCCACCTCCTGTGAATGTTAGGGGCATTCGCAGCTTTCTCGGGACATGCGGGGTTCTATCGTCGGTTTATCAAAGATTTCTCTCAAATTGCTAGACCCCTTACAAATCTGCTTGCGAAGGATGCACCCTTTGAGTTTACTCGATGAATGCATGACTCGCTTTCACTACCCTTAAGAATGCACTCATCTCGGCGCCAATTATCCAACCCCCGATTGGACGCTGCCTTTTGAGATAATGTGTGATGCTAGTGATTTTGCTGTGGGGGCTGTTCTTGGCCAAACTAGAGATAAAAAGCATCATGCAATCTCCTATGCAAGCAAAACCTTGACTGGAGCTCGGTTAAATTACACTACCACCGAAAAAGAGCTCCTTGCTGTTGTTTTTGCTTTTGATAAGTTTAGATCCTACTTGACTCGGAGCAAAAGTCATTGTTTACACCGATCATGCTGCTTTAAAGTTTTTGCTCAATAAGAAGGATGCTAAACCTCGTTTGATACGATGGGTTCTTCTACTCCAAGAGTTTGATGTAGAAATCCGTGATAAGAAAGGAGTAGAAAATTCCGTGGCAGATCATTTGTCACGTATACAATTCACTAACCTGCAGGAATTACCCATCAATGATTTCCTACGCGATGACATGCTGCTCCTAGTGAGGGACTCACATCCATGGTACGCCGACATTGTGAACTTCATGGCAACGGGGTACGTACCACCTGGAAAGAGCAAGAAACGACTCATCTATGAGAGTCGCCGTCACTTATGGGAAGAGCCCTTCCTTTACCGTGTCTCGCGCCGATGGATTGCTAAGGCGATGTGTGCCCATACCCGAGAGCACACGAATCATTGAGAAGTGCCATGCATCGCCATACGGGGGACACTACGGCGTGTTTCGTACACAGGCCAAGATATGGCAAAGTGGCTTCTTTTGGCCAGCCATGTACGAAGACACAAAGGAATTTGTCGGGCGATGCCCGGAATGTCAAAAAGTTGGAGGCATCATGGCAAGAGATGCAATGCCCCTCAACTACAATTTACAAGTCGAGCTCTTCGACGTATGGGGCATTGACTTCATGGGACCGTTCACCAAATCACATGACTGCGAATACATCTTGGTGGCGGTAGACTACGTGTCTAAGTGGGTGGAAGCAATGCCTTGCAGGGCCGCAAATGCCAAGCATGCTCGCCGGATGTTCCACGAAATTATCTTCCCAAGGTTTGGAACACCGAAGCTAGTGATAAGCGACGGAGGGTCTCACTTCATTGATAAGACCTTCCGAAGCTTCCTAAGAGAACTTGGATCAAGGCATAATATCGCTACTCCATACCACCCTCAAACCAGTGGGCAGGCCGAGACCTCAAACAAGCAAATCAAGCGGATCCTGCAAAAGACCGTAACAGAAATGGGGAAGGGATGGAAGGACAAGCTACCCGATGCACTATGGGCATACCGTACAGCATACAAGACACCCATAGGCATGTCCCCATACCAGCTCGTGTACGGGAAAACATGTCATCTACCCGTCGAGATGGAACACCGAGCGTATTGGGCCATCCGGAAATGGAACATGGACTTTAATGGCGCCGGACGCAAAAGAAAAATGGAGATAGCTGAGTTAGAAGAATGGAGAGACAAAGCTTACCACAACTCAGCTATATACAAAGAAAGGACAAAAAGGTGGCACGACAAAAAGATAAAGATAAAGGTATTTAAGGTTGGAGATAAGGTCTTGCTATTCAATTCACGGGTGAAACTCTTCGGGCATGGAAAATTAAGAAGTAAATGGGACGGACCATACACGGTTATTGACACCTCGTCACATGGAGCAATCACACTTCAAGACGACGAAGGTAAAATATTTAAGGTAAATGGTCAGCGCCTTAAAATTTATTTCGAGCCCGATAAAGATAAAGAATTTGATGTCATGCACTTGATTAATTTAAATTTTCTCTCATGATAGCTCTTTCTTATCTATATCCCGTAGTAGCTCTTTCCCTGAAATAATTTTAGCAAGCATTTCCCGCGTTCATCATTTCCCGCAGGCACATTTTTATCATTTTTTCAATTCCTCAACATTGTAATGCGCCTGCTCTTTTAAATTTTTAATCATATTAGTGCTCCCCGGTCTTCCCTTACCGGTAGAGCAAGTTTTGTTTCGAAATATCTTTGTCTATTTTGAAGAAAACAGGCAAAAAGGCAAGTGTGGGGGGACATCGCGGAAAGCAAAGACAAACACACGCGTAGCGCGCAGAAACATCACGAGGAAAACAACACAAACACAACCTGCGAAACAGAGCACCGGTGGGGCCCAGGCCGGTTCGGCCGAACCCACAAGGGTGGTTCGGCCGAACCCCGGTGGGTCCCACTCAGCCCCTGCTTCCTCGTGGCACTTGAGTTTGTTTCCCACACTTCCTTTTCGCCTACTTTATTTGTCAAGTTCATTCCGAGACGCGAAAAACAATTACTAAAACTTGACCAACTAAAACTTGGGAAGATTTCTTTTGAATACCTTTTCCCAAGTCTCTCCCTAATGCTCTCATGATGATCTTGCACACTTTTTATTACTCGCTTCATCACCACTTGCCTGTGAACAAATAATCAAATCCATAGGACCCATGTTTTTCTAGATTATTGGCAAGTGTGATATGGCTCGACGAAATGATCTTATGCTTAGCTTACCGAGTCCTTGGGAATTTTATTTCACAAAACAAAAATACCATGGCTTCATGCTCCTCTCTTGATACAAAAATTCCTACCGATGCCATATGATGATCATACCTTGCAAAACTTACATACATATGCTGCTTGTGATTGCAATGAGCTTTACCAAAATTGAGTGACCCTAGAGAGAAACTTGTCATGCTCTCTTGATCAAGATCACGTACACTCCACCAGAAAAAAAAAAAAAGGGGCTGAACTCCTACACTAGGAGCTAGCACCCCACCAAAATAAAGACACTCCTCGTTTGCACCTCTTTTTACCTCTCTCTCTCTCTCAATCACGCATAAACGAGACATGGCTATTTAAAAAAAAAAAAAAAAAGAGAAAAGCTCACACGGATGAGCAATGAAAAGAAAGCTCACAAAGATGAGCAATGAAAAAGAGAGAAGAAAAGAGATGCTCAAGCATAGAGCAAGAAAAAACAATCACTCCGTTGGGAAAACAATCACTCCGTTGGGAAAAAACAATATACCCCGGTGTACAAGCCACAAAACAAAGCGTCGTATCTGATCGGGTGAAAAACAAAAGCCCCGAACGACGAAACAAAACGACGCGTGAAGCCGCTAAGGGGGAAAATGTCCTAAAATCTTCTTTTGATGTGTGCTACCAGAATATGTAAAAATATGCATATTCTTTCGTTGAAGTTTTGTGAGTTTTAGAAGGTTAGGGTTTAAGCCAATTAAAACTAGGTTTGAAACCCTAATTTTATATTTTATACAATGGTCAACCAAATTTAGATTTTTGCACGTGCAAATGGAGGTTTTGCACAGTGACAATGTTTAATTGTGACATGGGATGTCACAGCCCTCCCCTTAAAGAAATCTCATCTCGAGATTAAGATCGGTGAAATGGCAATTTAGGGGGTATGCGGTGTTACCTTAATTGCGAATCAAGGAACTCGGGAACATTGTTGTTTAAAAACTCCTCTTGTTCCCAAGTGGCTTCATCCTGTGTATGGTTACTCCATTGGACTTTATAGAAGGTGATAGTGCGGTTGCGAGTAACACGATCCTTTTGATCGAGAATACGAACGGGAGTTTTGGGATAAGAGAAATCCTCTTGCAATTGCTCGGTGTCGGAGATGACAACATCGATAGGTGGCTTTAGACATTTCTTGAGCTGGGATACATGAAACTTCTTTGGCAGGATTGAGCAGCCTTCTGTTAGCTTGTATTTGTCTTCAGGACCAAATATTGTACTTTGGCCCGACTTGGACCAATTTAAAGGTGTACGGCAAGAATGTCCGTAGAAGGCCTCAAAAGGAGTAACTCCGGAACTTTCTTGATAACTATTGTTGTAGGAAAATTCAATGAAAGGAAACTGACCATCCCCATTTCCTTTTTGTGTTAAAGCACGTGTTCTCAACATATCCTCCAAATATTGAATTAATCTTTCAGATTGTCCGTCGGTTTGTGGGTGATATGCGGAGCTTCGGATTAAGGTAGTACCAAGACTAGCATGCCATTGTTCCCAAAATCGAGAAACAAATTGCAGACCTCGATCTAAAATGATAGTCTTTGGCACAACGTGCAAACATAGCACGCGGGCAATATACAATTCAGCATACTTTTTAGCAGTATAGGTTGTATGGACCAGAACGAAGTCTGCTGATTTCGTCAATCTATCGACGATTACCCATAAAGAATGATGTTTCGTGGACGCGAGAGGCAATCCAACAACAAAATCCATTGGTATGTCCTCCTATTTCCAAGCGGAGAATTTTAATGTTTGCAATAGGCCTACCTTCTTTAAATGATCAGCCTTGACTCGCTAACAAGTGTCACATTCGGCAACATAACGAGCCACTTCTCGCTTCATGCGAGTCCACCAAAATTTTTCTCTCAACCCACGGTACATTTTATTACTACCGGGGTGTATAGAATATTTGGACAGATGTGCTTCATCAAGAATTTTCTTCCATAGTTCCTCATCCGTTGGAACCAGAAGTCGGTTGTTAAACCATAAAACTCCATTCTCATCTTGATGAAAGCATTTAGTATTTTCATTGCCTAAATTCTTCCGGATGTGTTCCATACCCTCATCCATTTTTTGGGCTTCGATGATTTCTTCCCCGAGAGTACGAACAAGAGACAAATTGTGCAAAGCACCATAAGGAAGGATGCGAAGGCACAGATTATTTTTATTTTCAGATTTGCCGGCATGTCCCATATAGCAGATTTCTAAGTGATTGCATTGGTGTTTGTGGCTCAGTGCATCGGCAACTACATTAGCCTTTCCAGGATGATAATGAATTCCAACTCATAATCTTTTATTAATTTCAGCCATCTTCTTTGCCTCATATTCAGTTCTTGCTGAGTGAAAATATATTTAAGGCTTTTGTGATCGGTGTAGAGATGCACAAGATTTCCTAGAAGATAATGTCTCCAAGTTTTGAGAGCAAGAACCACCTATGCTAATTCTATATCATGAGTAGGATAATGTTGTTCATGTTTGCGGAGCTGACGGGATGCATAGGCAATAACTCTGCCTTCTTGCATAAGAACACAACCAAACCCTATGTCGGACGCATCACAATACACGTCAAACGGCTTGGTTATGTCGGGTTGAGCTAAAACCGGAGCGGTGGTTAAATGTTTCTTCAATGTTTGGAATGCATCCTCTCATTCCGGACTCCAATTAAATGTGGAATCCGTCTCCAATAATTTGGTCATTGGTTTGGCTATGATGGAAAAATTTGGAATGAATTTACGATAATATCCGGCAAGTCCGAGAAAACTACGGATGTGTTTAATGGTTCCAGGAGTCTTCCAATTCCGATAATAATGCGTTAAGTTAAGAAAATGGGAAGCCGAAGCAGGATAACTCCTCTTTTATCCCCCTCGCAGAGCGGAGTATCATAGCAAAAAACATATCCATCGGGTCACATTACGGAACCTCAATCTTAACACTAGCATCCTTTGTAGGGGCAGCTGGCGACATCCTCAAATGATCTCTAAAGAATTTCGTCGGTTTGCACTCGGGCTTTGGCAAATCGAACCATAACAATGCTCCGAAATTGGGCCAAATCACCTCGAGGATACTCGGCAATGTAACGATCATAACAACCTCGAGTAACCCTCGGATGACCTTGCTGCATTGCAAGGGGAGTGGCGTCGACAACCGAGTCAGGCAAGAACTCATCCGCCGTTGGGGCTGAATCCTACAAAGCAAAACAGAGCACAAAACTCCATGATAAACTATCATGGCTCTCTTTTCACAACAACACCGGACTAAAAAATGCCGGTTCCACAAGTATCCCACTCGTCTCGCCCAAAAGACGGGGGCAATAGCCACAGCCAATCAAAGGGGGCCGGAAGCGAAGAACCGGCGAGACTTCCCCTAGCCACATCGCCATAAACTTCTAAGTGTTTTAAACCTACTGGTCGAGGGGGCAAGGAACGCCCGCGTGGGAGCAGCTTGAGATGAAGGGGCGCTCGCAGAAGTGCTCGCTTCGTCCGCCGCAGACCCAAAGCTGACCTCAACTCTCGCCGCGTGGCCTGCTTCGTCGCTCGCATTGTCCAGCGCCTCAAAATAATCTAAATCGAACTCGAAGCTCGAGGCCGCGCCATCGCTCCGCATGGAGTCATCGGGAAGACCTAACTCCAGGATTAACACGGAAGCATCGCTTTCGGATTCTGCACGAGCCCTTCACACGGAACCTGCACAGTTTAAAAATATTCACTTATGAAGAATTGTCCTTGCGCAACAAAGAGCAAAGCCACAAAAATCAAAATAAAATAGAAGGGGTGAAGAGCCTTTCGATTCGCTCCTAGACCTCTCGATCGGATCCAGCCCTTGCAGGCGAAGGCTCTGCGTCGTGGCCGTCTACCGCTTGCGGAGCATGGTTTTCCGCCTCCTTTGTCTCTATCACCTCCGCTTCCTCTTCCTCCTCTTCCTCTCCCTCCTCCTCGGAGCTTTCCTCGCCCGGCTCCGCGTCCTACAAAGCAAAGAGAAACTTAGCATTGCATCCACCCAAAAAGTATAGGCCTTGCGCGAGGAAGCAAAAAGAATTTACCCCTTGGACGCGCGCATTGGAATCATGGAACACCGTCGCATGTCCGTGCGCAACTCGGTATTTCCGACGGACCCGCCGGGTGGGCCACCCTAGCCGCCACGCTAGGATTCCGGCGGGAGTCTGCTCCGGTCGAAGTACTCGGCTCGGCAAGGGCCCGGATGTGGTTGGAAGCCCGGCGTTCGAGCAAATTAAAGCCCGCCTCGACGCAATACGTCACAGCGAGCTTGCAGCCTTGATCAAGCACCCCCGCCACAACATCGATGGCTCCCAGCAACCAGCGATAGAACGGTCGTTCGGGGCCCTCGTTGGTGGGCGCGACGAAGGGAGGCACGACAGCCCCCACACCCTCCATCGCCTTCACCAGGACCGAGCCGGCGTATGCGCTCTTCCGATTGAAGAACCGGTCGTAGCGATCGAGGATCTCCTTCACCTCCTCGACCTGGCCCCGAACCTTTCAATGCCCTCGCCTTGGCCCGATCCCGCTCCGTGCGAGCGGTCTCGACAGATTCCTTCATCCCGGCCGGCGCGCGTAGATGGCCAGCGGTCTCCTCCTTCGGACACGCCACCTTAGACTCAAGGAAGGCGTTAGCCTCCTTCGTTGCTGCCAATTCCACGACCACCTCCGCACGATGAAAAATAAACAAAAAGTGAAGTCGAGAATAACCCCGGAAATGAGGAAAAGTACCTAGCGTCGAAGCAACCCACCTCACACCGCTTCGAACCTCAAGGCAAGTTTTGTTCGTCATCTTCTTCTTCTTCTTCTTCTTCTCCCCGTCAAGAGTGTTGACGGTCCTTATGGTCCAATTTTACCGTCAACATGTTGCATCTTTTTGAATCAAACACCATCACCAAGAATAGACATAGGGATTATTTCTAACAAATTCCACTAGTCTTGGTGAAATTATGAATGCGAGTGCAATTCATATGAAAACAGGGGAAAACATGCACGAAACATGGACTTTGCAATCGACGGATTTTCCCGGACTAAAGAATATAGTCCAAAAGCCCAAAACCACAAAACAGAGCCTCAACATCAAACCAAGCAAGTGGATTGGGCCGAGTACACAGCCAGGGGAAGGCACCGAGAGAAGAATCAAGCCCGGGGAGTCCAGGCCGGTTCGGCCGAACCACCCTAGTGGGTTCGGCCGAACCGACAGTGGGCCCCCCGGCCCATCTTTCTCTGGCGGTTTGTCACCGACGTCCGGAGGTCGGTTCCACCTGCAATTAATGCCACCGACGTCCGGAACCGCCTCCAAGTTGCCGACCTTCCAAGGCTATAAATAAAGGGCTACACCCCCTCTCTCAACACACCACCAACATCAAGATACAAGACAAAACTCTCATCCTTAGGCCAAGGGCCTCTTGTATCTTAGTAGAATAGGAGAGAGGGCAAGGAAGAGGAAGGAGTGTTCCTCCCTTTTGCAAAGTGGAGTAGTATTTCCTTTTCTTTTACCTTGGCGTGTAAACACTCTTTTTGGTGATTTATACGTGGTGATCTACTTATCTATCGTGACATATCTTTGTGTTAGACGTAATTCTTGTTATACTTGTTTACGGGATCATCGCTTCGCAAGAAGTACTCTAGCTTTCCGAACTCGGTTCTAGGCCGAGGCTAGAGTAGTGGTCAATAGCATAGACGTGGTGTCTAGGCTGGAGATCGCCTTTGTTTGCTGTGTGCCCCACGGTTTGTAGAGGTAGGTGGCAGGAAGTGACAGCCCTGTCATCCAAAGGAACCCTCCACGTTCGGGTACATAGTAGAGCTTTCATAGACCGGAGTGGCTTGGCGGACCAAGCCTAAGACGGTGCCCGAAGTAAACAAGTCTAGCTTGCGTTCGTCTACCTTTAAAGGATAAATAGATAAGAGTCACCCTCTCGACCCTATTTTGCTACGTTGTCTTGGTTGTCCTTGGGTAAACTAACCTTGTTGCAAAAATACTCGTTCCCTGCGGATATAAATACGATACCTTGGAACACTCCCGGGTGAAATGCTACAACGGTATTCCGTGCGCTTGCGGATTTATTCGTGACGTAAGAAATACCAACAAAGAGACGGGAGTGGGTCATCTAGCATGTCGTGCATCACGACCATACGAAACACCTTGTTCGGGAGGCGGCACACTTTGGACCGCCGGTCGGTCGGAGGGGTCGGATCCTCACCGGGCGACGAGCCGGGGTTGATGCTAACGGGCAACAAGCCCTTATGGCGGCGAGACATAGAGCTCGCCCCACCCTTGGAGCCTCGCTTCCTTTTCCTCTTCCCACCGGTTGAGGTCCCTGCGAGGGCCCACGACCGAGGCGCTTCGCGGGGACGATATGGAATCCTCGTGGCGCCAAGGACCCGGTTGAACCGGCCCTTCATGATGGTGTGATCGAGGATGAGTTTGTTCTCGTCCATCGAGTAAGTGCCACAAAATAGATTCGCCCGCTGCTCGACATCGCCTTTTCAAGGGCGAGGTCAAAAACCGAGCAAATAATTGCCCGCTCGACCCCTGCGACCCCGAGATCGATCGGAGACAACTTATCATTGCTAATCCGAAACTCGGCCCTTAGAGGATGGACGCCCGCGGTGCCAAACTCCTCCACTAGGTCGCGGCTGCTGGAGGTGCCAGTGCCGTGTGCCCGTGCCCGCGGTGCTCGAAGTCGGACGTGAAGCAAGCGGATAAACAGTCCTCGCCTCACCTGTTTCGCTCGTCTTGGTGATGCCAGGTATCTTTGTATAGAATCGATACTGGTGCCGGCTCTAGCTCAGCTTGTTCATGATTCGGTGCATGACGCCCTTTATTCTCGTTCCGGTGGGGTGTGAAGGTAAATGACCTGTACCGGCAGTCATGCTCCACGCCATCGACGATGATGTGGCGCTGCTGACTGTGCAGCATAAAGTGCCGGGCAAATACCTCGATGTCGAGGTTGCCCCCGTACCTCGCCATCGCTCAAATGAGCGAAGGTGCTAAGGGACAGCTCGTGCAGTTGAATCCCGTAGCGCTTTAAGACAGCCTGCACGAACCGGTGGCAGGGGATCACAAGCCCTTCAATGAAGTAGTCATGGAGCACGACAACCTCGTCTACCTCGGGGCTCAGCTCCACCTCACCCACAGGCAGGCGGTACCCCTGAAGGTAACCCAAGTCAACCATCTCCTTCGCAATGCATCGGTCACCAAAGATGGCTCGATGCGAAGGGTCTTTGGGTTGACAACTTTAGGGCCGTTTGGGGCCTTCGAGCGGCGGCGACGTGGAGCTGCAGAGCTCGCACCGGCAGCAGCGGCACCATCGGGCGAAGCATCACCCTCCTCTTCCTCCTCCCGATCGTCCTCGCCATCATCGCCGGCTGCGCTCTCCTCATCAGCAGCTTCGCTGATAGCATCATCACCCTCCTCTTCCGTGGTCAAAGCCCCATTACCCTCGGAAGAGGAAGGCAAAGGCTCACGCATGGTCCAGTCCTCGGGGTGAAGCAGTAGAAAAGGAGGGAAAGGAAGTGAGGCGGTGAAAAGAAAAGTAAACTCGCTTAGAGCAGTAGGAGAAGGAAAGAAAATATGGAAGCAGGAGCGTCTTTCTCGGAAGCAGTAGCTAACCTTGCACTCCACCCGAGCCTTTTATAGGCAGGGAAAAAAATCTAGGTCACCAACGGTAAAAAGCGGCGGTGCAAGAGGAGAAAAGGCCAACTGCAGGCCTCGGTGAGCGAAGCGGGCCACCCAATGAACAGAAAAGAAACCAGCCTGGTAGAGCCCATTGGAGCAAAAGCTTTGAAAAAGCCCATCCACTCAACAGAATAAATAAGCCATCAGGCATCAGAATCGAGGAGTGCAAAAACCAACGACAACGCCGCATACAAAGACGACACAACCAACAACCAAGAGCACGAAAGAGCAATTCTATGTTCGAAGCAAAAATAGCGAAGCGAAAGTCAAGGGGAGTGGCGTTTCCCCGTGCTCGCCTACACGCACGAGGCGAAGTTCCAATCGGCCACGCTCAAACTACGCGTAATTCGTGCTTGCCCATCGAGGGGCTACTTTTAGGGGCCTGACGTGAGCTAGGCTCCGTGCGGAGGCAATGCCAGGGACCCCGGCATTTATTTTTCACACCAACGCTGAGTTTTGTCTTCAACAAGCTGCACGCACAGGTCGCCGAACGGCGTGAGGCGAAGCCAAGAGAAGCCCGAGGAAGGGGCCAAGCCCAAGGTGCCAAAGGCTGTGACCCGCAGGGCAATAGTCTAGCGAGGCGAAGCGGTGCAGGTGCCGAGCACCAGAGCGAAGCGAAGCGAAGGAACGGAATGCGTCCCAGCTAAGCAGCCAGCTAAGCCGCAGGCAACACGGTTTCAGCCGGCTTTCCCAAAATGCCCCGGGGAGTTACAGCCTCATGGCAGGATTAGGGCAATCGGTCAAGGGCAATATGGTCTTGTAAAATATGGCTCCTTGGAATATAAAGGGAGCCCAAGGGTCATATGTAATGACACATGAAATCTTGAGCTAATCTCGCTTATACTAAGAGTTGTTACCTCGCCACCCTATTCATTTACTTTGCATATCAGTTCTTTGTGTTCGGTGTGCTAAGTGTGCACTACCTCGCCGCTTAGTGCACCAACAGTACCGAGCATGAGAGAGATAGGGTTTGGCCTTCTTTTATACCGTGTGGAAAAAAATGTGGATTGATGGGCTGGTTCATATCTAACCGGCTAAACAGCGATGGGTAGTAGCCTATGAGCTGCCGTTAAAAATATGAGATGTACTGTAGAGGTAGAGAAGTTGGCCCGCACCACTATTGGGTTTCGGCCTGCGCTGCAATAGGTTTGTTTTATGGTAGTGGTACTTGTTGGGGGCCTGGCGCGAGCTAGGCTTCAAGCGGAGAAAACCCCTAGGGCCCCCGATGCTCATTTCTCACACTAACGCCAATGTTTGTCTTCGAGCAGTGCGCACAGGTCACTGAATGACGCATGGCTCCCAAAGCGAAGGAGGCATCACGGGGTGAAGCCACGGGAGGCCCAAGGACGGAGCCAAGCCCCAGGCACAAAGGCCCATGACCCGCGAAGCTATCATCCGGCGAGGTGGAGCAGCGCCGGAGCGGAGCACCGGAGCGAGGCGAAGCGAAGGGCGGGAGTGCGTTTCTTGTGTTCGGTATGTTAAGTGAGCACAACCCTCGCTGTTAGCACACCAACATTGGCGTCCACCGTACGTGAGCTCAAGATCCAAGCTCACGATGTCCAGAACCACGCAAACTAGAGCCACTCAATCCAGCGAAGAATGGACTCGGCAAGCAGAAAGACCAGTAAGCACAATGTCCAGCACCTTCGCATCCTCGTTCTCCATTATAGGCAAAGATAGATACAAAGAGAGCACGGCGAAGTCAACCTGCAGACTTGGACTTCAAAAGTTACCCACACACAGATTCGTTCGTCATCGAAGCAAACATCGACAGCTGGCAAATCAGCAGAGTACTAGTTGACAATGACAGTCAAATCGATGTAATATTCTACAACACATTCAGAAAGATGGGTTTCAAACATGAAAGCCTAAAACACTCTGGCCCGAGCCTCTATGGCCTCGGAAGCAAATGGATACTGCCATTGGGCGAAGTCACATTGCCAGTATCCTTCGGTGACACTTGCAACTCCAGGACTGAGCTCATAACATTTCAGATCATAGACGTCGCATATCCATATACCTTGCCATCTTAGGGAGAACAGCAATAAACAAGTTCGAAGCAGCGATCTACGGCCTATACCTTCGCATGAAAATGCCAGCAAAAGGCGGAGTCGTCACAGTGAGAGGAGACCAGCAGCTAGCAAGAGCAATAGAGAGAGCTTTCAGCCTAGAAGCAGCAAACATCAGCCCCACCGACTCCCTACCCATAGAGGTCACAGTCAAGGAAGAAGAAAGAAAGATCAAGAAGGAGCAGGACAAGAAGAGCGCGAAGGAAGAAAGAAAGGACGCAGATAGCGAAGCAATACCGATCCAGCCAGACGAGGAAACAAAATCAGTGCTGGTGGACAAAATGGTACTCGGACAGTTAGTAATCATAGGAACCGGCCTGACACCAAGCGAAGAGAGAAGACTCCTTCACTTCCTGCTAAAAAACAAAGATGTCTTCGCATGGTTATCTCGAGACTTCGAAGGGGTAAGCAGAGAGGTGATACACCACAAGCTAGAAATCGACCCATTCGCGACGCCGAAAAAGCAGAAGTTAAGAAAAATTCAGAAGAAAAGGTAGAGGCTGTGAGAGCCGAAGTACAGAGACTGTTGGACGCTCAAGTAATAAGAGATGTAAAATACCCAAAGTGGCTGGCAAATGTGGTCATGGTGAAGAAGAAAAGCGAAAAGTGGAGAATGTGCATAGACTTCACGGACCTCAACAAGTCTTGCCCCAAAGACGACTTCCCGCTGCCCGGAATAGACAAGGTGGTCGATGCTGCCACAGGAAGCGAGATGCTCTCACTACTGGACTGCTTTTTAGGAATCCACCGAGTCTGACTCGAGAGAGAAGACGAAGAGAAAACAAGCTTCATCACTCCGTTCGGAACCTACTGTTTCATCGGAATGCCGGAAGGGCTCAAGAATGCAGGCCCAACTTTTTGCAGAATGTCCAAAAGAGTCTTCGAATAACAAATTGGAAGGAACGTCCACACATACGTGGACGACATAGTAGTCACAAGAAAAAAGAGAAGATCACACCGATGACCTCGCAGAAACATTCGCTAACCCGAGAGCATCAAAGCTAAAGCTGAACCCAGAAAAATGTATTTTTGGCATCCAAAAGGGAAAGGACTCAGTCAGGTGTTTAGTAAACTACAAAGGAATCGAAGCAAACCAAGAAAAACTATAAGCAATAACAAGTATGTAGCCCCCTCGATCCATAAAAGAAGTGTAGAAGCTAACTGGAAGAATGGCAACACTAAACAGATTCATCTCCAATTTGACAGAACGGAGCTTGCCCTTCTTCAAAGCACTTAAGGGCTCGGGAACCATTGAATGGACCGAAAAGCAGCAGAAAGCGTTCGAAGAGCTAAAAAACACCTCGAAGCAACTGTCAGGCTGGCCAGCCTCGAGCCATGCGAACCACACCTATTATACGTGTCAGCAAACCAATTTGCAGTCAGTGCAGCTCTAGTACAGGAAAAGAGGATAAGAACAATAATGGACAAAAATGGAAAGGAAAACGAGCTTTTACAGCAATACCCGGTATAGTTCGTCAGCGAAGCACTCGGCAGGGTCGAAGCTGTTCTACTCGAAGATGGAAAAAACATGCTATTATCACACCCCTATCCCGAAAGATAGATTAGTGTGGTATGGATCGTCTTGGGAGATGGTTGACGAAGCAACCATGCATAGCATCACAATAACAAACATACACGATTTGCAAGTCCACATGATTAAGTCTCAAATTACAACATTGGGTTCCAAATAAAAGGTACATTAGGTTCTTAAGTTACATAACCATGATCTTTGTTCGAAAGAAAGGGCGGAAGCGATTACATAGTATGACGATACATAGATAGCTTATGTGAACCATGCCGGCCTAGGCCATGGCTCACTCCTCATGGGTCGGAGAGCTAGGAACCCACTCGATGGTCCACTCTTTGGGCTCCTCTCCATCCCACACAACCTTAGCACCACAATCACAATACCCGGCTTGCGGGAATCCTGAAAATACACATGTAGTGGTTGCAATACAAATTGATATCAATATACGTCCCCTTGCGACCCATTCAACAACGTGCCCAAGGCTTAACCCGTGCACTCTCCAACGATCCTCAACCCGTGCAACCACCGTGCCATACATATCACCTCCGGGTTGTCCGAGCATGTTATTGACTTTGAAAGATGAAGTGCAGCAAAGTCACAAGTATTGACAGCCTTCGTGGCAGACTGGACAGCACCAGGATACTCAGGCGAAGGTCCTGTAACGGAAAAATTCTAGGTAATACAATGCGACGGCGCCTGGGGCTCCGCAGGCGCCGGTATCGCAGCGATAGTCACCTTGCCCTCAGGAATAAAGTTTAGGTACACGGCCAGACTAGAATTTGAAAGCAAGGATGACAGATGCATAAACAATGTTGCAGAGTACGAAGCAGTACTGTTGGGGCTTAGAAAAGTAAGGGCATTGAGCATGAAAAGCTGCAAGGTGAAAACGGACTCAAGGGTAGTCGCAAGCCACGTAGACAAAGATTACGAAACAAGAGAACCCTTGCTTGCGAAGTACCTGCTTGAGGTCAGAGGAATGGACAAGTTCTTCAAAGGATTTGACGTTGAGTACGTCGAAAGAAAAAACAATGAAGAGGCAGACGCACTGGCCAAAGCAGCAGCAAAAAGACAACCACTACCCGCTGACGTCTTTTATGAAATAATCACAAAGCCATCAACCCGAAGCACGCAAGGCGAAGCGAAGCTCATACAATCAATAGCCTCGCAAGACTGGAGAGCACCTCTCATGGCCTTCATCAATGGCTATTACCAACCGGAGTCAAAGGTAGAACAGTTAAGGATGCAGCAAACGGCGCGGAGCTACCAAATACTGCAAGGGGAATTGTACAAATCCGGGATATCTAGCCCACCACTCAAGTGCCTAATCCAAGAGCACGAAAAGCAAGAACAGGAGCACAAGGTCAATAGCTAGCTACACGGACAAGCGGAAGCCATATCAAAAGACATGATGGAAATAGATAGGCTCAAAACAACCGAAAGCCTAGAAAAGTATCAAGAAGAAACCAGAAAGTGGAGAGACAAAAAGGTAGTCCCAACGGTCTAGAACTTGGGAGACCTGGTCCTAATCAGAACTCAAAGAACAGAAGCGAAGGGAAAGCTCAAACCAAAGTGGGAAGGGCCATATATCGTCGCAAAGGTCGGAAACCCAGGCTTCTACAGGCTCAAGAAAATGGATGGCGAAGAGCTACAACACTCTTGGAACACCAACAATCTCCGCACGTTTTACGTTTAAAGTATAAATTGTAAAAAACACAGCTTTGCGTACTATAAGCGAAGCTTTGAGTAGATCGAAAAGGGCGCAAGGTTTTTAATGAGGTAGCATGTGTAATAGCAGCTGCAATCAATATACAGCAGCATTCCCCAAATCGAAGCAAAACAGTCGAAATGACTTCCGGAGATAACGGAAGTCCGAGCATTTGACAGCGAGGCAATGCCTCACGAAATAGCTATACTCCTCCGGGCATAAGCAATACACCCAGGAGTACTAGCTACCAAAATCACTCCGTCGGGCCAAAAACAAAAGCCCCAAAGAGCTGGCTCACAAAGAAACCACTCCGTCGGGCGAAAAACAAAAGCCCCGGAGAGCAGGACGTAAAAACCACTCCGTCGGGTGAAAAACAAAAGCCCCGGAGAGCCGGCATGCAAAACAATCACTCCGCCGGGCAAAAGCAATATACCTCGGAGTACAAGCCACTAAATAAAACGTTGCGTAAAGCCGCAAACCGGCTCGCGTTGTCGTTCGAAGCAAATCAGCACCTCGCCCCTAAACGGCTAAGTGGGGGGAGTGGCGTTTCATTTAAATAAAATGATGCGTAAAGCCGCAAAGGGGCTCGCGTTTTCGTTCAAAGCAAATCCGCAGCTCGCCTCTAAACGGCTAAGTGGGTGGAGTGGCGTTTCATTTAAATAAAACGATGCGTAAAGCCGCAAAGGGACTCGCGTTTTTGTTCGAAGCAAATCCGCACCTCACCCCTAAATGGCTAAGTGGGAGTAGGTGGAGTGGCGTTTCATTTAAATAAAATGATGTGTAAAGCCGCAAACGGACTCGCGTTTTCGTTTGAAGCAATTTTTACTTCGCCACCGAACAAGTAAGACATTTAGGGCAGAAACCATCGACCGTCAATTGATTATTCATAAAAATAGATTACACATTACAAGTGGACTTAAGCCGCTCCGAATAAAAAAGTAACAAAAATGAAAACGGGTGGAGCAATATTTCGCCTTTGCACAACAACCAGCGAAGCAAAAGCAAACACCGCAACAGCTCCTAGCGCCCAAACCTCCTCCCAGCCGCAGAATAACCGGCCGAAGTCGAGCAAGGAGCTCCAAATCACGGCAAGAAGTGCCGAAACACGGTGGGCCGCCCTCGCATGGCCAAGCGAAGTGTCGGAGCATGACAGGCTCCCGCACGCCCCCTCCACCCCACGAGGAGACAGGGCGCGCGCGGCGCGTTCTATGCGAAGCTGAAGTCGCTTGGCGAAGCGTGCCACGGACCCATAGAAGTCGATTGACGAAGCGCGGCCTACAAATAAGGGTTCGAAGTCCTCACCCCAAGGAGGATGCCCCAAAACGGAGGGAGCCTTAAAACCCATGCTACTGAAGTGAAAACTCCTAGAGGCACGAACATAGCACCCACCCCTCCCCGATTTTTAAACACAAAATGAGGAGCCTCGCGACAAAAAATAAAGTCACGAGGCGAACAGTGTACATCAAAAAGCGGGAAAAGCGACACAACACAATGAGTCAGCCTTATCCAAAATAGTGAAAAGAATCGTGGCACTTACAAAGCCAAGACTGTCAGCTCTAACGCCAACGTTTGTCTTCGAGCAGTGCGCACAGGTCGCCGAATGACGCGAGGCTCCCGAAGCGAAGGAGGCATCATGGGGCGAAGCCAAGGGAGGCCCAAGGACGGAGCCAAGCCCTAGGCCCAAAGGCCCGTGACCCGCGAAGCTATCATCCGGCGAGGCGGAGCAGCGCCGGAGCGGAGCACCAGAGTGAGGCGAAGCGAAGGGCGGGAGTGCGTTCCAGCTAAGCAGCCACCTAAGCCGCGAGTAACGCGGTTTCGCCCGGCTTTCCCGGAGTGCCCCCGAGAGTTACCGCCTCACAGTAGAGTTGAGGCGGTTCGCTAGGTTTAGAATGGTCCTGTAAAATATAGCTTCCTGGACTATAAAGGGAGCTCAAAGGTCACCTGTAAACACACATATAATCAGCAAGTTAACTTCGCTTAAACTAAGAGATGTTGTGTTGCCATTCTGTCCTTTCATACTTGGCATTTCCCGTTTCTTGTGTTCGGTGTGTTAAGTGAGAACAACCCTCGCTGCTTAGCACACCACCATTAGGGAATAACAACACTGTAAGTTTTAAGAAATACAACACGACTACTATGTTTGTGGCATTCGAGATTGATTCCTAGCTCTTTAAAAAAATGATTCCTTTGGTTTTGAAGAAGCATACGATGCATGATGGCGCACGCACAGAAGCATCCTCATAATATTGTTTTGACTCTACTTGCCTATAATCCCGAGAGAAAATACGGCATCTGACCCAAACAAGACCGAAAATGTCCTATACATAAGTTTATTGGTTAAAGAAAGCAAGTCAAATATATAGCATCACTCGGTATTCGGTAATATCAGAAGTAGACCACGCAACTTTTAAATAATGCACCACGACTCAAGGACCATTGGATCCGTGAGATTCCAACCTCTAACAAGATTGCATAGGTTTTGAAACTGCATGAGGTGCATAAATGCACATGCAAGCACGTGTTAGCTCATATAAATATGTATTGGCAATCAGTTCCATATAGTCCTGTGCAAAAGAAGTGGTCTCCTGAGTCGAAGAACATTTAAAATACGGAAATTGCAATAGACAAACCGTGTTGTTCAATTTTATTCCGACCACGATTAACCTATGATAGCTAATGTTTAATATTTCTAAATGCCATATCTGATTCCTATGATGACTTCAGTTGTACACGAGTCATACATATTGCGGCGGTACAATTATAGCTACACTCGTAAAATACAGTGTGGATTTGTAGTTGGTTGGCTGGTTGAAGTAGGCAGGTCAAATATCATCACTTGGTAGTCAGTATTGGGGAATAACAAAAGTTTAGAACACAAGTTTTAAGCAATACTATTCTCTTACTAAGTTGTTGTCGCTATTCACTTTTTTGTTATGTTTGACCATTTGTCTTATTCAAATAAAGCTTAATAAATAGCATATATTTTGTTATAACGTGTTTTATTACTAAAGAAACTTGAAATATAGTATATAACTTTTTGTATTTAAAGAAATTTTTTGAATAAGATGAATGGTCAAACATCACGAAAAAATCAATTGCGACAACAATTTAGTAAAGGAGGGAGTACATCACAACTACTACCTTTCTAGCATTCCAGATTCCTAACTCTAGAAAGATTCCTTTGGTTTTGAAGCTCCATAGGCTGCATCGAGGCACAGGCACAGAAGCATCCTCTCCTTGTTTATATGTTTTTTTGGGTCCACTTCCATACAATTCCGATAGAAAAAAAGCTTCTTCTGAGCCAAAGCAGACTAACAAATATACCAAATCTATATAGTTGATTGGATGAAGTAAGCAAATCAAATATATAGCATTATTCCGTATACGGTCATATTAGCAGTTGTCGATGCAACTTTAATTTTAAATAATACAGCACCAGTAAATGACCGTTAGATCCGTGGGATTCCAACCATTAGATGCCGTTGGGCCGTTTTTAGGCCCGCCGTTACAGCAGGGTTTTGTAGTAGTGAAAGAAGATTCCATAGGTTTTGAAACTGTATATATGGTGTATAAAAGGACATGCAAGTACATGTTTGCTCCTGAAAATATAATTTTCATTCGGTTCCATATAATACCGTAGAGAAGAAGTCATTTCTTGAGCCAAATAATATTTAAAATGTACTACGTATTAGTAATTCGTTCGTTGAAGTACGCAGAAGAAATATCATCACTCGGTATTCGGGAATAACAGAAATTTACTAAAATATTCCGTGCTCTAGAAAAAAAAATTCCTCAGTTTTGAAACTATGTGCTCTGCGGGATGTAAGATACCCTGACTATTGCCTTGGATGGAGAAAACACAAACAGCCAACAATAACAGGGGTTATTTTTCAGTAATAGGGGGCATCCCAAAAACACTATTATTGGGACGTTGTTGCTGACGTTATCTCAATGCAACACTATATTACAGGTGTCATTGCAATAGCAAGCACATGTGACATCACCACACGACCGCTATTACGGACTCATCCTATTGTAACAGTCGCTAGGCACACACCCAATATTTGGCTAGTATGTGACCTCATAGGGGCAGATATTATAGCAAACAATATAAATATTGGTCCCCTTCCTGCGAAGAGAAACCCCGTATCACGACAAGTGTGTCCGTACGGCGGGCGGAAAAATCCAAAAAGAAGTGGGGAAGGTTTTGAATAAGTTTTTCCACGGATTTTGTTCTAAGAGTGAAATCCAAGTTGTTCCATGTATTTTTTATGATTAACCATAGTTTTAGCCTCTTATTCGGTGGTTAACTTTTCTAGGGTCCGGATTCACTTTTTTACCTAAAAATAGCATGGTTAGTCCTCTCCTTGCCTCTTATAGGTTTATTTAGGCTTTTATATATTAGGATCTAGTTTTGGATCTATGTTTTATTCATAAATCTAGTTTTTTATAAAAAATTATGTGGTGACATATAATTATAGTATGTTAAATTTAGATACTCCGTACGGTACCAAATTTATGTAATATAGAATTTAGCTTTCAATTAATATTATTTTCTCAAGATTTATTATTAACTTTTAATTTAGCTTTTGATATAGTTTTTTAGTATATAATTATTTTTTCTAATATTTTAATTACTATTCTTTTGTTTATTTATGATACATATATAGGAGATGGAAGATCGGTCCGGGATGCACACTCGGTGCGGGAGGAAATGGTATTGTACATTTCTAAAAGATTACGGGATTCATTGAAGTAGTGAAGTAATGCGCTAAAAGTAGGTGTACACAATATATCTACTGTCCTTATACACGGTGCAAGAACTAGTTTAGGTTTGAGACACTTAAGACCATCTCGTGAGAACCTGTTGGAGAATAGATGTATTAAGGACTATTATAACTGGACAAAACATGATGAAATAGAAACGGATGCATAAGGTGGTGTTAAAGAGGTGACAAGGGAAGAGTAGAACCCGATGAGCAGGTGAGGCTAGATAGTAATTTGTGTTTGAAATAGTGAGAAATATAAAAATACACCTATGGGAAGAAGAATGGGAAGATAAGGGAAGAATATTGATCCGGGTGTGCCATTTAAAAACAATCAATCTTTCACCGATATTTAATTTACTCGGAAAGAATTGGAGATTACCCATGCCACGGACCCTATGCATGTCGGAAAGGGTGTCATTGACAATTACGGTGGCACTTTGATGGACATTCGAGGTAAGACAAAGGATGGATTGTATGCAGAAACAGACCTAGAGAAGTTAAACAAAAATCATGGGCTTCATCCTATACCAAGAGGGAATGGAAAGTACTACCTTCCACTGGGTTCTTTGAACCTAGTAGTAAAGGAGAAAACAACATTTTGCAAGTGTCTATGAGAGATTAAAGTCCTCACGGATTTATGTTCTAACATAAAGAAGCTCGTATCAATGAGTGACTTGAAGATAAGTGGCTACAACACACATGAATGTCATTTCATACTTTCTCTATTTCTCGCACTCGCACTTTGGGTTGTTAAGCAACCTCATATCAAGTTGGCTATCATTCGTGTGTGTCATTTTTGGAATTCCATATCTAAGAAACCGATAAGCCTTCCCCGAGCTTGAAATGATACATAAAGAGATGATAGAAACAATGTGCCAACTAGAGATGTGGATGCCACTACCTTTACTTCATTTGATGGAGCACTATATGATTCACTTAGCTCATTATATTGTTGTTCTTGGGCCTATTTACTTGCATCATATGTTACCATTTGAGAGCTTTATGTCCATTATGAAGGGACATGTCCGCAACCGAGCGCAGCTCGAGGGTTCCATAATAGAGGCATATACAACTCGAAGAGGTTCTTCAATTTTACAATGATTACAACGAAGGTGGGAAAACAATTGGCCTTCCGAAATCACACTATGAAGGAAGAATATTCGGTGAAGGAACAACACGAATGAAAACATATAACGATGAGATATATGAATTGGTGACACAAGGACATTTCGACCTCCTCCGGTAGTTACGACTTGTTGAGCCATACATCCGGATGTTTCCTCCGTAAGCTTTCGCTACTTCGTCTTTTGATATATGGGTCTTAGTTTACGCTGAGTTTCTAGTTTTACTTCACGGGCATGCGGTTGTTTAATCTATTTTTTACCTCGTAGGTTTCATGCTCCCGATGGTTCGTGTTAAGAGGACTACTAAGCCGATTAGCGGGATTACTTCGAGAGGAGTGCGAGGTGACTCCCGACGAGGTGAATGCAGGAGTGGAATTTCTCGATGCAGGTGCCACCGGCTCGCTAGAGGGTTATATCCACACCTCTCTTTCGGGGCTGTTTAATCCGACGACCGGAGCAAGTGGCTCGAGCGTCGGAAACAACGACGAGGATGCTGGTAGCGATAACAATGATGTCTGGAGCTAGCGATGATGACGATGGTTGCGATTGTTACAAAGAGCAGATCGGCAAAGCCGGTGAGGATGAGGAGGAGGAGAGGGACGCTTCATGAGATATTGATGCTCGAGGCTAATGAGGCCGATACCGAGGTCACTAGCGGTACTACTTCGCTCCGCAGCCTATCAAAGATGAAAATGGTTCGTAATCCCGGCACCTTTCAAATTAAACCTTCACTAAAGCCCATGGAGGATATTAAGGTTTTGGTCGATAGTAGCCTTATTGCAAGGTACCGTCTCCCTAACGGCGATGAGGAGCTTCGCCGGAAGAAGTCGAGGTCATTGTCTTTCCTAATTACTTTATTGCTAGACTCGTGGTCTCCTGCCACCGCTTCGTGCTGCCCGTTTTGAATCGGTACCAAGTTCAGCTGTATGAGCTTACTACGACCGCCTACGCCCATCTAAGAAAGTTTGTATGGGCCATGGTCAGCTATGGTGGTGATCCGGATGTCGAGGTGTTCAATAGGCACTTTGTTCTGCACAATCGGACCCGTGGAACCAAGGTAGATGGTATGCCACATGACCGCAACTATGCGACATACAATTTCAAACCGCGGGGGCTGGGAACAAGAGGGTGATTGTAAGTGTATCTAGGCCCCTCATTTTATTTTTGTTGATTGATATCAATACAATTAAATTTGGACTAATGTTTTCATGACATTGTGTGTAGTGAACATCCAAAGAACATGAAAGCATAACAAGTTTGATCAAAAAGAAGAAAAGAACTGGACAAAATGATAAAGTGGAAAATGGAGAAGATCTCTCTCAAAGCTTGGGCTTCATGTTTTATCTTTTCTTTGAGTCATAGGGATGCCGATAAAGAGGGATGAAAATCACAATCTTGGTAAAGAATGAAGATGCTTACAAAATCCAAGAAAAAGCATCCCAAGCCTATTCTTTAGGGACCCACCGGAAGTTCCGTGTGGTATCGAAAGTTCCGGTAGGCACTCGGAGAGTTTTGGGCTCTCCGGAATGCCATACCGGAAGTTTCCGTCCCCGGTACCGGAAATTCCTATAGGCACTTAGAGAGTTCTGGACTCTCCGGAATGCCATACCGGAAGTTCCGATAGGACACTGGAAGCTCCGGTGCGGCGCCTTCTTCAAACCCTAAACCTACCTACCGGAAGTTCCGGTGCGAGCCGAAATCCGGACTTAATCCTAAATCCGACCGTACCGGAAGTTCCGATATCCTATCGGAAGTTCCGATGCGGGTCGTTCCGACAGGCCAACGGCTCTTTTTGGAGTTGTGGTATATAAGCCACACTCCACCCCTCACTCACTCTCTCTTGCACATTCCGAACAAGAACACACTTGAGTCACACTCCACTCACTCCAAATCCTCTCCAAAAGCTAAAATTCCATCCTTGAGTTAGGATTCGAGTGAGAGCTTTTTAGCAAGAGATTGAGAGACTTGATTCCATTCTTGTGCATCTTCACTCCCGTCAAGCTTGCGATTTGGATTTGTTACTCTTGGAGCTTTGAGCTCCTAGACGGCTAGGCATGCTCCCGAGCTTCGAACTTGTGTGGTGACGCCCTAGTAGTTTGTATTACCCGACCCGAAAGGGGCTTGTTAGTGGAAAACTCAAGCTCAACCTTGGTGGTGACTTGAGCAAGAAATAGGGTTGAAACAAACCCAGTCCTTGGTGGACTTTCTCAACGGAGACGTAGAGTCCTAGGTGGACTTGAACTTCGGTGAACAATCCGTGTCTTGTGTGTTCTCTCTTTTTAATTAGGTGCGTTGTTGTTTACTTTGTTAGGTTGCTTGTTAGTTTCCTTTGTGCCTTTAAATTCCTAGAATTGCACAGGGCCGTGTTTTTCCTTCTTGCAAATCACGAGAATTGTGTAGGACGTTATTCCGCATTTGTCACCCTACACCGGAAGTTCCGGTAACCTTTGGAAGTTCCGGTATTTGACGTTTCGTCTTAGTCTTATTTCGCAGAAATTTTTAGGATCGTCTATTCACCCCCCCCTCTTAGGCGACTTTCGGTGATGCAGAGCAGCAAGAACAATTCGAACTAGAGCCGGGGCAACTATTGGTTCTATGTTAAGGTACCTGGTGTCGAGGTGACCGTGGATGGTGAAGCGAAGACGATTTATCCCCGGCATCTCGTTGGGTCGACCCACCGGTGCGATTCACCGATGAATAGAATGCCCGAGTTCGTGGGATGGGGTAGAAATGGGAACGAAATGGTTTACTCGAAGCCTACTTTTTCACGAGCAACCGTGACCTTATTGAGGAGGTCTATTTGTACACAATATAAATTAAAGGATAAAGTCCACATTACTCCCTCTAAGTATGACCAAAGTCCGGATAACCCCGTAAACTATTGTTTGGTTTGTTTTACCCCCACAATTCGATGAAAGAGTTCATTTAACACCTTTTAGATGTATTCTAATCCCACTTTACTGTTGTAGACCGGGATTAAGCTAAAGTTGGCATGTCAACCGACACATGTGTTTTCAAATATCACTAGGTAGCCAACCTGACATATAACATCATCTATAACTTGATAATAGGGTGTACCCGCTCACCTTCTCCTTTCTCACACGTGTTTTCAAGATACTCGGCCACTAGGAGCTCGCGCTCACCGATGCATCCACGCCGCTCTCATTGAATGTTGATCATTGCGATGTCATCAACCTTGCCCACCACTAACATCCTATAACTATAGCCTGGTAGTATCTCTCAACATGTTGTTGTGTGAGTAAGTAGAGAAAGTAGGTTGCACACAAAAAAATTCTATACAAACATGTATTATATGACCCGTTCACTGCTTTGCCACATGGCGCAATCTATGTGTGAGATTGTGTGAGAAATCTCTGCTTAATTTCAATCTACATAAGTAACTTCGGATTAAAATACCGTTAAATGGTAAAATGAACTATTTTATCGAATTGGAGGGATAAAACAAACCACATGATAGTTTAGGGGTTATCTGGACTTTGGCCATACTTCGAGGGAGCAAAACGAACTTTATCCTAAATTAAATAATGAGTATCACATGAAATACTCATTATTTAATTTATATTGCCTTTTTAGAGATTTTAGTATGAAGTGATATTCTCTAATTAATTTGTGAGATATACACATATCGGAGTAGCTACAACCGGACTAGAAAAAATGTTTCCTATATACAGGTGTAGCTATACCTAAGATAGCTATGATATCATATGAGTTCGCTTCTTCCTTTCCCATCCTATCGTATCCTCTCCCCATATAATTACGCCACAACTCTTTCCACGCCTGCGCGACGTTACTTCGGGGATGAGCACCAAGCCTGAAATGGCGACAGCCGTGGCGGCAGCCAACAGTTCCGGCGGCGATACCACGGTTGTATTCCAGGAGAGATACGAGGAGCTCAAGCAGGAGATGCTCAAGGACCCCGCATTTGAGTTCACTGAAGAATCGAGCCGGTGGATCGAAAACGTAATTCTCCGTCTCTCTCTCTTTTTGTCGCCTGTTAATTATACTTTTTAGTGCAGATATTTGTTGATCTGGTTTAGAAAAAAGAAACGTACTCCTCGGCATCTTACTCAGATCCCGAACTCCCAGCCCCGGGCCCGCAAATGTCGACAGGAGGGGCGACAACCGGCCGGCCCCCGGCCCTCAATTAGCTCGCGCATCGCGCTCGTGCCAGGCGTCTTACTCAGATCCCGAACTCCCCTCGAGTTTCCTGTTAGTCCTTCAGATCGATTCGTCTTCCGCCATTCAACCTTGGAGTTGGCGGATCATGCCCGGTTGTGGCCTTTGAAGGGGTTGGACGGCCCCTTTCGGCGAGCCTAGCAATCTTCTTCCCTTGCCATCCGTTTTCCGTTATCTTAAAGGGTGTTTTCAGGTCCAACATAATGGCTATTATTTTCTCTCAACCAATGGCCATTAGTTGGATCTAACGGTGTAGATTAAATTTTAGAAGTTAATAACTAATAGCCATTAGTAAGGGTAATATTGTCAAAATAATATGATTATAATACAAAAATTCATCATAACTAAGAAGTTAGTCAATTTTTACATGAATTTGTGATAAAATATTTATTTAAATTTGATTAATCATCATCATTATTATTGTAGTCAAGTTTTAGTGTATTTAACACAAGTTTGTATGATAAAAAAATTCTAATTTTTTAGTGCAATTACTAAACTACCCTTGAACTAATGGCCATTAGTTGAGGAAAAATAATGACCATTATTTTGGACCTGAAAACCTCTCGATCTTAATTGGCAATAAACTTTTGGTCCCACCATCACACAATTACATCATTAGGGTGAAATGTTGAGCTAGCACGGCTTAGCTTGTGTTAATAGAACGAGCTAGAAATCTAGTTCAGCTAGTTATGCTTGCGAGCTAGTTTGAGCTAGCTGATTTCAACGTAAAAATAATGATACTGATATAGTGACTTTACACCAAAATTCTTTTATATTTTGCTGTGGCTAATATTAGTTATACTTCAAATAGCATAAACATTCCGTTGCAAAAAATAAATAGCTTAAACATGACATAATGTCACTCTTGTGAGCTATAAACCTTGACATATTATCACTACTACAGCTAAGATGATTCATGAAACAAACATGGATCTGGCTTTGGTTTCTTAGGCACGGCGAGGAGATCACGACCTGGCTGAAGGTAGCTCATTAATAGAACGAGCTAAATATGTGAGGTACGTGCCGGCTCGAGCCGAGGTAAAGACGAATTGAGCTAGCTTGTGAGCTACGACTTTTTCTATCTAGCCATAATCATCGAGAGGTTTTCAGGTCCAAAATAATGACCATTATTTTTCCTCAATTAATGGCCATTAGTTCAAGGGTACTTTAGTAATTTTATTAAAAAATTAATATTTTTATCATACAAACTTGTGTTAAATACACTAAAACTTGACTACAATAATAATGATGATGATTAGTCAAATTTAAAATAAATATTTTATAACTAATTCATGTAAAATTTGACTAACTTATTAGTTATGATGAATTTTTGTATTATAATTATATTATTTTGACAATATTATCCTTACTAATGACCATTAGTTATTAACTTCTAAAATTTAATCTACACCGTTAGATCTAACTAATGGCCATTAGTTGGGGAAAATAATGGCCATTATTTTGGACTTGAAAACACCCCTAATCATAGCCGTGTTCCAGCACAATGATAATGTCGGTAGCTCTGCTCCAAGCGATGAGAAATGTTTTATGTTTTTGTCCGTTATGGTTGTTCCTCGTTTAGGGTGGCGGTTGTAGTTGTGGTGCTCGTCGCCCTTTGTTGTCGAGTTTAGGGTCTGTGCTCCAGTCCACACGAGACGGTTGCGACTTGCGTATAAAATCTCAATGATGTGGGCTGCCTTGCCTGGAAAGTGTTGTGCTCGTTGCCAGGGGTGGTGTTTGACCAAAACACAGTTGGGGTACGGGCCTTGTCTTCCAGAAGGGTGAGTTGTTTCAGTATGTGTGAGTGCGTTATGCTCCTCCTTCTGGCCCACGTGTGTTGGGCCTTATGCCCTAATCATTGACTTGTTGTGACTAGGTGGGTGTTTTTAGGGATGGATATGCTCGGCTCGGCTCGGCTCGTATTTGCTCATTGTAAAAATAGTTAGCTAATTACATAGACCATCTAAAAACTTAACTCGGCTCGACTCGATAATCAACCCAAGCTAGCGCGTTAGGCTCGTGAGTGTAACGTCCCGCTACTTCGGGTCGGGCCTCGTTTACCCCGGCAGCTTAATAGGTCCTCAAGATTTCCCCACGGACCAACACTAGTCTTTTCTGCGCACTTTGTTCTGACTCATGCACACCCGGAAACACTTCCCGGTCGGTCACCCATCTCTAAATTGCTCGAGGCCAAGCATGCTTAACTTTAGAGTTCTTTAGAGATGAGCTTCCGGAAAAGAAGATGCAACTTGTTGACATGAGTATTCTATCAATCCTATTAAGCCCCGGGCCAGGATGTTACAGTGAGCCATGAATATAGAACAATTGAGACATTATATTCTTCTAATCTCAAATATTTTATTGTCAAATGGGTAAGGCATATGATTTATACTTAACAAAATAGTAATGTAGGTTAATTTAAAATAGGTTTCAATTCAAAAATTAACTCAATATTTGGCATGATATTGGTATTGAACATTCCTTATTCTCAATGTTTCAGAACTCATTGAGTTTGCAAGCAGCTCGCGAGCTAGCATGGCTCGGCTCGCTAATCCGACAAGCTAAAAATAAGCTCGGTTTGGCTCGTTAAGAAACTAAGTTGAGCCGAGCCGAGCCAAGCTAGTCACGAGTCGAGCCGAGACACGAGCTTCAAGCTTTTCATCCACCCCTAGGTGTTTTCCTATTTTGTTCTTCTTGTTGCTGGTGTCGTTAAATCATTACGCTCCTTATTGATAGTATCCTCAAATCCAATGTTTTTAAGGCGGCAAAAGCAAGGTGAGGCGGCTTGGACGAAAATTCCTACACGGTCTAAATTTCGCATTTGATAGATCACTTTACGATACGTGTCCATAGGAGATCCAACGGCAACCGAGCGCTACAGCACGGCCGGGTAAGGAACCGAGGTGACAAGTGGCATTTTTCTACTGATGCGGGATGGGAGGAAGCTAATTGAGTTTAAATTCTAAACTTTAAACGTAATTTTCTCCCAAACCGTGGATCCGTTTTTGAATCCGTTGAATCTACGTGTTCTTCAGAATTAATTCTACAAAATGAAATCCAATATGAATATTTTTTAAATTATTTTTGAAATAATTTTTTCATCAACATTTTAGACATACTATTTCAACATTTTATACGTGCTAGGTCTACATTTTTCGTAAAATGTTGACGCAGTTTTCCGAAAATGTTGACACGGTTTAGCGAAATTGTTGACACAAGCTTCGGCGTAGCTGGTGCCATTGGCCGTCACACGGAGCTGTGAATGAGCATTATTGGGCTGATCTACCCGATGACTTCTATAGATCGTCTACCCGATGGAAATGTTGAGATAGAATGTCAACATTGTTGACAGGAACAAACAAAATGTTGATCTAGTGTATTTAAATATTGACGAAAATTTGGATTTTAGAAAAAATCAAAACAATATTCATGTTGGATCTCGTTTCGTAGAATTAATTCTAAATAACACGGTGGTGCAAACGGATTTGAATACGGAGTTACGGTTTGAAAGAAAAATACGTTTGAGATTTTTGAAATCAACTCATTTCTCTCTCTCCCACCCGCTCCAATCCCGTAGTGACATGTGGCAGCACCGGTAGGTCCAATCCTATTGACGGGCTGCACTAGGCCGTCGGTCGACGTGTAGGACGTCCCGCCTAGACCCGTGTGGTGACCATCCATTATATCTAGGCTTTCTAGCTGCCCGGAGCTGCGTGGCACAGCCCATCTTACGACATGGGCCAAAAATGCATGTCGATCCTTAGATTTAGGGGTCAACCCATGTCACGACCTACATGGAGAGGTATTGTGAGATGCTGGTCCAAATGCCCCAAGGGTAGTGTGCCAACATCCCATATGGCACCATGATTTCTCAGCATCGTACTCGTTGCGCCATCACAATGTCGAGGGCAAGTGTTGCGAGTGGTTGTCATTATTTCGTAGCAATCGTGTTCAGCAGGAAGGGGGCAAGTGAAGGCAATGCCGCGTGTGTCTATGAGGGGAGTAGGGGTGGCAGTGACCAGACACGGACCACGAAGCGAGATAGGTTGAGAAGCTAGGGTTTAAGGGTTTGAGTGGCTAGTGGTTTGCAATGTTTTCTCGAGTGGAGTGGTCAAGGTTGCATTAGGCTTTCTAGCTGGAGTGCTAGGGCTGCGGTGTTTATTGGATATGACCGGGCCATAGCATTTTAGAGCCATGTTACATGTCTCGTGTTAACCTAAGGCAATGCCCCTCTATACATGAGGAGAGGTAAGGGGACATTACACACCAAAAGCTAGGCCTCGGCGTTCGGTTCTACCCGAACTTTCCAGTTGGTTTGTTCTATTTTTGGAAAGTTTGATTTTCTAAAATCAATACCTTCATTAGCAATGATTTTTTAGATAACCAAAGTATGGGTACCTATATTTTGGTTCGGGTTTTGGGTTATAACCGAACTAACCTTACTTTTTACCACCTCACAATAAAACACATAAAATTATCAAACTATCAATTACCATCACAAATAAACTATTAATTATACTACAAAATAACATAGTATAGTGACAAACTAACTAAATTATGGCTGAAAGGTTGTCTTAACATATTATAAATAAATTTAAATTTGAATGGTATAAAACTTATGAATGAGCTATGTGTGTCATAACTTCGGTTTTTTGGATAGTTTAGGTACCTGACTCTAAGAATCAAAGTTGAAATTAGAAATTCAGGTAGTTAGATTGCCTACCCGATCTACTACCCGATACCCAGAATTTTGGTTATTTCAGGTTCGGTTTCGATTTTATCGGTTCCGGTCTTTGAATATCGATGTATATGCCCACTACTACCAGCAGGATCTCCTATATGTATATTGATCTATGGGTGTCAAGCAATGGATCGATACATTTCGTACATGAACGTAGGCTACAGCAAGCCATTATGCTTAATACAGACAGAGGTTCGTCAATATCAGCATCTTCTTGTGCCCGATCAACGTCAACATTTTTCAAAAACTACAATCAATATTTTCCTAAAAAATTATTAACATGGAATATTCAGAATGTTGATATAGTTTATTCAAAATGTTTACTTCAATATTCTTAAAAGGTAGCGTCAATATTTTCCCAAAAATGTTGATATGCGATATTCAATAGTTAATATGGTACAAAAAAATGTTGATATTGGACATTCAAAATGTTGACGGGTATTTCCATTTTAAAAAATTCAAAACACGTAATATTACATATCCTTCCCAAAAATTTATCCTAAACAAAACATTGGTTCAAATGGATTAGACAACAAACATACGGTTGACGAGCAAAATACGTTTGAAAAGGTCTGCTCTACCATTTGACTGATGTGGCTCAATCAAAAGTACTCTTGACCTATTCTTAAAATGGGTGGGGGGTACGTCGGGAATTTTTTTATCAGAACTACTTTACTGTGTTCACAGGTTAAGCGGAGTAGATGACCTTTTAAATGTTTTAGTTGTGTGACCACCTTTGAATAATGAAAAATTACGGAAAACTTTTGCTAGCCATGGTCACCAGTTTGTTTTAACAAATAGTTGGATTGGCAAAGGAACAGAAGATTTCAGAATCATGCCAGTTTACTTTGTAGTAATAGAGAAAATACCTTTAAAAGTACATCTAAGGGACTCGGATGTTAAAGGAACAGAACATGTCACAATCACGCAAATCTTTAGCTTACTTGTTTTTTACGCAAGTAGGTGATGGATTGCTTTTATTTGTCTTGAGCTTCTGCAGGTTGTTCTCAAGTGGAGATCAGATAGAGAAGTCTTATAATGAATCCTCAACTCATTCCATTTCTAGTTCCTATGTGTTGTGGTCTACAGAATAAACAAATCAATATAAACAGCATATCCTTTTTATTTTCATCTTTTGACCTGTTTTATTTCGTCTGGAGTAGATGGTGGATTACAATGTTGGAGGAAAGTGCAAGCTCGGACTTTCTGTTGTTGCTAGCTACAAGATAATAAAGGATGTAGATGTCATGACCAAGGATGAGACATTGCTTTCCTGCACCCTTGGTTGTTGTATTGAATGGGTGATATACTTCCCTCCAATGTTATTTTGAAATGCCCTCATTAAATGTAAATACCATTACATCTGAGCTAAGTTGGGGCCCTTAATAATCATTTCTCATTTTCTAGCTTGAAGCTTATTTTTTTGTGCTTGATGATATTATCACCAACTCCAAGACACGGTGTGGCAAACCTTGCTGGTACAAGAAACCTCAGGTTAGATGAACAATAAAAATTCGCCTTTTCTTCTGCAGATTTTTCCATGGATTATTTTCTTGATAGCCGTACCATGGTTTTACTTGAAATTGATTTACAGATAGCAACTTGATTATCAACGAATGTATTATTTATCAGTTAGGATTCTTTCTTCTTGTTTATTTCTATTAATTTTCACCTAAAAAACTTTTTCAGCAATTTATTTCACTGTTGCCTTGATATATTACAGATCCTTTTAAGATTTAGATGAAATCATCATACCGACTGCTAGCCATGTGTTTTACAATAGGTTGGTCTCATTGCTGTAAATGATGGAATTATCCTTCGCAATCATATTTCACGGATCCTTCAAAGCCACTTCAGAGAAAAACCATACTATATTGATCTGATTGATTTATTCAACGAGGTAATATATCTTCTGAAATTAGAATATTTTCATATTAAATGTATTGAATGCTTCTTAGGATGGTCTGATACCCTTATTTCTTATCAAGGTTGAGTTCAAGGCAGCTTCAGGGCAGTTAGTCGATCTTATCACAACTCGTGAGGGGATACGGGACCTATCTAAATTTAATTTAAGAATGTACGTATCACAATTTAAATACTTTGTTTTTAGCATGATTTATTGCAAATACTTGGGAGCAAAGTGTAAATATTCTTGTAGTACATAACGTTCAGGATTCCATCTTAATTTGTCGCTAATTTGTGTCAATGATTCACATTTACTCAGTCATCGGCACATTGTTCAATACAAGACAGCCTACTATTCATGCTATCTTCCTGTAAGAGCTATCATCCTATTTATTTTGTTATAATATATTTTCGAGAGCCCTTGATTTAATGTACGTGGTAACAATATTCTCCCTCATCCAAGGTTGCATGTGCACTGCTGCTATCTGGTGAGAACTTGGATAACTTGGGTGATGTCAGGAACATTCTTGTTGAGATGGGGACGTACTTTCATATTAAGGTATGTTTTCTTGATTTTGTATCGGAACCAATATGAATTGCTTATATTTTCCAGCATCTGATTAACGTCTACTGTAACGTTTTGTAGAGAATTTATAGGCCTAGATGAAAGTTTAGGGTTTTTTAAAAGATCTAGTTCATATTTTCTGATACACGTAATGGGCTTCACAGTGTTTTCAGATGACTAAAATTGCAGCATCTTTGTGGAGCCCGTAATTAGAAAAAGATTAGTATCTGCATCAGATAGGCTGAGAAAATAGCAAGGCTTTTGAGTGGAACCAAGCTACTACAAAATACAATCTCACAACGAGATCATGTGAATTTTACTGCGCTCTAATCATGTTGTCACTATTCACCGTGCATAGGAAAACAAACAAAAGCTGGGGAGATTTTAAATTAAAAAAGACTAACTTCTTATGAATTCTACGTAACACACATATCTATAACGCATCCACTATACCTACAAGTGTCTATGCGAATGAATAGATCATAAATAGTTCCAGGGAGTAGAATTTAATTTGATTCAACAGGGAGTAGATTGGTTGGTGCATAACCGTAATCTAGAAATTCAAATACAGAAAATATAGCACTATGAACCGGTAAGAAGTAATTGGTTATAGTGCAAGATTGCACAACTATTGCAACTATGATGAATTCTCGTTCCCACATAATACAAATTCACGCCCGTATCTGTTTGGTGCGAATTACTTGAAATCAGCTTATCAAGCTGTAGCTACGGCAAACATTAGTTGAAAATAGTGAGGTGCTTTATTACAGAACTCATGCATAATAGTTCTCCTAGACTATCTTTTGTGTGGACTAACCACTTCCTAGCCCTTGTTCTGTCCATTGCACTTCTATTTATGGAGAACAATATATGAAAACAGTTAGGTGTTTTATATTTACAATCAGTCGCTTATTGGCTAAACATCACCTTAGAAATATAAATCAATACGAGGTCCACCTTATTTTTGTTTAATAAAAGTAACACTTTTGTGAGCATAGAACATGTGGCCATCTTACACTATAGCAAAAACTCACTATAGCCACGGTTGGGGGGCTCTACAGCCACGGTCAGCCCCAACCGTGGCTATGTTTCCGAGACTACAGAAAACCATCTCGTAGCCTCGGAAAACAGAACAACCGTGGCTATAGTACGTAACTATAGCCACGGTTCACTATGTCCACCGTGGCTATTGTGGCGTACTATAGCCACGGTTAACATAGCCAACCGTGGCTATAGTGGCGTACTATAGCCACGGCTCGACACATAGACCGTGGCTATAGTGGAATACTATAGCTACGGTTCACTATGCCAACCGTGGCTTTAGTGGTGTCCACTATAGCCACGGTTGGCATAGTGAACCGTGGCTATTTACTTGTTTAACAATAAAAAAAAATACGTATTAGAAATAATAAATTACAATTACATAACATTAACCATAATTACATCACATTAACAAAATATTTACAGATATTAACAAAATCCATCAAAAGTTTAATAATGTGAACATCACAATATTTTTTCAAACTAAGTCTACACTATATGAATCTTCAACAACATCGGGCTCGTACGGTCGTTTCGAGCCGCACCACTCGAAAAGTGCCCGATGCTCCTTCATCACTTCGCTTTGCTCGTCAAAGAACCGACCACGAGGACCGATGACCTCCCTAAGCAAGAAACGGCACATCCTAGCGACAATGTAGTACATGTCATTTGTACTTAGATGCTTTCGCGCCGTCGGAATCCATTCTTGGATATTTCATTCAATATCTTTTTGTCCGTTATCATTGCCTTTTCTAGACTTTTTGTTCGCTGTCAATAAATACATGAAAGTTGGTACATGATTAACAAAAACAGAAAGAATGTAAATTAAACAGATGCAATCTTAGCGTACCTCCTCGGTGGTCTCATGGGTGATGACATTCAAGTAGGATGCAGCGGAGCTCGAATACGCACATGCGTAGTATCCACAAGTGCACACTACCTTTTACTTGCTTAATGCACTCGTTAAATAGAGTGAAGTAAAAAACATCACTCTATTTCAATGATAGCAGCATAAAGAAAATTAGATGTGTGTGACGTGTGTCTTACCGGAAATTTATGACGAAAGTATATTTGTTTCCGAATTCTATAACGTGCCACCTTCGGGTTCTTTACGTAGTTCAAATAAGCACTACAGTATTGAGAAAAGGGTATTATTGCATGAAATTATCGCTATTTAATTGTACGTCCGTACTTACCAATTTATAACGCTCACGATATCTTCGTAGCGATTGGAGTCGTAGTCAAGGCTATCCAAGACTAATAGATATCCAATTTTTGGCATGATCAGCAAACAAATCCAATGACCGCTGCAACAAAAGATCGTATTCGTTAGTATGTCATCTATCTTTACGACCGACAAGAGGAAGGTAGTGGTCGAACTTACTCGAAGTGGTAAGGCGCGTAAATGGCGTGACAATCCTGCCATTCCCCGAAGCACCTGTAAATATAACCTGCCACTCGACCCCTAGCTTTTGTCCTCATGGTGTCCTTCGGTTCTTGTAACTCTTGTGGTGTCTTATCCTTATATATCTTATCTTTCTCATTTATCCGGGGTTGATCGCACTTTGATTGATCAAGCTCGGATTGAGATACCCAACCTTCCAATCGGGTCTCGTCGTATCTCTTCTTTTGAAATGTTGAATTCAAGCTACATTAAAAGCAAAAGGGAGTGTGTAACATGTACCGCAAAAAGTACGAGACAAGAAAAAGATGGATGGAGGCACTTACATGCACCACCAGGTTACGAAGGTCGTGTCCATCTCGCCGAGGCGAAACATAGTGTGGATATCATTGAAATATAGTCCAAGGACCGAATCACCGGTATCGTTGAACACGTCCTTCGGAAGCTTACAGGTGATCATATCCACTCCTTCTTTCGCTGCCGCTACGTACCAGTCATGCAGCTTCCGCATCTCCCACGGTAGGTTTGACAACATGTTTTTAGATACGAGGGGTTTGCCAAAGATGAAATTTGGGAAGTCCTCATTCTCGTCACGACCCTCAAATATGTCATCATCGTAATGTACCAATTGACGAGGTTCCGTGATTGGCTGCACGGGTCCCTTCCTCATTCGCTCCAAGTATTTCGTGACATGTTCCGGTTGCGGCTTTGACGGATCCACCCTCGCAGGCGTAATCATCCTAGGAATTACAGGAGTAAACTCCTTCCGAAGAGGCTCGATAAACCGAGGCTCTTCATCCAAGGCTAGGGTTTCAGCTTCCGGCTCGACAGAGGAGATACATTGCCCTTCCGGCTCGACAAGAGGCACTATTTGTTGCCGAGGGTCCTCATAGCCGTGTACTCGTGGCGGTTTCTTGCAGCGGACTGTCCGCGAGTATAGGACTCATAACCGCTTCATGTTCTTGTTCAGCTTGTTCCTTAGCGGCCGAAGCAAGCACCCGACAAAGGAGACGGTTGTCCCGCTCCAGCCTTCATCCCCCGTGAATTGTTGACTCTCATGAACCGATCCGTGTCCGGACAAGGGGGAGGGGAAACTCGTGGTTCGGAAAGCACAACCTCACGACGTTTCCACATGATGAACGAACCGATAGCATCATGTAGAGTTATAATCCCCGCTTCGGTATGGGGCACTCAATCTCGTGCTCCTCACATCCTTGGTTGACCTGCTCGACGGTAACACGGACGTACTCGGGTGGAATATCCATGTTGTGGAGCGTTCGTCCCGGAAGTGCTCTACCAGCTTGCAACCTTCATGGTCTTTCCCTTGTAACCAAATGGAACATGCAGCTCACAAGGACATTCTTGCGTTATCACTTCCCCTTCTAACGGGGAGGTAAAGCTAGGCGAAGTGGTTGGGACAAGAGGAGTCGTATCGGGGATACTTCCACTTCGCAGTCAGCTTGGTACATCTCCATCTGTCTCCTCCACTCTTCCTTGTCCCTCTCCTCTTTATCTTTCTTGTGAAATTTATGTTTTTTGTACAACGAGGCGGAAGAGCTAGAGGAGAAACCCTCTTTCCAAGTTGCCTTGGAGGACACTCGCTCGCACCCGCCCGCCATGCTCTTTGGTCCCCACAGCAAGAGAGAGTTGGTCTCCGTGATATTCGGATTGAATAACACCAGATCGCGTCTGCGACTTGATGTCACCCGTCAATTGCTGGATAACTTGCGCCGATTCCGCGTCCATCGGAATAATCTCCCCATGTTCATCCATTTTAGAGTGCGCACGGACCTAATTTTTGGCATGCGGCTCGAGGCCCTCTAGTGGATCAGGCTTCCCTTCAGACACGGAGCTTTTCTTCCATCGCCTTCCACTCCGGAATCTTTTTCTTGTAGCCGCCGGGCCCAAGTGTGGCTTGTACTTATTTTTTCTGTTCAGCTCTAACATCTTTGCACTAAGGTCCTTGGCAGCCCAACTGTCTTCTCGCTGAACAAATTCTTCCCGACCCCGTGGACTTATTTGACCATAATCGTCAAAGGGTGTTATGCCACGTTTCACGTAACGGCAGTTTAGTCGGGACCTCCATTCTCGAAAGATATGTGACATTGCGGTCAGCGTTGCCTTCTTGGCTTTCTCGAGGTCCGCCGGTGGGAAGAGAATGTGTGATCTAACGGCATTCCACATTTCCTCTTTACGCTCTTGAGGAACCAGCTTCCATTCGGTCCAGGTTATTTTGCATTTCTCCCCGACAACAACACCACAACGATTCCGCCATTTTGCATGGACACCCATTGGTTCAACAGGCTCCCGGCCGGCGGGGTCCAAGTGCTGTCACCTCATATGTGCCCTCAGCCTTGTTCGCGGACCGTTTACCCCCACGCTTGCGCTTTCGGGGGACTCATGGGCCGGTATGTTTTCCGTTTGCTCCTCATGAGGTGTGTCTTCGCAAGCCATGGAATGTGTCGCTTGTGCGGCCAAGGCACGACGAACACTTCGTCGAGGAACCTACCATATAAAGAACCATTGAAGCTCGGTAATATGCTAATACGGGAAACTTGAAATATTTAAACAAAGAATGACATTTCACGTGATACCTCTTCCGAGGGCACGTAATCTGGGTCCTCATTAATATCCCTAGGTTCACGACGCCGGGGGGGTGAGGATCCTCTCGGTTCTTCCCATTGTCCACTTGATGAGGAGCTTTCATGGTTCATATTCACAACATCCTCCCGTGTATACTCGGATCGGGGGCTGTCCGCCATTATAGGATTTGATACCTTTAGCGTAACAATGAAAAGATTTAGTAGCAAACAATTAGAGGAAAGAGTTAAAATAGAGAAAACATGACAGAAAAGGATTATTAGAGGAAAGAGCTAAAATAGAGTTAGCATTGGCATCGTAACATGGATAACATCGGGATCAAATAGAAGAAGAGGAAGACAAGATAGAAGGACATACAATGTAGAACACTTTCATAAGAAAGGCAGGTGCACACTATGCAATACATACCACAGTTTATACGACCTCGGGGTAGATAGGTCAGGATACTTGGGTATCCTCCGGAAAATCAAATATAATGTGCCATACACATCACAAAGATGATCCGGAGAATACCCAAGCATCCGACCATGTCTACCCCAGTGTCGTACGAGTTGCGGTATGTCTTGCATTTTATTGTACCAACCTTCCTAATGAAAGACACCCTACATTCTATATTCTTCTACCCCATCTTCCCGTTCTCCTAAATATGCAAATGCTTATCAAGAGTCATCGTCATCCGCCAAAAAGTTAGAATTTTTTTTGAAGACTTAGTTGAAAATATATTTTTCCAAGAAAATGAGTACATTCCATGGCATCGGAACGGGGAAGAAGAGGATGCAGCTGAGGAGGATGAACATACAATGTAGAACACTTTCATAAGAAAGGCAGGTGCACACTATGTAATGCATACCACAATTTATACGACCTCGGGGTAGATAGGTCAGGATACTTGGGTATCCTCCGGAAAATCAAATATAATGTGCCATACACATCACAAAGATGATCCGGAGAATACCCAAGCATCCGACCATGTCTACCCCAGTGTCGTACGAGTTGCGGTATGTCTTGCATTTTATTGTACCAACCTTCCTAATGAAAGACACCCTACATTCTATATTGATCCCCCCAGCCTACCTCCTCTTCTATCAACAATCATCATCTGCCAAAAAGATTGGATTTTTTGCTCTCAGTGCGGGTTGCCGAATCAACGGCCATCCAACGCTATCGTTAAGGTCATCGACTCGTATGTCAACATGTTTCCAACATCCGAGGATGCGGTCCATGCTACCACACTCATCTCACTTTGCCCGCTTTCATCATCGAGCATGGCTAGACCATAAAAAGAGAGGAAAGAAAAGAGAGGAAGAGAGGAGAAAAGAGAGGAAATAGAGGAAGAAAGGAGAAAGAGAGTGAGAGAGAGAGGAAAAGAGAGTAAGAGAGGAAAGAGATGAGAAATCAGCACTTAAAATAAATACTTTGCCTTATAATCCATGTGCTGATTTAGCTAGAGAGTGAGAGAGGAAAAGAGAGGAAATAGAGGAGAAAAAAGAGAAAAGAGAGGAGGAAATAGTTTTTATTTGAGAACAATGGTCTAGCCCCGAAAGAGAGGAGAAAAGAGAGTAAGAGGGAAAAGAGATGAGAAAACAGGTGGCTAATGTATTATTCAGATAGCCACGATAGATAGGTGACCAATTTTATACCATCGGTTTAGCCACGATGGATAGGTGGCAAATGCATACACAAAATAAGCACTGAAATCAGCACTACATAAGCACTGAAATCAGCACTAAATAAGCACTGAAATCATCTCAAAAACAGCCAGCAGCCAAGGGAAAAGAGGTGGCTTTGGCTTCACTTAGGCTTTACTGAAATAGGTGACATAGGTGGAGAGGGAAAAGAGGAAGACACGTATGCTTTACTGAAATATCGATCCAGGATTTCAGTAAAGCCTAAGTGTCCATTTCAGCAATGCTGATCCTAAGCAACCCAATAAACGAGCAATTTCAGGACATAGATAAATATCGATCCAGGATTTCAGTAAAGCCTAAGTGTCCATCTCAACAATGCTGCACATAGATAAATATCGATCCTAAGCAACACAATAAGCGAGCATTTCAGCACATAGATAAATATCGATCCAGGATTTCAGCAATCGATAAATATCTATGTGCAACATTTAATTCAAGCCAGCAGACAAAGCCTCAAACCCATTGTATCATAGCAGATCCCATGGAACATAGCAGGCATTGTATCATAGCAGATCGAGCATTGTATCATAGCAAAACCTATGGAACATAGCAGGCATAACAGGCATCACGGAACATAGCGGGCATCACGGAACATAACAGGAGGCAATGGGGTAAGGGGCGTACCAGGGAGGACGGAGCCGGCGAGGAATGATACCTCACCGTCCGGGACGGGGGAGGGGGAGGGGGAAGGGGGAAGGGGCGTACCAGGAGGGAGCCGGCGAGGAGGGAGCCACGTCAAGGCGGACGCCGGCGAGGAGGGCCGGTGAGGAGGGAGCCGCGTCGAGGAGGAAGCCGGCGAGGAGGGCCGGTGAGGAGGGAGCCGCGTCGAGGAGGGAGCCGCGTCGAGGAGGAAGCCGGCGAGGAGGGCCGGTGAGGAGGGAGCCGCGTCGAGGAGGAAGGCGGCGAGGAGGGCCGGTGAGGAGGGATCCGCGTCGAGGAGGAAGCCGGCGAGGAGGGCCGGTGAGGACGGAGCCGCGTCGAGGAGGAAGCCGGCGAGGAGGGCCGGTGAGGAGGGAGCCGCGTCGAGGAGGAAGCCGGCGAGGAGGGCCGGTGAGGAGGGAGCCGCGTCGAGGAGGGAGCCGCGTCGAGGAGGAAGCCGGCGAGGAGGGCCGGTGAGGAGGGAGCCGCGTCGAGGAGGAAGCCGGCGAGGAAGGCCGGTGAGGATGGAGCCGCGTCGAGGAGGAAGCGGGCGAGGAGGGCCGGTGAGGAGGGAGCCGCGTCGAGGAGGAAGCGGGCGAGGAGGGAGCGGCGCAGAGGATCTCGGGCGGTGCAGAGGAGGAGGAGGGAGCGGCGCAGAGGCGGAGACGGCGCGGCGGCACAAACGGGCAGCCTCCCGCGTCTCAACCGCGGGGCGTCAAGGTTAGGGTTAGGGTTGGCTCGACCCACACCTTTATATACCAAACATTAGCCACGGTTGGAGATAGTTGGGTGGGTCCCACATGTCGATTGGGACGAATAACAATAGCCACGGTTGAAGACAATTCCAACCGTGGCTATTGAACACCCACCGACACGCGGGGCCCGCATGTCCGTGACGCAATCAATAGCCACGGTTGGTTCCGAAACCAACCGTGGCTATTGTTTCCTCCGCCCCACTTGTCATTCGAGTGTTTATTTTTTTTCTTGTATAATTTTTCTTTTACTTCTTCAATTTTTATTCTAAAAACTATAATGACTTTGCACCTAACTTTTGGCATGTCACTTGTTTAGTTGTCTACAAACACATATGTATTTTTTGTTTTTTCTACTCCATTACTTTTTAATATAATATTTCGTCTTTAGAATTGTTTTTCTTCACTTTTACATGACCCAAATATTTCAAAAATTTCCAACAAAATTACAGTAGATTTTAATTTGTATCACACATGTGTGTGCCAATTTTCAATTCAAAAATAATAAAAATGGTGCAGATAAAAAAAATCAAATGACACCATGTTTTTTCTATTATTTTGCACATTTATCATTTGCAAACTATAAGCCCGTTTGACCTACATTTTGGCATGCCACTGTTTCCCGAGCATTCGAACTCAGTTATATTTTTTATAATTTTTTTTAAAGATTTTTACAAAAAAAGTAGTTCAAATGGGACTATGCGTCTCGAGTGAGTGGAGTTTTGTACTGGAACTCATGTTGTTTGGTACCAAACAAATTTATATATTTTGAAAAATTAAACCAAAAATTCCACGTTTGTGTTTATTAATGGCATGCATACCGACCGAATGTTGAGGTCAAAATCGATACGGTTTATGAAATAAAAATGATTAAATAAATGTCAAAACGTACCCTAAGTAAATTTGAAGAAAATTCAATACAATAGTTTGGAGATTCTAACAAAACAAAGTGGAAATGGATAGATTGGAATTTTATACAAATTTAGAAACAAGAATCAGTAAATTTGGACAATATTTGAATTCTATATACATGTTTCAAAATTTAAATAGAAATTAAAAAAAAACACAACCTAAATGAACTAATGGATGAACTACTAATGGGCCTCATATAAAGAGTGAGGCCCAAATCACTATTGTTATTTTAAAATATATTATTTAATTTATTTATATTATCTAAAAATAATTAAATTACTATCTTACACTTAAAAATTTATATATATATACAAATTTTAAAATTCAAACCTAAATGTATAAATAAATTTTAAAATTTATATCTAAAGAGTAAATGTTTTTAAAATTTTAAATTATACCTTCTTATTTTTTTGATTTCAAATAAAAATTGAATCTAAACATTATTTATTTAATATTTTAACTCAAGTATATATATACAAATTTTGAAATTTAAATCTAAATGTATAAATAAATTTTAAAATTAAAATCTAAAGAGTAAATGTTTTCTAAAATTTTAAATTATACCTTGCTATTTTTAGGATTTCAAGTAAAAATTGAACCTAAATATTATTTATTCAATATTTTAAATCAAGTATATATACAAACTTTAAATTTTAAAACTAAATGTATAAATAAATTTAAAAAATTTTGGCCCACGGACCCGACCACATTGACCAACGCATTAGAACATAATCTAGGCCCCAAGGCCCACGGGGAGCACATACGGATGGCCCAAATGGCAGTTCAGGCCCATAATATCGATAACGTCGAAGCCTTTTGCGGAGTGGAGCTTATAAGTCGGCACGGGCGACATTAGGCGGGCGAGGTGGTACTAAACCCCTACCCGCCGCGCACCAGACCAGCTATAGCCACGGTTGACTTCTTCAACCGTGGCTATTGTGACTGGTTGTCAAATTTAATACTTGTTAAATTGTAAAATTATTTAATTATTGATAATTTATTTTATGTGGCTGAAAATTATTAACAGGTAGACTTATTAAATATTTATTAGCAAGTTTTAGATAATTGTTAAATGGGGTTATTTAAAAGAATATTAACAGGTAGACTTAGATAATTATCAACAGGTAGACTTAGATAATTGATTTCAAGTGGCAGAAAAATAATTAACAATTTATTAAATCCATTAATGTTGCTGAAAATAAATAGAATATTATTAAATTAATTAAAGTAGTTGAAAAATTATTTAAAACTTGTTACATTGTGAAATTATTTAATTGTTGATAATTTAATTTATGTGGCTGAAAATTATTAACAGGTAGACTTATTAAATATTTATTAGCAAGTTTTAGATAATTGTTAAATGGGGTTATTTAAAAGAATATTAACAGGTAGACTTAGATAATTATTAACAGGTAGACTTAGATAATTGAAACTTGTTAAATATTATTAAATTAATTACGATTGCTTGAAACATATATATCTCGAGTACATCATAGGTACATCGCAATGAAATAATAAAGGTACATTATCCTTGAACGATTTTTCCTTCGCAATCTGTGCGTAGGTATGGCATTCCTTGTTAAATGTGGGTTCGTAGGTTATCCAACTCATGTTTATTGATCACCTTCTTTGAGACCGCGTTCCGTAAATAGCACGTACGAGTGATAGTCAACTTCAACCATTCCGATTTCACAACTCGATAGCGATAGCCGTAAACACCGAAAGTAGTGTGTGACAGTCATGAGTGTTGTAACCACTTATCTTTAAGTCTTTCATGTCTATGAGATTTTGGACATTCGATGAGAAACCGGTCGGTGCTTTAATCCCGTGTAGACACTTCAACAACGCTATTTTCTCCTCACGCGCTAGGGTGTAGCAGTCAGCGGCAGGTAGTACTTTCCGTTCGCTCTTTCTTGCGGATGGAGCACCGGCCTAATATTCATCTCTACAAGGTCTCTACGTGCGTTCAGTCCATCCTTTGTCTTACCAGGTAGGTCAAGTATAAGGCCGGTAGTGCTCGTCAAATACAACTTTCCCAATGTGCATCCAATCAAATGCATGAGTCACTTCCAATTCTTCCCGAGACTCGAGATATCTCGTAGAATATAGAAAGCTTCTTATACGGCGTTGCAGCTTTTGACTTTGCAACTCCCTTCACGGCCTTTCCAAATGTAGCTTTAATGTTTTTTGTCTTATCAAAGACATCCCTAGAGGTCCAACGTCGAGGTTCTTCGCCGGTCTCAATCGTACCATCAAATTGTTTGGCCATCCGTCGATACGGGTGGCTCCGATGTAAGAATCGACGATTTCGAGTGTACACTCGTCTTCTTGGATGATGGAAGATACACGTGTGATGTATCGTCAACACAAACAAAGCATGCCTCCTTTCCTTTCACCCGGCCCGAAAGCGCCCTTAACGCCGGGGAATCGGCTACTGGTCACGAAAATGATCGCTTTCAACGTGAAGTAGTCTCTTCGGTGCTCATCCCACATACGCACACCTTCCAACCATAGTTTCCGCATGTCTTCAAACAGTGGTTCCAGGAAGACATCTATGTCGTTCCCGGGTTCTTTCGGTCCGGATATAAGAATAGACAATAATATGTACTTCCTCTTGTGGCACAACCATGGGGGAGGTTGAACATTGTTAGCAGCACAGAGCCAAACGTTGCGAACGTTCCTCGTCATACCAAAAGGGTTCATTCCATCTCGTACTCAATGCAAACCGTATATTTCTTGGCTCGTGCGAGAAGTCGTCACGGTGGTTACGATCGAAGTTTTTCCACCGGGTTCCATCCGATGGATGACTCAGCTTATTAGGGTCCCTCTTACGTGTATGCCATGTCATCGGCTCAAGCATCTCTTGAGTTGGCAAATATCCGTCTTATGCGATCGACCACCGTAGGTACCACATGACCAAGGCCGGAACCTTACTATCATCGTCGCTACCATTAACGATATCGTTTTTCTTCCTCTTCCCGTCATTCTTTCCCCTCTTATTAGTTGTATCTACATCATACTCCTCATTCATCTTGTAACGACTTCGTTTGCACCTTGGGCATCTCACGAGGTCCTTGAACTCCTCCCCCGTATAATATATAATGATTTGGACATGCGTGGATTTTTTGCACACCCAGACGACATTGGAGATATCAGTCTCTTAGCATAGTACGTGTTTTTTGGTAACAAGTTTGGCTTTGGCAAGTGTATCCGAAAGAAGATCCAACAATTCATTGAAATCGGCACCCGACCACCCATGGATGGCCTTCAGCTTCATGAGTTCGAGAACCGTACGTAACACGATATTCTCTTTAGAACATCCCTTGGACTCCTCAAATAATAAATCCTTTGATGCCTTCTCTATCGTTGCAAAGTTATCAAGCCCTCTTGTTGTCCCCGCATTGAGTAAAACTTACGGCTCAACATGACATAACAATTCCTCAACATCAAAATCAGTACATTGTTCTTCTTCGACATGAAAATCAAAAGTCTCGTCAACTTCGACAAACCGTTCTCGCTTCAACTTCAATCGGCTGCAACTCAACTTCGACCGCCTCGTCTTCTCCATGCTTTGTCCACCTCGTATAATTCTCCAGAAACCCCTCCTCACTAAGTGAGATTTGATTACAAGTGTATCTCGTCTATAATTTTTTATTCTTGCAGTCCACGCATGGACAATATATTTCTTGTCTTCCTAGACGCTTAGCATGCTCGACAGACTCTCTTGAGAAATACATCGACTTGACCTCTGAAATATGCACTTAATCTTGACTCTTCGTACATCCATGTTTTGTCCATCTAAACAAGCATTACGCGAATATTAATTATAATAAAATAATTACTAAATCAAATAATTACCAAGTATGAATATTAAGTATTTATAAAAAATATAAGGAAACTAATATATTGCATAACATAATATTCTAGAATTACTAAATAATCTATTTACCATTATGAATATTATATATTTATAGAAAATATAAGGGAACTAATATATTGCATAATACAATATGCTATCATATATAAAAACCCACTATACAAATTATTATTAATTGACTAGAATCTTTTAATAATTAAACCGTGCTCTAGGGGTCTCTCTCAAGAGAGCATAAAGTAGATCTTGAATTGATTGACATAAAAAAGACTTGTAAGACATGATTTTTTTGTATGCAACACAAGCACATGATATATGAGTTTATTATACACAACTCAAACCAACAACAAACCTACAAACATGAAGGAATTTGACAAATCGAAATCAAAACCTAGGTCAAATGGTAATCCAAAATTCTCCATGATTACAACACTATAGCAACAAATAATACATGGGATGAGTTTCCCTTACCACGGAGAACAAATTTCAGCAAAAAACGAGATCAAAACCTTCCCCCTCGGTTTTCATTTTTTTGCTCAATTTTCGAGCCGCCACACTTGGACCGAGCTCCTCGTTCTCGTCCGAACGCGGCTTTTATATCGTGGAAAACAATAGCCACGGTCCACTTCTTCAACCGTGGCTATAGAAGAAACTATAGCCACGGTTGGTGATGTGGACCGTGGCTATTGGTGCATGCCACTATAGCCACGGTTCACAAAGACAACCGTGGCTATAGTGGCTTCTATAGCCACGGTTCAAAGGCCGCCAGCCTCGCCACCTACCGTAGCCACGGTTTATTTTTTTCCCGTGGCTACTTCATTTTGGGTGGCGTGGCTATAGCGAGTTTTTGTTATAGTGTTAGTTTTACTATTACTTATGATCGAATATACAGATTCAAATTTGTGATTGTACTTGTCAAATCAGTTTATAAATATCTTATTAGTGCATTAAATCTTGATTTCAAGTACAAAAATATTGAATTTATGTAACAGCTGTGAGATAATATTACATGTCACCTATGGCCACATACCCATATGCACACAAAATTATTTGCCATCTCATAGTGAGAAAGAGATCTTAACAATGACAACTTATCTCCTGGTTTCTATAGAAGGTTGAAGAGTGATATTATATTCAGCATTTGTGCATGCATGAGAGTATGAGACCGATCAAGCAACATCTTAATTGAAGAGCAATGACTAACAGACAGATCTGCAAATCAGAATACGTGCTTGCATTTATGAGATTTTCTTATAATAAGGAGATAGGAATCCAACTTCAATTATCCGAGTTTATTCCAAAAGGAAATCATTGAAAAGAACATCGGTACTAACATAAAAGAATTAGATGATTGTGCATATTTCGAATATTAAGGAGGACATTAACAACCGCAAATAAGAAACAGACAGAAAGATCATTTTGCGTGGTGCGCCTTGACCAACTAAGAGAACTAGATGATACCCGCGCGTTGCCGCGGTATATTATATAATATAAAGAAAAACAAAACACTTCACAAACATCCGTAAAAGAAAGTAAATAGAAACGAAAAAGACATAGAAACAAAAGGTGGAGTAGTAATAGAGGTATTTAGAGGCAGAAGTTCTCTACCTTAATTTGTCGTGGCCGCACAACAAGGAGTGGCATGAGGATATTGATGTATGGATGGATAGATGGGAGTCAGGAGGTGATAATCGGGAGTGCTAACTTTTCTAGATGACGTGGCAGAGATTTGAAAAGTTCAAAATAACTCCTAATCGTTAACATTCAATCTTTATCTAATGGTTAAAATTATTTGAGATGATGTGGCGCAACGTGGAGCTAGAAAAATTATCTCTTAGTGGGTTAGAGATGATGTGGCGCAACGTGGAGCTAGAGAAATAACATTGAATGACTTTTAGTTGGTTACGTCTTTTATATATAAGTAGATAATAGGGAATCCTCTCGTGTTAGAAAAAAATAGGTGCTACGGGAGCTTTGAGCCTCCGTCCATAGCTCAGGTGCACAGAAATGTTTCCAAGTTTGCCTCTGTATTTCTTTGCATATTCTCAAAATTATTCATTACTATACGGAACTCCTAAACGTTTGTCAGCTATTTTATTTCCATTTTAAGTCGAATTTCTGTCCGTACGATCGCGATTCCTGATAAGCGCATGTGCTGGCTCGTGAACCCACACACGCTCTCTGATGACGCACATGGGGTGGGTCCCATGATGGAGCCCCACAACTATCTCTATCTTGGACCCTGCCATGTAGATGAGCCCATAGTGTGGGTCCCGTGTAATAGGTTCTGCAAGGTCGGTCCTACCATGCGTCCCACATGGTGGATCCTAAAGTGGGTCCCACATAGTTTAAAGTTCGGCTACATGTTTAGTATCATACAAACTACAAGTACAACGAGTTTCATAAAAATTGAAAAACTTTAAATAATATTGTAGATGTTTATTAGATTTTCTCTCCCCAATAAGATGTCCCATCTGTGGGAAAAAAATCCTTGTCCGCACCATACAAAAAGTGATAAGCACAAAAGTGATCTGCTTGCTGCTCCAACTCCGGCCATCATCAGCACTCACCTGACCATCTCTACTTTTACGGGAATGGATCGAAGTAGTGGAACAGGTGAAGCAGCAACGGGCGCCTTGATGGACAAGAGAGGCAGTAGCCAGTAGTTCGATAAATCAGGCAATTAATCCCAAAGTATTACTGAACTGTAAGAAAAACCAGTAAAAAATTGACTAGAAAGAAAAACTAGACGGGCCGGGGTATGGCGGCCCACGGACATTTGTTAAGAAGAAAACCTCCATACGTAGATCGAGAAAATCTCCGAACCCCCTAGGGACTCACCTCGCCGTGTGAGCTATGACGCGAGTATTTTTCTAGTGTTTATATTGGGAAAGGCGAAGGAATTTTTTCGTAGCCAGAGCAAGATCTGCGGCTGGAACTCACAACTGTGGACAGCCACTCGGGCGCCTTCACCACTAGGCCGAAGGCCTGTTTGCAAAACTTGGCTAGAAAGAGAGTATAGAATGGCACCCGACGTTAAAGAAACCCTAGGAAAAAGCCTTAATCTCCAAATCTTTGCACCTCAAATCGAAATAAAATGAAGAAAAACACAAGGCAAGAAGCTTAGGTACCAATAATCCATTGGTAGAGTGGAAATCGAAACAGATTGGGCAGCAGTAAATTCTCTTCCTCTCTTCTGTCGAACCCACAGCTCCTGTTGGTGCTCCCAAACACCGCCGCATGCCAGCAAGCCATCACAGCCACCGCTCTTGGCCTCCCCTCCCGTCCCTTCCTTGCCACTGTTGCGAGAGCAGTGGTATCTGTCGCATGCCAGCTGCACGAGGGAGTGCTGCCCATTCCCGGGGACCAGTCTGGTTGCCGAGATTGGCACGCCATGGAGGAGCCGAGAGGGCCGGACCCCGCCATTAAGCTCTTCGATCGGAGCCTTTTCGTAGTATCATAGTTGTCCATGAGTTCCTGATGGGGGTAGGTTGGTTATTGCTGGATGCTTCTAGGAAAAAGGAGGAAAAAAAGCGGGATCTGATGCACCTTTTTGTGAACGCGCACTTGGGCTAAAAATGTGTGCGCTATGCTATATTGAAGGAGGTTCCTGCTGGATTGCGATCGCCAATAGTGCGTACCTTATTCTTCTATTCTTAGGAGCATTGTCCTTGATTGCGATTCATCCTTCGTATCCATACATGCGGCTTCAGATTTGATCGGGACTCCGCACACTACAGGAAATGGCATGTGCCTTGAACTTTGCCATTTGCCTTCTATCGGGCACACGACAAGGAAAATGGTTTCTCTTCTGCCGCACAGAGAACACAAGGCAAATACTAGGTACATGGGAAACAACAGCTCTTCCATGTGCCGGCATCCTGGCACACAGTAAAAAAATCTTTGCTGTATGCCATAAGGGTGGGCAGACGGCAAAGGTCGCCACATGCCAAGCACGCGTGACGGTCAGTGCTCGACTGGGATGACCGTTACCTCGTTGTCGCGTGTACCTCACGTGCGGGCTGGGCAGCAGCGGCAGGCACAACAGCCTGTGACTATTCGCAGTAGTGGAGTTCCAATCCATGGCTGGGTGCTCTTAAGGCGTTAGATGTTAAGGTTGTATTGCAACTGTCCCCTGGGGCATATAGCTGCGGCAGTAGGACATCTTCCCCTAGTCGATGTTGAAGGCGGTGCGGCAGCCTCGGTCTCTCTACCTAGGAGACGATGTGGCAGTCTTGACAGCGTGCCACATCCTGGTCTTTCTCTTGGGCCTTCCTTGGAGGTATTCTACTGGATGTGGCAGCTGATGGCAGCGGCCTACGTGCTGGTATGATGAGTTGATATAGCAGCTCCGTGGCGGGTCGTTGTGCCCTGGTGCCATCCTCTGAGAAGCTTTCTCTTAGCCACTCCAGTAGCTCATCGGCGGTGATGTAAGGCTAGTCAAGGTGGCTTACACGCCTCACGCATCGGCATCAACTATACAAGGGGCATTCAGGTGCTGGCTAGGATTGGGATTTTGATCTAGAGGTTATGCATCCAGGTGAAAATCTTGCAAGGTGTCATGCCATCGCCAATGATCATACTCCTTGAAGGCATCGTTGGGGACTGCACTCTATAGATTGAAGGTCTCTGTTGAAAATCTAGTTCCATTTTGGAACGGATGACAGTGGCATCTATGCTCTCGTTGGAGGCATCGTCTTGGAGACTCTTCCACGAGCAGTTTTAGGTCTTACCCTCTTAATTTCCATGATGTCCGTACTTGGGTTCGACATCTTCATCTTCGCCGTCTTTCGAAATTCACCGCGGCAGCTGGCGTGGTCTTGCTTCAATCAACAGGGTATCCCAGATTGGCAAATGCTTAAGCTTAATGTAGCTTGCATAATCCACTGTACCACGAAGTCTGCATTGGATGATAAAAACGGCTGTATCGAAGATTTTCTTTCTTTGTTTTCTAGACAAGTAATAAGCATCAGTCTGTGTTTGAGCACTACTGATTCGGACCAACCTTCGGCGGTGGGTGTATTGGGCTGTAACTTTCTTAGAAGCCAAGGTATGTGACCTTAACTTCTTTGAAAGCCAACGTCGCGGTTATCTTTCCATTATCTAAAAGTCAGTTCAGAGGACGTGCACAATGCAGATGAATGGAAGAAGAAATAGGAAGAGAAGAAAAAGGACCCATGCAACAAGTCATGGAGAGAAATGTCCTAGCGTTCTGGCCCCGTACCATCTTTCCAATGGAAGAGAGCAACCACCTAGGTGATGATTAGGCGATGCAAGCGCGCGGAGAAATGAGACAAAGTAGGGCGGTGAAGAAACACCTCGTTTGGGACTGGAGAACCTGACCCATAATGCACCAAGGCCAACGAGGGTGCACGAGGCCAAGTTTGGAAATTTATTCTATGCCAGCAGTGCCATAGAACTTATGCGCTAAAACCCCTAGTATCTCTCCATGTAGCAATCTGGGAACATTTTTTGTGACACTTGCTCCGTTATGCGTCTCATCTACATTGTGCATTGACCTAAGACTGCGAGGAGTGGAGGAATTACGTGCAATGGAACCAACTGACCTATGAGTGCAATGGAATTACGTGCTGCATGCACGTGTTTCTTACGTCGATCTGCATTTCAGCTGATATATACAAACACAACCAGCTGAGCGACATTTTGCTCGGTAACAGCGTCGTGCACTAGTGGAATAACACCCTGCAGTATCAGGCAAAAACAACCTGAAAGATCAGGCAAATCGTCCGATATTACGTGGGCATTATTAAAAACCGAAGGGTTACAATAGCGGATTTGTTGCCCGATACTACAAGGATACAGGAAAAAATAAAAAAAAAGAAATTAGGGTGGGCCAAGCCCAGCCCAGACCCGCTGCCGCCACCCGCGTCGTGGCCCGGAACCTCGAGGAATGGCGGCGCGGCGTGGGGAAGGGCCGGGAAAGGGCGCGACGCAGCGGAGGCGGACGACCGAGAGGTGCGCCGAGAAGGGGGTGGTGGGGGACGGGCGCATTGCAGCGGGCGTCGGATCCTGCCGCCTCCTCGCCGGATCCGATGCCGACGAGGGTGTGCGGCGCGAGGAAGGGCGGGGAAGTGGCGCGGCGAAGTGACGCCCTCCTGCATGCGGTCCCCGCGACAGTCCTCCGGGCGCGCGGGCTCGGCGGTGCCTGCAGCGCGCGGCAGCGCAGCATCCCTCCGGCGCGCGGCTTCGGGTGTGTGGCGCCCTCCCTCGGGCGCGGGTAGAAGAGAGAGAGAGAGAGAGAGAGAGAGAGAGAGAGAGAGAGAGAGAGAGAGAGAGAGAGAGCGGCTGGTGGGAGCATGTGAGAGGACTTAGAAATTTTTGGAACCCTAGGTATTGTATATATATAAGCGGGCTGCTATGGGCCTTGAGTTGGGTTTGGGTGCTCAGTAATATCGGGTCAAATATGATGTCACTATGCCTGATATTACTGTGACATTTTCAATATCAGCCATATGATGACGTCACTAGGCCCGCTATTATAGTCCATTTTCAATATCGGGCGTCGCTGATGTCATCAACGCCCTCTATTACAGTAACCTTGCAATAGCATTGCAACCTGATGATGTCAGCAACGTCGCTCTGTAATAACGTTGTTTTGGGTGCCCACTATTACTGAAAAATGACCCCTGCTATTGTTGACTTGTTTTGTAGTAGTGGTGCTTGTCTACTGATGCAACTCTGCACGCAGAGTGATTACGTTTGTTTGTCTGTTGGTAACAATTTTTCAATATGCATGTTCCAATTCTTATCCAATCTTCCAGTTTATCCTCTTGCAAGTTCTTAAACTCCAAGGCTGCTGCTGAATCTAAACATTAATGCATCTGCTAATCAAATGATTTGATTTGGCGCACCAGTTCGCTCTAGCACTCCCACAGCCAACAATATCAAGGGCAGCTCCAGAGAAAAAATAGTCCTGGAAAATGGTAGCAATAAATCTTTTGAGAATTGATGATTGCCACGTGGCAATATAATAGGGACGCGTAAGTTCTTACACAGGTGCAATAGAACTTTTTTCCCAGGTAAGTTATGCCGTACAGGTCCATTTTTGTCACTGATTTCACATAAACCAAACCAACTTTACACCCCCGCTCCCCCCCCCATGAGAATGTTACGATAAAAAAGAAAGTCACAATGGTGTTGAACGTAGACTATTCTAATGGGTGGGCGGCGGTCTAGAGAGAAATATATGCTTTAGAAGCATGACTATCTACATTGTTTTGACGTTCTTGAATTCATTGACAAGGTTTAGTCTTACCTATTTATTTTCTTTAAATTATGAGTTCTTATGGCAGATGGGTACTGACATTGAAGATTACAAGTGCTCCTGGTTAACCGTGCTAGCTCTTGAGCACGCCGATGAGAGCCAAAAGAACATTCTATGTGTGAGTGTTATTGATTTGATCCTTTTCTACAGCATAAAAGACATGACCTAAATGCTTTACGTCCGATCAACAGGAAAATTATGGAAAATCTGATCCAGAATCTGTTGCAAAGGTGAAGCAGATATATACAGAGCTTAACATGCAGGTTTGTCTAAACTATTCCATGTTATTTTATATCGTTGTCACTTGTCAGTTGAGGTGACTATTTATCACGGAGATCACAACCATAGAACCTCTATCACAAACTGGTCCTATGTCATAGAAACAAAAATATTTTGCTCTGTCGAGTATAAACAGTAAAAATATTTTATTCTTTCAAGCCATAGAACACATGATGATATCAATTTAATTTATGTTTCTGAAACAATATCCAACACACTTGCATTGCATACCTTTTTACCTGAACTAACATACATGTTTTGTTTTGTTAACGTCTTTCCTGTGTTTGGATTGCATCCAGGAGTTGTTCAATGATTACGTGAGAGAGCGTTACAAAAATCTGATTGCTGAAATCGAGGCACATCCAAAGAAATTGGTTCAGCGCGTATGGAAGGTCTTCCTGGAGATCAACGAGTGGGACAAGTGCTTACTGCAGGAGCAACAACGTAGTGAGCGCTCACGTGTTGAACATGATGTCGCCTTCGGTAGCAGGAGTGAGCGACCCACTTCAAGTGCTTATCGCAAGGGTGATGTGGTCGTTGAGAAGCAGGAACCGGTAGAGCCTCGACATGAGACGAATGTAATGAACAACAATCAGCTCCTGTCAGCGATGGTTGACCTGCCAGACCCTGTTCTACAGGTCAACAATCCGGAGGTGGACGTACCAATGTTTTTTCGAGCATCACTTGGGCACGGTGGAAAAGAGATAGCACCTAGGCAACACCCGGTGGAGCCTGGACATGAGACGAACGTGATGAACAACAATAAGCTCCAGCTAGCAGGGGTTGACCTGCTAGACCCGAAGGAGGACCTGCCAATATTTGTTCCAACACCACCGGGGAAGGGGGAAACAGAGATAGCACCTAGGCAGGAACTGGTGGAGCATGGAGATCAACAAACAACAAATGAAGTGAAACCACTATATCGGGTGAAGCTGAAGGTGAATGTGAGCAACAATCAACTCTAGGTAGCAGTGGTCGACCGGCCATTGTTTGTTCTAGCACCATCTGGTAAGGGAAAACAGATACTACATTATCTCACCTTGGGGAACTTACAAGCTGTGGCAGTTGGGTTTGTGCCTGGGGCAGTATTTCAGGAGGAGCTCATTACTGAAGATACCAATAAAGATTAGCCTAGTTGTTTCGATTACCTATGCTAGAATGTTTCCATGGGGTCTAATCCTATGATTGGGCTTTTGTTTCTGAACTTTTGCTTTGCTCCTTGTCTCTGTTGAGCAGTTGCTGCTGCTTACTTTCATAACTTATTTTTTGATAATTTGCTTTGCGAACTTTGTTTTGATACGCTCGATGGTCAGAAGTTTACTAGTGTTAGATACTAGAGTCATCCATGTTAAGTCAGTGTGTGAGAAAAATCTCATTAGAGTTAATTCCCATATAAAATATAAACTAGGGTTTAATTAGGGTTTCATCTCGGCTCAAACCCTAGCTCCGGAAAATCTTGATGATCTACCATGGTAGTGCCTCCATGTTTTGACATATTCTGGTAGTACACATCAAAACACGAATTTAGGACATTTTTCCCAAATTTTTAGGTTGACACATTGTCCTAGAAACATCAGAAAACAGCATCTGTTCTTGAATTTATATAAATTTTTGCAAGCCAAATCAAAACTTTTGCCAATAACAAAAGTTGTTCCATATGTTTTGCTGAACGTGTACAATTTTTGGTTTTCAAAAATATCAAGCAGAAATATTTATTTGGAGCAAAACAGTAGCAGCAGTGCAGTAGCAAAATGGTAAATAGAGAGAACCTTCAAGGAGCAGTGCACGCACAGCACCTAGAGCCACCCGCCAGCGACGTCCTCGGCGCTCACGCCCATCCCGTCCGACGTCTGGCGTCCTGCCGCCACAGCAGCTAGCCCACGCGTTGAGCATCACTCTGGCTGCGTTGGTTTCATGCAGGAACGAGCACTGTTGATGGCCGCCATAAAAGCCGCCTCCCTCGGCTGCCGCCACACCACCCCGCCACCCCACCTCTCTAGCCCACCTCCCCCTCGCCCTAGCGCGTCAGGAGCTTCGCCAGGGAGCCTCCCATCTTCCCTGAGCACACGCCACCCTGCCCCGCAGTGCCTTGGTCGGATTTCCCCTTTTCCCCATCTCCGCGACCGTCCGCCATTGTCGTCGATTCTCCTCGCACGGTGAGCCTTTGCGCAATTCCTTTCACCTGTTGCTTAGTTTTGCCCCTGCAAACATCTCACTAGCTTCGCCCCTCCTTTGGTGCAGCCTTCCGCCGGGAAGGCCACAGAGCCACACCGCCGTCCGCCGTCGCCCTCCACCTCCACGTCAACCGTCGCAGTGGTGAGCCCTTCTAGCCATGGGGTCCCGCGACGCACTCCCCTCACCCCACTGGTGGTTCCCAGCCCTCGCGCCCCCTCTCTCCGGCCTTCCCTCGCCGTCGGCCGCCGCGCCACCATCCGCGCCCAGGGCGCGCCGCGCACGCCACGCGCTCCAGCACTTAGCAGATTTTTTGAATCGCAGTGGCAATCTCGTACTTACAGCGAAATATTAAGCAAATTAAAAATTGAATAACTTGCGGTAGAAATCTCAGATTTGAGCAAATGAGAAATTTTCGGAAACCTTGCAACATGTAACTTACAATGAACCTATTTTTCATACATGTTTATGTGGCAAAAATAAAAGTTTCATGGACCTTAAGTTGCCATCATGTTAACAAGGCTTAACAAGATTGAGTTTTATAAATTGTGTAACTTTCGCGACGTAGCTCAAAAGTACTCGACTACATACTTGTTGGAATGCTTGAGGAGTGTACTTTGCCATGAATACATTTGCCAAGTACGTTCTGTGGTAAAAATTAAAGTTTCAAGTACGTTAAAGTGCTATCCCGTTAAGGAAGCTTAACAACATTGAATTTTATAATTTGCATAACTTTCTCTACAAAGATCAGAACAATGTAAATGAGCACTCTTTGGAATCCTTGGGAAGTGTCCTTTACATGAACCTACTTGGTTTACCAAGGTTCTATGGTGAAAAGGGAGTTTTATGCAAGTTAAGAACGCATCACGTTAAGGACTGAAATGGCTATAAATAAAAGGCTTTTGTAAATAAATCTTCACCAAATTTGGGCATTTCATTCCCACTGGCATGTTTCGTCATATCATACATGATTCTGATGCATTTGGACTTGTTCATGTTATTTTGGACATTAATGTTTAAGTGAGCTACAATTGCCTTATCTTCTGGTGCTCAATCATAAAATGGTTAAGAGAATCATGAGGATCTGTTTAGTAGTATTATTATGCTTAATGGTCATGTATGAAGCAAAGTAGTGAAGTGTGCATGTCAAAATTGCCATGTAATAATTTTGCCTAGCTCGTCCCATGTTGGTTACCATTTTATGTGTATGTTTACCATATTTTCATACCATGGCAGCACACATGCTCAGGTGATCATTTCATGTTATTCATGTACATTGTTCATTTTGCCATGCTCTCTTGATTGCTAAATATACATGCATGTTTATGTTACATAGTGTATGTTCCTTTTAATTAGATGGTTATCCCCATGACATTCTCTATATAAATCATCATCAGAAATCATCTCATCTCCAAACGAGCATGTTTATTTATGCAAACATTTCATTAGATTTCGTTATTGAGAAAGTTCCATGAACTGAATATCTTTGTATTCGCTCATACTCACATATCGCATTGCATTCATGTAGGAACCCTGACCGAAGGCGAGAATCAAGAAGGGCAGCAAGTTGATTTGAGTTCCTTTGAGTGTGCTAACTACGACCCGAACCAAGGCAAGCCCCGAAGCATAATCCTATTTGCTTAAATTTCTGTCTTTTAATTCACTTAAGTCTATGTTATGTACTGTGCATTTACGCTCAGCAGTTGATCGTAACCTTAGCTGCATTAAATCCCTATTCCCATGGTTTTGATTAGGTATAATCCTGTTCGTTAGATGCTATGCTTAATGAAGTCATCGGTAGCAACACCGAGTGGTTTGGAGACCACCCGGTATAGGCATTTAAATATTTTTACCCTCACATGATTAAATTGGAGACCATACGGCGAAGTGCATGTGTAGGAATGCGGTGACAAGGTTGGCCCTTGTGCGCCATAGCCCCGTGCGTGTCGATTGAGGACCGTTCTTTGGACTCCGCGAGCAATTATTGAGTTGTGTACTAAATGCATACCTTCGTATGGGAGTTGGTAAACTGATGTAACTCGAGAGTCGTAAAGTTGGACGGTATCTCCACCCATTGTGCAAAGTGTTGTTCACGGTGGATGCACGGGTTTGTGAGTAGACGGAGGGTGTGTTGTTACCCTTGGACCTGACGCTACTGTGGTTGCATGTGGAACGCACACTCGGAGGACGGACTCGGCTCATATCTATGGTAATCTTATGAAAGGTGGCCATACGTGTTCTTAAATGTTTCGTATGTCGTGCATTTGGGTTTCTCCTGCAGGATGTAAATCGATATATATTATTGTCCCTCGGGGTGATGAGTACCACTTGTCTCGAGCAGATTACATCGTAGTAACAAAGTGAATATGATGAATAAGCTTGCTGATTTTGAAGAATTACTTCATGGATTGCAACATGTTTTCTTAGAAATGCTCACTAAATTTATATTCATGTTCCAACCCTTTTAAATTGGCTAAAACATGATATTTCAGAAAAAATATTGGTGCTGCTTTTAGCATTTTCAGCATGCCCGGTCAAGCCCCTGCATATTAGAGTCGGTTCTTAGAACCATTTTGACGGGTAAGCCTTGCAGAGTATATTAGATACTCAGGGTTTGCATTGAAATTAATTTCAGGAGTCCCGCAGCCCGATTACTGTGATTGCTGTGGGAAATTTGTGTGGCAAGGTTAGGAGCCTCGGGATCGGACCGTGGAGTGGGTTTCGTCTTCACCGAACCAAGACCGAGGCCATATCGTATGGGCTGGTGTGGTCTCCTAATAAGTTGTATATATTTATCGTCGAGATGTTACGCTTTCACACACTACAAGAAAAATGGCCTCTAGGCACGTTTATATTGCTACGTTTTTGTAAGCGTGCCTACATAAGTAGCTAGACACACTTTTTGACACGATTTTGAGAATGTGTCAACATGACATGCTCTTAGAGACGCTTTAACATAAATAAAACGATAAACACGTTTTTTGACATGCTTTGTAAAACATCACAAAGTGTTACGATTTTAGACACGCTTTGAACCATCGGTATCCAACGTAAAGACGTTTGTTGACATGTTTTAGAGGGAATCTCAAAATTATATGGGATTGAGAGATGCTTTAATCGTATCCCACGACATCGGACACGTTTGCTAACACGTTATTGAAATCGTATAAAAAGTAAGATGATATTAGACACGTTTTTATCGTATCTACCCTTGTTTAGAGACATTTTTGACATGCTATTGAAAATCCTAGAGACGTTAATGCACTAAGAGAACTTGCATATAAAACATTATATGGTCAAAGAATGTCAACTTTGTTTCCTAGGTGAGTTGGTTAGATGAGCTTGTAGAAAATGACGAAGTCACAGGTTCAATTCCTACTAATTGCATGAATAAGTCAATCGTTTAGAACAAGTTTTACAAGAATATTTTTTTGATGCATTGTATACAATGTGTCTATATTGATAGATACACAGTCTAAACGTATCAATAAAATCGTGTTAAGATTATTAACATGTCACAAAACGTGTCTACTATAATACATACAACGCATTCGTGAAAACGTATCTATAAACATATCTATGCTTTATAGCATCTCTATTAAACGTCTTATACTTCAATAGACATGTTTTCAAAAATCATATTTACCAAGCTTTGACACGGCACGTTCGGAGACGCCTCGGACACGATTTATGAAGACGTCTCTATTTTTTGATTGAGACAAAATAAACGTATCTAGACCTTAAATAAAGCGTGTCTACGGGGGTGTTTTCTAGTAGTGACATTGTGATGTGGACTAGGATCCCGATCTTCCGAAAGGTTCGGATAACTCTTGATTTGGCGAAGATGTGACACACGTCGATCCGGCTCCGGAACAACACGTTCGAACCCCGCAATCGCAGCACCACGTCCTCTATGGTTATCAACCGGCGTTGCACGATTGACCTCGCCCGTAAGGCTAATCCCTGCCTGCGAATCAAGAACACAAGCAAGAACAAGAAAGAACGCAACCAAATTTGCAGATGTATGATTAATCTCATAAGTTGGGGTCTCACAAACCGATGAACGGCGAAACTGTCTAAGCGGAATAATCTAAGCAAAACCCCAAACCCTAAGGAAGGTGCGGCGGCTGCTTATGAGGTCCCTAGGGTCGTCCATCTCACCCTAGACGCAGCCCTAAGTGGGCTCAACAAAATACACGGCCCAAAGGCCAAAAGACGGTGGTGCAACACCGGGACGGTTTCGGACGTCTTAGTATTGCGGCAATTCCCGACGCCTCGGGACGAATTTTGATATGAGACCAGCGCCAATGGAAAGGTTATCAAATTATCTTTCCATCCATATAAAGAACGTCCAGGACTTCGTATGCCACCAGGGACTTCGTATCCATATAAAGAACACCGGGACTTTGTATGCCACCAGGGCGTCCGTTTTGGTGTAGGCTGTTTCCGGACTCCGAAACAGAATCGAAGTCGACTTTGTTTGGGCCTCCAACTTGACATGGACGTCCTTGCTGGCCCTCCACGCCTCTAACCTCCTCTACCATATTATCATCATCTCCATGGTTCCTAGCAATAATTAACTCATTAGGTAGTAATATATTCTTAAATATAAATAAAGAGATCATTAGGAACATGCTCACCCGTAAATTCAATTGTCGTGCTCTAGTCTTTGTCCTTGAATTATGTATGTGTATTGGAGGAGTGTTGCTTATATCCGAGGGCGTGATGTCCTAATCACATTGTATATTAAGTAATGTAAATCTGAATTTGAACTTCAAGTGGTATGGTAATCTGAATTCAGAACCCGTGGCTTGTAGTAACTTAATTATGTTATGTAAATTGTGAATGTATCGTTGATGTATGTGCAATGTACGTTCGCGACATCAAATGTCTCCGGATATGATCCGTGCTACAATCCCTCTTGCTTTGCAAGGTAGGGGTGTCACAATTATAAATGGCACATCTGGTTATGATGGGTTGTATTTTTATGTCACTATAGCAAAAACTCACTATAGCCACGGTTGGGGGGCTCTACAGCCACAGTCAGCTCCCAACCGTGGCTATGTTTCCGAGACTACGAGAAAACCATCCGTAGCCTCGGAAAACAGAACACCCGTGGCTATAGTACGCCACTATAGCCACGGTTCACTATGTCAACCGTGGCTATAGTGGCATACTATAGCCACGGTTGATATAGCCAACCGTGGCTATAGAAGGACACTATAGCCACGGTTCGCCACGTAGACCGTGGCTATTTACTTTTTAACAATAAAAAAATAAATATGCATTAGAAATAATAAATTATAATTAACATAACATTAACCATTATTACATCAAATTAACATTAAAGTATTACATCACATTAATATTTACAAATATTTACAAAATCGATCAAAGATTTAATAATGTGAACCTGCAATGTTTTTTCAAACTAAGTCTACACTATACGAATCTTCAACAACATCGGGCTCATACGGTCGTTTTGAGCCGCACCACTCGAAAAGTGCCCGATACTCCTTCGTCACTTCACTTTGGTCGTCAAAGAACCGACCACGAGGATTGATGACCTCCCTAAGCAAGAAACGACACATCCTAGCGACAATGTAGTACATGTCGTTTGTACTTAGATGCTTTCGTACCGTTGAGAATCCTGTCTTGGAGATTTCATTCAATATCTTTTTGTCCGTTATCATTGCCTTTTGTAGACTTTTTGTTCGCTGTCAATAAATACATAAAAGTTGGTACATGATAGACAAAAAAACAGAAACAATGTAAATTAAACAGATGCAATCTTAGCGTACCTCCTCGGTAGTCTCATGGGTGATGACATTCAAGTAGGATGCAGCGGAGCTCGAATACGCACATGCGTAGTATCCACAGTCCACACTACCTTTTACTTGCTTAATGCACTCGTTAAATAGAGTGAAGTAAAAAATATCACTCTATTTCAATGGTAGCAGCATAAAAAAAATAGATCCGACGTGGAAATTTATGACGAAAGTATATTTGTTTCCGAATTCTATAACGTGCCACCTTCGGGTTCTTTACGTAGTTCAAATAAGCACTACAGTATTGAGAAAAGGGTATTATTGCATGAAATTATCGCTATTTAATTGTACGTATGTACTTACCAATTTATAACGCTCACGATATCTACGTAGCGATTGGAGTCGTAGTCAAGGCTATCCAAGACTAATAGATATCCAATTTTTGGCATGATCAGGAAACAAATCCAATGACCACTCGCAACAAAAGATCGTATTCGTTAGTATGTCATCTATCTTTACGATCGACGAGAGGAATGTAGTGGTCGAACTTACTCGAAGTGGTAAGGCGTGTAAATGGCGTGACAATCCTGCCATTCCCTGAAGCACCTGTAAATATAACCTGCAGCTTGACTCCTAGCTTTTGTCCTCATGGTGTCCTTCGGTTCTTGTAACTCTTGTGGTGTCTTATCCTTATATATCTTGTCTTTCTCATTTATTCGGGGTTGATCGCACTTTGATTGATCAAGCTCGGATTGAGATACCCAACCTTCCAATCGAGTCTTTCGTATCTCTTCTTTTGAAATGCTGAATTCAAGCTACATTAAAAGCAAAAGGGAGTATGTAACATGTACTGCAAAAAGTATGAGACAAGAAAAAGATGGATGGAGACACTTATATGCACCACAAGGTTTCAGTGTCCATCTCGCCGAGGCGAAACATAGTGTGGATATCATTGAAATATAGTCCAAGGACCGAATCACCGGTATCGTTGAACACGTCCCTCGGAAGCTTACAGGTGATCACATCCACTCCTTCTTTCGCTGCCGCTACGTACCGGTCATGCAGCTTCCGCATCGCCCACGGTAGGTTTGACAACATGTTTTAGATACGAGGGGCTTACCAAAGATGAAATTTGGGAAGTCCTCATTCTCATCACGACCCTCAAATATGTCATCATCGTAATGTACCAATTGACGAGGTTCCGTGATTGGCTGCACGGGTCCCTTCCTCATTCGTTCCAAGTATTTCGTGACATGTTCGGGTTGCGGCTTTGACGGATCCACCCCCACGAGCGTAATCATCCTAGGAATTACAAGAGTAAACTCCTTCCGAAAAGGCTCGATAAACCGAGGCTCTTCATCCAAGGCTAGGGTTTCACCTTCTGGCTCAATAGAGGAGATACATTGCCCTTCCGGCTCGACAAGGGGCACTATTTGTTGCCTGAGGGTCCTCATAGCTGTGTACTCGTGGCGGTTTCTTGCTGCGGGCTGTCCTCGAGTATAGGACTCATAACCGCTTCATGTCCTTGTTCATCTTGTTCCTCGGCGGCTGAAGCAGCACCCGACAAAGGAGACGGTTCTCCTGCTCCAGCTTCATCCACCGTGAATTGTTGACTCTCATGAACCGATCCGTGTCCGGACAAGGGGGAGGGGAAACTCGTGGTTCTAAGAGCACAACCTCACGACGTTTCCACATGATGAACGAACAGATAGCACCATGTAGACTTATAATCCCCGCGTCGGGTATGGGGCACTCAATCTCGTGCTCCTCACATCCTTGGTTGACCTCCTCGACGGTAACACGGACGTACCGGGTGGAATATCCATGTTGTGGAGTGTTCGTCCTGGAAGTGCTCTACCAGTTGCAACCTTCATGGTCTTTCCCTTGTAACCAAACGGCACATGCAGCACACAAGGACATTCTTGCGTTATCACTTCCCCTTCTAACGGGGAGGTAAAGCTAGGCGAAGTGGTTGGGACGAGTAGGAGTCGTGCGGGGATATTTCCACTTCGCAGGTCGGCTTGGTACATCTCCATCTGTCTCCTCCACTCTTCCTTGTCCCTCTCCTCCTTATCTTTCTTGTGAAATTTATGTTTTTTGTACAACGAGGCGAAAGAGCTAGAGAAGAAACCCTCTTTCCAAGTTGCCTTGGAGGACACCGCTCGCACCCGCCCGCCATGCTCTTTGGTGCCCACGACAAGAGAGAGTTGGTCTCTGTGATATTCGGATTGAATAACACCGGACTGCGTTTGCGACTTGATGTCACCCGTCAATTGCTGGATAACTTACGCCGATTCCGCGTCCATCGGAATAATCTCCCCATTTTCATCCATCTTAGAGTGCGCACGGACCCAATTTTTGGCACGCGGCTCGAGGCCCTCTAGTGGATCAGGCTTCCCTTCAAGCACGGAGCTTTTCTTCCATCGCCTTCCACTCCGGAATCTTTTTCTTGTAGCCGCCGGGGCCCAAGTGTGGCTTGTACTTATTATTCCTGTTCAGCTCTAACATCTTTGCACTAAGGTCCTTGGCAGGCCCAGCTATCTTCTGCCGAACAAATTCTTCCCGATCCTGTGGACTTATTTGACCATAATCATCAAAGGGTGTTATGCCACGTTTCACATAACGGCAGTTTAGTCCAGACCTCCATTCTCGAAAGATATGTAACATTGCGGTCTGCGTTGCCTTCTTGGCTTTCTCGAGGTCCGTTGGTGGGAAGAGGATGTGTGATCTAACGGCATTCCACATTTCCTCTTTACGCTGCTGAGGAACCAGCTTCCATTCGGTCCAGGTTATTTTGCATTTCTCCCCGACAACAACACCACAACGATTCCCCCATTTTGCATGGACACCCATTGGTTCAACGAGGCTCCCGGTCGGCGGGGTCCGGTGTTGTCACCTCATATGTGCCCTCGGCCTTGTTCGCGGACCGTTTACCCCCACGCTTGCGCTTTCGGGGGACTCATGGGCCGGTATGTTTTCCGTTTGCTCCTCATGAGGTGTGTCTTCGCAAGCCATGGAATGTGTCGCTTGTGCGGCCAAGGCACGACGAACACTTCGTCAAGGAACCTACCATATAAAGAATCATTGAAGCTCGGTAATATGCTAATACGGGAAACTTGAAATATTTAAAGAAAGAATGACATTTCACGTGATACCTCTTCCGAGGGCACGTAATCTGGGTCCTCATTAATACCCCTAGGTTCACGACGCTGGGGGGGGGTGAGGATCCTCTGGTTCTTCCCATTCTCCACTTGATGAGGAGCTTTCATGGTTCATATTCACAACATCCTCATGTGTATACTTGGATCGGGGGCTGTTCGCCATTATAGGATTTGATACCTTTAGCGTAACAATGAAAAGATTTAGTAGCAAATAATTAGAGGAAAGAGTTAGAATAGAGAAAAGATAACGAGAAAAGGATTATTTAGCATTGGCATCGGAACATGGATAGCATCAGAATCAAATAGAAGAAGAGGAAGATAAGATAGAAGGACATACAATGTAGAACACTTTCATAAGAAAGGCAGGTGCACACTATGCAATTCATAACACAATTTATACGACCTCGAGGTAAATAGGTCGGGATACTTGGGTATCCTCCGGAAAATCAAATATAATGTGCCATACACATCACAAAGATGATCCGGAGAATACCCAAGCATCCGACCATGTCTACCTAAGGTCGTACGAGTTGCGGTATGTCTTGCATTTTATTGTACCAACCTTCCTAATGAAAGACACCCTACATTCTACATTCTTCTACCCCATCTTCCCGTTCTCCTAAATATGCATATGCTTATCAAGAGTCATCGTCATCTGCCAAAAAGTTAGAATTTTTTTGAAGACTTAGTTGAAAATATATTTTTCCAAGAAAAGGAGTATATTCCATGGCATCGGAACGGGGAAGAAGAGGAAGCAGCTGGGGAGGAGGGACATACAATGTAGAACACTTTCATAAGAAAGGCAGGTGCATACTATGCAATGCATACCACAATTTATACGACCTCGAGGTAAATAGGTCGGGATACTTGGATATCCTCCGGAAAATCAAATATAATGTGCCATACACATCACAAAGATGATCCGGAGAATACCCAAGCATCCGACCATGTCTACATAAGGTCGTATGAGTTGCGGTATGTCTTGCATATTGTTTGACCAACCTTCCTAATGAAAGACACCCTACATTCTATATTGATCCCCCCAGCTACCTCCTCTTCTATCAACAATCATCATCTCGCAAAAAGATTGGATTTTTTGCTCTCGGTGCGGGTTGCCGGATCAACGGCCATCCAACGCTATCGTTAAGGTCATCGACTCGTATGTCAACATGTTTCCAACATCCGAGGATGCGGTCTAGGCTACCACACTCATCTCACTTTGCCCACTTTCATCATCGAGCATGGCTAGACCATAAAAAGAGAGGAAAGAGAGGAAGAGATTAAAGAGAGGTAAAAAAATAGAATAGATAGGATGAAATAGTTTTTATTTAAAAACAATGGTCTAGCCATGAAAGAGAGGAGAAAAGAGAGGAAGAGAGGAGAAAAGAGAGGAAATAGAGGAAGAAAGGAGAAAGAGAGAAAGAGAGGAGAAAATAATCTTTATTTGAAAAAAAATGGTCTAGCCATGAAAGAGAGGAGAAAAGAGAGTAAGAGAGGAAAGAGATGAGAATATATGTGGCTAATGTATAATTCAGATAGCCACGATAGATAGGTGGCCAATTTTATACCATCGGTTTAGCCACGATGGATAGGTGGCAGATGCATACACAACAATTACTTCACATGGCAAAATAAGTAGAACACTAAGTGCGATTTCAGTGCTGATTTCAGTGATAAATATACATTCCCACCACGATCGATAGTTCAATGTAACAATATTAGCATGCTCAAAGGCTCCAAAAAGCCACACTAAATAAGCACTGAAATCAGCACTAAAATCAGCACTGAAATCAGCACTAAATAAGCACTGAAATCAGCACTAAATAAGCACTGAAATCATCTCAAAAACAGATATTGACAGTATTTTGATTTCCCTGTTTGATAAGCACTAAATAAGCACCGAAATCAGCACTAAAATCAGCACTGAAATCAGCACTAAATAAGCACTGAAATCAGCACTAAATAAGCACTGAAATCATCTCAAAAACAGATATTGACAGTATTTTGATTTCCCTGTTTGATAAGCACTAAATAAGCACTAAATCAGATATTGAAATCAGCACTAAATAAGTACTAAATAAGCACTGAAAGCACTAATTGAGCAGATGTGTTTAGCTAATAACAAATTGAACATCCATGTCTCAACATAGTGTAAGTAGCAAGTGCAACATACAGAAACCCAAATGTAGCACAACATCATCAATTATTATTTTCCCTTTCCTTCATTTTCTTAACAAATGTAGCACAACATCCTAAATAACATTCCGAGGCCGTCAACAGCTAGCTGAAATAGCTAATACATCACAGAACATGTTTGATCAACATTTTTCGATCAACCCTAACAGCATTCACATACCATTTCAGATCAATTCAAGCCTAGTAAATCGGCATCCAAGCAGCAGCCACGGAATGCTGCCATCGAGGAGGGGCAAGGGGAGAGCAGGCTTACCGGGGAGGGCCACGAGAGGGCTCGCTGTCGGGGAGGGGGAAGTAGAGAGGGGAGAGGGAGAAGGGGAGCGGGCGTACCGGGAGGAGGGCGGCGCGGAAGGCCGGCGAGGAGGACCTCACGGGGCGGTGCGGAGGGCCTGCGACGAGTCACCGAGGAGGCGCCATCGAGGCGCACGCGAGGCGAGGAGTAGGAGGGCACCTCGACAAGGAGGACCTCACGGGGCCGTGGAGGAGGTGGAGGAAGGCGGCGCGGCGAGGAGGGCGGCGTTGAGGGCCGGCGACGAGTCACCGAGGAGGATCCGACGATGCGGCGTCGAGTCGTGCACGAGGCGATGAGGAGGAGGGCAGCGCGGTGAGGACGACCTCACCGGGCCGCGGAGGAGGTGGAGGAGCTCGCGGGCCGGGGAGGAGGGCCGGCGTGAAGGGGAGGACCTCCGGCGTGCGGTGCGGAGCTCCGGCGGGCGGGGAGGAGCTCGGGCGACCGGCGCGGGTCCCGGGAGATGGCACGCGCGAGGCGAGAAGGATGAGGAGGGAGGCGCGGTGAGGAGTGGAGGGAGGCGGTGCGACGAGGAAGGTGAGCACGGCAGCGCGTGAGCAAATCGGGCGGCTCGACGGCGCGGATTTGCCAACGCCGGGGTTAGGGTTGGAGATGGAGACGCTCGGCCCTCCCTTTTAAGTCAAGGATGGAGATGGAGAGGCGGGCCCACCTGTCGGTGGGACAGCCCACAATAGCCACGGCTCATTTCATCTCGAACCGTGGCTATTGCTTCTCGACCGACAAGCGGGCCCCCGGATGTCGGTGGCACAAACAATAGCCACGGTTCGGTTTAACACGAACCGTGGCTATTGTTTCTTTCCTGGTCCACTTGTTAGTGAGACAATTTTTTTTCTTTTCTAATTTTTTTCTTTTACTTCTTTAATTTTTATTCTAATAACTATAATGCCTTTGCATCTAATTTTTGGCATGTCTTTTTCTTAGTTGTTTACAAGCACATATGTATTTTTTGTTTTTTCTACTCCATAACTTTTTAATATAATATTTCATCTACAAAATTGTTTTTCTTGACTTTTACATGACGCAAATATTTCAAAAATTTACAACAAAATTACAGTAGATTTGTATGACAGATGTGTGTGCCAATTTTCAATTCAAAACTAATAAAAATTGTGCAGATAAAAAAAATCAAATGACACCATGTTTTTTCTATTATTTTGCACATTTATCATTTGCAAACTATAAGCCTGTTTGACCGACATTTTGGCATGCCACTTGTTTCCCGAGCATTCGAACTCACTTACATTTTTTATAAATTTTTTTAAAGATTTTTATAAAAAAAAGTAGTTCAAATGGCACTATGCGTCTCGAGTGAGTGGAGTTTTATACTTGAAACTCATGTTGTTTGGTACCAAACATATTTATATATTTTGAAAAATGGAACCAAAAATTCCATGTGTGTTTTTATTAATGGCATGCATACCGACCGAATGTTGAGGTCAAAATCGATACGGTATATGAAATAAAAAATGATTAAATAAATGTCAAAATGTACCCTAAGTAAATTTGAAGAAAATTCGATAAAATAGTTTGGAGATTCTAACAAAACAAAGTGGAAATGGATAGATTGGAATTTTATACAAATTTAGAAATAAGAATCAGTAAATTTGGACAATAATTGACTTTTATATACATGTTTCAAAATTTAAATAGAAATTAAAAAAAAAGCAAAACCTAAATGAACTAGTTGATGAACTACTAATGGGCCTCATATTAAGAGTGAGGCCCAAATCACTATTGTTATTTTTTTGATTTCAAATAAAAATTGAATCTAAACATTATTTATTCAATATTTTAACTCAAGTATATATATACAAATTTTGAAATTTAAATCTAAATGTATAAATAAATTTTAAAATTTTAATCTAAAGAGTAAATGTTTTTTAAATTTTAAATTATACCTTGCTATTTTTAGGATTTCAAATAAAAATTGAACCTAAACATTATTTATTCAATATTTTAAATCAGTATATATACAAATTTTAAAATTTAAAACTAAATGTATAAATAAATTTAAAAAATTTGGCCCACGGGCCCGACCACATTGACCAACGCATTAGAACACGAACACGATCAAGGCCCACCACGGGGTAGTTCAAGATCAAGGCCCGAAGACAAACAGAAGGCCCACATGGCGGAGCAGGCCCGTAATGTATCGATAACGTCGAAGCCATGTGCGAAGTGAAGCTTATAATTTGGCACGGGCACCGACACTGCTATAGCCACGGTTGACTTCTTCAACCGTGGCTATTGTTACGATTTACAATAGCCACGGTTGAAGAAGTCAACCGTGGCTATAGCAGAGGTTGTGAAATTTAATACTTGTTAAATTGTGAAATTATTTAATTGTTGATAATTTAATTTATGTGGCTGAAAATTATTAACAGGTAGACTTATTAAATATTTATTAGCAACTTTTAAATAATTGTTAAATGGGGTTATTTAAAAGAATATTAACAGGTAGACTTAGATAATTATTAACAGGTAGACTTAGATAATTGATTTAAGTGGCAGAAAAATAATTAACAATTTATTAAATCCATTAACGTTGCTGAAAATAAATAGAATATTATTAAATTAATTAAAGTAGTTGAAAAATTATTTAAAACTTGTTAAATTGTGAAAAGTGACAGAAAAATGGAAAGGTTATTAAATTCATTTATTTTGCTCAAAATTCACTAAAATATTATTAAATTAATTACGATTCTTGAAACATATATATCCGAGTACATCATAGGTACATCGCAATGGAATAATAAAGATACATTATCCTTGAACAATTTTTCCTTCGCAATCGTGCGTAGGTATGGCATTCCTTGATACGATAGTTTTGCTTCAATGACTTTAAATTTTTTCGGATCCACGAATAATGGAACTTCATCATATTGATTGTATGCATCTTGATCGTCGACCCCATCCACTCCAAGTATTCTTGGTTTACGGGAATAACAATGTGTTTCTTCTCGTCCTTTGGATCGAGTATATAGAACACTTATTCTGCTACCTTAGCAAGTATCCACGGGTCATCTTTCTAACCTACATTCTTCGGATCGACGACGGTTAACCCGTATTCATCGACCTCCACCCCACCTGGGTGTTTGACCCATTTGCATTTGAAGACAGGAACTTGTAAATCTGGTCCATAGTTCAGCTCCCAAATTTCCTCTATGTACCCATAATATGAGGTGTAATTGTTATCGTCATCAAGGACTTCAACTCGAACTCCATTGTTTTGACACTTACTTTTCGTGTGCTTCTTTGAAGTGTGAAAAGTAAAACCATTAATGTCGTACGCCCGATAAGTCACCACGAGTCTTTGAAGGTCGGGCAGCTAAAATTCTTAACATTTTCTCATCCATCGAGTCTCCACGTGGAAGGTCTTGACTCTCGAACCATGATGTGAAAGTTTTCTTGTACTCTCGTACTAACCATGCACCGCTTTTGCTCGAACATTGTTTAGTTCAAGCTCCTCAATGTGTTTTGCGAAATACGGGGCAACAATACGTGATTGTTGCAGTATAGTAAAATGGGCTTTGTCAACTCGTTTATATTCGCGGTCGGTGAATGATTTTCGTCCTCGTATACCTTTTCCACTTAACCTTCCCTCATGACGAGACACGGGTACACCAATAGATCGACCGTCTTTAATATAATCTGCACAACACTCAATAATCTCCTCGGTGGTGTAGCCCTCAATCAATGAACCCTCCGGATGACAACGAGTACATACATAGCGTTTCATAACATACATGAACCTCTCGTAGGGGAACATATGATGCATGTAGACGGGACCCAAAGCGGATATCTGGTCAACAATATGAAGCATGAAGTGTTCCATAGTATCAAAATAGGATGGCGGAAAGCACATCTCGAGCATGCACATTGTTTCCTTTAGGTGGGTTCGTAGGTTATCCAACTCGTGTTTATTGATCACCTTCTTTGAGACTGCGTTCCGAAGTAGCACAAACGAGTTATAGTCAACTTCAACCATTCGGATTTCACAGCTCCGATGGCGATAGCCGAAACACCGAAAGTAGTGTGTGACGAGTCATGAGTGTTGTAACCACTTATCTTTATGTCTTTCATGTCTACGAGATTTTGGACATTCGATGAGAAACCGGTCGGTGCTTTAATCCCGTGTGGACACTTCAAGAACGCTATTTTCTCCTCACGCGTTAGGGTGTAGCAGGTCGGCGGGAGGTAGTACTTTTCGTTCGCTCTTTCTTGCGGATGGAGGTCCGGCCTTGTCGGTGTTGTGAAACCGGCCGACAAGTAAATTTGTGTTTGGAGGGGATCGACGCTACTACTCGGATGGGCCTTGGATGATTTAGGAGAGCGTGGTTTATACCGGTTCGGGCACTTGAAGCCCTACGTCCGGTTCGAGGATTGTTCGTGTTTCGCCTTGTGAAAAGAGCTACAAAGGAGGCGAGGGAGGAGGGTTGCTCCAAGCCTCCGTTTGCAATGTGCTCTAGAGGTGTGTCGGATGAGTTCGATTAGCTCGATCCGTGGTCTCCCCTTTCTTGCGTGTGTGTGGGGTCCCTTTTATAGTCCAAGGGCCAGGCCACTTACGGTGGGGTCGGAGTTACTACCTATCGTCCCAAGCGGGGTCGGGGCCGTCGTGCACTACCCTCGCTCGCATGCGGGCCGCTTTGGGCGCTCCGGTCGTGCGGCGTACGGTTAGTCTTGATTGGTAGCGCCGGAGTCAATGCCACGCTCGTCACCGTGGCAGCCGTCCTGTCGCATGGCGGTCTCCATCCATCACTCCCGTTCATCATGGCTCCGGCAGAGATGGTGTTGACGCCTCCGTCTTGTCATCGTGCCGTGGGTGTCGGCGACGCGTGAAGATGAGACAAGAGGAGCTGCGCTGATCTCACCCAATCCCCGTGGATTGGTGAGTTCCCGAGCGGAGTTATGGCGATCCCCGTTCACCCGTGAGGCTTAAGCCATTTGCCTCCGAGTCGGGCGAGGCGGGGATCGCCGAGCCCGCCCGAGTCCCGAGTCGGGCGGGGCGGAAGTGGTGCACCCGCCCGACCCGGAGTCGGGCGAGGCGGAGGCCGCGGGCCCGGCTTTCGTAGCCTTCGTAGGCCTAGGCGGATGCTCGTTGGTCAGCCACAGGACAGATTACAGTGCTATTGTCCCATCAATCGCCCGGCCTCCGTCCCGGTCACGAGCCATCATGGGCTTGGTAATGATCACGCCGCTCCGCAGCCGAGCTAGCGCTAGCGTGCGGCGCCGCGGAACGGGACGGGTAGGTACTGCGCCGGTCACATCACGTCATGTTGGTGAAACGAGTTCCTGTGCGCCGTAATTGCGCCTACCGGCCTGCCGCAACTCCTCCCCTATCCGGTGGGTGAGGTCGCTTCTCCGCGAAGCAAAGGCAAACGCGGCAGGGATTGCGGTCCCGCCCGACGCCGAGTCGGGCGAGGCGGAGATCGTGGGCCCGCCCGACCCAGGGTCGGACGAGGCGGAAGTCGTGGACTCCGCCCGACTCGGGCTCGGGCGAGGCGGAAGTTGTGGGCCTCGCCCGACTCGGGCTCGGGCGAGGCGGAAGTTGTGGACCTTGCCCGACTCGGGGTCGGGCGAGGCGGAGGTTTCGGGCCCTACTCCCGTATCCTTTACGCGTACAAGACGGAGCCGTTAGCCGGATTAAGTACCCCGATTAGGGTTCCCTAATCTAGGTACCCGACAAGTAGCCCCCGAGCCTTGGCGGCGGCCGGGGCAAATGGTCGCCGTCGAGGCTTTTCCCGACAAATCCTTAGATTTTTCCGTGCGTTTGTTTTTCCGGTGGGTGCGCGCGAGCGCACCCGCCGGTGTAGCTCCCGAGCCTCGGGGCAAGTAGAATACTTGCGCCGAGGGTTAGCGATTTTGAGCGGTTTTATCGTTTATTCGCGAAAGCGAGCCCCCGAGTCTTCGCTCGTTGCTCGGATCCGTCCGAGGGCTGTTTCGTCTTTTTATTTCGTTCACACCCGCGCATCTTTGCGATAAGATGAGGCGTGCAGTGAGCGGCCACGTCATTCCTCGATGGTTCGATGCGTGGTGCTCGTTTAAGCTCCAAACGGGAATGTCCGAGTGATGGCCTCGGCTTGCCCTTAGCGGGGATCCGACGGAGACTAGCGGGAGTCGGCCTCATTCATATCCGAGTGCTCGTCTTTTGTGATTTCCGACCCCTTTCGATCGGGGTCGGCGGGCTCGTTGCCCTCCCTTCGCGGGATTCAAGATCACGGCTTTTTCAACTCGGACTCGGACGCCGTCGCAGAGGCCCATTGTGCTACGGTGCACGGGTGTTGATCGCTAAGGATCCCTCTCTCGACAACCCCTCACTTACTTTTGTCCAAGGGCGGGCGTCCGAACCCTTTCGCTGGGCCGCCCTTCGAACCCCCGGGTTGGAAACCGGGCGTCGGGGCGTTTTCATCCCCTAGCCTTATTTACCTCGCGGGCCTTATGGGATTCCAAGCCCAATCGGCCCGTCATCGGCGCCGTCGAAGCGCAACGGTTCGCCTCCCATGACGGCGCGCATCCCGCGGCGGTTCGCTGTAGATGCGAAATTTGCGTTCGCATTATGGCTCCGCGTCGGGCGCGTGCGGCGGCCTCTTCGGTTCCTCGCACCCGGTTAAATCGCGGAACAGTAGAGGTGCGGGAGTCGAGGCGCCGCGGGGGCAATTGACATGACCGCTATTTAAAGGAAAGGGGGACGCATCCGGTTACCTCTCTCTCACCCTGCGCTCGCAAAAACTCATCCCCTTCCTTTGTTCTCGCGTGCTCCGTCGACTCGCCTTTCTTCGCCGCGTCCGCCGCTCGCCGCCTTCCTCACTTCTCCCCAATCCACCGTCGCGCATCCGATCCGAGCCCCGCCATGGCGGATTGGACTCCGTCCCGCCGCACCGTCGGGTCCCTTGAGGCCCTTGTCGCGCGTGGACTCCTCGATGCCGCGCACCGACGCCATGGAGTGGCCGGTGCCGGGGAATGAGGCCTCCGCGGCGCCGCCGGGACGGCTACGTCGTCTCTTTCCGCCACTTCCACGAGCGCGGCTTGGGAATGCCGCCTCACCCTTTCTTCCGCGGCATCCTCCACCATTACGGGCCGGAGCTGCAAGCACCTCAACCCTAACTCCGTCCGAAGCACCTCGCCGCCTTCGTGGCGCCGTGCGAGGGCTTCCCGGGGATCGCCCCCACTTCAGAGCTGTTCAAGCACTTCTTCGATTGCCGCTTGGTGACGAAGAAGGACACGGCCGGAACCCTCGCGCCGTCCCCATCGGCAGCGCCGCCTTCCGATCGCGGGGCGGCCGGTCCAGAAGTACATCTCCATCGCCCTCACCGACTCCAACAAGGGCCGGCACGAGCAGTGGTTCTACCTCAGGAACACCGCTGCCACACCCTCCCCGAGTTCACCGGCAACCTCATCACCGCCGCGCCGGAGAAGTGGCACTTCGGGTGCCCGGCGACGAGAAGAGGGGGATCGTCGCGCTGTTGGAGGCGGTCGAAGCGTCGACCAGGCCGGCGTGACCGGCGTTGGAGTGATTGGCTCCTACCACCGCGCCGGCTTGCACCGCCGCAGCCCGGCGTCGGATGATGTCGGAGATGGGAAGTGACTTCGCCTCGGGAGGGAACCCGCATGGTGGACCCCGGGCGGACCCTCGGATTTCGCTCCGGGAATTGAAGGCCCGACTCGCGGAGGCGATGCTCGAAGACGGCCGCCGCGTGGGATCGCTTTGATTGGCCGGTTCCCAATCACCCACCAATGCTCCCGCAACGGGGGCGATTTTGTTTGTAAGTTTTTAGTTCCGCCTTCGGTTGAGTCGGTCTTAAGTTCCGACCTCTCTTACTTTTCTAATTTCCGTGTTGCGTAGAGGTTTGCAATTTATTCCTTCCCCGGCCCCATTGCCCGAGGATGCCGACGTCCGGGCCATCAATCGGGCGCGCGCCGAGGAGCTAAAAGCTCGAAAGGATGCCAAGAAGGCTAGGAAGGCGGCGCGGCAACAGCGGAAAGCGGAGAAGGAGCGCCGGCGCCGTTCGGGCCGGATCGTCATCTCCGAGAGCAGCGAGCACCGACTCCGACGACAACGATTGGGGTGACGACGAGGAACTCGTCGACATGTCCTCTCCCATCGGCGAGCTCGCCGAGGAGGAGGACATCGAGCAGGGCCCGACTCGGCCGGCCCCTCCGGAAGTGGGCCCCGCCGGACGACGCCGGCACGTCGCTCGCCGGTCCGAGCCAGGAAGGAGCGCCGGGCTCCCCGCAGCCGAGGCGCATGCCGGCGCCGCAGCCGCCGACTTCGGCGCCCACCACCACCACAACGCCGACCGCCCCGGCCGCCGTGCCCGGGTCGCGGCCCCGATCTCCGCGATCGTCACCACGCCGCCCTCGCCACCCACACGCCGGGTCCCCTTGGCGACGACCATGGCGGGGCGATGATGGCCTCGGCCGCCGCGGTGACGTCGACCGTGGTGACCGTAGCGCCGTGAACGCGTGACGGGAGGGCTCACCTCGTCGGCGATGGCAGCGACGGCCTCCGCGGCGCCATCGGCGTCCGTCCGTGCGCCGGTGACAATGGCCTCAGCGGCTTCGCCGGCGTCGGTTCGGCGCCGGTGACCGCGCCCGCCGGCGGCTCTGCTCCGGCGGTGGCCGCAACCCCGTCGGGTCCGAGTACGGCCGCGCCGGCCTCCACGACCTCTTCATCCGCGGCGCCGAGGCCGGCGACGACGCCGAGTCTCTCGGCGACGTCGGCCCCGCGACAGCGGCGGCGCCGAGTGCCCCCGGGCGGCTCTTGGCAAGAGGCAGCGTGAGGGCCTTGGGTCGGCGGTCGGTCCGCCACCCAAACGACAACCGTACCGGTAAGCGTTGCTTCCTTCTCGTCTTTCCTTCTTTCTTGTCTTTCGGTTTGTTGACTTGCGCGTCCCGCAGGGGTCCGTTGGCCGGGCTCGGAAGCAGCCGGCCCTAGGGTCGGGGGCCCCGCTGCGCCATCCCCGGCAGCCCCTCGGCCGGCAAGCACCGTGGGGGCGGCCGAGACGGCGGCGCCAACTACGGCCATGGTGACGGCGGCCGCCGGCTCCGCGCCGTTCCCGCCGCAGGGACCTCCGCCGAGCTCCTCCGCCACGCCGCACCGGCCGGCGCCGGAGCCGGGGGTCGTGCACGTTGTGGGGCCCCAAGGGCGGACGCACACGTTTGACGAGCCGGCGGAGCGGACCCTTTGGGGCGCGTTCCGCCGCGATCGCGGCCGGGCCGCCGACGTCTTGGGCGCGGCGCTCCATCTCGTCGGGTCGCCGGCGGAGCCGGCCGAGGTGAGCGCGAGTTCGTTCCTTCGCGGAATATCGGTCTTTTTCGCTTCGCTCATGATTTTGTCCTCCTTTTCGGACTCCGGATATGATGAGCCGGGCCAAGCATGCCCGCATCCGTTTCCAAGAAAGGGAACGGACCCGCCTTGACCGGGAGGCGCAGAGCGCCACGGAGCAGGCCCTCGGAGCCGTCCGAGAGGCCGAGGATGCGAAGAAGGAGAGGGCCGAGGCGGCCGGGGTGGCGGCCGAGGCCAACGATGCGTGGAGGACGGCCGAGTCCCGCCTCGGCCGAAGCCATCAAGAGGGCCGAGGCGGCGGAAGAAAGGGCCAAGAAGGCCGAGTCCGATGCCGCGAACGCTCGTCGGGTGGCCGAGTCCCGGCTGGCCGAGGTCCAAGCGGCGGTGGTGAGGGCGTTGAAGGCGGAGGAGGACGCGGCGAGCGCGCGCGAGGCGACGGACACCGAGCGCAAGCTCAAGGAGGCCGTCTCCCAATCGGTCTCCAAGCTCACTTCCCAACTTTCGACGTTGGAGAGTGAGGTTAACCGTAAGTTTTGTTTCTCATCCCTCCTCCTATTTTGCTTTTGATTGGTGTCATGTCTCATGATTTCTTCTTCCTTTTCATTTTCGGAGCTCAAGACGGACCCGGACGGGCTGCGGCAGGAAGAAGTTCGGCTCGACCGAATCCGCATCGGTGCCGAGTTCCTCCGCAACGAGCTGGAGGTGCCACGACCGCCCGGGACCACCAATTTGGAGCCGCGCCTTCTCTCCATCGCCAACCGCTTTGGTGCTCTGCGGCGTGAGAGTTTTGAAGCCGGGGTCCTGTGGACTCGGTACTGGGAGCGGACACATTTCGAGGACAACCTTGACCTCGACATGCTTGCGCGGCTAGGCATGGTGCCCGGCTTCTCCGAGCAGGAGATCGAGGACATGAAGAGGAAAGCCACGCCGATCGCCGCCAAGCTTGCCGAGCTCCTTGCCTCGCACGCCTTCCCACCGCCGCCGTCGCCGCATGACGAGTAGGTGATGTAACGTGTTAGTTGAGTCGGTCGAGTGGCCAAGATATAAAGAAGAACTCGCTTATTTTGTAAACAAGTTATCTGTTTTAATTTCGTTCCAAATTTCTCACATGTTCCCCTTTTGTGGCTTCCTTCTCGTTCGGACCATCTAGTAGCCTCGGATTCCTCATTCGATTGATCGGTGACTTAGGCCGCTCTTGGCCGCCGGGGCGTCGAGTCCCGAGTCGGCCGATCGGATCGGCCGAGTGGTCGTTGGCGTTCCGAGTCCTGTCCGAGTTGGACTTGCACTATGGGATTAAACTTCGTTCGAAATTTTAAACTCTTGCCCTTTCGTGACTCCTTTCTCTTTCGGACCGCCTAGTTGCTTTAGATTTTTCATTCGGTTGATCGATAACTCGGGCCGCTCCTAGGCTGTAGAGGCGTCGAGTCCCGAGCCGACCGGTCGGACCGGCCGAGTCATCGTCGGCGCTTAGGTTTTGTCCGAGTCAGGCCCACACCGAGGGATTTTCGTGTGAGTTCCGCAGCCGTGGGCACAACCGGGACCCGCACACGGCCTCCTTTGCACACCCGCCGGGTGGAGCCCCGACTCGGGAGAGTCGGGGTCGGCGGCCGGCAAATTTGGACTTTATTCGTCATTTGTCGAAAACAACAAGAAAGAGAGAAAGGTTTTCTCTTTATTTCATTTGCATAAAAAACTGAAACAATAAGCTAAGGGTAAAAGCGACGTAGCTGCCCGATGTTCCATGGCGTGGTATGCGCCGGGAAGTCCACCACGTCGAAGGTGAGGGTCTCGGTGCGGTAGTTGATCGGCGTGCCGAAGGTGACGGGCAAGTCGATTTGCCCAAGTGGCATGGCCGTCTTTCCGGGCACAACCCCGCGGAAGGGCTCGCCCGATGGCCGGATCCGAGAGCGGCCGATCCCCATGGCATCAAGAGTCTCTCGCATACAAAACATTCGGACCACTACCCCCATCCATCGGCACCTTGGTCGGTCGTTTGTCGGAGACGATGGGGTCAACGACGAGCGGGTAGCGTCCGGGTCGGGGAACGCGCTCGGGGTGGTCGCCGCGGTCGAACGTGATTGCCGCCTCGGACCACTTGAGGTAGGCCGGGGTCGCAGGTTCGGCGGCGTAGACCTCACGCCGCTCCCGCTTCCGGTGCCTCCCGGAGGAGCCGGTCCCGCCCCCGAAGATCATGAGGCAGCCGGTGGTTTGCGGGAAACCGCCGTCCGCGTCCTTGTCGTCGCCGTCGTCGTTCTTGGGGCCGGGGTTCTTGGGGTCGAACTTCCTTGCCTTCGTGCCCGGGAACTTGAGCATCGGCCCGCGGTCCTTGAGGGCGTGGTTGACGGGTCGGCCGTGGTTGGGACACGGCGCCTCCGAGCATCTTCTCGAAGTGCTGGCCTTTGTTGCCGTCGTCGGCAGTCGGCTTCTTCGGCTTGCGCTCGGCGGCGGCGACGAGGTTGGTGTCGCGGCGGTACCGGTCGCCGCTCTTCCTCTCGCTTCGCTTCTTGTCGTGCGGGACGGACGGGCCCGCACCGGAACTCTCGTTCCGCTTCGCCTTGCCCTTGGCCCGATGAAGGAGGGCATCCACGGCGTCTTCTCCGGAGGCGTGGCTGGTTGCTACGTCGAGTAGCTCCTTGACGGTGCGCGGGTTGTTGCGGCCGAGCTCGTGCACCGGCCCCTCGTTGTTGGTGCCGGCGATGAACGCCGAGATCACCTCTGCGTCGGCGAGGTTGGGAAGCGTGTTGCACTTGCGGGAGAAACGCTTGACATAGTCCCTCAAGGACTCGTCCGCCCGCTGCCGGCAGGTCCCGAGGTCCCACGGGTTCCCGGGCGCGTGTACGTGCCCCGGAAGTTGCCGATGAAGGCCTCCTCCGAGTCCCACCAATCGTGGATCGAGCCCTCGGGAGGTGCTCGAGCCACATTCTCGGCCGAATCGGCCGGGAAGAGTGGTAAGTTGCGGATGATGAACCGCTCGTCGGTGGCGCCGCCGGCTTGGCATGCCGGGCGGTAGTCCTCCAGCCATAATGCGGGGTTCGTCTCCCCATTGTATTTGGTGATGCTGCTCGGGGGCCGGAATCGTCGGGGCACCGGAGCCCGCCGAATGGCAGGCCCAAAGGCCTTGGGCCCCGTCATAACCGGGGTTTGTCCTCCTCCGGATCGAATCGCCCTCCGCGCCGGGGCGTACCCGTGGTCCTCGGCTCGCGCCTTGGAGCGCGGTTTTGTTCCCGGCGACGGGCGGTCGGGTATCGCGTGCGTCGCGCGACTCGCCCATCCGCCGCCGAACCGACGGCGAGTTCCGGTTCCGCTTTGCTCGGCGGTTGGGTGGGCCGAATCCTTCGGTCCCCGGGGCCGGCTTGGCGTGTGGTAGGAGGCACCGGCCTCTTTCCGCCGCGCGGCGGAGCTCTGCTCACGCTCGGCCTGTTGGACGGCCGCTAAGTCCGGGAGGTTTCGACCTCCTCTTGGATCCTCCGCCGGTCCTCGTTGACCGGTTGCGGAAGCGCACGCATCGGTGTCGCGGCCGCAGCCACGTTCCGGCTGGGCCTCTCGTACTCGGGAACGAGGTGGTTCGCCTCGTCCGGGATCTTTCTTTGGGCTTCGCGCCCATGCCGGCGAGCGAGTTCGCGCTGCGCTCGGCGCCGCGCCACCTCGCACCCGAGGCGTTCGCGCTCCTCCTTCAACCGCCGCTCGATCTCCGCGACCTCGCGTCGGCGTCGGAGCAGCTGCTCTAGGTCGTCCTCCTCCCGGGGCTCGGGGCTTCCCGGAGGGGTTTGCTGTTGTGGCACCGCGGCGTGCGGCAGCTGTGCGTTCCCGACACCGCCGGTGTTTACCACCGCGGACGGCGGCGCTGCCCGGCCGGGAGCCCGGCGGCTGCCGGGGCCGCGCGGCCCATGTCGTTGACGCCGTCGGTGTCGCTGGTGTCCCCGGCCTCCATCATCATGCACTCCCGCGAGGGTGGTGGCTGCCGGTATCGGACCCGCTGCCGGGGTCCGTCATGCCCGCGAGCTCCCGCCGGCGGACACGGCGGGAAAGTGGTGTAGTGGCCGGGAGGTCGGCGAGAGAACGCGCGACGGGCTCCCGGCTCCGGTCACGATGAACTCCGGGCTCCCGAAGTTCACGAGGGCGCCCGAGTCCGATCGACGGTGTAGCTCGCCATCTTCAAGATCGTCGAACGCGTCGAGGTCCCCTTCCTGGCGCGCCAGCCGTCGGTGTTGTGAAACCGGCCGACAAGTAAATTTGTGTTTGGAGGGGATCGACGCTACTACTCGGATGGGCCTTGGATGATTTAGGAGAGCGTGGTTTATACTCGGTTCGGGCACTTGAAGCCCTACGTCCGGTTCGAGGATTGTTCGTGTTTCGCCTTGTGAAAAGAGCTACAAAGGAGGCGAGGGAGGAGGGTTGCTCCAAGCCTCTCGTTTGCAATGTGCTCTAGAGGTGTGTCGGATGAGTTCGATTAGCTCGATCCGTGGTCTCCCCTTTCTTGCGTGTGTGTGGGGTCCCTTTTATAGTCCAAGGGCCAGGCCACTTACGGGTGGGGTCGGAGTTACTACCTATCGTCCCAAGCGGGGTCGGGGCCGTCGTGCACTACCCCGCTCGCATGCGGGCCGCTTTGGGCGCTCCGGTCGTGCGGCGTACGGTTAGTCTTGATTGGTAGCGCCGGAGTCAATGCCACGCTCGTCACCGTGGCAGCCGTCCTGTCGCATGGCGGTCTCCATCCATCACTCCCGTTCATCATGGCTCCGGCAGAGATGGTGTTGACGCCTCCGTCTTGTCATCGTGCCGGGGGTGTCGGGCGACGCGTGAAGATGAGACAAGAGGAGCTGCGCGATCTCACCCAATCCCCGTGGATTGGTGAGTTCCCGAGCGGAGTTATGGCGATCCCTGTTCACCCGTGAGGCTTAAGCCATTTGCCTCCGAGTCGGGCGAGGCGGGGATCGCCGAGCCCGCCCGAGTCCCGAGTCGGGCGGGGCGGAAGTGGTGCACCCGCCCGACCCGGAGTCGGGCGAGGCGGAGGCCGCGGGCCCGGCTTTCGTAGCCTTCGTAGGCCTAGGCGGATGCTCGTTGGTCAGCCACGGGACGGATTACGGGCTATTGTCCCATCAATCGCCCGGCCTCCGTCCCGGTCCACGAGCCATCATGGGCTTGGTAATGATCACGCCGCTCTGCAGCCGAGCTAGCGCTAGCGTGCGGCGCTGCGGAACGGGACGGGTAGGTACTGCGCCGGTCACATCACGTCATGTTGGTGAAACGAGTTCCCGGGCGCTCGTAATTGCGCCTACCGGCCTGCCGCAACTCCTCCCCTATCCGGTGGGTGAGGTCGCTTCTCCGCGAAGCAAAGGCAAACGCGGCAGGGATTGCGGTCCCGCCCGACGCCGAGTCGGGCGAGGCGGAGATCGTGGGCCCGCCCGACCCAGGGTCGGACGAGGCGGAAGTCGTGGACTTCGCCCGACTCGGGGTCGGGCGAGGCGGAAGTTGTGGGCCTCGCCCGACTCGGGGTCGGGCGAGGCGGAAGTTGTGGACCTTGCCCGACTCGGGGTCGGGCGAGGCGAGGTTTCGGGCCCCACTCCCGTATCCTTTACGCGTACAAGACGGAGCTGTTAGCCGGATTAAGTACCCCGATTAGGGTTCCCTAATCTAGGTACCCGACAGAGCCTAATATTCATCTCCACAAGGTCTCTACGTGCGTTCGGTCCATCCTTTGTCTTACCGGGTAGGTCAAGTATAAGGCCGGTAGTGCTTGTCAAATACACCTTTCCCAATGTGCATCCGATCAAATGCATGAGTCACTTCCAATTCTTCCCGATGCACGAGATATCTCGTAGAATATAGAAAGCTTCTTATACGGCGTTGCAGCTTTTGAGTTTGCAACTCCCTTCACGGCCTTTCCAAATGTAGCTTTAATGTTTTTTGTCTTATCAAAGACATCCCTAGAGGTCCAACGTCGAGGTTCTTCGCCGGTCTCAATCGTACCATCAAATTGTTTGGCCATCCGTCGATACGGGTGGCTCCGATGTAAGAATCGACGATTTCGAGTGTACACTTGTCTTCTTGGATGATGGAAGATACACGTGTGATGTATCGTCAACACAAACAAAGCATGCCTCCTTTCCTTTCACCTGGCCCGAAAGCGCCCTTAACGCCAGGGAATCGATTACGGTCACGAAAATGATCGCTTTCAACGTGAAGTAGTCTCTTCGGTGCTCATCCCACATACGCACACCTTCCAACTATAGTTTCCGCATGTCTTCAAACAGTGGTTCCGGGAAGACATCTATGTCGTTCCCGGGTTCTTTCGGTCCGGATATAAGAATGGACAATAATATGTACTTCCTCTTGTGGCACAACCATGGGGGAGGTTGAACATTGTTAGCAGCAAAGGTCAAACGCTGCGAACGTTCCTCGTCATACCAAAAGGGTTCATTCCATCCGTACTCAATGCAAACCGTATATTTCTTGGCTCGTGCGAGAAGTCGTCACGGTGGTTACGATCGAAGTTTTTCCACTGGGTTCCATCCGATGGATGACTCAGCTTATTAGGGTCCCTCTTACGTGTATGCCATGTCATCGGTTCAGCATCTCTTGGGTTGGCAAATATCCGTCTTATGCGATCGACCATCGGTAGGTACCACATGACCAAGGCTGGAACCTTACTATCATCGTCGCTACCATTGACGATACTTGCTTTTCTTCCTCTTACTTGTCATTCTTTCCCCTCTTATTAGTTGTGTCTACATCATACTCCTCATTCGTCTTGTAACGACTTCGTTTGCACCTTGGGCATCTCACGAGGTCCTTGAACTTCTCCCCGGTATAATATACAATAATTTGGACATGCGTGGATTTTTTGCACACCCAGCGACATTGGAGATATCGGTCTCTTAGCATAGTACGTGTTTTTTGGTAACAAGTTTGGCTTTGACGGTGTATCCGAAAGAAGATCCAACAATTCATTGAAACCGGTATCCGACCACCCATGGATGGCCTTCGGTTTCATGAGTTCGAGAACTCGTACGTAACACAGTATTCTCTTTAGAACATCCCTTAGACTCCTCAAACAATAAATTCTTTGATGCCTTCTCTATCGTTGCAAAGTTATCAAGCCCTCTTGTTGTCCCTGCGTTGAGTAAAACTTACGGCTCAACATGACATAACAATTCCTCAACATCAAAATCAGTACATTGTTCTTCTTCGACATGAAAATCAAAAGTCTCGTCAACTTGGACAAACTGTTCTTCTTCAACTTCAATCGGCTGCAACTCAACTTCGACCGGCTCGTCTTCTCCATGCTTTGTCCACCTCGTATAATTCTCCAGGAAACCCCTCCTCACTAAGTCGATTTGATTACAGGTGTATCGGTCCTCAATTTTTGATTCTTGCAGTCCACGCATGGACAATATATTTCTTGTCTTCCTAGACGCTTAGCATGCTCGACTGACCCTCTTGAGAAATAGATCGACTTGACCTCGGAAATATGCACTTAATCTTGACTCTTCGTACATCCATGTTTTGTCCATCTAAACAAGCATTACGCGAATATTAACTATAATAAAATAATTACTAAATCAAATAATTACCAAGTATGAATATTAAGTATTTATAGAAAATATAAGGAAACTAATATATTGCATAACATAATGTGCTAGAATTAATAATTATTAAATATTACTAAATAATCTATTTACCATTATGAATATTATATATTTATAGAAAATATAAGGGAACTAATATATTGCATAAGACAATGTGCTATCATATATAAAAACCCACTATACAAATTATTATTAATTGACTCGAATCTTTTAATAATTAAAGCTGTGCTCTAGGGGTCTCTCTCAAGAGAGCATAAAGTAGATCTTAAATTGATTGACATGAAAAAGGCTTGTAAGACATGATTTTTTTATATGCAACACAAGCACATGATATATGAGTTTATACACAACTCAAACCAACAACAAACCTACAAACATGAAGGAATTTGACAAATCGAAATCAAAACCTAGGTCAAATGGTAATCCAAAATTCTCCATGATTACAACACTATAGCAACAAATAATACATGTGATGAGTTTCCCTTACCACGGAGAACAAATTTCTGCAAAAAAAACGAGATCAAAACCTTCCCCCTCGGTTTTCATTTTTTTGCTCAATTTTCGAGCCGCCACACTTGGACTGAGCTCCTGTTCTGTCCAAACGCGGCTTTTATATCTGTGCAAAACAATAGCCACGGTCCACTTCTTCAACCGTGGCTATAGAAGAAACTATAGCGACGGTTGGTGACGTGGACCGTGACTATTGGTGTAGGCCACTATAGCCACGGTTCACAAAGCCAACCGTGGCTATAGTGGCCTCTATAGCCACGGTCCAATGGCACGAGTAGCTCGCAACCAACTATAGCCACGGTCGATTTTGCTTGCCGTGGCTATAGGGTTTTGGGCTACGTGGCTACAATGAGTTATTGTTATAGTGTGTTGTTCATCATCTATGCTTGTCATGGGTGCTGATTGCTGGTTATTTGCTTATCAATGGCTAGTTACAATAGCTTCGAAAAGTCAAAACAGGGCTGGGGAAACGAAGGGACTCATTGGTGGCTTCGGTTTGTCAAAACGGCGAGTGGCGAGGGAAGGCGAGATGGCGGCGGCGGCGTTCTGCTGTGAGGAAGACCAAGCCATCTTGCCTACTGGGCTTCCTGGGCCGCAACCTTGCTGAGCACGAGTTGTCTGAGAAAGAAAAATAGGTGGCCCACCTGGTTTGAGGGAAAAAAAGAAAAGAGAAAAGGAGAGGGACATGATGAGCGTTGGGCTTATGGCACACTAGGTGGACTCGGCTGAAAAAAAAAACTAGATTTTAGTCAAAAAAGGTTTTAAGTGTTTCTTAGTTTTTTTCCAAGATTTAAATCACCAAATCAAAGCAATGGTTTAAATTATGGTTAGGGAAAAAATAAAATGCACATGATATGCAAAATGCAAACTAAATTAAATAAATTTAAGAAAATATTTTTATTCGTACAGGGCGGTGGACCGCGACAGGGTTTCTGGTCCACGGGTCCACCGCGGACAAGGATCATAACCCTTCGGGGCTTCTAATCCGAACCGTTGGTTTAGCATCGGATGGCCAGGATCGATCCGGCTGGGGTGGCAATGGGTAACGCGTGCCGGCGAGTGGCAGCAGCCATCGAAGCTCGCTAGAATCGACCGATCGGGCGCTCGGGTGTCCCAATCACCGTGCTGGTCTCACCTACCCGAAGAGCGAAGCATCATGGAGCTTACCGGGGTGGTTATGCGGGTGTGGATGCGGCGGAGTCGGCTGTCGACGACGAGGAGGCGGCCGGCGAGGTTCGATTGCGGCTGGCGGGTGGCTTGGTCGTGACTCGGCGTCCCATCATGCAGGTGGATGCGACGAATCGACGGGGTCCCGGCGTCTCCAATCGATGGGAGCCCGCCTGCCCGATGGAGGCGGCGGCCCTCGGGCGTGGGGTGCGAGGCGACGGTTTTCGGGAAAAAGGAACACATGGGAGTCGGTTTCTAGGTATTTGGCTTGGGGTTTGATATAAACATTTTCCTTTTTCTAGCTTCTATTTCCTAATAGCAAAAATAAAATCCATTTGATTTCTAAACGATTTTTGTAAATACACTTTCATCCAATAAAACTCTAATGCATCTATGCAGCATGAATGCATAAACAACATTTTTATAAATATTAAAATAATTCATTTAATTTAGAAAATAAAACCCTTAGCCTAGGATAAATTTTAGCACCCTGATAAAATAAGAAAAATTTTATTTTACTATAAAATTTGAAAATCAGGATGTTACAGCTTTCTTCTTTTGTGAGTCGCTTTAGCTTTATCTTGGGAGTCTACGGACCAGCTGGTTTTGCTCTTGTTAGTTACCCTTGTTTTCATTATTGATTTAGATGGCTTCGTGACTCCCCTACCTTGCAAAGTAAGAGGGTTTGTCGCACAGGGCCGTCTCGGGAGATATTTGGCAAAATGAACGTCATTGCACGTCACAATTTACGAAGACATTATAGGATACCCGAGTAGCATATTTTACATCCGATGTTCAAGTGCTTACAATACATAGAGTTCAAGTTTGAATTACAGTACAATAATTTACATGAGCGGAAGCGTAAAAGTGTTCTCGACGATACATAACTTAATAAGAACCATGTCAGCGCATAGACACAGCTCACTCCTGAGTCGGTGACGAGGGAACCGAATCTAGAGTCCACTCCTTGGGTTTCTCACCTTGCCACACAAACTTGCCACAGCAGTCACACTAATCGAGCAGTGGCATTCCTGAAAAACATTTAATCGACAAACCCCGAGTATCTAATATACTCCGCAAGTCTTACCCGACAAAATGGTTATAAAACCAACTCCCAATACGTAGGGGTTGACCGGGCTTGCTAGAATTAGCCAAAACAACACCTATGTCATTGTCTAATTTCATCTTTTAGCCATATTAAAAGGGTTATAACATAAGTATAAATTTAGTGAGCAATACTAGCAAGACATGGTTGCAATACAAAGATTAAATACTTCAAAACAGGAGGTATAACATCATTATTCACTTCCTTACTACGATGCAATCTGCTCGAGACAAGTGGTACTCAATCACCGCGAGGGACGGCGATATATATTGATTTACTTCCTGGAGGACAAACCCAAATACACAACATACGAATCATTTAAGAACATGTATGACCACCATTCACGAGATTATCATAGATATGAGCCGGCTCCACCCTCCGAGTGTATGTCCCCCTTGCGACCACGATACGTCGGGTCCAAGGCTTAAACCACACACCCTCCAACTTTCGACAAACCTGTTCATCCACCGTGACCGACACTTTGCGAAACGGAGGAGTTACCGTCCAACACTACGATTCTCAAGTTACATCGGTTTACCAACTCCCATATGAAGGTATGCATTTGGTACACAAGCTGAATACTAGCTCGCGGAGTCTCAACAAACGGTTCTCAACAAACACGCATGGGGCTATGGCGAACAAGGGCCAACCTTGTCACCGCATCCTACACATGCACTTCCGGTACGATCTCAATTCATAATCATGTGAGAGGTAACAATATTTGAAACGTATACCGAGAGGTGTCCAAACCACTCGATGTTGCTACCGATGACTCATTTAAGCATAGCCGTTCTAACAAAAAAGATTATAGTTATCCAAAGACCACATGCATAAAGGATCATAATGCAACTAGGCCGGGATCAACTCCTAAAAATAAATTCACAATACATAACATGTCCATGTGACAAGTAAAAACCGGAAACTTAACAACTTAGGTTATGCACCGGGGCTTGCCTTGGTTTTGATCGAAGTTAGAACTTTCGGTGTTGTTCAACTCAGTGGGATTATCCTCGTAGTTGTCTTCTTTGGTCCGGGTCCCTATATGAATGCGAGTGCATGGCGTGAGCATCGATGAATACATAGATATTTTGTAGTTCATGGAACTTTCTCAATAACTACCTACGATAATAATATGCTCATGATATGAACATGGTTATGCACAAAATCATGTGCTTTCTTATGGATGGAAAATTCTAATTAATGTCAAGGGGACAAAGTTCAAATTAGATAAAACATAGATAAAGCAACATATAAGTATATGCCTCGGGATTAAATAAAATATGACCATAGCCATAATGTAGTGTATGACATTGTTAGTGTGCTATATGACAATATGATCATAAGCATGATGCATCGAAGATAAATGCCCATAAGTTACTTGCTGCCATGCATATCAGTAAAGATCATGATAGATGTGGTGATGCATAAAATGTAGGACCCCGACGTAAAATTATGCATATAAGAATATGGCAATATGTGATGTAATCATTACGAGTTAGCTAATCTTAAATGGAACATAATGCTGCTACATCATGATTCATACATGATCTTTGTAAAGATATATAAAAGGATCATAGCAAGCATTACTAATAGGTGTGCGTAAGATATAAACTAACACATATAGTCAACATGACAATTATGTAAAGTAAAGCTTGATATGGAACTTATGTGGAATTAAGTAAAGAATGCCAATAAGCAACCCTATAGATGAATTATGTGGAATAACATAATATGCACATATTAAGCACCAGAAACAAATAAGAGATGAGTTTTGGACACATTTTCTAAATAAAACATTTGTAGGCAATTTTGTATACTACATAAGCAAATAAAGCTAAATATAGTAACAATATGTACGAATGCATAAAAACCATGCACCGGAGGGTCCAATATGTCATGTAAAGTGCATAAGTCAATTTTTGTGAATTTTACATTTTCCAAGAATTAAATATAGATTTTACAAGCTTAACAAGGTTCCATTTTAGTTTACATAAAAGTCTATTTCCTTGCAAAGTTCATATTTCAAGCTTTCTAAAAAGTCCTTATTTGCCTTTTTCTGAATTGCCTAGCGAAAGTTATGGATTTTATAAAATCTAACAAAGTTCACAGCTAATTACGAAAATGCCATCAGTTCAAAAAGACTACAATGCGAGCGCGGCCGGCCATCGCTGGAGATGGCGGCGCGGAAGGCAGTGCTCGTCGGAGGGGTGTCATGCGGTGGGGACCAGCGGGGCGCAAGAACGAATTTCAGGCGGCGGTCCTGCACGATAAGGGTTGACGTGCTCAGAGAAGTTTCGCAAGGATGATGACCACCTTCCAGCAGCACGGAATGAGCATGAGCTCACCTCATTGCAGGAATCGGCCATGGCGGTTGTCAGATGCAAGAACAGGGGAGAAACTCCGATTCTGGCCGGCTGGTCAGGAAAGAAAGGAACGGAGCGGCTCTGGCAGGTTTGGCGTGGAGTTGGGACACGTGTGGGTTTCTTTGCTGCTCCTGCAGGGGCTTGGAGCGTTGGATTGCAGGGAAAGCAAACTTGGCGGCGGCCACGGGCCTTAAATCGGTAGAGACGGCGAAGACTAGCACAGGAGGTCAAGCTGCGGCGATTGCTGACGCACTAGAGGAAAACGGCAGAAGCCACTTAACATACGGCATAAATTGTGCCGTGTGTTACACACGGCACAAAACACGCGGCACAAAAACGTGTATTTAGATAACATCGGGGAGGTGCTGTCGAAACTTTGTCTCTGACCGAAGTAGACCATAGAAACTAACCCCATCTACGCATCCTCAGGCTGTCCTAAAAACGTGGACAATTCGAAATATATACGGCCAAAGATATGCAAAGATCTGCATATCTCCAATCGTATCTCTTTCGAACGGGAGACGACTAACTAGGTTACGCGACCTACTAACATGAAGGAAAAGGTATTCATCTCTCACCTTGTGGTCCGGCGAAGAGACGAGTCGATGGCGGTGGAACCTTGACCCCTCTTCCTAGAACAGAAATGTCAACATCAGTTCAAACCAAATATAGCAAACTGATGAACTATTAGTACAAAATATTTAGAAAAATCAGACCAATCAACTAAGCCAAATTACCATGCAATAAGATACATGAACAACCAAACCAAATTAACGAATTTATCTTCTCACATTTGAACTAATAAACCCAATTGTTGGCTTCAAATATTAAAATAGATGAAACGGCTAAAAGCCTAGAAGATTTTCAAAATGTAAATGAAATGAACCCCCACACACGAGCACCTCGGCGGCGGAAGGGGAGGTCGGAGCCGCGGTGAAGGGGCGGGCGGCGATGGTGGCGCTAAGGCGCGATGTGCGGCGGGTGGAGGGCCCACGATGGAGGCGGCGTCGGGGATGGAGCGGTGATGCGGGGCACGGGCGTCGAGCTTGCCCGGGGAGGTGGGGGTGGCGACGGGGCGGCCGGAGCCGCGGTGAAGGGGCGGGCGGCGGTGTTGGCGCTCGAAGGTGGTGCCGCGGTGAGTGGTGATTGGTGAAGGAGAATCAGATCGGATCGGGATATTACCAAGTCCCTCGTTCCGTGCCGTGTGTCGGAGCAAATACACACGGCACACGGAGGGGTACACGACACACATTTAAATATTGTTTTTATGTTTTTTTCCAAATTATTTGTAACTTTTTGAAATATTTTCGATATAACTTCTTCAAATATATAATATGTGTCTTCATGAAGAAAATATAATATTTCATGTAATTTTTCTATAGATTTCAGTTTCAATCACTAAAACCCTATATTTTCAAAAAAAATTAAGAAAATTCAAACAAATCTAAAAAATATCCAAACTTTGCCATGACATATTTCATATGATGTGTGATCCACATAAAAAGTGTTGCCTTCAAAATTAAATTCAACCGTCTAATTGTTTTCAAATCATGTAGAATCCTTCTCATTACTAAGAAACTTCTTCGGAGATTTTTACATTTCTAAGCAACGTACGTGACAACTTGTACGAAACTTTTTCAACCTTCGAATATCACATCCATGCATGAAATAACGATGTTAGCACAAATATCATGATTTTTGGACTTTATTTGCATTTTTTTCAATTTAAACACCCTTGGACAACACGATATGCGCGATATTTCTTGTACAATATGAGTGACATTAACTCTTTATTGACCGTGTACAACCTCAAATTGGTCATGTGAACATGAATATAAAGTTTGTTTGCAACATATTTCAATAATTCAAACACTTCCAGTTCGAAATTTAATTTTCACGAGAAAATACTGATAACGAAATAAATGCACCAAATATACCAAAATTTCTAAAAAAATGCACAACTTTGTACCATGAGGTACCACAGATAGTCTCTATACAAAATAAAATAAAAGGAAAGAGAAAAGAGGTAAAAAAATTATTGTACCATGTGTCAAGGAAAACTCACGGCACAGATCTATATGTGCCGTGTGCCTAGCTCCTGGCACACTGCACAAATGATAACCCTGTCAAACCCTCCGACGGCGTGATCTGTGCCGTGTGCCCGCCGTTTGGCACACGGCACAATTACGCTTGTGCCGTGTGCTACTGCTGGGCACACGGCACAGTGGACTTTGTGCCGTGTGCCGAGCGGTGGCACACGGCACAAGCTTCTGTGCGGTGTGCTTTATCTGTGCCGTGTGTAGTATAGCTGGCACACGACATAGTAGCCTCTATGCCGTGTGCCCGATAAACTACACACGGCACATAGTATGGCACACGGCATATGACGCGTTTCCCGTAGTGACGTGTGGGAGGTGAGCAAGTCGGAGAACGACGGCGGCCTGCCTAACTGCACCCTGGGGGCATGGGCGCTGGCGGCGAGGAGCCGCTGCCAGTGGCCAGGCAGTGGCCCTGGCCACTGTGCTGCTACTGCTGCAAGTTTCCTCAAATTGACCAAAATGCCAATCTGTACCTTCACTGTTTTCTCTCCAAAGCAATAGTTCCAGGACGAATTTGGACAAGCCAATTTTTGGAAACAAATTCGGTGCGGCCGGGTCACATACGCTGGGTTGTGCAACCCCGATCCGATGATTGACACGTGGATGTTTGTGGACAATCGAAGGGAAATGTAGATGTGGCTTGTTTTTCGCAGGCGTAGCCTGGCTCGGCTCCTTTTTGTATTACCAATGCTCGGCTCGGCTCCAAGGTGACGCCCATGGCTCATTCGTCCTCTCTGATTGGTCACCACTGCCGTTGATTCCGCCCTTAATCTGCCATTGCCACCACCTATCAACCATCAATTGCTTTTTCTATTCCGTACTTCGTATGTGGAGAGGCTTATGGATCAGTTGCAGCTCGTGAAATGCTTCCTAGTCATCTAGGTCGTATGTTCAAGTTAAACGGTAATAAGTTGAGGATCGAGCCACCCGCCGGCGGGCTGCTCGTGCTCAAGTCCATCGGCAACATCTTTAGGCTAGAGCTTCTTGTCCCGATATGAGCTCTTCTTTCAATCATCTTGCTTGCTTTCCGGTGTTCAAAAAATTACAATTTGGTTCAGAAATAAACTAGGATATAAACATGCTCAGTTATCTCAAATTAGCTTTTGCAATTATGAGAGACTATGATTTGGACGTGGTTGGTAAGCAGTCAGCATACAACTCTATCCGCCTAAGTGCCTTAAAGAGAATGGCAAAGGCAAGCATTGTGAATTGTCACCTGTAACCAGAAGGAAACGCTTGGCCAGACATCATCACCCACGACCAAAAGGAGGAGAGCACCGTAAACAACCGAAGCTAGGGAGAAAGGGTGCCCACGCGGTATCAAAAGGCACGCACTTGGTGGACTGCTGCCACGGGCGGAGGCACCATCGCTGCCTTCGGGAGGAGGAGCGCAGAGCGTTGCCCAGTCCGAATTCTAGATTGCTTTTTCTTTTTTCCGCATGCTCGATGACAACGAATAGAGCCTGAGCCTCTTGGGGGCCGATGCTATGCGGCAGGAGCAAGCCTCCTCTGCAGCCATCCGATCCCCACGTGTCACGAATCAGTGCAGGGTCGCACAAGAAACGTATGCGACCCGGTCGCACGGAATTTGTTTCCCAATTTTTGTGCATTCTCAGAAAAATATTTCGAACACTTTTTGTTATTGGCCAAAGTTACAGTTCTGCTCACAAAAATTCTTAAAATGCCATTATCAAAGTCTGTTTTTTCTGCCTCAAGGTCATTATTATGGGGATTTGTGCCATAGCAAAAATTATGGAAAAATATCCCACGATTATCTTTTGATATCCTCTTCAAGAATATGCAAAAATATTGGCGTACTTCTGTTGGAAAAGTTGAGGTTTGGCAAGGCTACGTTTAAATCTATTTGAATTCAAATTCAAAACCCTAGCTTCTCAGCTTGCTCCCTAATCACTTTGAGATTTGGAAAATTGCAAATTAAGTGTAATTCCACTGTTCACATACCCTTTGTGGCATGGCATGTCACAACTTCGATCGGGCGCCGCGACGACTTGACCGAACAAGGTACGGTTGCCGGCGAGGTCAACACCTGGGTCGTTCTCCCTGAGGAGTGGAAGCTTTGCACTGTGCTCTTCGAAACCACTCTCTCATAGGAGGAGCATGGGCAACGATGATGACATCTCTAGTGACCCTGCTGGCAACGGCGATCAGAGCGAGCCGGCCGCTGAGGACGACGGCAATGAAAACGATGGCAGCGAAGCTTCTGCTGACGTCGATGATGCTAGCGCCGGTGGTGGCGCGAATACTTCGCGCCGCCAATGCCACAAACCGGCCAAGACCATCAACCTAAGACATTCCGTTGTTGATGACTGACAAGCTCGCAAAGGAGCTGGTGGATGCAGGTTTCATCCAGGAATATCAGCTCCCCATTGGCGATGTAGAGTTTCTTCCTAGCCCGAACGAAGCAGTGGTGTTTCTCTACTACATCATGGAAGGCCTGGTTATCCCATGCCACCGGTTCGTGCAGACCATCCTGGATCATTACCAAATTCAACTGCACGAGCTCACGCCTAGCGCGTCTGCTCACCTAAGCAAGTTCATCTATGGCATGGTCAGCTATTGTGGTGACCTCAACATCGAGGTCTTCGTCTGCCACTTCATGCTGCACAATCAACAGCGCCACCTTAAGGTCGATGGCGTGCAGCATGACTGCAGCTATGCGTCATTTATCTTCACGCCGCTCCGCAATGAGAATAAAGGCGTCATGCACCAGAGCATGAACAAGTGGAGCGAGAGGTGGCACTGCTACTGGTTCTACACCAAGGTTCCGGGCGTGGAGGTGGCGGAGTCCGGGGAGGTGAAGACCGTGGACGCCCTCGCCTCTCGCCTCGTGCCTTCTAATCCCGTTACGATTCCTAATTCTGAGAGGCATGGGCACAATGCGGGCGAAGACATCTACTACTCCGCCTACCACACCACTAGCAGCCGTGACCTGGTGGATGAATTTCGAGCTGCGGTTGTTCGCCCCTCAGCGGCAGCTTTGGAATCGGGAATGATAGGCTGACCTCGATCAACTTTAAGGTCAATGGAATCAAAGGGGCAATCCGCTACCGAAAGTTTGATGTTGACCAACAGAAGGATAAGCCAGTGGCTGATGTGGACTAGGGTCCCGATCTTTCGAAAGGTTCTGATAAACAACGATTTGGCGCACGCTTGGCACAAATCGATCCGGCTTCCGAACAACACGTTCCAAACCCCGCAATCGCAGCACCACGTCTCCTCTGGTTAGCAACCGTGAAAGCACGATTGACCTCGCCAAGAAAGCTAATCCTTGCTGTGAATCGAAGAACACAAGCAAGAACAAGATAGAAGCAAAAAAATTGCAAATATATGATTAAACTCACGAGTTGGGGTCTCACAAACCGACAAAACGGTGAAACTGTTCTTGATAGAATAATCTAAGCGAAACCAAAACCCTAAGGAAGGGGCGGCGGCTGCTTATGAGGTCCCTAGGGTCGTCCATGCTCCCCTGGACGCAGCCCTAAGTGGACTGAAGAAAATACACGGCCCAAAGGCCAAAAGACGGTGGTGTAACACCGGTACAGATTCTGGACGTCTTTTTATTTCGGTAATTTCTGATGACTCGGGAGGAATTTGGATATTGTGCCGAGCCAATCGAAAAGGTTATCAAATTATCTTTCCATCCATATAAAGAACGTCCTAAACAGACTTTGTATGCGACCGGTGCAGGCTGTTTCTGGACTCCGAAATAGACTCGAAGTCGACTTTGTTTGGCCTCCAACTTGACATGGACGCCCTTGCTGACCCTCCACTCCTCCAACCTCCTCCTTAATCATATTATCATCATCTTCATGGTCCCTAACAATAATTAACTCATTAGGTAATAATATATTCTCAAATATAAATAAAGAGATCATTAGGAACATGCTCACCCATAAATTAAATTGTCGTGCTCTAGTTTTTGTCTTTGAATTATGTATGTGTATTGGAGGAGTGTTGGTTATATCCGATGACGTGATGTCCTCATCGGAGGCCTTCCTCGGGGATGTGGAACAACGGGCGGAGCTTTACTGTGGTCGTTACTCCGCAGACGAGCACGAGGTTGTTGTTTCTCTTACAACCAGGAGGGGCCATTTCAATCATGTACTTTCTTATCCGAGGATTCGTTATCCGCCCCACAAGGTGCCGCGGGAGGGCGAAGGCGAATCTGGCACTGCCACAGGTAAGAAAAGGAAACATGGCTCCAGTGGTGGCGCGAACTCCAAGTCTCGTCAACGGAAAGGCCTACTTCCCTTGGCTATAGACTCCAGCTTTTCTGTGGCTGCTACATTGCGGCTGGCCACGCGACGTCCCTCTACTCCCGGGCATTGGTCGGTGCTATTGCACGACCCGCTATCTGAGCCTCTTCCACTTTGAAGAAGAGGACCGCTAGGAAACTTATAACCGAAAGCCACGGTGGCTCTCGTACCCCAGCTCAAGATGAGGTTTTCTCATTTGGCTCTCTTTTAATCAAGATTCTCTTCGTTACAGGCTTCTTACATGCGTTCGTTCTGTAGAGAACCCTAGCGATTCCAATCCGATGGTAGCTCCTGAGGTTGTTAGTCAGGAGCATGTTCATTTGTTGCATTCTGCTTTTCCATTGTTGTATCTTTTCTTCGTCACCTCAAACATTTCGTTTTCAGCAGTCGTTCCTTACTCTGCCGCCCTCGCTGGTCCCGGGAAGCAGACTGGTCCCGTCGCCTTTTCTTTTCGTGCGTCTCTTTTAGAGCTGCCTGATGCTTCGCAGGTCATAGAGCTGTGGAGTGTTTTCCGCAAGGCTCAAGACGTCGTTGTCGCACTATCCGACCGAGTATCGCGCTAGGCGGAGGTGGCCGCAAGACTCGCCGCTTCAAAAGAGGCCAACGCCTGGATGGAGGCGGAGGTGGCGCGACTGAAGGAGGCCGTGAAGGGTGACAAGAAGGCGTTGATTGCCGTGAATGAGACAGTCGAGTCCACTTGCTCCCCCGTGTGCGTGCGGAGGAGAAACTCAAGGCCACAGAAAACAGGTGAGCGCATTTATCGAGCAGTCTTGTTCGCCGCGGGCATTTCTTCGCTCGAGAAGGGGCAAAGGTTAGTTCTTCAACTGGCTGAATGCTCAGCTGCCAGCCATGCCTCGCGTTATCGAGAAGAGGTGCAATTTTGTTTCGCTTTTAACGCCGAGGCGGCCCTGAACCTTGTTGAGAAACGGGGTTGCGAGCACGCCGGTGCTTTGGCCGACACAGAGACCGCTGCCATCGGCCCAAACTCTCGCGAAGACACAAGCGATGCGGTCCAGTAAGCGGCGCGACTGGTTATGACGGAGTATTGGGTCACGCATGGACGGGAAGTTGCGCGCGAGGATGCCGTGGCTCGACTGAACTCGATGAGCACTCTCTGCTCGCTTTTAACCAGGCTTTGTTTTCTTGTACTTGTTTCGAATTCTCAACTGCTCCCTAGCCCCTATAGCTCCTCGCGTCCCGGAAAGCCGAAGCTATTAGACGAGGCAGAGAGGAGGACTAGCCGACCGAGCTGCCTTCGTTTCGTGATCGCAAGTCACAGCCTTCGCCCACTCGGTCGAGCTCCGAGGAAGAGCTGGATTAGATAAGATGTCTTAGTTTCGCAGCTTCGTCCGCTCTTTATGTAAAGACGGTATTTCATGATGACTTTTAACCTACACAAGGATCAGATAGCGATGTCTCTATTTTATTTCGGGCGTTGGACCTCCCTAACGATTCCTTTCGAGGTGACGGCGCAGCCTCGAGCTCTGATGTTGACTTAAGTTAGCTCGAAGCCATGGATAGAGCTCGTGACCGGGTCGATAGTTTATCGGGAGGAGGCAAAGCAACGTCTCTGGGCCCTCACGCTCCCAGGGCTGCCATGCGAAAGGTGGGCGCGAAACGTGCAGCCGGTGAATTCAGCATCGCCACCGAAACCTCTTCGTCCCGCGGCGCAGCTCCGGGAGGGGCGCCTAGCTTCCCGTCTCAAGTAGGTTCGACATACATAGATCTTTATGACGACATCGCAGGTGATAGCCTTGCGGGTCACTCCACTTGCCCCGAATCATTCGAGCGGGACTAGTGGTAGATTGTAAAACCCCTGTTTTTCAAGCCGAGTGTTATCATTAAAATGGAACAGGAATAAAATCTCACAAGGTTGTGTTTGTTGCTTTACATCGCATGGCTTAGCCTCGAAGATGGATAAATTTGAGCCTCGCGCTGGGCTTCATATCATGCCTCTAGCTTGGCAACGAGATCACCCGAGGGTTATCCGGATTGTTCTGAGCGGTACCGCTCTTTGTAACCTCGAGGTGACCTTGCCGACTTCTGGAGAATTGCTAGTGTTTGATATGCTAAGGGTCAGTGTAAACTAACGAATTTTTTTCGAGATCGGCCCAGTACTTCGTCTACTGCTCCTTTGGAGGACGTGAGCATTAAAGTTGAAGTTCTAGAATGCGATCCGACGGATATGTTTTTTTGCCTACGATACTCCGCTTCATGAAGGGGATAAGATTGGCTCATACATTGAGATTTTTTTATCAATCATGTAATTCGGGCCTTGTTCGGTCGCTTTCTAGAACTGAATGCTCATGAGTTGTGCTGCTTGGTTTTGTGTAGTCTATTGCACTTAAAATGCCTTTCTTTTGCGAGCCGCTTTGGCGTGGAGCCTTTTAATCAAGTTATCGTATAAAACTCCACTCCCCGCTTTAGCCGCTGGGGGCGAAGTGAACTTACTTCGAACGAAAAACGTGAGCCCCTTTGTGGCGTACGCTGCATTTTGTTTAAGGAAAATGCCGTCCCCCTCCTCTTAGTGGTTAGGGGCAAAGTGAACTTACATCGAACGAAAAAGGTGAGCCCCTTTGTGTCCTACCGTTTTGTTTTGTTTAAAGAAAATGCCACTCCCCCTCTTTGTCATTAGGGGCGAAGTGAACTTACTTCGAATAAAAAACGCGAGCCCCTTTGCTGCGTAATGCTTTGTTTTGCTTAAAGAAAATTCAAGTCCCCATCTTAGTCGTTAGGGGCGAAGTGAACTTACTTCGACCGAAAAACATGAGCCCCTTTACGGCTTAACGCTTCGTTTTGCTTAAAGAAAACACCGATGTGGATGCCGTGGTGGGAGACGCCATCGCTCTTCAGGCAGGGCATTGGATCTGAGCTCCATGGAGGTCAAATTAAATGGCGCCCAAGTTTTCACGTCGCTAGTCCACAACAGAGCCGGGGCTACAATGAGCTTTGAGTTTGGTGGACGCGACAGCTTTACAAACAAATCAGCTCGTCCACGACAGAGCTGAATCTTCCAGTCATTCCCGTTCTCACTCGGAACAGTCTGCAAGGGCCCGGTCTGAAGGAGCATCTTCCGGAGGAAGACTTGGACCTCCACATACACCGATCGCGGATGAGCACGAACGGGCTCCGGACCAAGATTTACGCATTCCGCTTAATGGTAATTGTGATGCTCGTAACGTGATAATCGATCGTCATGCAGAAAGGGCGGAAGAATGCAGGAGACGAGAAGAAGATGAGCGACAACGGACCGATCATGTTGACGATCGTCCGCGAGATTTCAAGCATTCTGAAAATTTTGTGGATTTCAAGCATTTTAAAAATTGCACAACTTTAAATATAGACCTCGGATTTGAACGATTCAAGATGTTGTGAATAGCTTGAGACTTGTACTTTAAAATGAATGACATGAACACATATGTTTATCTGGCAAAAATGAATGTTTGAGCAACCTCAAGTTGCTATCACGACCACGCAGCTTAACAGGATTGAATTTTGAAAATTGCATAACTTTCATATCCTGGATCCAAAATACTTGAACAAACACTCCTTGGAAAGTAGAGGATGTGTACTTTGCCATGGTAGCATAATACAAGTAATTTCTGGGGGAAAAAATAAAAGATACGAGTACTTCAAAGTGCTAATCCGTTAAGGGCCGTGGCAACTTTGCAGGTTGGAAATTAAATAACTTTTGACATACAAATCAAAATGAGGCAAATGAACATCCGTTGTGATCCCTGGAAAACGTACCTTACATGACCCTACTTGGTTCACCCAAGTTATATAGAAAAAATTTGAATTTAAGGCTCCTTAAGAAGGCCTCCCGTTAAGCCTGAAACCAGACTTAACCAAAACGAAATTTGTGAAAATCAACCAAATTCAAAATTGACATTCTTCTTCTTCTGGCATGATTAGCATTTCTGCACATATTCCTGGTACATTTGAATCATGTTTGTATTTTTGGGCAAGAACAGTCATATAGTATGTAAGTTTAATCGTAGAAAATCCACATGAAATGTTAATTGCTTATGGTGCTCAATGTATAAAGAAATAATAAAACTTCTCCTAAGAAAATGTTGTGTCAACCTATTGTTGGATGATTAGTAGTAAAAGTCATAACCCTGATATAGGTTAAGATGTGCTTGAAAATAAAATTTCCTGAATCTTGTCTATTAATATTTTGTTAGATGCACGATTGTAGTATGGCAGCCACCTAACCATGTGATTGTTTCCATTTTGCCCATGTCAACAATTAATCCTGCCCTAATTTCTTGATCACAAATTAAACATGTATATTTTTGCTAAATGATAATTGTTACTTCTAATTAGAAGGTTGTCCCCATGAAATAAACCACATGTCTCATCGTCATGACAACATCATCTTACCCCATGAGCATGTTTATTTATGCAAACATTTCATTGCATTTTGTTATTGAGAAAGTTCGATGAACTATGTAATAATGAATTCGCTCATGCTCATGCACTGCATTTGCATTCACATAGGAACCCCGACCGGAACCGAAGATCAAGGAGGGCACCAGCTGGAAGTGAGTGAGTTCGAGTGTGCTAACTGCGAACCCAACCAAGGCAAGCCCCGGAGCATAATCCTATGTTTTTAAATTTCTATTTTATTTCACTTAAGTAACGTATGTATTGTGCATTTACGTTCAGGAGTTGATCGGAACCTAGTTGCATTAAATCCCTGTTCCCGTGGTTTTTGGTTAGATATAATCCTGTTCGCTAGATGCTATGCTTAATAAATTCATTGGTAGAAACACCGAGTGATTTGGAGATCACCCGGTCTAGGGATGGATTATGGTTACCCTCACATGAATAATTGGAGACCGTACGGGGAAGTGCATGTGTAGGATGCGCCGACAAGGTTGGCCCTTGTGCGCCATAGCCTTGTACGTGTCGGTCAAGGACCGTTCGTCGTGACTCCGCGAGCAAGTATTGAGTTGTGTACCAAATGCATACCTTCGTATGGGAGTTGGTAAACCGATGTACCTTGAGAGTCGTAGTGTTGGACGGTCTCTCCACCCTTTGTGCAAAGTGTTGGTCACGGTGGATGCACGGGTTTCGAGTAGATGGAGGGTGTGTTATTACCCTTGTACCCGACGCTATCGTGGCTGCATGCGGAATGCACACTCGGAGGGCGAACCCGGCTCATATCTATGGTAATCTTCTGAAAGGTGGCCATACGTGTTCTTAAATGATACGTATGTCATGCATTATATATCGCCGTCCCTCGCGGTGATGAGTACCACTTGTCTCGAGCAGATTGCTTCGTAGTAATAAAGTGAAGATAAAATGAAGCTTGCTGTTTTTATGGAAATAAATTATGGATTGCAACTATGTTTGTTAGAAATGCTCATTGAATTTATGTTTATGCCTCCACCCTCTTAATTTGGCTAAAACATGAAAAGTTTAAATTATATAGTTGTTGTTTTCCGCAAATGTCACTAATCCAGGTCAAGCCCCCTGCATGCTAGTGTCGGTTCTTAGAACCATTTTTGACGGGTAAGCCTCGCGGAGTAAATTTATTTTTTCAGGAATCCCGCAGCCAGATTACTCGTGATTGCTGCGGGAAGTTTGTGTGTCAAAGTGAGGAACCTTAGGAGTGGACCGTGGAGTGGATTCCCGCTTCACCGACTCAAGAGTGAGGGCACGCCATATGGGCTGGTGTGGTTCTCCTATCTAAGTTGTATATATGTATCTTCGAGATGTTTACGCTTCCGCAAATGTTCATTAAGTAATGTAAATTCGGCAATTGCACTCTATGGTATTGTATTCGAATTTAAATCTATGTATTGTAATAACTACTTTATTTAATGTAAAAGTTGCTACTCGAACACTTTATATGATTATGTAATCGGTGAATGTATCGTTAATGTATGTGCAATGTACGTTCGCTTCGTCGAATGTCTCCGGTATGATCATGTTCGATAATCCCTCTTGCTTTGCAAGGTAGTGGTGTCACGAATTGGTTGGCCTCGGGCTATCTTCGAGGTACCGCCTCCCGGTGGGCGAGGTGGAACTGCGGCCTAAGACGGACGAGGTGGTCGTCTTTAGAGACTACTTCGTCGCGGGGTTGGTGATCCCTTTCCACCGCTTCGTGCAGGCTGTCTTGGAGCGCTAAGGCATCCAGCTACACGAGCTGTCCCCGACCACCTTCGCTCATTTGAGCAAATCTATCCGGGCTGTGGTGAGCTACGGAGGCGTCCTCGACATTGAGGTGTTCGCCCCTCACTTCGTGTTGCACAATCAGCAGCGCCATATTGTCATTAACGGTGCGGAGTATGATTGCGGTGTGGGTCGCCGACCTTCACGCCCGCCGGAACGAGAACAAAGGCATCCTGCATCGAAGCATGAACAAGTGGAGCCGGAACTGGCACCAATACTGGTTCTACGCGAATGTCACACCCGGTTTTATTGACCAAAACCGAATGCATCCGTATGCGTGCCCGGGAACAAGTTTTCACGCACACAGGACAAATTGATGTGATAAAAGAACAATGTCTTTGTTAAATTGAATACTTACATCGATATTGTCTCGGAGGACTAAATACAAATATACGCTAGCGGAAGACTCCATAACACCACAAGCAATCGACCGGGGATTCGCACGCCTAGACCTTTCTCATCGGTGGTCTTCTCCATCTTCGGAGCAGTAGTAGTTGGTAGCAAAAAGGAAATAGCAAGAGTGAGTACATGTCGTACTCAGCAAGTGTGGGAATATATGACATGTAAGCTGAATGAAAGGAAGGCTAACACATGGTTTGCAATAGAAGCACCTATACTAGTCAAGTTAATTAAACAACCTATTTACTATGTAATAGATGAACCAATAGGCTACCGAACTCTGTCAACCACTGCAAGCTACCCTACTTGCATCAAACCACACCTACGAGGTTACCCCGCTCGTAGCAAACCACACTACAGGTTACCCCGCCCGTAGCCAACCACACTACAAGTTACCCCGCTTGTAGCAAACTTACGAGTTACTCCACCCGTCCATGCCCTCTAGTTCTCGTGAGGATCAAGTCCGTTCGTGACCCCGAACACGGCTGTTATAACAGTTTTACACTCTGCAGAGGTGGCACAACTTTACCCACAGGTCGGTGATTTCATCACCCGTCGGTGACTAAAACCTCCATTATACCGAGCACACTTCCTTAGGTGTGAGGCCAAGAGATCACCGCAAGGTCTTCCAAAGGACTTCCCAGCTTGCAAAATGCCCATGCTAAGGTTTCACCGCCGTAAAAGTGACGGATCACCCGGAGGCCCCCTCTTGCACCGTGGCTTCAAGTACTCTTCCTTTCCTCGCCCGAATTCAGAAGACACCTTCTTCCTTCATCCTTCCTCGACGTCCGCAAAGCGGGAAGTTACCTTGGTACTAAACCTTACGTACCCATTATCAGCCCCGTGCTTTGTGCGGAAGTCCTCGGTTGCCGCTCCAAGAACCGGTCCTTATGATCCCAAACAGGTACCACCACACCCAACAGTGTGCACCGGCACCATCATCGACAATCCTCCTGTCGGGATCACCTAAGTTCCATGTTGCTAAAAAGCATTACCAGTTTTTGATCATTATGTTAAAGTGGATACTTAATCAAGATTAAGATTTAGTTCAGTTGTAAACCGCATTATGAGCATGCTAAGCAATGACGTACCCATACTATAACACTACACCCAAAACCAAGGCGACAAGGAAATAGTATGGAACAAGGTATGACACAATAGGATTCAAAATAATTGCAATGCATTAAAAGTGAATTCAGATAGTAAAGAAAGTAGGCGCAATGTGCATCAAGGACACTTGCCTGTTTCCCTTTGTCTGCTGCTCATGTCTTCAAGTCTTGATCTTGAGGTCTTCGGAAAGTACGTTCTTCTATTTAACGTCACACTAATACAAAACATGCAAGAAACAAGCATACAAGCAACTAAGAAACAGTACACCAAACAATACCTAATGACTATGAAAACAATACTAATAAAGTACACGTCGCTACGATCTCGTGAGCGTAAGAATCGACTTAATCGGAGTTACTGAGCGAAAAGTTATGAGTATTTAAAGATCTTGGGTTTAAAACGTAAAACGACAACTTAAGGACCATTTTGTAAATATGAAAAGTTCAATAGCTAGAGTGCTAAAAAGTTTAAGGTCCAAAAATATATGTTTATAAAATACCAAGGTTCATATTGCAAAAGAACATGATTTAATGTGGTTTGAGAAAACAGAGGCGAAACGTAATTTAATAACAGGTTAGGGGTGTTTTTGTGAAAAGACCATAATTAAAACATTGTAATAGATATGGCTTAAGCACTTAAAAATAGTTTAACAATTAACTGAAAGCTTTAATGAAAAAGGTTAGGTCGAAAACAGAATCGAAACGAAGGCTAGGGTGGCTTACATGAAATAAAGGACATAAACGTAATTAACTATAGACTTAGGGGGCTAGCATGTAAATTTACCTAGTCACAAAATATACGTTCATAAAATTAACAAACTACAAGGGCTAATTTGCAAATTTTATATAGCATGCGGCAAGGATTAAAACAGAATTTAAATAAACCCTATGGTTGGATTTTATAAATAGAAGGATCTATCGTTAATTTACAAAACTATAAGGGCCTATTTATAAAATAGCAATATCGAGGACCTATCCGTAATTTTCAAAAAGTATTGGGAATGTAAAGTTCAGGACTGAAATATAATTTATGAAAAACCTAGGGTTATTTTTGTAAATATGCAGGACCTAAACATAATTAAAAATAAGTTCAGGGGTTTATTTGTAAAAATACCATTTAATCGAAACCGGGGGCTTAAACGTAATTAAAACTAAAACTAAGGGTGTTTATGTAAAAACGAGAGGGTGTAGTTGTGATTAAATAAACGTTAGGGGCTAACTTGTAAAGCTGCCGATTTATCGGATTTAAACGAATTCAATTAATTTAGAAAATCGTGGACCGGGTCTATGGCGGTGGTGGACCGCGGCAAGGTCTCTGGTCCATGGGTCCACCGTGGACCAGGACTCATACCCCTTCGGGGTTCTAATCGGACCGTTGGTTCCGGATCTTACGGCCAAGATTTCTCCGGCGGGTCGGGTCGCCGGCGAGCGAACGGGTGCTGCTGGCGCGCCATTGGAGCTCGCCGGAGTTGGTCGCTAGGGCGGTCCGATGCGCAATTTTCAATGGGACAGGGGGAATTGGAGAGGGGATCGAGTCGAACCTCACCAAGGGGTCGCGCAGAGCGCAGGCGGCGGAGACGGCTCACGGCGGTGAGGTGTACGCGGCTAGCTCCGACGCCGCCATGGAGGCTTTCCGGTGAGGGAGCTTCAACGAGAACCGGTCCGGCGGGGAGGTGCGGCCCTGCGGTCGATGTCAAGGCGACTAACACGTCCGGGACGGCTTAGTTGCGGCGGCCGTCGAGGTCGACCGGCGGCGGTGATCGAGCGACGGTGATCGAGCGGCGGAAAAGAACGCGCGGGTTGCGGAGCACGCAGATTCATAGGCGGCCGGGACTTCCCGTGGCGTGACGCGCACGTCGAGGTTGGCCGGGGCGGCTAGGGTTTCGGTTGCGGCGCGGGCCCGAGCTTAGGCGGACTGCGGGGCTGGGGCCGGGATCGCGGTTTGAGTCGGGCAGGAGTCGGGCACTAGGGAGTTTTGGCCCAAGTGGCTCGGGTTTTGTTCTTTTCTTTTTATTGTTTTCTTTTATACTTTCTAATTCTAAAGCCAATAAATTGGAAATAAATTCTATTCGAATTTTCAAATGAAATATTCACACAAATAAGACCAGATGTAACTAGTCAACATGCATGCATTTCGGACAAAATATAGTCTATATTAATTAATTAAATTTAGAAAATAATTAGCTTTTGCATAAAAGGGTTTATAAATTGTCTTTTTAAAGCCAATCTTTTATCAACTAAAGACAAACATTTTAGATGTTTGGAAATACCTTGGAGCCAAAACAGAATAAAATACTTTAAATAAAAATAAATATTATTTCATAAATTCTTTTATAAACCCCATGTATTGATAAAAGAACTAGTTTTCATAGATCTGTTACATTTATTAAGCAAACTATAAATCAGATTAAAGTATTTTTCAAAGCAAAATTTTTTATAAATCAAACTTTAATTAGTTTTGGAAATAACTCCTTTTTCTCACATCAAATGATAAAGCTCTCATTTTGTTTTCAAAGTGAAATACCTTGCATAAAATAATGCCTTTTCAAAAAAACTTATTTTCATAAATAACATATAATTGTTCAATACTTTATTTTCATAAATCATTGTCTTAAAATAGGTTACCTTCATAAATCAAAAGTATTTCTTAAATAAATGTTTCTATAGATCAAACTTTATTTATCTTTAAAAAAATACGCTTTGGTTCACATAAAATGATAGCATGTTTCTCTTTTTCTTACAAAGGGAAAATACCTTGTGTAAAATATTGTGTTCCAAAATAACATAAATTCGTAAATCAAATATGTATTTTTCAATAAGTCATTTTCATAATCCAAAACAAATCATATGTTCTTTTGGGAAAATTCAATATTGAAACTTTAGAATCAAAATAATTGTTTGAGTTTAAAAGATAACTCTTCCTCTTAAAGAAGAAAGAAAGAGAAATATATTTATAATATTATCCTTAGATAATATTTAAATATGCTTTAAATTTTTTAAAATTTTGTGAATTTCATGCAAAACCCAGAATTTGAAATTCCGGGGTGTTACAAGGCTACCCTCTTAACAGGAATCTCGTCCGGAGATTCGACGCGGTTAGCAAGGAAAGGGTAAGGTGGGCGATCTTTTCTAACGAAGTTCTAGGGCTTCACACTAGATTGTTCCCGTTCATCGTGACTCTTCCAACACCCAAGGGTCTCATATCCATAAGTCCTACTCTCCTCGTATATGGCACTTTTCCTCGGTTCCATTACGAAAGGTTGATGTTGATCTTTATCCTGTAATTACCCGTAGTCTTCAAAGAACTAAGACATTACCATTCCGTACTCTCCAAAGTAAATATCACTTAATTGTACAAACTCATTGTCCGGATAACATTGTTTAAACGACTCGACGACCATAATACTTGGAAAAATTTAAACAAACTACCGACAAAACACTATTGCCCTCTCGATCGTAAATCCATTGATCAGCCTGGATTTGCACTTCTTCGTGGATGGGAATTCTTGACTTGTCTCTTGTTGCACATGTTGGAACCTCTTGGACTACGATGACACATCTGTCGCGGGAGTTGACGGCGTCGTGTTGTGGTTGCTATCGATATTCCCTTTTGTTGGTTCTTGGGACACTCATTAGCATAGTGTCCTTCCTCTTCGCGACGGTAACAAATCCCATGCTTCGGGATGACTTAAGCTTTATCGATTCTTTAGGCTTCACACTCGAGCTGAGGAGATTCGGGGTGTATTCCGGAGGTTGAGGGGCGATCATTTAGTGCACAACGGCTCATTGCGTGACTAAGCGTTTCGGTTTCCACCTGCCTCATGAACAACCAATATCCAAGTTCCGATGGAGTAAGTTTTCTCATTGGACACTTATCGGCGTAATGACCGTATTGCTCGCAATCGAAACACATTACATCCTTCCTTGGGCAAGTCTCGAAGTAATGACCACATTTACCACATAGTGAGCATTGACTTCCTCCAACTACGGGCCTTCGAAAATATCCATTGAAATCACCATTTTGGAAACTCATCTCCCTTGAGGTTTGATGCGGCATCGTAGGCTTACTCCGGGTGACTTGAAGAAAACATGGGCGACCACGGCGTCTACAAGCAATAGCAAGCTTCACGGACTCTAGAGTTCTTGTAGTGTCTGATCCGAAGTGTCACATCCCAAAATTTCACTTTCGTAATGTGAACCGCTTTCTAGCGAAATCCCTTATTTTTCCCAAAAATAAAATCAAATTATTTGAATTTATTGATTTATCAAGGACTTGTTTTATTTTGTGAAAGTGTTTACTTAACACATGCATTTGAAAATGATTTAATGAACGAATATAATTGATTTATGAAAATAATCTATTTTATGAAAAATGACGTATGGAAATGCTTTGGATTTGTGAAAATGGCTCATTGTATAATTTCCTTTAATTTATGAGGAATAAGTAGACGTTACAAAATACTTTAGAAAAGAATTGATTTAATTATTTTTTGGTTTAAAGTAATGTTTATTTAGTAACAAGGAGTTTTTAGTTTCAAAGTGTTTTTAATTAAACAAAAAAGGGGGTTTAATTATCTTTGATTAAATTCATTTGGAAATAGCTTATTTTCACGTTATATTACCGAATATAAATTAGGTTATATAATTAATGTAATATTCTGTTGCATTCATGCTGAATAGTATACATTAGAATTTATGTTGTGACAAATCTATTTAAAATTATGATTAGAATTCGATTTGGTTTGGGATAGAAATTGGAAATGAGAAATAGAAAAAAACAAAAAAAAAGAACAAGCCGACCACCGTGGGCCAATTCTTACTACAGGCCCAACGCTTTTCCCTCTCTCTCCCTCACCCACGCACCAGCCCTCGAGGCCCGCCCGCAGCCTCGCCGGCCCAGCCCGCACCGCGCCCACCCCCAACCCTAGCTCGCCGCCACCGCGTCCCGCACGCCGCCGATGTCGCCTCGGCGTGCGCGCCCAACGCTAGGGCTCCGTGCCTACAAAAGGAAAGCCCCGGAGCCGCTCCCCCTTTCCCTCATCCCGCCGCCGCCCGCACGAGCACATAGCCGCCATGCGCCATAGTCGCCGCCGCCTCCTCCCCGACGTGCTCGCCGTCTCCGCCGCCTCCACCGTCGCGCGAACCCCGGACGAGCTTCCCGTGGCACGCCGCCTTGATCGGACCCAACGCGACGACGAACGATAGCCCGACGAGGACGAGCGGGATCGCCGGACGCCTCCCCGCCGCCTCGCCGCCGCGAGCCCGTCTCCGGCCGCCTCCGCCCACGCGACCCCTCCGGTGAGACCGCGGTGAACCCCTCTCCATTTCCTCTCTCTCCCCACGTTGAATCGGCCACCGGAGCGCCGCCATGGCCAACTCCGGCGAGCCCGCCCATGGCGCCACCGCGCGCTCCTCGCTGCCGGCAGCCGCTCCGGCCGGATCTTCCCTACGCCGTCCGATCTAAAACCAACGACCGAGATTAGATCCCATCCAACCGGTATGGTCCCGGTCCACCGTGGACCTATGGATCGCGGGTCCACGGAGCCCATGCACCCGGCTCATGGTTTTTATATTTATTTTAAATTGTTTAATCCTGGTAAATTGGTAGTTTTACAAATACGCCCCGAGGTTATTTAAATCACGTCAAGGCCCTCTCGTTCTTACAAAAGCAACCCTACGTTTGGTATTATTTCTGTTGCACCTCGGTTAGGCCATTTTTGCATATTAGCCCCCGTAGTCCGTTAATTTTACGTGCGCAAGTTTCTGTCTATAGGTAAAGTTATGTGCTAACCCTCGTAGTCTATAGTTAATTACGAATAGGTCCTTAATTTAATAAAATAAGCTATAGGCTTTATTTTAATTCTGTTTTGACCCTACTCTTTTGCAATATACTTCATATTTCATTTATAAATTGATTTTTAAGCCCATGAACTATTTTATAGTAATGTTTCAGCCATAGGACCTTTTTACATAAACACCCCCGCCCTAAACCTACGTAACTTTTCGCTCCTAGCTCCGATTAGGGCGATTCTCGCGCTCACGGAATCGTAGCGACGCATACTTTCTTTTAGTAATGCTTTTATACTCTTTTTTTGTATGGTGTATTGTTCTGTTTCTTAGTTTTTTTGTGTGTTTATTTGCATGCTTGATTGACGCGACATAATTAGAAGACGATCGAAGCACGGGATTCGAAGAGCAAGAGTCAAAGATATAATCAGGAGCAAAGGGAGAAAGAGGCAAGTGTCCTTGACGCATCTTGCACCTATTTCCTCTTCTATCGGCACATGCTTGCATTGTTGTGATAAATATGAATCCTAAGTGTCATGTCTTGTTCCATACTTGTCCTTGTCGCCTGGGTGGTATTAGTTGTAGACCTGGGTAGACTCATGCTTAGCTTGCTTTAATTGGGTTTAAGACATGCTAAATGTTAATGTTGTTAATGATCCAGTTGAACATAATGATCATTGTTGCTTGTTAATTATTGAACATTGATTTTGGTGACGGGTGGGGGAACTATGGCTGGGGTGTACCGGTAGTTCCATGGAATGCTATCACCCGAATCATAAGGACCGGTTCGTGGAGCGACCATCCATGTTAAACCGTACAACCACGAGCCAAGTATGGGCGCGACTTCGCGTAGTATGCGGTGGAGACCGATCAAGTACGCGCGATGCGAGAGGGGGCTATGGCTGGTGTTATACCGGTAGTCCCAGCGGAGGTGTGGTGAGGAGATAGGGTCTCACAACCATCCGGCTCAAGGGATGGAAGCTACCCGATGACGGGTGTACACGTCGGGAGAGTGGAAATCCTAGTGGGCGCGTACAAAGCCGGAGGAACCCGTGAACCGCCTTGGAAGTGATCTCCCGGCCACACACCGACGGAAGTGTGTAAGTGCTTGGCCGACACGGGCATAATGGAGATTTTTAGTCTACCCGGCAATAGGGAATGGAATCACTTTCTCGTGGTGAATTGTGTACAACCTCTCGCAGAGTGAAAATCGTCATGATAGCCATGCTCACGGTCAAGAGCGGCATGGACCCTCACACGGATTAGAGGGATGGTAATGATTTGGATGCATGGTTCTCGGGAAGGAGACATGCGTGGTTTGGATAATTGATGGATCTCTAGAGTTACATCATATAGTAAATAGCCTGCTTAATTAATAAACTAGACATAGGTGCTTCTATGCCTTAAACCCTGTGTTAGCCTTTCTTGATCGGCCAATCATGTCATACTTTCCCCCACTTGCTGAGTAAGTAATGTACTCATACGTTTGTTGCCTCTCTTTTTGCATCATGCCACAATTCAGAAGTGAAGGCTGAAGGTACATCATTTGAGGAGACGATGAAGTGACGGTCTAGGTCTCGCGGTCTTCCGGTCGACTTCTGTGGGAGCTGAAGGACGCAAACGCTTAGTTTAATTTTCGCTGCAATGTAAACTTGTACTTTAGACCTACTGGTCCTTGATGTAAATATTTAATGAATTAATAAATATATTGTTCTTTTATCACATAATTTGTCCTGTCGCGTGAAAACTTGATCCCGGGCACGCATACGGATGAATCCGATTTCTGTTATTGAAATCGGGTGTGACAAGATGGTATCGGAGCAATATCGACCGCCGGACGCAAGCCTAGATAGAATGACCATGTCGTAGGTTCTATTTTCAAAACTAGTATTCTTAATATTTTATTTATACAAAATTTTTCTATACCCTTGCAGATCTTTTTCTCACGTTCTCCCGTCGATTGAACAAAACTTATTTCTCTCATCTTATCTTTTCCAAATTTTAGCTCGGCAGATCTAGTCCGGAAGATTTGAGGGATTGGTTCTACTTGGATTGAGGTTTGAGAAGTTGAAGCTTAAGGATCCTTACCCTCGTGCCAACATGAAGACCTTCGGAAGAATGAAAACTTAGGAGCCTCCATTCCCATAGTAGCCACGTTAGTGACGATGCTTGTAGGTGTTGCTTGCATTGCTTGTGGTGTGCCTTGTTCGATTTGGATCTTTGATTGTCCGTTAGTGTGTTGCAAAGCGCTCGGCTTTGTTATTGCATAGATAAGTTTGCCTTGGTTTGGGTAATCGTCCTCGCTATTCATGGTTCTCCTCTTTTTCCTCAATCTCATTCTTTATCCTTTGTGCTCATGCAAAGCCAAATCTATTTTTCTCGGATGGAGGACACAAGAATCGCAACCCTTGTTGGCAACAAGTATTGATGATAAGAACAACATTCAAGACAGTTCACCCGGCACCTTATCGGTTACAAACAAGAGGGGCAAGATTGGAATCTTCCCACGGAAAAGGTCGTGATCAACTTCGAGAACAAACAAGCCACTGCGAAGGTATTAGCCATGGAAGTGGAAGGTACGTCAACGAACAAGATGAAGCACCGATCAAAAGATGCTACGTGGGTCTTGAATAAACACCCCAAGCGCAATGAAGTTCATGAAGCTTGCTATCGCTGTAAACGTCGTAGTCACTCATGTTTCCTTCAGAGCCACCCAAAGTGAACATATGGCGCAACATCAACCCTCGAGAGAGATGATTTTCAACATTGGTGATTTCAATGGAATTTTAACAAGGCCTAAATTTGGAGTAAATCAATGCACCCTTTGCGGTCAACGGGGTCACTACTTCGAGACTTGCCCAAAGAAGGATACGAGTGTGTTACAACTGTGAACAATATGGTCATTTCTCTAATCGATGTCCGATGAGAAGACTTACCGCATCGTAGCTCGGATCTTGGCTGTTCATGAGACAGTGGAAACAGAAACGGTTAGTCGCGCAATGAGTTGTTGTTCACTAGAGGATCACCCTTCAAATCCCGAACTCAACAACGATTCCCCTCGGTTTGGAGAGAAGCATAAAGAATCATTTAAAGCTCAGGGTGTCCCAAAGTGTGTGGTTTGCTATAGATGCAAGGAGACAGAACATTATGCTAATTGATGTCCCAAGTCCAATGAGAGGAAACATCCATGATGACCCAACATGACGTCATCAAGTCGGACAACTAAAATTGTGAATCATGGTCCACGAGATTCTAGTACGTGCAACAAGAAACAAGTCATAATTCCTTCCATGAATAAGTTAATTCAGATGATTCAATCATTGTACTGATTATGATCGTTGCAAATAAAGCATTGTCATTGGCTTATTTAACTTTCTCGCGTGATGTTTGTCTAACTTTCTCAACCATGTTATGAAGGCAGAGAGTCATGTTGTAAAGATAATGAGACTGTACGATTAAGAGGTACTTACTTTGGGAAAAATGAAATGGGGATGATTTATATCGTTGAAGGTTATGTATATTTGAAAGGTAGAGATCACCACCAACCACAATCAGGGGAACTTTAAGAAACACGTTATGTACCAGGAAGTAAAGTTTATGGAATTAAAGACCATCCAACGTTGGAAGAGTAGCAAGGAACATATACCATCCATCCGTAGTGAGAAGTCCAAGATCACGAAACGAAAAACCACCCACCTTAGCCATTTCTTGCTAGCTACGCCGAATCTCGAGGGCGAGATTCCTGTTAAGGGGTAGATATTGTCACATCCCAAAATTTCACTTTCGGAATGTGAACCGTTTTCTAGCGAAATCCCTTATTTTTCCCTGAAAAATCAAATTATTTGAATTTATAGATTTATCAAGGACTTGTTTTATTTTGTGAAAGTGTTTACTTAACACATGCATTTGAAAATGATTTAATGAATGAATATAATTGATTTATGAAAATAATTTATTTTATGAAAAATGACATATGGAAATGCTTTGGATTTGTGAAAATGGCTCATTGTATAATTACCTTTAATTTACGAGGAATAAGTAGACTTTACAAAATACTTGAAAAAGAATTGATTTAATTATTTTTTTGGTTTAACGTAATGTTTATTTAGTAACAAGGAGTTTTTAGTTTCAAAGTGTTTTTAATTAAACAAAAAAAGGGGGTTTAATTATCTTTGATTAAATTGATTTGGAAATAGCTTATTTTCACGCTATTTTACCTAATATAAATTAGGTTATATAATTAATGTAATTTTCTCGTTGCATTCATGCTGAATAGTATACATTAGAATTTATGGTGTGACAAATCTATTTAAAAATATGATTAGAATTCGATTTGGTTTGGGATAGAAATTGGAAATGAGAAATAGAAAAAAAAACAAAAAAAAAGAAAAAGCCGACCACCGTGGGCCAATTCTTCCTACAGGCCCAACGCTTTTCCCACTCTCTCCCTCACCCACGCACCGGCCCTCGAGGCCCGCCCTGCAGCCCGCCGGCCCGGCCCGCACCGCGCCCACCCCCAACCCTAGCTCGCTGCCACCGCGTCCCGCACGCCGCCGATGTCGAATCGGCGGCGCGCGCAACCCTAGGGCTTCGTGCCTACAAAAGGCAAGCCCCGAGCCGCTCCCCCCTTTCCCTCATCCCGCCGCCGCCCGCACGAGCACATAGCCGCCGTGCGCCATTGTCGCCGCCGCCTCCTCCCCGACGTGTCTGCCGTCTCCGGCCGCCTCCACCGTCGCGCGAACCCCGGACGAGCTTCCCGTGGCACGCCGCCTCCATCGGACCCGACACGACGACGAACGACGGCCCGACGAGGACGAGCGGGATCGCCGGACGCCTCCGCCGCCGCCTCACCGCCGCGAGCCCGTCTCCGGTTGCCTTCGCCCCACGCGACCCCTCCGGTGAGACCGCGGTGACCCCCTCTCCATTTCCTCTCTCTCCCCGCGTTGAATCGGCCACCGGAGCGCCGCCATGGCCAACTCCGGCGAGCTCGCCCATGGCGCCACCACGCTCTCCTCGGCTGCCGGCAGCCGCCTCGGCCGGATCTTCCCTACGCCGTCCGATCTAAAACCAACGACCGAGATTAGATCCCATCCAACCGGTATGGTCCTGGTCCACCGTGGACCTATGGACCGCGGGTCCACGGAGCCCATGCACCCGGCTCATGGTTTTTATATTATTTTAAATTGTTTAATCCTCGGTAAATTGGTAGTTTGACAAATACTCCCCGAGGTTTATTTAAATCACGTCTAGGCCCTCTGTTCTTACAAAAGCAACCCTAGGATTGGTATTATTTCTATTTTAGTCCCTGTTGCACCTCGGTTAGGCCATTTTTGCATATTAGCCCCTGTAGTCTGTTAATTTTACGTGCACAAGTTTCTGTCTATAGGTAAAATTATGTGCTAACCCTCGTAGTCTATAGTTAATTACGAATAGGTCCTTAATTTAATAAAATAAGCTATAGGCTTTATTTTAATTCTGTTTTGACCCTACTCTTTTGCAAAATACTTCATATTTCATTTATAAATTGATTTTTAAGCCCCTGAACTATTTTGTATTAATGTTTCAGCCATAGGACCTTTTTACATAAACACCCCTACCCTTTTCTAAAATTACGTTTTAGCCCCTATTTACTCAAATAACAATATATCCTGTATTTTTACATAAACAACCCTAGTGTTTTATAGAATTACATTTTAGCCCTTATACTTTTACACTTTAATCCCTAAACTTTTCCGTATTTACAAAATAGTCTCTACGTTGGTTGTTTTTGCGTTTTAGCCCCGAAACCCCAAACCTACGTATCTTTTCGCTCATAGCTCCGATTAGGGCGATTCTTGCGCTCACGGAATCATAGCGACGCGTACATTCTTTTAGTAATGCTTTTATAGTCTTTTTTTTGTATGGTGTATTGTTCTGTTTCTTAGTTTTTCTGTGTGTTTATTTGCATGCTTGATTGACGCGACATAATTAGAAGACGATCGAAGCACGGGATTCGAAGGGCAAGAGTCGAAGATATAATCAAGAGCAAAGGGAGAAAGAGGCAAGTGTCCTTGATGCATCTTGCACCTATTTCCTCTTCTATCCGCACATGCTTGCATTCGTTGTGATAAATATGAATCCTAAGTGCCATGTCTTGTTCCATACTTGTCCTTGTCGCCTGGGTGGTATTAGTTGTAGACTTGGGTAGACTCATGCTTGGCTTGCTTTAATTGGGTTTAAGACATGCTAAATGTTAATCTTGTTAATGATCCAGTTGAACATAATGATCATGGTTGCTTGTTAATTATTGAACATTGAATTTGGTGACGGGTAGAGGAACCATGGTTGGAGTGTACCGGTAGTTCCATGGAATGCTATCACCCGAATCATAAGGACCGGTTCGTCGAGCGACCATTCATGTTAAACCGTACAACCACGAGCCAAGTATGGGCGCGGCTTGGCGTAGTATGCGGTGGAGACCGATCGAGTACGCGCGATGGAGAGGGGCCTATGGCTTGTGTTATACCGGTAGTCCCAGGGGAGGTGTGGTGAGGAGACAAGGTCTCACAACCATCCGGCTCAAGGGAAGGAAGCTACCCGATGACGGGTGTACATGTCGGGTGAGTGGAAATCCTAGTGGGCGCGTACAAAGCTGGAGGAACCCGTGAACCGCCTTGGAAGTGATCTCCTGGCCACACACCGAAGGAAGTGTGTAAGTGCTTGGCCGGTACGGGCATAATGGAGATTTTTAGTCCACCGGCAACAGGGGATGGAATCACTTTCTCGTGGTGAATTGTGTACAACCTCTGCAGAGTGAAAAGCTGTCATGACAGCCGTGCTCATGGTCAAGAGCGGCATGGACCCTCACGCGGATTAGAGGGATGGTAATGATTTGGATGCATGGTTCTCGGGAAGGAGACATGCGTGGTTTGGATAATTGATGGATCTCCGGAGTTACATCACATAGTAAATAGCCTCGCTTAATTAATGAACTAGACATTGGTGCTTCTATGCCTTAAACCCTGTGTTAGCCTTTCTTGATCGGCCAATCATGTCATACTTTCCCCCACTTGCTTGAGTACGTAATGTACTCATACGTTTGTTGCCTCTCTTTTTGCATCATGCCATAATTCGAAGTGAAGGCTGAAGGTACATCATTCGAGGAGACGATGAAGTGGTGGTCTAGGTCTGCGGTCTTCCGGACGACTTCCTGTGGGAGTCGAAGAACGCCAACGCTTAGTTTAATTTTCGCTGCAATGTAAACTTGTACTTTAGACCTACGGGTCCTTGATGTAAATATTTAATGAATTAATAAAGATATTTTTCTTTTATCACATAATTTGTCCTGTCGCGTGAAAACTTGATCCCGGGCGAGGCATACGGATGAATCCGATTTCGGTTATTGAAATCGGGTGTGACATGAAGTTTAAGTACCGTTATCCGATATGAGCTTCCTCCACTTTCTTGCATTACTTTCTACGTCCATGGTTAACACCTCCGAAGTGATCCGTTGGTCGTTAGAAACTGGTCGTGACCTCTTCATTGGGAAATTACCAATCTTGTTGTTCTCGCTTGGAGCTAGCGAGTAGGGGATGAAGCTGTTACGGATGGTGTTCTCCTCGGAATGAATGCTACCATCAACGGTTCTAATTCTTGGGTTCATCATCCGAGAAAGTCAATTCGATTGGGCATAAGAGGAGAGAATAGAGAATGGGGTTCGAAAAGGAAGAAAAAAATGAGGAATAGCAAAACTAATACCCATTAATGCAAAACAATAGATGTAGTGACAAAGCTGAAAGCTTTGCAATACACCTTCGGACAATCAAAGATCCAACTCAACACAAGACACACCACAAATCAAATACTTAACCTAAATTGTACAACGACTCGACGTTACGCTAAACGTTTAACTCGCTAAACAACAGTACTACTAATCCTCCTCATCTTGGTTTGGAACAACGTAGGGCTGGGGAGCGCGACTTGCAATCTTGGTAGAGGTGATTCAGGCGCCTCTTCTTCAAAGTCTTCATCTAAGGACAACTCCAAATCTTCGGATAGACAACGCTTCGGCTTGCGGTTGATCCTCATAGCCTCGGTGTACTTCTCATGCCAAAAGTCCACTTCTTTTACATTCTCATCCAACTCTTTCGTGAGCACCTTGGCGAGAGCCACTTGCTTCTTAAGCTTCCAATTTCCTTGTTCCTCCACTGGGTCTACGTGGATGTACGTGGATCCGCTTGCTCGTTGAGGGAAGTGAGCATACTCTGTCTCTTCCAAATAAGCACGGGACATCGAGCGAGTAACGAGGATGGCTCGGCGAGCGAGCATCACGAATTCCAGCGAAGAAACTCTTCCTTGGGGCAATGGCTTTGTGAGTCCTCTAAATCTCATGAGTTCCTTCAACGAGGCTCTCATGCATAGATGAGCACATGGACGTCCCAATGTGGCACCGATCCTTCAATGACTTCTCGAGCTCCAAAGTACTTTGGTGACTTCACGTATCCTATTTCTTGCAGCATCTCCCAAAGCATGTTAGGAAGTCTTCCAGCATTTAGTCCATCACTCTCAAACTCACGAACCTCATGATATGGTAGTGGAACTTCCATCATTTCTTGTTCCATTGCTTCCTCGTCATGGCTATGGGTGATCTCGGGAGCATGGTGAATGAGATGGCCGAAACCGCATTTGCGATCAACGGTCTTGGCTAGGGCCAACTATAAAATGTTTGGAACAAAATAGAGTTAACAAAATGAGACAAAAAGCAAGAAATTGTCCGAGCAAGGAATGACACTAGAGCAAGAGAATCCTAAGAAAGAACTTGTAGGCAAGAAGTGTAGACTTTTTCCAACATAGTTTTTATTTCAAAACAAAATACTCCTAGAGGCGACCATTCTTCCTAAACCTGCATCCTACGGTCGACACGGCGTACGTCCTATGGTCGACACGGCTGCGATACCACTTTGTCACACCTGGTTTTAATGACCAAAACCGAATGCATCCGTATGCGTGCACGGGAACAAGTTTTCACGCACACGGGACAAATTGATGTGATAAAAGGACAATGTCTTTGTTAAATTGAATACTTACATCGATATTGCCTCAAAGGACTAAATACAAATATACGCTAGCAGAAGACTCCATAACACCACGAGGCAATCGGTCGGGGATTCGCACGCCTAGACCTTTCTCATCGGTGGTCTTCTCCATCTTCCGAGCAGCGGTGGTTGGTAGCAAAAAGGAAATAGCAAGAGTGAGTACATGTCGTACTCGGCAAGTGTGGGAATATATGACATGTATGCTGAATGAAAGGAAGGCTAACACATGGTTTGCAATAGAAGCACCTATACTAGTCAAGTTAATTAAACAACCTATTTACTATGTAATAGATGAACCAACAGAGCTACCCAACTCTGTCAACCACTGCAAGCTACCCTACTTGCAGCAAACCAAACCTACGAGGTTACCCCGCCTGTAGTAAACCACACTACGAGGTTACCCCGCCTGTAGCCAACCACACTACAAGTTACCCCGCTTGTAGCAAACTTACGAGTTACTCCACCCGTCCATGCCCTCTAGTTCTCGTGAGGATCAAGTCCGTTCGTGAATGTCAACACGGCTGTTATAACGGTTTTACACTCTGCAGAGGTGGCACAACTTTACCCACGGGTCGGTGATTTCATCACCCGTCGGTGACTAAAACCTCCACTATACCAGCACACTTCCTTAGGTGTGAGGCCAAGAGATCACCGCAACGTCTTTCAAAGGACATCCCAGCTTGCAAAACGCCCATGCTAAGGTTTCACCGCCGTAAAAGTGACGGATCACCCGGAGGCCCCTCTTGCACCGTGGCTTCAAGTACTCTGCCTTTCCTCGCCCGAATCCGGAAGACACCTTCTTCCTTCATCCTTCCTCGACGTCCGCAAAGCCGGGAAGTTACCTTGGTACTAAACCTTACCTACCCATTATCGACCCTGTGCTTTGTGTGGAAATCCTCGGTTGCCGCTCCAAGAACCGGTCCTTATGATCCCAAACAGGTACCACCACACCCAAAAGTGTGCACCGGCACCATCATCGACAATCCTCCTGTCGGGATCACCTAAGTTCCATGTTGCTAAAAAGCATTACCGGTTTTTGATCATTATGTTGAAGTGGATACTTAATCAAGATTAGGATTTAGTTCAGTTGTAAACCCGATTATGAGCATGCTAAGCAATGACGTACCCATACTATAACACTACACCCAAAACCAAGGCGACAAGGAAATAGTATGGAACAAGGTATGACAAAATAGGATTCAAAATAAATGCAATGCATTAAAAGTGAATTCAGATAGTAAAGAAATTAGGCGCAATGTGCATCAAGGACACTTGCTCGTTTCTCTTTGTTGCTGCTCATGTCTTCAAGTCTTGCCCTTGAGGTCTTCGGAAAGTACGTTCTTCTATTTAACGTCACACCGATACAAATCATGCAAGAAACAAGCATACAGGCAACTAAGAAACAGTACACCAAACAATACCTAATGACTATGAAAACAATACTAATAAAGTACACGTTGCTACGATCTCGTGAGCATAAGAATCGACTTAATCGGAGTTACGAGCGAAAAGTTAGGAGTATTTAAAGATCTAGGGTTTAAAACGTAAATACGGCAACTTAAGGACCATTTTGTAAATATGGAAAAGTTCAATAGCTAGAGTGCTAAAAAGGTTAAGGTCTAAAAATATATTTTTATAAAATACCAAGGTTCATTTTGCAAAAGAACATGATTTAATGTGGTTTGAGAAAACGAGGGCAAAAACGTAATTGAATAAAAGGTTAGGGGTGTTTTTGTGAAAAGACCATAATTAAAACATTGTAATAAATATGGCTTAAGGACTTAAAAATAGTTTAACAATTAACTGAAAGCTTTAATGAAAAAGGTTAGGTCGAAAACAGAACTAAAACGAAGGCCAGGGTGGCATACATTAAATAAAGGACATAAACGTAATTAACTATAGACTTAGGGGGATTGCATGTAAATTTACCTAGTCATAAAATATACGTTCGTAAAATTAACAAACTACAAGGGCTAATTTGCAAATTTTATATTCCTAGCTTGCGGCAAGGATTAAACCCTATGGTTGGATTTTATAAATAGAAGGATCTAATCGTTAATTTACAAAACTATAAGGGCCTATTTATAAAATAGCCAGGTCGGGGCCTATGTATAAAGTATTTTTCAAAGCAAAATCTTTTATAAATCAAACTTTAATTAGTTTTGGAAATAACTCCTTTTTCTCACATCAAATGATAAAGCTCTCATTTTGTTTTCAAAGTGAAATACCTTGCATAAAATAATGCCATTTGAAATAAACTTATTTTCACAAATAACACATAATTGTTCAATACTTTATTTTCATAAATCATTGTCTTAAAATAGATTACCTTCATAAATCAAAAGTACTTCTTAAATAAATGTTTCTATAGATCAAACTTTATTTATCTTTAAAAAATACGCTTTGGTTCACATAAAATGATAGCATGTTTCTCTTTTTCTTACAAAGGGAAAATACCTTGTGTAAAATATTGTGTTGCAAACTAACATAAATTCGTAAATCAAATATGTATTTTTCAATAAGTCATTTTCATAATCCAAAACAAATCATATGTTCTTTTGGGAAAATTCATTATTGAAACATTAGAATCAAAATAATTGTTTGAGTTTAAAAGATAACTCTTCCTCTTAAAGAAGAAGGAAATATATTTATAATATTATCCTTTTGGTAATATTGAAATATGCTTTATAACGTCTAAAAATTTTGTGAATTACATGCAAAACCCAGAATTTGAAATTCAGGCTGTTACAGTCGAAGGTGCTCGGTGTCGTGGAGACGAGCGAAGCCGGTGAGGCCAGGATGGTCTATCCTCTTGCTTCGCGCGTGGCGCCCTCGGAGCCGATCCGGGCTCCTAACTTCGAGAGCAGCGGGCACGAGACGGGCGAGGCCGTCTTCCACAAGGCGTACCATACCCCCAGCAGCCACGACTTGGTGGAGGAGTTCTACACCGCTAGCGTCCACCCCTTGAGGGTCGAGTTCGGGATTGGCAACGATCGGTTGTCTTCGCTCGATCTCGAGCTCGCGGGGGTCAAGGGGCGATCATTTGCCCGGTTTTTACCTCGCTCGTGAAAAGGCCAAGGCGGGGTCCTTCGTCTCGTGACATCGACTAGCGGACGAACCTTTTGTGTGGCACTTACTCGACGGATGACCACAAGCTCATTCTTGAGTGCACCACCTCAAAGGGCCGGTTCAACCGTTGGCGCCGCGGGATTCCGTATCCTCCCCGCGAAGCGCCTCGGCCTAGGGCCGGCGTAGGGACCTCTGCCGGTAGGGAAGGAAGCGGAGGCGAGCTCAAGGCGCGGGAGACCTCCAAATCTCGCCGCCGAAGGGGCTGTTGCCCGTCGGCATCACCCCGAGTTCCTCTCCCGTCCGAGAGGCGACTCCTTCAACCGATTAGCGATCGAAGGGCGCCGCCCTTCGAACAAGGCATTCCGGCTGGTCACGAGGCACGACGTGCTCGGATGACCCTCTACCTACTCCGGACGGGGGAGGGGGGAGGAGAAGAAGAAGAAGGTGACGAAGAGACCCCGCGTCGAGGTCCGTGGCGGGCAACGCCCGCCGAGAGGTGAGGACCGTTGTTTCGACGCCAAATGTTGTTTCTTGCATTCTAGATTCCTTTAGATTTGAATTCTATTTACTTTTTGTCATAGATTCGGTTCCCGGTGCTCCTACCGTTGCGCCCACGAGCGGCGCTGCTGGGGATGTCCCGCGAGCACCTGACGCTGTACCGATGGCGTCTCGTGTAAGTCGAGGTGACTCTCTTTTCACCCCTTCGACCTTTCTTTTTGTGTCGAAGCGATCTTTGACGGTACTTCGATAATTTTTGTAGTTGATGCTCGCTCCTCTAGTGCTGATGCCGTGCTCGGAAACAAATTGTTTTCGTAGGTCCTTCATTCGAGGCTCCCTCAAAGGGGCGGTCCGAGAACGAGCTGATCGCGGAGTTATGGAGCGCGCTCGGGTGGAGCCAGGAGTTGGCTTCGGCATTGACGAGCCAATTGACGCGCCGCCTATCGCGCCGTGCGGAGTTGGCTATGGAACCGGTGGCGGTCAAGGAGGCTAATTCTCTCCTTGAGTTCGAGGTTGTGCGGTCCGGGCGGAGAATGAGCAATCCGCCGGCCATCTTCGCGCGCTGGTTGCAGCGAAGGAGTCTGTCGTGGCCGCTCGCTCGGAGCGGGATCGGGCCCGGCCGAGCTTCGGAAAATTCAGGCCAAGGCCTAGGAGCTGAAGGAGATCCTCGATCGCCGCGATGAGTTCTTCGTCCGGAAGACCGCGCTTGCTAGCACGGGCCTAGTGACGGCGATGGAGAGTGTGGGGGCGATCGTCCCTCCCTTCGCTCCGGCCGCCGAGGAAGGCCACGAGCGGCCCTTCTTTCGCTGGTTGATGGGGGCCATCGATGTCGTGCCCGGGGTGCTCGACCGAGGCTGCAAGATCGCTATGACATATTGTGTGGAGCCGGGCTTCAACTTGCTCAAGCAACAGTCTTGCAGCCAAGTTCGCGGCTTAGCCGAGCCTCGGTCCCAAGAAAATGCCGGTGCGGCTGTGAAGGTGGCTGCCGGGTGGGTCCTTTGGGAGTATTGGGTCGCGCACGGCAAGCGGCAGCGCTCGAAGATATGAGGGCGCGCCACTTAGGGGTAAGTTTTTTTTGGATGTGGTGTCTATCTTCTCTTTGCTTTGCGGGACTCGGAGCCGGCAAAGGAGGAGTCCGAGGAGGAAGAAGAGGAGGAGGAGGAAGAAGCGGAGGAAACGGAGGTCGGGGCGAAGGAGATAGAAGACCCTGCTTCGCCACTTGTTGGCGGTAGTGGCACGGAGCCTCCTTATACGGGAGCCGGATCTAGCCGAGAGGTCTAGGAGCTAATAGAACGACACTTTGCCCCCTCGTCTTTATTTTTGCTTTTCTGTACTCCGCGCTTTATCGCGCACAAACGATTTTTGTAAATTAATATTTTTAACCTGCGCAGGAATCGAAAGCGATGCTTCGCTTAATATTGGGATTGGGTCTTCCCAGCGACTCGTTGCGGAGTGATGGCGTGGCTTCGAGCTCCGAAGTCGACTTAGGTTATTTTGAGGCGCTAGACGGAATGAGCGGCGAATCGGGCCACGAGGCGAGAGACGAAGTCAATTTCGGAGCAGGAGCTTATGGGAGCGTCCCTTCGCTTAGGGTCACTACCACACCGACGCACTCGTAGCGGCGGGCCAAATGGGCCTGTACCAACCGTCGTTAATATTTGAATACTGCAAAAAAATTAAATTACAAGTACACAAGAAATACAACAAATCTCGAACATAGGCTTATATTAATCACAATTCATTGACATCTCAAAACATTCACATGTATTCATCATCCAATGTTTACTTCTCAAAACAAATCAAGTCACTTGCATATATACAATATACATTGTCTTTACATGAGAAACTATCAAGTCTATCAAACTACTTTCCTAATCCACTCATCACTATCTTCGCTACCATCGTTCACGAATGGTCGTGTCGAACCACACCACTCATAGAGAGAACGATGGTCTCTAGTACTCTCATTGTCTTCGTCGAAGAACCTGCCAGCAGGAGAGATAACCTCTCCGAGCAAGAAGCAACACATCCGCTCCACAATCAATAACATTTGGTCCGAAGTCGGATGTTTCGGTCCTTGCGGGAACCCTTTGTTTTTAAAATCTCGTAATATCTCGTTTGTCTGTTTTGGTTCTCTCGCCATTAGAATTTCTTTATTAACAAGATTGCAATTATAATTAAAATAAATCAAATGTGATAAACTCAATAAAACGCACCTGTTGGTCGATCTGTTCAACAATGGCATACATATGGTCGGAGAAGCTATTAGCGTACAAAGAAGTGTAGTAGCCACAGTGGACACTACCTTTCACTTGTTTAACACTATATAAAATAAAGGAAATAAGTTACTATTTTGTGAATGACACCGATAGTCGGACAACGGCGTAGAGAAGTGAGACAAATGTATCTTACCGAGAATTTGTGCCGAAAGTACATATTTTTCGGTCGCCTTGGGTTGTGCGGCCCGCCAGCCTTTACATAATTCTCGTATGCGCTGGTCCATCGTAAAAACGTATAGTTAGATAAAACTATCGTTTCCGAATTATAGATATGTATGATGATTAACTACGTACCAATCAATGACGCTCACGATGTCGGAGTAGCCCCTTTTGTCCAAGTCGAGGTCTGTCAAGGACAAGAAGGTACCCATTTCTCGGCATAAGGACAAAGCATATCCAGCGATCACTGCAAGAATGATCGTATGCGTTAGTATTCTACAACCTTTCAATGCAAGAGAAGATGAAAAGACTTACTTGTAGTTGTAAGGCGCGAGAATAGAACATCTCGTCCTGCAACTTGATGAAGCAGTTATAGATGTAGGTTGCAACATCGGATCTAGCTTTGGATGTCATCTCGGCCTTGAGTTGATCTAGCTCCTCAGGCTTCATGTCCTTATACTTTGGGTCCTTCTCATTTATCCGCGGGTTGATCGCGGATTGACATACCATGTTTGGGTTGAGGTACCCGACCCTCCAATCTGGTCTATTGATTTTCTTTTTTTGAAATTCCGAATTCATCCTAAATGAAGCATAAGTCAAAATGAACGAGATTAATGCTTGAAATATGAGAATATGTACGAGAATTGATATTTGAAATAGGAGATAGAAAATGGGGTTACTTACAAGCAGCAGAGGGATATAAAGGTTGTGTCCACCTTGTCAAGCCGGAACATATTGTGAATGTCGTTGAAATACAATCCAAGAACCGAGTCGGCTTCATCGTTGAACACGTGTCTTGGGACTTTGCACGTGATGACATCGATTCCAAGCTTCGATGCTTGCATGTACCAGTTGTGCAGCTTAGGCATCGCGCCCGGCAAGTTCTTGTACACATTCTTCGATATAAGAGGCTTGGCAAACATGAATGTGGGGTAATCCGTGTCATCACCTGTCCTTAAATAGGTCATCATCGTAGGAGATCGCTTGTCGGGACTCGACACGATCTGCGGCTTAAGAAGCTGTGGATTGCATCTTCTCTTCAATGATTCCAAGTACGCTTTAATGTTTGCTTGAGTTTCGAGCGATGCAATCTTGCGCTCCCGAGTCTCCGAGATTTCAGGAGGAATCGTCTTAATTGCCTCGATGATCTCAGAGCTGCTCAACCGCAACCACTGGAGACGCGTCCTTGGCGATCACCGCCATTCTTCATGCTGAACTCCCTCTAGCAAGATCTCTTCGGAGTTAGGGAGGTTAGGGAGGATCGGGCTGTGGACAACTTCCCCGCTGTGTCATCCGCCTTTCGAGATGCCGAAGCAACACCCGATGGATGAGACGGTTGTCCATGTGCATATTCAGCATGTTAGCTCGCATGGGCTGATCCGTGTCTAGATAGTGGGGGTGGAGAAGCTTGCGGAGTCGTGGACATGACAATATCACTACCTTTCTAGATAATGAATGTCCCGACAGCGTCTCGCAGAGTCTCGATCCCCGCCTTAGGTATAGGGTATTCAAGCTCGTCGTCCTCAGGACCTGGGACAACCTCTTCGACGCAGACACGCATATACCCCTCGGGGATTTCGACGTTGTGGATTGTCCGCCCCGTTGTGTACGCCCGTCCCGCTACAACCTTCCTCTTCTTTCCCTTGTATCCAAACGGGACATGGAGCTCACAGCTGTATCATCCGCAATGCCAGCTGGTCCCGATGGCACGGAGCCGGAGGTCGGTGTAGAACTAGGCGGAGACATAGGCATAAACCCCGCACCAATTTTAGCAAGCACATCTTCCATTTCCTTCCAAGTGCTAGGGTCTCGTAGGATTGAACGATCCAAATAGAGTGGGATTCTTTTCGGCCATGAACATCGGATATTGTCGCCGACACTCTATCTTCGCCTTCTCTTCCATGTCTTGCTTGTACAAGGTATGCTTCTTGTACAGCGAGGGAGCAGAAGAAGAAGAGGAGAATCCTTCCTTCCACGTGGCGGACAAGGACACTCCTCGTACCCACCCACCATGCTCCTTGCTATTAAGTGCGTGCGTGAGCTGATCTCCGTGGTACTCGGATTTAAGAGCTCCACTTTGCATCTGCACCTTGACACGACCTTTCAAGTTTTGCAGAACTTCTTTTGCCGCTAGGTCGTTCATAATGTCGTATACTTGCCTTATGGGTATACGAGATGATGAAGGAATGGATACGCAGAGACATGGTGGCAAATTAAGGAAGATAAAGATGATAGAGATAGGCAACAGATCGGTCCTTGACCGGTCCGGGATAATAGAAGATCCTGTATACCGGTATGGAAACAAGGCGGATACTAAGACCGGTGGGCAATGACTTGAGGAGCAAGATATTGAACAATTCGTAGTCCGATTAGGACTCGAATCAATAAAGAAAGTTAGAAATAGAACTCCATATATGTAATTCATGTAATCGACTAGGACTCTGCATGTAACCCTAGCTCCCTCGGATATATAAGGCGGAGCAGGGACCCCGAAAACTCTCTCGAGATCTTGCAATTAGCAAATCGCTAAAGGCAATACATAACATACAGGACGTAGGGTATTACTCTCGATCCGAGGGCCTCGAACCTATCTAAAATCGCGTGTTCTTGTGTGTTCCGTGTGTTGCACCATCGAATTCCACGCTCGTGAGGGACCGGGTAGTACTAGTGCCGAGTTTAAGACTCGACACATAACAAGACCTTCCTCCGTTTGATCGGAGCGAGGATAGACCCAATTCCTCGCACGCTCCTCGATACTCTCCATTTCATCGGGCTTTCCTTCCAATCTCATCTTCTCTTCCATCTCTCTCTAGATGGGAATCTTTTTCTTGTAACCGCTCGGACCCAAGCGCGGCTTGTACTTGTTCTTCTTGTTGAGCTCAATCATCTTTTCACTAGTCTCCAAGGAAGACTCGCTCGTCTTCTGCTCAACAAACTCTTTCCAGTCGTGCTGACTTATTGTGCTGTACTTATGAAAAGGCGTAAGGTTTTTCTTAACATAGTCGCAATTCAGCCTGGACTTGTAATCTCGCCGGATGTGATTACAACAGCTCATCGTTGCCGTCTTCGCCCTGTCGAGATCGGCTGGTTGGAACTCGGATGTTCTCCTTTATAACATTCCACATCTCATCCTTCCTCTCTTGTGGCACGGATCGCCAATCGGGCCAAATGATTCGGCACGGATCCCCGACCACTTTGCCACAACGGTTACACCATTTTGCGTGGACACCGGCGGGTTCTATTGGCGTCCCATCTTTGGGGTCGAGAGCGAGTGACTTCATAGATGCCCTCCGCCTTATTCGCAGAGCGTTCTCCGCACTTGCGTTTCTTGGGGGTCACTTGGGCAGTCACGTTTGTGGCCGGCTCGTTGGCGTCCACATTGCCCTCCGCCTCATCTTGTGAAGCGATTTGAAGACGAGAACTTCGTCTAGGAACCTACGATGTAAGGAATAGAATTAGTACGTAGCTATTTGACGAGAAAGATAAGGAATGCCATATTTGATGCGATACCTCTTCTTCGGGCATGTAGTCGTGGTCCGGGGTATGGCCCCGAGGTTGTCGAGGTGGTTGAGGATGCGGAGGAGCAAAGGAGCAAATTTAGATTGATTTGTCCAGAATTAATTCAAAACCCTAGATTTCAGCGTCACAATGTCAAGCGGGTATGTCAATTGTTCACCAACAGCATGGAAAATGATAGGTAAGGACTTCAGCAAATAGCGAGAGACAAATATTCCAATATTCATGGAATCGGACAACCCAATGATAAGGTTGACATATGTGACTAAATCATATGTGACTAACGAGTGAGAACAAATAAGGTTGAGATAAATCACAACAGTTGATGAGGAAATCACTCCTTTGGATACAAATAACACTCCGTTGAACATTCAAGGACCAATAACTAGAGCTCGCGCTCGACAATTGACTTTAGAGGTGAGCTCGTTCCTAAGTCTTTCCTTTCATAATTTTGAGAATAGTTTGCTACCTAATGATTTTATTATGATTATGAATCAAGGAGAGGACCATAATATGAATGGAAGAGGGCTTGGAGGTGTGGAGGTCCAGCAAGAGGCGCAAGACATTGTGGAGGCCCAAATCAAGTCGACTTCGAGTCTGTTTCGTAGTCCAGGAATAGGCTGAATTAAAATAGACGCCCAGATCGCATACGAAGTCAGATTTGGACGTTCTACATATATGTGGAAAGATAATTTCATAACCTTTCCAGTGGAACCAGTCTCATGTCAAAATTCATCCGGAGTCACCGGGAATCATCAAAACATTGGAACGTCCAGAATCTGTTTTGGTGCTGCGTCACCGTTTTTAGCCTTTGGGCCGTGTATCTCATGTGACCCATTAGGGGAGCGTCCAGGGGATTCTTGCACGTCTCCAAGTCTTTATTAGCAGCAGCCGCCACCCATGTTAGGGTTGGGTTTTGCTTAGATTATTTTGCTTAGACAGTTTCGCCGTTCATCGGTTTGTGAGACCCCAACTCGTGAGATTAATCATACATCTGCAAATTTGGTTGTGTTCTTTCTTGTTCTTGCTTGTGTTCATGATTCGCAGGCAGGGATTAGCGCCAGCGAGGAGGGCCCGTGAGGCGGAGGACGGCGCGGAGGACGCCGCGGAGAGGCGGCGCGGAGGTCGACGTGCGGAGGACGGCGCGGAAGATGGTACGGATGCGCCGGCGAGGAGGGCCTCGCGAGGCGGAGGACGCCGCGGAAAGGTGGCGCGGAGAGGCGGCTCGCGGAGGAAGCCACGGAAGACGGCACGGAGGCGCCGGCGAGGAGGGCCCACGAGGCGGAGGACGGCGCGGAGGACGCCGCGGAGAGGCGGCGCGGAGGTCGACGTGCGGAGGACGGCGCGGAAGATGGTACGGATGCGCCGGCGAGGAGGGCTCGCGAGGCGGAGGACGCCGCGGAAAGGTGGCGCGAGAGGCGGCTCGCGGAGGACGGTGCGGAAGACGGCACGGATGCGCCGGCGAGGAGAGGCGGCGCGGACGAGGCGGCGCGGAGGAGGACCGACGCGGAGAAGGGCACCCTATCGGAGTCGTCGCTCGCGGCGCCGGTGTTTGGGTTAGTGCCGCAGGCGGCGTCCCTTTATATAGGCGGAGAAAGATAAAAGGCGGTTGGCATTGCCAACCGCCGTTAAAAATACTGTGGGCCCCACATGTCGGTGAGACAAGTTTTATAACACGGCGGAAGTGGTTGCCACCGGCCTTTAAAAACATTGTGGGCCCACATGTATGTATTTTGTAACGGCTGTTGGCAATGCCACCTGCCGCTAAAAACACTCGTGGCCCCACTGTCGGCTTTATAACGGCGGTCAATGTTCCCAACCGCCGTTAAAAAGGCATGGCCCCACTTGTTAGTCCTTTATAACGGCGGACAAAGTTGCCAGCCGCCGTTAAGAAAGCCATGGGCCCACATGTCATTGTAATCTAAAATGGACTATTTTTAAAATGATTTAAATAGTGATAAATTGTTATAGTTTGCAGTAAAACAAAAAAATAATGTTCTTTTGAAGAAATAATTAAATGTCAATAAAATCCAATAATATGCCAAAATAAAAAACAAATATTAATTCGTACAGATAGAGTTATGTCATAAATATAAAAATGCATATTACATGCCACTTGACAATATAAGTAACATAGAGGTACATCGTCCTTGGACTGTTTTTCCTTCGCAATCGAGCGCATGTAGGGTATTTCGCAGAATATCCGAGCCTTGTTTCTATGATTCTGAACTTACTTGGATCAATAAATAATGGCACTTCATCATATTGGTTATATTCATCTTGATCCTGCACATTCTCCACTCCAATGACTCTTTGTTTACCAGGAATAACAATTGACTTCTTTTCATCTTTGGGTTGAGTATATAGAACACTTGTGCTACCGCTCTAGCGAGTATCCAAGGGTCATCTTTGTGACCGAATTTGTTTAGATCGACGAGGGTCAATCCATATTCATCCACCTCCACCCCTTGTGGGTGTTGCACCCATTTGCATTTAAATACAGGAACAACGAGATTTTGTCCGTAAATAAGTTCCCATATTTCCTCGATGTACCCATAGTATGATGTCGGATTGTCCTCTTCATCATAGGCATGTGTTCGAACACCCTTGTTTTAACACTTGCTTTTCTTGTCCGTTTCTTGAGTGTAAAAGGTATAGCCATTGATGTCGTACGCCGAAATGTAACCACACTCTTCGAAGGCCTCATGGCTAACCTTCTCAACATTTTTTCGTCTACGGAGTCCCCACGTGGAAGCTCTTGGTTCTCGAACCATGATGTAAAGGTTTTCTTGTGCTCCATTATGATCCAATCTTCTGTCTTGTTCGTGTGGTTCTGGTGAAGCTCACTTAGGTGTTTCTCAAAGTATGGGCCCACAATCTCTGTCTGTTGTAATACGCTAAAATGTGTTACATCCACTCTTTTGTAGTCACGGTCAATGAATGACTTTTGTCCTCGTGTACCTTTTCCATACAGCCGGCCCTCATGATGAGACACGGGAAGACCAATAGCTCCTCCATTTTTAATGTACTCGGCACAACGACTCAATAATCTTCTCGGTGTTGTATCCCTCAATCATTGAACCCTCCGGATGAGAACGAGTTCGTACAAAGCGTTTCATTACATACATGAACCGCTCAAAGGGAAACATATGATGCATGTAGACGGGGCCCAACGCAGTAATCTGGTCAACGATATGAAGCATGAAGTGTTTCATGGTATCAAAATAGGAGGGAGGGAAGCACATCTCAAGCATGCACATTGTTTCATTCATATGGGTCCATAGGTCATCCAACTCCGCTTACTCGATCACCTTCTTCGAGACTACGTTCCGAAGTAGCACATGCGAGTTATAGTTAACTTCAACCACTCGGGTTTCACAGCCTCGATGGCGACGGCTAAGAACACCGAAAGCATTGTGTGACAAGCGTGAGTGTTGTAGCCACTTATCTTTAGCTCTTCCATGTTCACGAGATTTTTCACGTTCGATGAGAATCCGGTGGGACACTTAATCCCGTGTAGACACTTGCAACATGCTATTTTCTCCTCACGCGTAAGGTTGTAGATTGCGGGAGGCAGATAGTATTTTCCATTCGCCCTTTCCTGCGGATAGAGCTCGGGTCTAATGTCCAGTGCCACAAGATCTCTACGTGCACCGAGTCCATCCTTTGTCTTACCGGGTAGGTCAAGAATAAGTCCGCTAGTGCTGTCATATACACCCTTCCCAATGTGCATCCAATCGAATGCATGAGTCACTTCAAATTCTGCCAAGTAATTGAGGTATCTCGAAGAAAATAGATTGCTTCTTAAAGGGCGTGTGGGCTTTGCACTTTGGAACTCCCTTCACCGGTTTGCCAAACACAACTTTGATGTTCTTTACCGTCTCGAACACGACACTAGGGGTCCAACGTCGAGGTTCTTCGCCTTCCTCAATAGTGCCATCAAACTGTCTCTTCAACAAGCGATACCTGTGGTTTCGTGCTAGGAATCGACGGTTTCGCGTGTACACTATCTTCTCGAGATGATGGAAGATACACATGGGATGTATCATCAACGCATACAAAACAACCATACTTTCCTTTGACCTGTCCCGATAGCGCCCTTAGCGCTGGGGAATCACTTATCGTCACAAAAATGATGGCTTTGAGCAAGAAGGGCGCTCTACGGTGCTCATCCCATATACTAACCCCTTCTAACCATAGTTTCTGCATGTCTTCCAATAATGGTTCCAAGAACACATCTATGTCGTTACCAGGTTCTTTCGGACCAGATATAGGGATTGTCAATAGTAGGTACTTTCTCTTGTGACACAACCATGGTGGAAGGTTGTATATTGATAGTATAACTGGCCAAGTGTCATGCGGGTTCCTCAATTGACCATGAGGATTCATCCCGTCCGTACTCGGAGCAAACCGTATGTTCCTTGTCTCTTCAAAGAATTCTCGGATGGTTAGAATCAAACTTTTTCCACTGGGTCTTATCAGCTGGATGACTAAGTTTCTTTGAGTCCCTAGGGCGTGAATGTCACATCATCGGTTCAGCATCCTTAGGGTTGGCAAACAAGCGTCTTATCCGATCGACAACGGGTAGGTACCACGTGACCAAGGCAGGAATCTTCGTTTGTTCGCTGTCATCGACGGTGATGCTTTTCTTCCTCTTCCTCACATTCCTCGTTGCTCTTCTTTCCACTAACAACCGATGTGTCCGCATCATAGTCGTCCTTGCACTTGTACCGACTACGCTTGCATCTTGGGCATCTCACGGCGTCCTTGTATTCCCCCGATACAATATGCAATGATTTGGGCACGCGTGAATCTTTTGCACGCCCAACGAAAGCGGGGTTATGAGGTTCTTAGCAAAATAGGTGCTTTTTGTCAACAAGTTGGGCTTCGGTAGAATGTCCGAAAGGAGTTCCAACAAATCCGTAAAACTAGCATCCGACCAACCATGGATGGCCTTTAATTTCATCAGCTCAAGTACCGTACGTAGCACAAGTACACCATTTTTCACATCCCTTAGATTCCTCGTATAGTGGATCCTTCGATGCTTTCTCCAGCGATGCAAAGTTGCTCGACCCTCCCGTTGTCCCTCCATTGAGTAAAACTTGCGGTTCAAAGTGTTGCAACATTAACTCAACATCAAAATCACACGACCGTTCGTTACTTCCTCGGCTCGAACAGGCTCCTCATCTTCAACATTGACATGGTCGTGAACATCAAGGTCATCGTCAGCATCACCATCAACAGATTGCTCGGGTATTGCCTCCACCGCGTCTTCACCATGCTTTGTCCACCGGGTGTAGTCCTTAACAAAACCTCTCATTATTATGTGTGAATTGATTATAACCGTATCTTTCCACATTTTCTCATTTTTGCAATCACGACATGGACAATGTATTTCATCCCTTCCTTCTCGCTTAGCATGTTCTGCGGCCTTCATGACAAATGCCTTGACTTGCCCTCGAAAATAACTTCTCGTTCTTGACGCTTCATACATCCAAGATTTATCCATACCTCAAGCACTACACATTAAAAATAATAATCACTTCAACAAACATGGAACAATATATCTCGTAGGATCAAGTTTTGTGAGCTACAAATAAAGTGACCAACTAGATACGTAAATTATTTTAACAAAAAAAATAAATTTCCTCCTTTACCTAACCTAACTCTCCATGTGTCTATCATGAAAAACCTAGATATATAATTTTCCTCCATGGAGAAGTCTAGAGATACAACTTTTCTCCATGTAAAACACTCAAGATACAAATAGATGCACAAAAATCAACCATTGCTCTATAAATCTAGAGATTTGTGACAAATAGGCATAAAATTCAAAGTAAATTACAAAGCCAAAATTTTACTAGATTCCAACATGATAGGTAGAAATAGTACATGGGATAGATTCCCCTTACCCTAGGGAACAGATCTATCCAAGAAAAACGAACTCAAAACCTCTCCCCCTTGTTTTTCGATTTTTGCCCGAATTTTTGGGCCGCCAACAATGGAGAAGCTCACCGTGCTCTCCGAACCCGACTATTTATACACGGGAATTTGTACCGGCGGTTGGCAATGTACACCGCCTCTAAAAATACTGAGTAACGGCGGATGACAATGTCAACCGCCGGTATAAATCCTGGCCTATTTTAGCGGTGGTTGGAAAAGCCAACCGCCGCGGCGAGGCGGTTGGCATTTCCAGGTGGTGATGAGGACATCACACCCTCGGATATAACCAACACTCCTCCAATACACATACATAATTCAAGGACAAAAACTAGAGCACGACAATTGAATTTACGGGTGAGCGTTTTCCTAATGATCTCTTTATTTATATTTGAGAATATATTACTACCTAATGAGTTAATGATTGTTAGGAACCATGGAGATGATGATAATATGATTAAGGAGGAGGTTAGAGGTGTGGAGGGCCAGCAAGGACGTACATGTCAAGTTGGAGGCCCAAACAAAGTCGACTTCGATTCTGTTTCGGAGTGCAGAAATAGCCTGCACCAAAACGGATGCCTTGGTCGCATACGAACTCCGTTTGGGACGTTCTTTATATGGATGGAAAGATAATTTGATAACCTTTCCATTGGCGCTGGTCTCATATCCAAATTCTTCACGTGTCGTCGGGAATTGTCGAAATACGAAGACGTCCGGAAACTGTCCCAGTGTTGCACCACCGTCTTTTGGCCCTTGGGCCGTGTATTTTGTTGAGCCCACTTAGGGCTGCGTCCAGGGCGAGATGGACGACCCTAGGGACCTCATTAGAAGCCGCTGCCCCTTCCTTAGGGTCTGGGGTTTTGCTTAGATTATTCTGTCAAGAACAGTTTCATCGTTTTGTCGGTTTGTGAGACACCAACTCGTGACTTTAATTACATATTTGCAATTTAGTTGCTCCTATCTTGTTCTTGCTTGTGTTCTTCGATTCGCAGGCAAGGATTAGCCTTCTTGGCGAGGTCAATCGTGCTTGCACGGTTGATAACCAAAGGGGCGTGGTGCTGCAATTGCGGGGTTCGGAACGTGTTGTTCGGAAGCCTGATCGATTTGTGTCAAGCCTCCGCAAAATCGCTGTTTATTTAGAACCATTCAGAAGATCGGGACACCCCGTACACATCAAGTGGTAATCAGAGCTTCAGGTGCACCGTCAGGTTCCCTATATCCTCGTTATTTTGTTTCGTCCTAAACTCCAGAAAATTGCCCTACAAAAATAGTTATTCCCGTGTATCTGCTGTCCTATATCACCTTTGTGCCTCGCAATTTTCAGTTTGGTTTGCGTTTCTGAATTGTAGTCCTTCGGATTGTCATTGTGTCACTGGTCTTAGTTTGTTTCACCCTTTTGTCTAGTTTGAGGTGTGATTTGTTGAGTCCATTGTCTAGGGTCAGTAAAAGAATTAAAGAAAAACTTAGCTGTGCTTGTCCCTGTTTTTAAAGAAGATTCTTGTCTTTTGGGCTTGTGTCACGTGAAAAAAAGAGAAGTGTCCTGTTTTGTAGCTTGTGTCAGGAAAAAAAGGAATAAAAAACCGCACAAAAAAAAAAGGAAAGGAACAGAACATTGTTGATTGAGCCTAGAGGCAGGGTGCTTTAGTTGGAACCTTGCCAATGAGTGTTGTCGTTTTAGTTGTGTGAGTGCATCCATTCATTGAGTTTTATACCATTCCATTGCAATAAAAAAGAGAAAGAAGCAAAGAGTGCTAGAAAAAAAAGAAACAATAAAAGGCAAGGAGGTGCTGAAAAAAAAACAGTAGAAAGAGCCGCACCTAAAAGAAAGATAAAGAAAATCAGAGTTGCTTGCATCCTTTGTGTCCTTTGTTGAGTCATTTTGCTTGCTTGAACTAGGTGAGAGACAAGTTTAGGCTGGTGACATTAACATACTTGGGACTATTATTCAGTTTTGCAATTCTGAATTGAAAATTTGCAATTCCTTGCTACTATATTTTGCCTATCCAAACTCCACATATATCCTTCTGAACAATCACAGCTTTTGACCCTCACAATTGTTGGCTCACACTCTCCAGGTATCCTTTGCTTTGCTGATAGTAAGAACCTTGTAAGAGCTTGGTTAGATGCTTCCATTTGCATATTGAGAGTTTTCACTCTTCATACATAGTAGTGATAGGAAAATATACTTCGTGTGTTTTCTTGTTTGCTGCTAACAATGACAGATGATGATATGAGTATTCTAGCACAACGAGTGTTGAGTTCTTAAATGGAGAAGATGGAGCAAAATCAAGTAAATAATTTATTCCAAACTTTCTTTCTTGTGATGAATCGACATTGCCGTGTCGTAATTGATGGTGAAACTAGCCGCAACATTGCAAGTGGTGAGTTGGTCGAGAAGCTTGGTTTGACCACACAACCGCACCCACATCCATACTATATTCGATGGGTAAATTGTTGTGAGAAGATTAAGGTAACCGAAATTGCACGGATCAATTTTTTTATTGGTACTTATAAGGATAGTGCAGATTTTGATATAGTGCCTATGCAAGCATGTCATTTGTTGCTAGGTAAACTTTGGATTGATAGAAACAATGTTCTGTACAATATTGTTACTAATAGATACTCTTCGAAACATAATGGTACTAAAATAATTCTTAAACCTATGAGTGCTTCCGAAATTTTAGAAGCTGATCTAGAAAGATTTGAGAGGAGAAAGAATGAGCCTTTTAGAAAAGAATGGGGGGGGTGGTTTATATGATCCAACACTTTCATCTAAATCTGAATGGATAGAAGAACATCATATTTCCGTGCCGCATGTTGGAGCTAATACCTTTCAAGATATACAAAAGGATGAGGATGAAGTGGAAGAAAATGAGGTGTTCACAAGCTCATGTGCAAATTCAGAACCATCACTCCACAATGCACATATGACTCTTGTTGAGAACACAGATAATGTCAATTGTGCTACACTCACAGAAGGTGAGAATTATATTGATGTGCAGAATTTTTCTACAAACCATGCTATCATAGAGCAATAGTTAGTGGAACCATCTCTGAATTTATCTTTGTCACATGATGATTTGCTTGACGATCCTCGTGATAAAGAGGAGTTGTGTGTTGATGGTTCATTTATACCTTTGCAACAACTAATGAATGAAAATACTTGTGCTAATAATGTAACCTGGCTTCCGATTGCTTCTGAAATTGATGAGTTGAAATTGTTGTCTTGTTTAAGTACTTTAGTTTACATTGAATTTGATACTCTCTGTGATCTAATTAGTTTGGAGAAGAAATTTTTATGTGCTGAATTGTCTTGGTTGCCTAGACATACATATATATAGGAAACTATAATTGTCAAGGACAATATATGGTGCATCGAGTTTATATTTGTTTGAAACAAAAATATTTTTTGTTTGGGCAACAATGTGATGAATTAGAGGGCTATAGTAACACTAATGATATAAAATCCAGTTGCTCTAGTTTTGTTTTCAAGAAACAGGCTATCTTCCAAGAAGTGGAGCATTGATGGTTTTCACCTACGATATCTTCTACAACTATGGTCAAACTGAGGACAGATTGTTTTCAAGGAGAGGAGAATAATAAGGAAATAATATCCTTCAAAATAATCATTCAAGCACCAATGACGCCAAGGATGGGTTTTCATCAAGAAGGGGAGGATGATGAGGACATCACACCCTCAGATATAACCAACACTCCTCCAATACACATACATAATTCAAGGACAAAAACTAGAGCACGACAATTGAATTTACGGGTGAGCGTGTTCCTAATGATCTCTTTATTTATATTTGAGAATATATTACTACCTAATGAGTTAATTATTGTTAGGAACCATGGAGATGATGATAATATGGTTAAGGAGGAGGTAAGAGGCGTGGAGGGCCAGCAAGGACGTCCATGTCAAGTTGGAGGCCCAAACAAAGTTGACTTCGATTCTGTTTCGGAGTGCAGAAACAGCCTGCACCAAAACGGACGCCCTGGTCGCATACGAAGTCCGTTTGGGACGTTCTTTATATGGATGGAAAGATAATTTGATAAACTTTCCATTGACACTGGTCTCATACCCAAATTCTTCTCGAGTCGTCAGGAATTGCCGGAATACGAAGACATCCAGAAACTGTCCCAGTGTTGCACCACCGTCTTTTGGCCTTTGGCCCGTGTATTTTGTTGAGCCCACTTAGGGCTGCGCCCAGGGCGAGATGGACGACCCTAGGGACCTCATAAGCAGCCGCCGCCCTTCCTTAGGCTATGGGGTTTTGCTTAGATTATTCTGTCAAGAACAGTTTCGCCGTTTTGTCGGTTTGTGAGACCCCAACTCGTGAGTTTAATTACATATTTTCAATTTGGTTGCTTTTATCTTATTCTTGCTTGTGTTCTTCGATTCGCAGTTAAGGATTAGCCTTCTTGGCGAGGTCAATCGTGCTTGCACGGTTGATAACCAAAGGAGACGTGGTGCTGCGATTGCGGGGTTCAGAACGTGTTGTTCGGAAGCCGGGTCGATTTGTGTCAAGCCTCCGCCAAATCGCTGTTTATCGAAACCTTTCAGAAGATCGGGACACCCCGTACACATCAAGTGGTATCAGAAAACCATCTCTTGTTATGTATATTTATGGTTGTGGAATTTGAAATAGAAGCATGGTGAGAACTATTGTAGTTCTTGGGTAGAGTTGAAGGAAGTATTACGACATAAATTTGGCCCACCAGTTGTTAAGGCTAAATGTTTTGCTAGCACCAAACAGCGTGCTGCTCCTATGGTGTCCCTAAACAAAAGCTATCATCATCTGATAATGCTCCTGCTCCTTCTGGTATCGATGAAATTAAAGACCATGAAATTAACGCTTCTACTGGGACAGAAGTATTACTGCCAAAAGGTGACTCTGGTTCGTTGCTTCAAAATTGTGTTGAAGAGAAAGATGTACCTAGTATTGCTGAAATATCATCTACATTAGAGCTGCAAATTGATGGTCCTACTCCACAAGCAATGGAACAATCTGATGATACCTCAAATGGTTTATCTTTGATGTCTCTTGAAGTAACAAGTGATGGCACTATTGCTTCTTCAAAGGGGCAGCGCTGCAATATTTTCCAATCAGAGTGTAAAATTAAAGAAAAGGTATGCAAATTAATTATTGATGGTGGAAGCTTTACTAATTCTATAAGTTCAGATGTTGTCCATGCACTTTCTTTATCTATGGAGGCTTCCTCAGCTTCATTACATGCAATGGATGAATAAAAGTGGGACACTGAAAATTACTCACAAGGCCTGACTGAAATTTTTTGTCGGAGATTATGTGGATAGTGTGGATTGTGACATGGCACCGATGAGTGAGTGTCATTTGTTGCTTGGAAGACCATGGCAATTCGATCGTGATGCTACTCATGCTGGTCGATCAAACAATTATTCCTTTGTGCATAGAAGTGTGCATCATGTGTTAAAACCGATGCTCGAGAGTGCTATCAAGATGGATGCTTTACCTGCTGTTAGGAAGAAGAAGAAAGATCCACCAATGGATGCCCCAAAGCCGAGGACGGCTTTGCTTCTAGAGGGGAGAATGATATAGTTATGCCAAAATCTACGGCTACAGGTTGTACTAGTGCATTACTCGGTGCGAATAAATTTGTTGAAACTACTGGAAGCGTAGACAAGGACAAAGGACAGGAAGTAAGTAAATCAATTAATATGACTAGCACAACAGGGGCACCTGGCAATACTCCAACGTTGAGAAGATCTTTGTTCCATATGCGGGAGAATGACATGTCCATTCCAAGTCAGAAAATTCTTGTTAGCAATTCTGACATGACTTCCACAAATCTCAATTATTTGTTTCTGAAAATTGGTTCGATGACCATTGATTTGAATGCAACATATACTTCTACTGGCTGTGGTAATGCAACTTCCAAAAATGACGGAAAATTGATTGATATTGTTCAAAGCCTCGGACGCTTTGTTTCAAGGGGAGAGGATGATGAGACCATGACTCATCAAATCAATTCTAATATGAACTTTGGAAACATTGGCAAATGTTCAGGGATTGAAGATGATAATTGCACCAAGGGCTATACTATTCAGATTGGTGCATTCTGTTTTGAAGGAGAGCGTGACAAGACCAGAAGACATGAAAGCCTAAATATTTATGATTCCATGACTAGCAGGAATACTCTTCCGGAAATTAATAGTCAAGGAAAGAATATTCAAGTTAAGAAGATGAGTCATTGTTTTTATGTTGGCACCATGCAGGTCAACATTATTGAGAAGGCACCAAGTTGATGTGATACGGGAATGCAACAGGACTGAAGGTGACGTGAATCTTAATCAAGATGTTTAAGTGTTAGTATTTGGCATATGCCGTATTATTTTAATATTTCTTTGATGCTTGTACGTGAGCTGAACACAAGTCCTGTTAGGTGCCTACGTGCACTTTGAGTCCAGGTTGGTTTGTGGGTTGAGTCGGACATGAGTCCTGGTGCCAGCGTCCACTTATATTGGGCGGTGTGCTGTAATCAGGCTTCAGGTTTTGATTATCGTGTGTTTAGTCAAGGGTTTCTTCTGAGAGCCACCGATGGTGCCACCATCGTCCCTGCCGTGCTGACGGCTGCAACTATTGATCCTTGCTGGGTTGAGGAGGACGTGATCAGTTTGTTGATCTGAGTGCGTCCTTGATTTCCTCGGAAATTCCCTCTTCTGACCGTGGTGCACTCTAAGCTACGGGTGGAGGAGTTTTGTAAGGTTTTGGATTGCATCTACAGTAAGCCATCCCTATATTAATTTGCTGCTATAACGAATAATCTTTGGCTCTTAAAGACTGCAAGTATTCGCTGCTGTTTCCTGTGAAATATTGGCTATCTCATTTGCCGTGTGTTTGAGGAGTCTCATACTTTATCTCGTAACTATTTGATCTGCTAATCCAATTCATTGGCACATGCAAGAATAATTGGAGGCTAGTTATCTGAGTGTGTTTTAATTAGAGGTCCTGCCATTAAAACTATTTCATGCTTATTGTTCAGTCAGCTATATAAGCCAAGGTCACCTAAGTCGATAGTATCGTGAAAGATTGGGAAAAATTCTCGGACACCGTTGTCGTGTCTTCATCAGGTGGCCGGGCCAGCACTGTAGCGGCGGGCCGCTTTGGGCCGTGCCGCTAGGACGATTTCGGCCCTGCCGCTACAGTGCGGTATTGCTGTAGTGGGCTGTGCCCGGGCGAGGCACTCTTCATCCTCCTCGTCAAGTAGCCTGAAGACATTTGGATGCTAGTGGCGATGTCAATAGTTGTAGTCCCGCCGATTCTTCGCTTCCGCCCTCTTCGACTAGCCGCGACTATCGCCCCCAGTCTTTTGGGCGGGATGAGTGGGAGATTGTGAAACCAACGTTTTTTTAGTCTGGTGTTGTTATAAAAAGAGACCCATGACAGTTTCTCAATGAGTTGTGCTCTACTTTATTTTGTAGGGTTCGGCCCCTGTGGCGGGTGAGTTTTTTCCATACAGTTTTGTTGACGCCACTCCGCTCGCGTTTGAGCGAGGTCACTTGAGGGCTACACGAGGCTATTATGATTGCTACCTCGCTGAGTATCCTCGAGGCAATCTGACCCACTTTTGGAGTGTTGTTATGGTTCGCTATGCCAAGGAACAATGCAACCTCGACGAAGTTTTTTTAAAAGCCACTTGGTGACTTCGCCAGCCTACGCCTACGGGGGTGCTGGAGTTAAGATTGAGGTTCCGGAGTGCGACCCATCAAAGATGTTATTTGCTTACGATACTCCGCGCCACGAAGGGAGTAGAAGAGGGTTCGTCATGGAGATTTTTTAGTTCACCTTTGTACCCGACTTTAGCTTCACATTGTCCTACTTTGATGCGATTGAACTGTGTTGCTTGATAGTTCTTGTATTTGTGTTATATTCGTGTCTCGAATGCTAACCCTGTTTGATCTTGGAGTCTTGTGGGTGTTCTTTTGTGTGGGTTTACGTTGCTTCGAGCCAGAACGTGAGCCCCTTTGCGGCTTTAGGCATCGTTTCGCTTAAATAAAATGCCACTCCCCCTACTTAGCCGTTTAGGGGCGAGGTGCGGGTTTGCTTTGAACGAAAATGCGAGCCCCTTTGCGGCTTTACGAGGAGAAAAGAGAGGAAGGAAAGGGAAAAAAACAGAAGAGAGTAGAGAAGAGAAAATAGTTTTATTTTTAAAAAAGTGGTCTAGCCATGAAAGAGAGGAGAAAAGCGGGGAAAGTGATGAGAAAATAGCTGGCCAATGTATAATTCAGATAGGTGGCCAATGCATAATTTTCAGATAGGAGAGAGAGACAGAGTAAAGATAGGATAAAAGAGAGAAAAGAGAGGAAATAGAGGAGAAAAGAGAGGAAAGAAAGGGGGAAAAGAGAAGAGAGTAGAGAAGAGAAAATAGTTTTATTTTTAAAAAGATGTCTAGCCATGGAAGAGAGGAGAAAAGAGAGGAAAGTGATGAGAAAATAGGTGGCCAATGCATAATTCAGATAGATGGCCAATGCATAATTTTCAGATAGGAAAGAGAGAGAGTAAAGATAGGATAAAAGAGAGGAAATAGAGGAGAAAAGAGAGGAAAGAAAGGGGAAAATGAGAAGAGAGTAGAGAAGAGAAAATAGTTTTATTTTTAAAAAGATGTCTAGCCATGAAACTGTGACATCCCTTCCAAGACACCTAGGAATGGCACAGGGGAACACTCGACGAAGCGAGTTACACCAATTCATCATCTCATACAAGGCAGAATATATACATCATGGTATAATACCACCAGGTTTTCGAAATACAAACATTGTACAACGGAAACTTAATACAATATTGAAGTTTGAAACACTAAGAGTCTGGCAGCGGAACTTATTCTTTTTACAACAAAAGACCACCTAGGACGACTAACGTGATGCACCGAGCCCGTCGTACACCACGATCCTCGTCCTTCACGGCGTCGGGATCCGTTCCCATTGGAGGGAACCACCCTCGGGGCACTACTCCTCCTCAGGAAAACTACCGTATGAGGCGTAGTAGTATGACTCGCCTGGAAACATAATGAACAAACCCCGAGTATTCTAATACTCAGCAAGACTGCCCGTCAACAGGCACGCTAAGGCCGACGCCTAGGATGCGAAGGCTTTATGGCTGTGGGTTTGACTTTCTTGCGAAAACAACGCTAACGGTGGATCCTTACTTTCAAGTTTTAGCTCCATGTTAAGTTCATTACCTAACTACTGTTTGCAGACTATAACAACTGCAATCAAGTTTGCAAGAAAAGATTATGTTTGACCAATAGCTCTTTCTTCTCTCTTCTTTTCATCTTTCACTTGATTAACTACGATGCGACTCACCGAACAAGCGGTACTCATTTCTACGAGTGACAGCGATTCGAATCAATTTTATACCAGTTGGCAAAACCCGACTACACGATGTATACGCACCGCTCTGGTCGTATACGACAAGCTTTCCCGCCAACACCTGGTACAAGAATAGCCGTTTCCAACTCCCCGGGAATATGGCGACCCCACGCGACGTCATCCGTGGGCGACCCATTTCCCTCCCGTGAGACTCCTATCTCACTAACAACCAACAAAAGAGAGTTGGCTACGACACATCCCTGGGGTGGTAGGGTACATCAGCTTGCTGGGCCCGTTACACCAGCATGTAGCACGGTACGTTGAATACTTGTTCAACTGGGTCGACAACGGTACGGTCCTTGACCGACACGGACGGGGCTACCACCTTGCAAGATCTCGACCTCGTTGCAAATGGACTCTGGTTGCAGTTTATGGTCCTGCTCAAAATGATTTAAAGGAGCAATTCTTAACTGAGCTAGTTCATTTATGTAGCCATGAAAACCAACCTATTTTATTAGGGGACGATTTTAATATTCTAAGAAAACCGTCAGAAAAGAATAAGAGCAATTTTGATCATCGCTGGCCGTTTCTTTTCAATGCTATAATAGATGGTCTGAATTTAAGAGAGATAGAAATGTCAGGAAGGCAGTATACTTGGGCGAATAATCTAACAAACCCCACTTATGAGAAATTGGATAGAATTCTTGTCAGTACGGAATGGGAACAGAAATTCCCACTCTCGTTTGTGACAGCTCTATCAAGACACATATCTGATCATACTCTCCTTTTACTAAATTCAGGTGAATCCTCGTTGTGTAATCAGCAACACGTATTCAAATTTGAATTAGGTTGGTTACTTCGGGATGGATTCACTGAAATAATTAAGGATGTATGGAATCAAGAAAACTATGGCTCCAGTCCTATGGAGAGGTGGCAGGCCAAAATGAGAAGGACTAGGCAATACCTAAGGGGTTGGGCAAAGAACACGAGCGGCATTTATAAAAAGTTAAAGAAGGCAATTCTAGATAAATTAGATAGCCTAGACAAAAAAGCAGAATCAGGCCTCCTCTCACAACTAGAATTAGACTTAAAGAATTTTGCCTACATAATCGTTTATCAGAGTTGCTAAGGGAGGAGGAAATTAAGTGGTATCAAAGGGCAAAACGGAAGGACTTACTGGATGGAGACTCTAATACTAAATATTTTCAACTGGTGGCCAATGGTAAACATAGGAAAACATGGATTTACCAGTTGTGTGATGGGGATCATATAATTAATGGCGATGAGGAGTTAAAAAAGTTCATTACCACTTATTATAAAGGTCTATTTGGTCGTCCAGATGACAATAGTCTTACCATGGACGAAAGTCGAATAGATGATATACCTCAAGTAACACAACAAGAAAATGAGGCTTTAAAAAACTTCACCGAGGGAGAAGTCAAAGCCGCAATATTCCAGATGGAGCATAACAAGGCACCAGGGCCTGATGGATTCCCAGCTGAATTCTATCAGGCCTTCTGGGAAATAATTACAAAAGATCTTATGGATCTTTTTAATGAATTTCATAAGGGTACACTGCCGCTTTTTAGCCTCAATTTTGGAACCATAATCCTTCTGCCAAAGAGTGTAGAGGCTACCACAATACAACAATACAGACCTATTTGTCTTCTTAATGTAAGTTTTAAGATTTTCACAAAAGTAGCTACAAATAGAATTACATCGGTGGCGCAAAAGGTCATTAATCCGACACAAACTGCTTTTATTCCGGGAGAAATATCATGGAAGGCGTAGTGGTATTACATGAAACAATACATGAACTCCATCGGAAAAAACATAGTGGTGTTATTCTCAAAATTGATTTTGAAAAAGCGTATGATAAGGTCAAATGGTCTTTCGTTCAACAAACACTACGCATGAAAGGATTTAGCACGAAGTGGTGTAGTTGGATAGATGCTTTTACACAAGGTGGCCATGTTGCAATAAAAGTTAATGATCAAACAGGGAAGAATTTTAGAACCTATAAAGGATTACGACAGGGGGATCCTTTATCACCAATTCTATTTAACATTGTCGTGGATGAGAAATTTGCTATTTTGCCCATCTCGTCGAGCGGCTTCGATGGAATGCCCACGCTATATTGGGCTTCTTTAAAATGCCCATCACTAGGAGTGTCAACCGGTACAATGCTCACAGACTATTTTTAGGACAAAATTGCCCCTATCCTTCTTCTTCCTCATCTCCAAGCACAGATCCTGCTCCACTGGCCATTTGTTTCGTCTCCGTCGCCGTCGCTACTGGCAGTCCGCGCGAGCCTGCGTAGATGCCCGCTGCCGCACGTGCCACGCCATGACCTGCTTCGCGTCGGCCCCGATGCAGGCTCGCGCCGGTGGGGTGGAAGCCGACGGGCTCCCGACAGGGCGCGGAGTCCAACCGGCAGGGCACGGGCAGACCAGGCCGAGGCACGGGCTTCCGCGCGTGGGCGGCGCAGCGGCGGGAGGCGGTGTGGCGGCTGCGTCGAGCAGCAGCTGGAGGCGGAGCGGGAGCGCGGCGGCACGAGGTGTGGGAGGAGTTCGAGGCGCGGATGCGCGCCGCCGCCGCCTCGGCGGCGTAGCGCGTCGAGCGGGAGCACAGGGAGAAGGTGGCCGAGCTCCGGCGCGACGCCATGGCCAAGGAGGAGAAGATGGCCGAGCAGTGGGCCGCCAAGCACGCGCGCGTCGCCAAGTTCCTCGAGCAGGTCGCCGGCGGCGTGGCGTGCCACCCGCCGCCGCCGACATGAACCGAGCGATTGAAGAGCGATTGAAGTGAGAAAGAAGAAGGACAGGGGCAATTTTGTCCAGAAAATAATTTGTGGGCATTCTGCCAATCGACACACGTAGTGGTGGGCATTTTAAAGAAACCCAATATAGCGTGGGCATTCCATCGAAGCCGCTCGACGAGATGGGCAAAATAGCAAATTTCTCGTCGTGGATATGCTTGCTATCTTAATCAATAGGGCTAAGGACTATGGTCAATTTGAGGGCCTGGTTCCTCACCTTGTTGATGGGGGTTTATCTATACTACAATACGCAGATGACACTCGTACTTTTCTTGGATCATGATTTAGTAAAAGCATCTAATTTAAAACTTATATTGTGTGCGTTTGAACAAATTTCTGGCCTAAAAATTAACTTCCACAGGAGTGAAGTTTTTTGCTTTGGGGCCGCAAAAGAATACGAGGAACAATATGCACAACTTTTCGGATGTCAATTAGGGTCCTACCCTTTCCGGTACTTGGGAATCCCGATGCATTTTCGTAAGCTAAGTAATAGTCATTGGCATAAGATTGAGGAGAAATTTGAAAAGAAGTTAAGTAGTTGGAAAGGAAAACACATGTCAGTGGGGGATCGATTGGTCCTCATAAATTCAGTACTTACTGGTTTAGTTATGTTCATGCTATCCTTTTTCGAGGTACCTAAAGGAATTCTCGAGAGAATAGATTATTTCCGATCACGTTTCTTTTGGCAAGGAGAAGGACACAAAAAGAAATACCGCCTTGCCAAATGGGACATCCTATGCCAGCCTAAGGATATGGGAGGGTTAGGAATTAAAAATATTGAAGTACAGAACCAATGTTTGTTGAGGAAGTGGTTATTCAGACTTATAAATGAGGATGGTATATGGCAGAATATGCTTAGAAAGAAATATTTGAGGAATCAGACAATTACACAAGTACAAAGGAAACTAGGGGACTCACAATTTTGGTCCGGCATAATGAAAGTTAAAGAAACCTTCTTATCTCTAGGTACCTTTCAACTAAATAACGGTAAACAGTTGAGGTTTTGGGAAGACAAATGGTTAGGTAACTTTACTTTAAAAGATCAATACCCAAGCCTATATAACATTGTTCAGAAAAAGAATACTACTGTAGCTTATGTCTTTAATAGGGTACCACTTAATGTCTCTTTTCGAAGGATGCTAGTTGGTCCTAATTTAATTTGTTGGCATAATTTAGTGGCTACAGTAGTACATATTAGACTAAATGACAGTAAAGACTTGTTTAGATGGGATATTACTAATTCAGAATTTTTTTCTGTCCAATCTATGTACAACACTATGTTGAACAATGGTAATGTGGTGCAAAATAAAACTCTATGGAAGTTAAAGATGCCCCTTAAAATTAAGATATTTATGTGGTACTTGATAAACGGGGTCGTGTTGACCAAAGATAACCTAGCACGACGTAATTGGCACGGTAATAAGTCATGTTGTTTTTGTCATAAAGATGAGACAATACATCACTTGTTTTTCGATTGTCATTATGCTAAGTTTATTTGGAGGCTGGTGTTTATTTGCTTTGGCATGCATGTACCTCATGATATGCATTTTATGTTTCATAATTGGCTTAATGGAATCAGTTCTAAATTAAAATATAAACTGTTAGTGGGTGCTTCAGCTGTATGTTGGGCTATCTGGTTAACTAGGAATGATCTTGTTTTTGACAAGACACCTCTTAAAACATATTTGCAGGTACTTTACAGGGCAACATATTGGCTCCGCTTCTGGACGCATTTGCAGAAAAGTGAAGAAGACAAAGATATGATGAAGGCTGCTTGTCAACGGCTTGAAGTGATGGCAATGCAGATTTTCGCGCACCATGGATGGAGATTTAGTAATAGGATTTCCTATCAATAATGCTCCTTTTCAAACTATGTGGTGTTTAGCTTTAGACGTATGACAATTGGTGTGGCAGCCGAGTGAGCTGCCTTTTGTAATAAGTAGGCCGTAACCTCCTAGTGAGGCCAAAGCCGGGTACTATTTCCCATTATCTAAAAAAAAGATCTCGACCTCGTCTTGCCCTTTCTCCTACGAGGCCCGTTCGGTCCTAATTTCATTAACACTCTCTTCAAATTAACGACAACAACATCAATCACTTAAAGCCTCCATGTTTTAAGATCACCTGAATCAACTACCGTTGTGACTATGAATTAAGCATCACACCTTATCGAACTACCCGTACTAGTATGTCACGAATAAAGGAATCCTAACTCATGCATCTAGGGTGTCAATTCATTCCCTATCACCTAGTGTACAAACATAACCTGACTACTATGATATAAGTAAGACTTTAAAACATAGGTAGGATGCACCGGGGCTTGCCTCGATTCACGTCGGCGTTCGCTTCCTCGGTGGTTGGGTCGACATCGATGTTCACGTCAGGACCTATGTTGATCATCAATACGTCGTGAATCAGCAACATGCATGCATGAATGCGTATGATATGTGATGCGAGGAATTATCGACGCGAGTCTTAAATTAACAGACTAGCATTTACGATCAACAACATGCGATCGTTACATGAAATGACGATGTTTATGCTTAATTTTGGGAAATACAATTAATAAAAACTTTCATCTGCAGTATCTCTTTTATATTATGAAATTTATTTCTCAAAATTAAATAATAAATAGCATAAAATAATAAATTACTTTAATCAAAAGAAAACAATTAAATAAAACTATGAAATTATAATTTCTCAAAATAGACATCCGAATACATAAATAGATAGAGAATAATTTTATGAATCTAACAAAACTGGTTTTATATTTTTTCCGTTTTTTCTTTAATTTTCTATGAATTTTTAAAGTTCGAAACAGGTGTTCCGTGCCACACGGATGGCTACAGGGTTGGGCCACGCGTGATTTAGCGTGGCCACGCGGAATCCAGGCTGTGTGGCCTGCGGTGTGGCGCCGCGGCGCGAACAGGAACGGCGGTGCGGCCGTCGGGTTTGGCCGGAGAACGGCCGAGCTCGCCGCGACGATGGTGGGGCAGGCTCGCTGGGGCGCACCGGACATGGACCGGCGGCGAGCGATGGCTCGCACGGGGCTCCGGCGAGGTCCGGACAGCGCCGTGAGGCTCGAAAATTGGGGGAAAATGGGCTGCGAGGTTCACAAGACGATGAGCAAGGGTGGCGTCGTGTCCGTAGACCTTGGAGATGGTCGAACGGGGGCACGCTCCGATGACATGAAGACGGCGGCGGTCGGAGCTTCGGAGAAACGGCAAAATCCACATGGACCTATGAATGGAACGCCAAGGTAAGTCCACTAGGTGGTAGAGGAAGGAGTTGAGCACAACCGGGATCAAAATCTAGCAAAGAGGCTCACCGACGATCGAGAAATTTGGAATCGACGTGTCGGTAGGCAATGGTCACTTGCTTGAGGAAAGCGGCCTTGATCTCGCGAAGCTAGGGTGAGGGAGCTCAATTGAGCGACATGGGAGCTGCGCCTGGAGTGTGGCGGAAGGTTTGGGGGTGGTGGTTCGGGTGGAGAGCAACCGGAGCCGCTTGCGGGCGTGAAGGCCGAGAGCGGGACGTGGGTGGTGCTTCGCGTGCGAGCCAAAGGGAGGAAAAATTGGAGGCCGGATCGAGCTTATCTCTTGCCGGGGCGAGCCAACGAGCGTGCAGCTGCGCGGAGCCGGTCAGCCCGCGTGGCACGTGCTCGAGAGGGACGCGCGGCGGTCGAGGCGCTCTTAGAACGGCGGGGGCCGAGAGCAGAGAGGAAGGAGAAAGAGAGGCTGCCTGCAGGTCTCTCTTGTATTTTTACAAAAACACCCTCCGGTTTTTGACAATTTGGAAAAGGGACTTACCGATCTCGGAAAAATCCCGGAAAACACAGGATTGCTTAAAATCAAATTTTACACACTTTTTGTTTTAAGAAAAAGTCCAAATTCGAATTATGTTTTGGGATAAAATTTCATGTTTAAAAATAAACTAGAGTTTTAATTAATCCTCGTAGTGTTTTTTTTTTTTGCAAAGGACAATTAATTTAGGGCAAAACTCCATAAATCTTTTTATTTTATGTTTGAACAGAAGAAAATGTCGGGCACAATAATCTATTTTATTTGCATTCTTTTTACGAAAGTAAATCGACTTAGGTTAAAACGACATTTCATGTGCATTATCAAAGGGTTTCAAAAACGCAGCGTGATGCCATGATGCTTTATGACATCAAGAGTTGTTACAGCCCTCCCCCTTAGAAGAATCTCGTGCCGAGATTCTCGGTCGAAGCAACTAGACGAGGGTATTAAAGAACTCTGGATAATTGGATCGAAGGAAATCTTCTTGTTCCCATTTTGTAGTTAGTTTGGCCATTTTATTTTTCCAAAGTACAAGTTATTTTGACCTCATTTTTGGCATGACACTATTTGAACACCATTCCAACCCAAAGATATATTTGATATATTTTTTAAAAGATTCTTATGAAAAAACATATTCAAATGGGACATGTAGTCCTAAGTGAAATGAGTTTCGAGACACAAATTCTTGTTGGTTAGACTCCCAATATTTTTCTACTTTTCAAAAAAATAAACCAAAAATTACAACAGGTGTATTGGAACAAGTTAGGCATTCAGACAAAAAAGTGTTGTAAAATTCACTACGGCTTTCAAAATACAAATGTTGAAATAAATGTTAAACTTGGACCATGATTTCATACATAGGTACGTAAAGAAAAAAATATGAACTTTGGAAAAATAACTCTCCTAAGCGATAGGTATGAATTTTAGAAAGATTTAGAAAAAAAATCGCTCAATTTGGACAATATTTGACAAATATAAACTAGTTTGTAAATTTTAAATACGAATCAAAAGAAGAAAACACACTAATCTCGATGAACCGATTGCATGAACAAGGGGCCGACATGTGGGGCCCGCATGTCATTGAACTATGGGCCAGGGGTTAAATGGGCCAAACATTAAGTATCGATTTAAAATATTTAATTTTTTGAATTTTTAATTTTAAAATATTTCAAAATATTCTAAATTCATTTGAGTTATTATGAATAATTTCGAATAATTTTAAATTTTTTTTATTTTTCTGAATTATTATAGTTATTTTTTTAAAAAATTCATTTGCACTATTCTGAATTGTTATGAATAAGATAGAATTATTCTAAATTATTTTGACTTTTTTAAGTCTTTTGAATTTTGTGGTATTACTCTGAATTATTTTGATTTATTTTGAGTTACTTTGAATTATCTTGAGGTATTTTGAATTATTTTCGATTATTCTAAATTATTGTCAATTATTTTGAATTAATTTTAGGTCTTTTGAATTATTTTTATTTATTATGAATTAATTTGATTTATTTTTAATTATTCCAAATTAATTTGATTAAATAAAGTTGGCCTGGCCTATAATAACGGGCCGTCGACGTCACGCACTGCTATTACCAGCTGGCCCACGTGTCATTAAGGGTCGGGCGCGTCCGGGCAGATGTGGTTTAGTACCACATCACCCACCCAAGTGCACGGTGCCCGGTTTATAAGCAAAGGCTCGCCGGTGCAGCCGACCTCCTTTGAAACTTGGTGGGCCGCGGTTCGTTGTCCGTTTTTTTAAGGCAAAAGGAAAATTTTATTTATCTCAAGCAACAAGTTACGGAGAGAGGGATGTATACACCCCAGGATACATGAAGGATTTTCTCCAATACAGGGCAATTTTCCTTGTGATCGGGATTGGTACAATCATGAACACAATCTCTTGAGTTATCCGACTCAAGCAGATTTTGCCAAGTTATGAGCTATCAAATTCGAGCTCTATGGATTTTCATGAAGGAGACATTTTTGCCTTGTAGATTCATTTGAATGTCTCGAACAGTGGGTCTTAGTCTCCAGTCTGCGGATGTAGCATTGGATCATCCTCTTGAAGACTCGAAATCGAGCCTCGATTATCCGAGAGTAGAGTGACTTCCTGCAGTTCAAGAACTTTCATGATCTTTGAAGATATATTTAGTGCTTGTGCCTCTGCATCAATCACATTAGCAGCATGCCTAGCTTTGGCTTTAACTTGAATTTTGACCTCTTTGTTTTGGTACCTGCAAATAATGTAAGAGCCGAGATCAGCTTTGATTGGGCAATTTTTTGTCACCATGGCATTAGTGAAGGCAGCATCCGAGTAGGCTAGATTTTGAGAATTGCACGATCTGTCATGATTGTTGGGATCACTGTAGGATATCAGGCTGTTTTCACTGGTCGTAGTTGTGCCGTCATTGTGAGCGTTTAAGAGAAAGTTGGTTTCCGATTTGGAAACTATCAAGGTTTGTTGGATTGACCAAGGTTTGTGGTTAAAATGGAGGTCGTTTCTGTCTTTCCATATATACCGCAGGGTCATGAATATGTAGAGGATTTTTTCTGGCGAGCGAATATGCTCGAATAATGTAGGTGAGTTGTGATTGAACGCCGGGGAGTTCCTTTGAGAGATGATCTGATTTAATTCCAAGTGGACCTGCAAACCAAACAGCACGAGCAAAAGGGCAAGTGAAGAAGAGATGGTTATCGTCTTCCTCTTGATTGCATAGGAAGCAATGTTTACTAACGTTTGGGATGTAATTCCCCAAACGACAACCTGTAGCAATAGCCATTCTGAAAATTCTCCAAGCAAAGGTTTGTAGTTTTGGTGGAAGAATTTTGTCTTTCCAAATTGTATTCATAATACTCAGAGAGGTGTTGGAGATCGATCTGCTACCTTGGTTAGGGTTCGTGGTCCCTTATGTTGACCTTGTTGGTCCATGGGTCCACGAATTTGGGCCACTTATGAAACGGTTTGAGTCCAAGTATTGGGATTGCTTTAGTAATGGTGGCCCATTAGTAGTTGGTTCAATTTTTTTTAATTTCCGAATTATCAAGATAGAATAAAATATATAAAAAATTAAGAAAATTAATAAGGAAAACAGTAAGAAAATAAATTAAAAAACAATAAAAATGTGGTTACATGTACATCAATAAAAGTGGATAATAAAGTACAAATTTCCATAAAAATTTAGTCATGGCCCTCATATTATATGAAAATCAATAAAAGTGGATAACAAAATACAAATTAATTAAAAAATTTCAATTAGAATAACGAGACAATCTTAATTAAGTCATGGCCCACAAATATTATATGAATATATCAATAAAGTGGATAATAAAATACAAATTACATTAAAAATTTTAATTCAAATAAAATAATAAAAAAATAGTCATGGTCGAGAGATTATATTAATTTAATAAAAGTGGATAATAAAATTTCAAATTACATTAAATTTTTTGAATTAGACTAACAAACAATAAAAATTTAGTCATGGCCCTTATATTATATGAAAATCAATAAAGTGGATAATAAAATACAAATTAATTAAAAATTTTGAATTAGAATAATAGACAATCTTAATTATTTCATGGCCCATAGATATTATATAAACTAGTTGATACCCTGCGCGTTGCTACGGCACTTCAAAGATGAGAAAAAGAAATATAATATATATGATAAACTAACTCTAGAATGATAAAGTTAATTAAAGCATGTGGCACATAGGCCTTCTGAACTCTTTTCAACCATTGTGCAGTACCCGATAGCTTAAGCTGTCCAGTTTGCTTCCCCTATAAAAGGAATAGTTCAATCATACCTATATGGTTCATAGGAGATTGTCCAGAGTCGAATGCTGCCTTGGGCCAAAGGTTCATGCATGTCAACTGATAATGGAAATAGAAAGATTATTTATTTACTAAGTGATTAAAGAATGGTATTGCTATGCTTTCTTCAACGAACTAATAAGCATTATATAGTGACAGGGATGTGAAACCGGGCAATCACTTAAGGACATTAATAACTTTTGGAAACTTGTTTTCATCCTATGCAGTTCTACTGTTAATGAAATTTGGTGCCCATAAGCAATATTGATAGAAGCCAATGAAACAACATTTATTTGTTGCAATACTATTAATGATTTTGCTTATAGAAGCAAACACATAGGTGGTAACAGGTAAACTCTCAAACCCGATGGATGCAGACGATAAGCAAATACATAAGGTCAAAAGGTACCTGCTGGTGCTGGGTTCTGTCGTGGTGGAAGAAAAATAAGGTGCTTTGCTTACCTGTCTGCAGATCTCATAGACCCACATCTAGGGTGATCTTCGCTGGATAGAAGCTGGAGACATGAACACCAAAGTACATGACAGTTATTTGCCTGTCCATATTGCTACTGAAAGTACCAACATATTTGGAAATAGATGGAGTTGCAGATCAAATCAAGATCCTGGTTATCTCCCAAAGCGAACCGAAAAAAGCCAGGAATTGCTGACAAATGGTTGTGGGTCTCATAGCCGTATCTAGGGAAATCTTCGCCTGACAGGAGCAGAGAGATAGAGTATGAGGCCAATTATTTGCCTGTCCATATTGGTTAAAAAAGGCCATCAACAACTTAAAAGTACCAAAACAGTAGGGAAAAAATAGAGTTGCAGATCAAATCAAGATACGGATTATCTCCTAAAGAGAATCGAAAAAAGGCCAGGATTTGTTGACGAATCAAGATTTGTTGTGGTTCACAGGTAGAATCAAACATCCCAACAATGTTAGTAGGAGGGCGGACACCTGATCGCAAGGGCTAAGAACTATATGTGCTTTTGCAAATAGAAACTGAAAATAATAACTCAATTAAAGAGGTAGGCTTAATTGCTGGTAGTGGCGATATCTTTTTCTCATGAGCAACCCAAATTCACGGCCTGTTCAGCTGATTGATGAGCGATCCAGAATGGATGGAGGGAGAAGATGAAGAGAACGACGGTCAGGATGAGGATGCTCGGCTGAGATCGAACGGTTGTAGCTCGGAGGTGACGCGGCTTGCTGTGGGTTGAGAGAAATACCATTTAAGGATTGTTAGTGGGTTGCACTTTTAAAAGATATGTAGATATATCAATAAAGTGGATAATAAAATATAAATTACATTTAATTGAAATCCCATGATCTGTCACAAATACTAATTAGGCATTACACAACAATACTATATATCAGCCATTAACCAACTTTCCGTTGCGCCCATCGTCGTCAGCATGCATGTATGGTGCCGGTGATGTATAACAGAGCTGTGTTTGAATGAGCTTTAACTTTTTCATGTCTGCAAAGAGGGAGACCTCGTCAAACTGGATCTTTCACATTTGGGAGTTCAATAATTCTTTGTTTCCCGAAAAGAAAAATATGTTTCTTTTCATGTTCAGGCTCTAGTTCATAAAACACTTGTGCAACACGTTTCGGGAGTACCCATTATTGAGGGAAACGAGAGTGAAGCCATATTCATCCACCTCTACACCTTACGGATGCTTGACCCATTGACACTTAAATATGTGTATCTGTACCGTAGCCCCATAGGTGAGTTCCTAAATTTCTTCAATATACCCATAGTAGGTGTTCTCTTTCAACGTGTTGTCCTGTGTTGTTACACTAATAACACTATTTTGGTTTTGACTCTTCCTGTCCTTTTGCCTAGTGTAAAATATAAAACCATTAATATCATAGCCTTGCCATGTTGTAACTAACTATTGCGGACGTCTAGCTAATATATGCATTGTCTTTTCGTCCCTTGTTTCACCAATTGGGACGTTTTGGTCCTTCAACCACCCTATAAAGCTTTTCTTGTGCTCTTTCATGATCCAATCCTCGGAGCAATTTTCATTTTCTGCATGAAGTTGCTCTAAGTGTTGCTGGATGTACGGCTCAGCAAGTCGTAATTGCTGCAGGAGGCTGAAATGTGCTTGAGTCACCAATTTGTAGTTCTTGTCGTTATATGTTTTCTTTCCTGTGGTTCCTTGACCGAAGATTCTTCATTCATGACGTGATTTCGATAGACCAATTTTTTTTTCATCTTCATTGTAATCATTGTAAAACTCAAGAACCTATTCGATCGTATATCCCGCTATCATGGAACCCTCGGGGTGAGCCCGGTTGCGAACATATCCCTTCATAATGGACTTAAAGCGCTCATACGGAAACATATGATGCAAGTAAGCAGGGCCGATAACAGCAATCTGATCAGCTAAGTGAATCATATAGTGCTCCATCAAATGAAAAGAAAGATAGCGGCATACACATCTCTAGTTGGCACATTGTCTTTATCATCTCTTTACGTATCGTATCAAGCTCGGGAAGGCCTATCACCTTCTTAGATATTGAATTCCAAAAATGACACATCCGAATGATAGCCAACTTGATATGAGGTTGTATAACAACCCTAATTGTGATCTGCGAGAAACAGCGAAAGCATCATATGACATTCATATGTGTTGTAGCCACTTATCTTCAAGTCACTCATTGATACGAGCTTCTTTATGTTTGAACAGAAACCTGTGGGGACTTTTATCCCTCGTAGACACTTGCAGAATGCCGTTTTCTCCTCGACGGTTAGGTTCCAACAAGCTGGTGGAAGGTAGTACTTCCGATTCCCTCTTGGCTTAGGGTGAAGCCCATGCTTTATATTTAACTTCTCTAGGTCTCTTCGTGCCCGCGAGTCCATCCTTTGTCTTACCCGGAGTGTCCATAAAAGTGCCATTGCAATTGTCAAAGACACCCTTTCCAACATGTATAGGGTTGTGGCATGGGCGATCTCCAATTCTTTCCAATAATTTAAATACCGATGACAGATCGATTGTTTTTTAAACGGCACACCCGTATCAGCAATCTTCCCTTTCTCCCTTCTTCTTCTTCTCATAGGTGTATTTGATATTTCTCACCATTTCAAACACAAATTGATTGTCTCGAAGTTTAGGAGTCAGTCCTGTCTCAATTGTTCCATCAAATTCATCTGTTTTTTGACGATATTGGTGCCTTTTTGCTAACATGTGCAGTCTGGTCCACACGTGTTGAATGTGTTGTCTTTCCTTTGATCTACCCATTGAGATCCGAGCGTGCTGGGTTATCACCGACGGTGAGAAGAAAGATGGCGTGCAGGGCGAACTCTTCCTGTCTGTACGCATCATAAACCTTCACCCCTTGTTCCATAATAGTTTCATGTCTTCCATCGGTGGTTCAAGAAAGACATCAATATCAGTTCCAGTTTGTTTCGGACCAAAAATCATTGTAGTTAGTACAAGGTACTTCCTCTTGTGGCACAACCATGAAGGAATATTGTAGAAGCAACTAATCACCGGCCAAGTACTTTGTGGGTTTGTCATCTCTCCGAATTTTTTCATTCCAACTATACTTAAGGCCATTCTTAGATTCCTCTTTTCGACGCAAAATCAGGATGGTTAATGTCGGAGTTCTTTCACTATCGAGCATCTGCAGGGTGACGAATCATCCCATCCTTCTTCCGCCCGTCAACATCATCGTGCCATGTCATGAGTTTAGCATCTCTACTGTTGGCAAAAAGATGCTTCAAGCGATCGATTATCGGAAGGTACCACATCATAAGGGTGACACTTTTCTTTCATCAACCACTTCATCTTGCACATCATGAGGAACACGACCAGTATTGGTTTTCTTCCTCTTCTTCCCAGCTTTCATTGTACTTTTGGTCTTATCCATGATGTCTGTACCATCGGTTCCATCATTATTTTTGGTGTCTCAAACATAAATAGATTCTTGCAGCGGATACAAGGACAATAGATATGTTTTGTATCCCTTCTTCTTGCGTGTCACTTTGCTTCTTCAACGAATCCCATGACCTTTTGGAAATATACTACAGCATCACCCCCTCCACCAGTGTACATCCAAGATCGATCTTCCATCTTTCTATACGCATGTATCTTAAATAAAGAAATGAATAATAATTAAAATCTAAATAAAAAAGTAATTATATGCTAAAAAATAAAAGTAAAGGCTAAATTAGAGGTTCATAATAAAATCTAGACAGAAGAATATTACATACTATAGTTACGTGTGATTTAAAAGTTAATAATAAAATCTATACATAAATTACGGTTAAAAAAACAAGATTTATGAATAAAACCTATATCCAAAATTAGGTCTAGATCCAAAACTAGATCCCTACATATAAAAGCCTAAATATATGTATCGAGAGGATAAGTATAAGTAATAAACAACCAATGAGATGCATGGGGAGTACTAACCATGCCATTTATAGGTAAAAAAAATGATCCTAACCCTAGGAAAAGTAACCACCAAAAAAGAGACTAAAACTATGGAACGGCATGGATTTACCTCCTAGAACAATATCCTTTTCTTTTGCGGGTTCGTGAGCAGGTTCAAAACCTCCTAGAACAGGTTCAAAACCTTCCCCCTTCTTTTTTGGCTTTTTTCGCCCTCCGTACGGACAGCTCGTCCGTGAGCTCGCGAAACAGAGCTCCTGTCGAGGAGGAAGCGGACGAATTTATATACTGTTGCCAACAATAGCGGGCATGATGACGTCATCTGTGGTGACGATATTACAGGAACCCTGTAATCACGGACCCTATGACGTCACATGGCGACCGCTATTGCAGGCTAACCCTGTAATATCGGCCATTGGTGATGTTATCGTGCGACCGATATTACAGGCTGAGCCGATAATAGCGGCCGGCCGGTGACATCATCGGTGCCGCTATTACTCGGGTGACCCCTATCTTGAATAGCGTTGCCTCCGATGACGTTATCAGCGCCTGCTATTGCAGGGAACCCTGCAATAGCGTTGCACCCTGATGACGTCAACAATGGCATACAAAAATAGCGTTTCTTTGTGTACCCGTTATTACTGGAAAATATCCTCTGATATTGGTGGCTCTTTTTGTAGTAGTGACGTCACAAGTGTAACCTTCATGGCGGCAACATTGTATCAGCCCACCTGAGGCAAAAGTAATTATTCTTGTGCAGAAAAGAAATCTGTGTTGCTACGTCCGTTGTAAATTCTAACTGTGTAGGTGCAGGGGTTAAAAAATTTATCGGTGCAGGCAACAACTGAGTCATCGTGTGAAGTTCTTGGACAATGCGTCCTACAGGTCGTGAGAGTGGGTTCTGGCTGTTGTTGCCAGGGAAGGTTTTGCGGCGGCCAAGCTCTGGATCCAGACCTCGTCGCCGACAGTGGCCTGGTCGTCGTCGTTTCTGTGCCACCTCCACACGGCCCTCGTCTCGTTGACGATCCTCAGCCGGCCATGTCCGAAGCTCGCCTCCCTGAACACCGACAGGTGCGACGACTTGTGGTCCTTGATGAACCTGTGGGCAAGGCCTTCCCTGTTGCCTCCGTCCCCGATGGTGATGTACATCGGGCCCCGACTGTCAGCTTTATTGTCACAGATCCTCGTCTGAATCATGCATCGTTGAGGGGCAATGCAACAAACTAAATTTAGTATCAGAAATCACGCTGAAAGCAAGGTTGGTGAATTAATTTAGTTGAGCAGGAATCATTCTGATGCACTTACGAATCGCTCGTAGGCGTGGACGTGCCCGGCGAAGACGACGTCGACACGCGCTTGGTAGAGCATCTTCTCCATGGCCCGGCGCATGGCGTCGCCGTCTCCCTGATGCGCTTCGTTAGTGTTGTACCACGGTGCGTGCAGCAGCACCAGCACCCACGGCGTCCTTCTCCTGTCCACGCTGGCCAGATCCCTCTCCAGCCACGCGATCTGCTCCGACCCTGCCTCGAACTCCACATAGGACCCCAGCATCACGACGTGCGCCGCGCCCCGGCGGTGTCAAAGGAGTAGTAGAGATTGGAGCGTGACCCGCTCTCCTCGTGCGGCATCCGCCACCGCGCATTGTAGGCCATGAACGGTGCCAAGTCCACCAGCGGAAGCGTCTCCATCTCGTGGTTGCCGTGGGTTACCATCCACGGCCGCGAGCTCGCCAGTGGAGAGACCAGACGCCCGAACGAGTCCCAAAGTTGCTGGCGCGTGTCTGCGTAGGAAAGGTCGCCGGGGAGCAGGAGCATGTCGTAGTCCGCGCCGCAGATGTGTGACAGCGTCGATGCCGTCCAACCCGTCTGGCCCAAATCCCCTGCAGAACCACAAATATCTCATGAATTAATGTCATACGCCCATTGTTTCTTAAAATTATTATATATATTATCCCAGATGATTTTTTTAGTTCTATTCGATCATTTATTTTATTCAATAAGTTATCATAATTTTTTTGTTATCATTTACTTTATTACTACGATATTATAACTTATATTTAAATTAATAATTGAAAAATAATATGAACCATGAAACATAACTAAAAATTAACAGCAACAACAATTGAAAAAGCTTACAACAAACCAATTCATACATACCGATGACTACGAACTCGATGGGCAGGGTTGCTGGAGGAGTTTGGAGGCTTAGCTCGGTACCGACCTTTCCGCACCGGTAAAAGTACCTCGTTCTCGGCTCCAGCGGGCCGATGGTGACGTGGTGAATGGCGCCAGACCTGTACAAGAAGTAGCTGTAGGTTGTATGGTCGCCGGTTGCTGTTGCCGTGTACTTGCCCGGAGACTTGCCGTAGTCCACAATGGACGGCGCGCACCGGTCGTCGGTGACCCATGAGACGCGCATGTGGTTTGATCTCACCACCGAAATGTGCACCTGACACTGACACAAGGACTATGATCAACTCCAGCAATCTCCCTAAACGACTCTCAATCCTAAATTTTAAAAGTTTTGGTAAAAACAATCAACTCCATCAACACTTCTATATGTACTCCTAATTAAATTGGGAGGGCTCTCAAATCCCCCTCTCTCTTCTAAAGTACACCTAGTGTGGGGCATATGTATTTTATATTTTATTTCTTTCTATTTCCCCTTTTCTTCATTTATCCCTGTGTCTCCTCCCGCCTCCCGGCTGAAGAGCCGCGGCCGTCTCTACCGCCTCCCTCCGGACCCACAATGCTATGGCCTCCCCAGGCGCTACCATGCCTCCTCGTCCTAGCCGACACGACGTCCCACCACATCCTCCTGTCCTCCTCCCGGTCGGCGCAAGCATCGTGATGGAAGGAAGTGAGGCTCCTGTTTTGGAGAGTTCTGTAACACCCTGATTTTTTTAAAAATTTGCAATAAAATAAAATTTAAACTTATTTTATTAGGATGCTAGTATTTATCCTAGGATAGTTATTTAATTCTTATGAAAATGAATTATTTTATTATCTATAAATAATTGTATGTTGCATTCATGCTGATAGTTGCATTAGGTTTTATTTGTTGCAAATTTGATTTTGAAAACCGAGTAGAATTCGTTTGAATTAAATTCACAAACTAGATTACAAATTAGATAAGAAAACAGAAAAAGAATAAACTCCCTCCCTCGGCCATGGGCCGAAATTTCCCAGCCCAATCCCCTTTTCCCTCTCCTTTTTCTTCTTCCCTCTCGCTTCCAGCTCGACTCAGCCCAGTGAGAACCCGTCTCGGGCCCGCGCGAACCCATCCCAAACCCGAACCAAATCGGAGGCGAATCCACCTCCGATCCGGCCATCCTAGGCGTGCGTGCCGTGCCCCGCACCCCTTCATAACGCGCCGCAACTCCCGAGCCTCGGTTTTCCCCGTAAAACCCCCAATTTCGTGCCCTAGTCGCCGCCGTCGCCGCCGCCAAGCCCTCACCGTCGCGCCGCCGCTTGGAGCTCCCGCACCGCCCGTGGACCACGCACCGCGCTTCACCTTGACGAGCCGTCGCCGCCCGCAAGACCCGGAGACGAGCCGTTGACGGAGGAGCCCCCGCGACGCCGCCGAAGTCTTCCGCCCGCCCGTCGTCATCGCGAGCCGCCGCCGCACTCTCCTCGTCGTCGCGCGACCTCACCGGTGAGTGCGCCTCTCTCCCCGCTCCGCGTAGGACCCACCGGCACCGAGTTTAGGGCACCAGGGAGCTAGAACGGCCAAGCTCCGGCGAGCTTCCATGGCGCGCCGCCGTCCCCGCTCACCGCCGGTGACCAAGCCCCGGCTGGACCGACCTGGGCCGTCGGATCTCGGATCTGCGGTCCAGATTAGATCAATCCAACCGTTATGGTCTTTTTACATAAACACCCCCACCGTCTCAAATATTTAGTAAAGAACCCCCCACTTTTACATAATTAACCCTAAGTTAATCAATAATTATAATTTAATCTGTTAGGTCGCAGTAATGTAATTTTTACACTTAAGCCCCCGAGTAATTTTATAATTATGTTTAGGTCCTGTAATTTTACATAAACACCCCTAAGTTTTTCCTAAATTATATTTTAGTCCCGTACTTTTTCATTTAGGCCCCTAAACTTTCCATAATTACAAATAGGTCCCTGTACATTTCAGTAATTATAAATAGGTCCCTGAAGCTGCTGTTTTACAATTTAAACCCTAGATCTTAAAACGTTCATAACTTTTAGCTCGTAACTCCGATTTAGGTGATTCTTACGCTCACGAGTTCGTAGTAACGAGTACTATTTAATGGTACTGTTTTCATAGATAGTAGGCATTGTTTGGTGTACTGTTTCTTATTTGCTATGTATGTGTGTTTTCCAGCGTGACGAAAATAGACGAGGAAGAGTACGAGGATTCCCAGGACCCGTAGTTTGAGCAGCAGCAGCAAGAGGAGACAAGCAAGTGTCCTTGATGCACATTGCGCCTACTTTCTTACTTTCTAAATTTACGATTCATGTATTACTCGTTTAACTTGAATCCTATTTGTGTCATACCATGTTCCCTATTCTACCTTGTCGCCTTGGTTATGGTGTAGTATGTTAGGATGGGTACGTCATTGCTAGTTGCTTTTAATGGGGTTCAAATTGAACTAAATGCTAAGCTTGATTAATTATTCACTTGAACATAATGATCATGAATTGGGGGATGCTTTTTAGGAACATGGAACTTAGGTGATCCCGACAGAGGATGTGGATGATGGTGCGAGAATGCACAGGTACTCGTAGTAGTACTATTGGGCTGCGGTAGTACCTGTTGGGGATCATAAGGACCGGTTCTTGGAGCGGCAACCCAGGACTTCCGCACAAAGCACAGTGGCTGATAATGGGTAGGTAAGGTTTAGTACCGAGGTAGCTTCCCGCTTCGCAAGCGTCGAGGAAGGATGAAGGAAGAAGGTGTCTTCCGGATTCGAGCGAGGAAAGGCGAGTACTTGAAGCCACGGTGCAAGAGGGGGCCTCCGGGTGATGCATCACTTTTACGGCGGTGAAACTTTAGCATGGACGTTTTGCAAGTCGGGAAGTCCTTAGAAAAGACCTTGCGGTGATCTCTTGGCCTCATACCTTAGGAAGTGTGCTGGCATAATAGAGGTTTTAGTCACCGAATAGTGATGGAATTACCGACCTGTGGGTAAAGTTGTGCAACCTCCGTAGAGTGTAAAAACTGTTATTAACAGCCGTGTTCACGGTCACGAACGGCTTGGATCCTCACGAGAACTAGAGGGATGGTTTGGGTGGAATAACCCTTTGGTAGCTACAAGCGGGGTAACTTGTAGTGAGGTGAGCTACGAGCGGGGTAACTCGTAGTGTGGTTTCTGCAAGTAGGGTAGCTTGCAGTGGTTAACAGGTGGGGTAACCTCGTTGGTGCTTTTATCACATAGTAAATAGGTTGTTTAATTAATTTGACTAATATAGGTGCTTCTATTGCAAACCCCGTGTCGGCTTTCCTTTTATACAGCTTGCATGTCATTTTTCCCACACTTGCTCGAGTACGACATGTACTCACTCTTGCTATTTCCTGTTGCTATACACTACTGCTGCTCGAAGCCGAAAGGAGGTACCTTGATGAAGACTACTACTAGGGGTGCGTTTCCCGGTTGATTGCCTCGTGGCGTATGGAGTCTTCCGCTGAGTTTAGTTTAGTCCTTTGAGACATTTTTAATAAAGTTATGTAATAAAGATACGCTTGAGACGATGTAATAAGTTATACTATGACATTGGTTATACTCGTTATTTCACTATTGTCTCTATATGTGTGATTAACCGATCTTGGCACACATATAGCTATGCATTCGGTCTTGGCCTTAAGACTGGGTGTGACAAGTTCCTGTTTAGAGAGTGCCTGTTATGGGAACGGTGGTGTAGGAACTTTGGGTATGGAGTTCCTGTTACGGTGTTACTTGTTGTTTTCACCGTAGTTTGAGAAGAGGGACTGTTGACTCACCTCGGTAGCATAAGGACCGGCTCACAGGATATATGTTCCATGCTTTTACTTACACACCACGTGACTCATATGAGAGTTGTGCTCGGATCATGATGCTTTGCGGAGGACTGGCTAGCTCGTCGTGGCGTAGAGATAGTGTTAGTGGGTTTTTAGAGCGTTGTCCCGACCCATGAGTAGAGAATATCCCACCTACCCAGTGATAGGCCTTTCACACCGTCAGGACCCTTTGTCATTTCTTAGGGTGGATCCCGGAATTGGAGGATGGGCGCCACCGGCCGATGCTTTGTTGATTGATCTTGTGAGTGTTTCTATACTTAGGCTACGATGGTAGCCCTATGCTATAGTACCTATTCACGTTGGTACATGTGTATATATTATGCAGAGGTTATAATCTATACATATAACCATGCCCATGGATAAGGGCACTACCCGAGAGCATCCCGAGTGATTAGCATTTACTTCTTCTCCTCTCGATAGGTGTTTTACTTCCGGCTTCGAGCTGTGGTTCCAGTGAAGGTGTGCTAGACTTAAAACATGAGCCTTGTAGTATTGTGTTGTTTCCTGCAAGCACTTATAAAATTTGACTAATAATAAAAATCGACTAACTTAGACTTCAGGATAATTGCTTTAGGTGCTTGAGAGGGCCTATGCTTGAAAATATTCAGGCATGCATAACATTGTTGCTAGGTAGTGCGGCTTGTTGAGTACTCTATGTACTCACGGCTTTTCCACTTTGTTTTTCGGTCGCTGAGGCTGTGGACCCCGTAGAACCTACGGATGGAGCCTATGGAGAGGAGTGATGGTCTCGCCTACACTCGACTCGCTTGTGGGTTGATGTTTGTCACTTGATGCTTCCGCTACGTGAGATGGATCGATGCTACCGTTAGTTCCTATCATGTTCATGTTTGGCCTGCGTGCCTCGCTCTTATACTTATTTGAATAATAAATGTTGCTAAGATTTGAGATGTTGTTAGATGATCATTTCTATCTACCTTTCTTTATATCTATCTATTGTGTGATTTTGTTACTAAATTGTGATGGATGTATATACCACCCTTCCGAGAGTGGCAAAGAGGTACAAGGGCTTGAGTTTCACACTTGGTGAAATTTGGACCCTCACACCTTACTGCCTAGGTCAATGGCAAGTGGGTTCATACGTGGTAACATTTTTTATCACTAACAGTGGGCTCCATATGACAGAAAAATAGGAGCTCTAAATTAGGAAGTATTGCTCGAGTTTAGAGTAGATTTTAGACAACTAGAAATAACAGAGCCCTCCTAAATAGAAAAATAAGAGTGGAATTTAGGACGTATTGCTGGAAATGCTCTAACGACTGATTTGGGGCAGCAGACACCTACTACAAGCTTGTACTATTATTGTGCAACGGTGCATTTCGACAGGGTGGTGGGGTGCTAGGGTCTGTTTCAATGTCCCGCAATTTTCATGGAGTGTGACATTTTGATATGCCTATTGCTGTGGACATGGAAATCAATGAGAAGCATAGACTGCGAGATGCAGAACAATTTTCATCTCTGGTATCCTCGTTTTGTAGTATCGCTGTAAGAGCAGTGCATTTTGACAGTAAAGTTGCGAGCCCACAATTTTCATCTAGTTCTAGAATTTCGATTAAATCTTTCTGCTAGCAAGAAAATAAGTGCAAAAAATAGTTTAACAAATGATGAGCTAGCACGAGAACTGCTCACATACTCTCCTGCAATCCTCTGTCTCTGAACTCTGTTCAGTATTCTGACAGTTCCATAGAGAGAAGCTCGGAGTTCAGTTTCAGTGACTAGAGGTTCTTTGTCACATAGCAGGAATTAGGGAGTAATTGTTGTTAGATTGAAACAAAAAGAAAGTTGCATATGTACTAAAAAATCATTCTGTGACAAATCAACAAAACTGATAAAATGTTTATTCAATCTAGTTTCAGGAGAAACCATCTACCTGCTGAGGATGGTTCCTCGGCTGGTCGTGCGCCATGAGCACCATGGGGCTGGGCCGCAACCGCACGTACTGGTGGACATGGACGCAGAGAAACACGAGCGACGTGAGCCCCTGCACGAGCATCCTCCACGAGTGCGCCATGGCCCCAACCGCCAGATCGCCGCACAAGCTCCCCGTATAGCTGCGCCCCAGCGCAGCCTGGTCCATGTAGCTGAGGCACCGCCGGTTTAGTGCGGCGAACGCGAGCTTGGAGACGCCGAGCAGGATTTTGGCGGGGACGGCCACCGCGACGTGGAACATAACGCGGATCAGCACGGCGGGCACGCGGGCCATCTTGCAAACGAGCAGTAGGCTGGGGATGATGAGAAACATTGTGATAAGTTGCAGCTTCTTACGCATATCGTCGTGACGGCCGGGAAATCTTGCCGAGTCCGCTTCCGTCGCTCACTCTGGCGTGGAGGACGAGTTGTGCTGGTTCATTAAGCTTGAAGGAGACTTTGCAAAGGCATCGTCGCCAGCAGCATATTAATTATGGGAGGTGCGCCGCACGTGCTGGTGCAGTTAATGTAGATACCTCGCATCTCACATGTGCCGTGGTGTACTTTGTGTTGACCGCAGAACGAAGTCTAATGATATTAGAACAAAGTTTCCATCTGTGTGGAATAAAGTAATTAATATTTTAGATTCAAAAAAGTAATTAATATTTCAGAAATCTTGTATTATCTACGTATTAAAGAATAAACATGATGTATGATTTCCTTTTCTTTTCTTACCCAAATCCGTTGATACCCAATCAATTTCTACCGTGGATCCAATCCATCTACAGTCACCGTTATCTTCCTTTTTCTGTGATTTATGGGTCCAGTCATTGTTTATGCTACTATATTTAGACAAATTGCATTGGGCTCATCCTCCAATTTTATATTTTTCTCACCGCAGTTTCTACCCTGCTATACTGCCCAATCCCACCCGGAACTTGCGTGCAATATACCGAGTGTTTCAGTGGAGACTCGTTAAGATGAACTTCCACCTAGAACAATAAGCTACACTCGTTTACGACTTGAACAATGGACTATGCCTTGAATTACAAGTCTTGTGCAAACAAGCTTTACTTAGAGTCACAGCTGGTACTGGACCTCCGAGTAGGCTACTCCGCGGGTAGCATATAGGTCGTACTCCGCGGTCTTTCATGAGCTTAATAGAGATCACCCAAGTCTCACAGATCGCGACCTTACAACAATCGGGCTCATATAGGTGTATTCTTTCAAGAATGCTTTGCAGGATAGCATCTTCGCTAATTAAAGCCAATAGAATACATTAAGGCATTCGCCAACCTCGCCATGCAGTGTTCGGAGTATTACATCATTACTCGAGAAGGTTTTAAAAGGGTACTCTCTAGCTGACCAATAGCTTGTTCTTCCCGGGTCCTACTTCACGGAATCTCCGATCACATAGGTTGGGTTACCACTATGGAATAGCTCAATGGGTCTCATACCCATCTCCTTTGATGCATTGTCTATCACATTACGTGACAGCCCCTTAGTAAACCGATCTGCCAGGTTTCTATTAGTTGATATGTAATCCACCGATATTACTCCGGAGTTTCTCATTTTCCTGACGGACTTTAAACGTCTCTTAATATGTCTTGATGACTTTATATTGTCCTTTGAACTGTTTACTTTGACTATCACAGCTTGATTGTCACGATTCATCGATATTGCCAGCACTCGGTTTCTCGACAATAGGTAAGTCCATCAAGAGCTCACGTAGCCAATCGGCCTCAACCGTGGCCGTATCTAGTGCGGTAAGCTCTTCTTCCATGGTAGACCTCGTTAATATAGTCTGTTTACATGATCTCCATGAAACAAGCAACACCACCAAGAGTGGAAACATATCCACTCGTGGCATACAACTCATCGAGCATCGGATATCCAATTGGAGTCACTATATCCCTCTAGTACTCGCAGGAAACGCAGAATAATGAATTCCATAACCCGCAATACCTACTAGGTAGTGCATTACTCGCTCAAGCGCACGTCAATGATCATCTCCCGGATTAGATGTAAACCGACTCAATTTGCTCACAACAAAAGAGATGTCGAGCCTAGTAGCACTAGCCAAGTATATAAGTGATCCAATGATCTCGAGAATATCTCAATTGGTCTCTACCAATTCTCTTATTCTTCCGAAGGATCAAGCTGGGATCATAAGGAGTTGGAGAAGGTTTGTTGTCCTTGTAGTCGAAGCGACTCAACATCTTTTCCACATAATGAGATTGCGTTAAAGTAATCCCATTCTCTCCTTTGATTAGCTTAATGTTTAAAATAACATCGACCTCACCCAAATCCTTCATATCAAAACTTTGGAACAGAAAAGACTTGACCTCATTAATCACGTCAAGGTTTGTTCCAAAGATTAGTATGTCATCCACATACAAGCACAATATAACTCCCTCACCCCCACCATGGCGGTAGTACACACATCTATCAGCCTCATTGATCGAAAAGCCTGCCGATATGAGTGTAGAGTCGAATTTCTCATGCCATCGCTTAGGTGCTTGCTTTAGGCCGTATAAAGATTTTACCAACTTACACACCTTGTCTTCTTGACCCTTTACTACAAAACCATCTCGGTTGATCCATATAGATCTCCTCATCCAACTCTCCATTAAGGAAAGCTGTCTTAACGTCCATCCGATGAACGAGAAGATCATGAGAGGCAGCCAGAGCAAGTAGTACACGTATGGTGGTCAATCTCGCAACAGTGAGTAAGTATCAAAGAAATCTTCACCTTCTTTCTGGGTATAGCCCTTAGCCACAAGCCGAGCCTTGTACTTGTCTATAGTACCATCAGGCCTAAGCTTCTTCTTGAACACCCACTTGCAACCCATTAACGTCCATCCGATGAACGAGAAGACCATGAGAGGCAGCCGAGCAAGTAGTACACGTATGGTGGTCAATCTGGCAACAGTGAGTAAGTGTCAAAGAAATCTTCACCTTCTTTCCGGGTATAGCCCTTAGCCACAAGCCGAGCCTTGTACTTGTCTATAGTACCATCGGGCCTAAGCTTCTTCTTGAACACCCACTTGCAACCCATGGGTTTGCACCCATATGGTCGATCAACTACCTCCCATGTTCCATTAGAAAGAATAGAGTGCATCTCACTCAGTACAGCTTCTTTCCAATCATCTCGCATCGAGTGATGCATATGCCTCAACAATAGTTCCGGGAGTATCATCCACAAGATAGACAGTGAAATCATCACCAAAAGATTTTTCAATCCTTTGTCTCTTGCTCCGTCTAGGAGCTTCACTATATATCTCCTCGTTAATTGGTTCAAGTGTTTGTTCAAGCATGATCGGAAAGCACAGCGAGGTTCGGGAGTAGTTTTAGCAATCACATCGATAGATAATCTAGACATGCTATATGAATCATTCATAGGAAATATGTTCTCAAAGAAAGTAACATCACAAGACTCCATTAATGTATTTACATGAATATCAGACACGTCTGATTTCACTACTAAAAATCTATAGGCAATGCTATTACGAGCATATCCAAGAAAAACGCAATCCACAGCTTTTAGGTCCCAACTTACGTTTCTTGTTTATTGGCACATTAACCTTGGCCAAACAACCCCAAGTACGTAAGTAAGACAGCGATGGTTTTCTCCCAATCCATTCCTCATATGGCATTTTCTCCTTATTCTTCATGGGAACTCTATTTAGGACATGACTTGATGTCAATATAGCCTCCCCCACCATGTCTTAGATAATCCCGCAGTTGTCTAATATGGAGTTAACCAAGTCGATCAATGTAACAACCCTCACAAATCAAAGTGCATTTCATGTCATTCATAAGCATATCATCTTATGCATTGTGGAAATATTAAATATTGTGTTAAGAAATGCACATAAAATATAAGTTTAACCTAAGATTAAATTAAGATCCTAAAAGAAGAATTTAAATAAAAGCAAATTATGGTGTTTAATATTTTCTGTTGATTAAACATAATGATAACCGATTTATGGAGTTGCTAAGAAATTATTTTATTTTGTATAAAGGTCTACAAGAAATAATGAAACCTTCTCTTTTTAATTTCAACTTGAATTTTTAATCCAAAATTTATTTGGAATTTGAACTCTGGCCAATAAAGAAAAAGATTCAAAACGTTTTCGTTTCCATCCCTGATTTTTCCCGGAATTTTTAGAGGTCCGGAAAGAGGTGTTTCAAATAGTTCTTTTGTCGTGGGCGTTTTTGTAAAGCGGCCGAAGCTCCACCTGTCACTCCCTTCTTCCTCTCACCCACCGCCTCGCTTCGAGCCGCGCCGGCAGCGGCCCGGCCGCGCGCCTCACTCCGTGGCAGCCACGCAGGAGTTTAATTACCGCCTCAACGCCCCGCCCGTTGGAGATAAAAGCCGGGGACCAAGTCCTTCCTTCTCTCCTTCGCACCCGAGCACCGCCGGCCGTCTACCCTCCTCGCGCCTCGCCGTCCGGCCGCCTCCGGCCCCTCCCAGCCAAGCGGTCACTCCCCACCGCTCCGCAAGGGTCTCCCGCACCTCCCCATTGCCGCCAATCACGCTACCTCACTCTAGCACGAGAGATCGAAGCTCGTCTTCCCCGAAACACCAAACCGGGTAGCTGCCGCCGCACCTTCAAATTCTCCCCGCCCGGTGAGCCGCTTCACCCGATTCTTGGCCTACGTCGTGCGCAAGACTTGCCTCCATCTCATGGTCGAATTCCCTTTCGCATGTTCTTCGCCCGTTCAAATGAATTTCACCGTTTTTCTTGAGCTTCTATGTGCCGTCGCCTCGCCTCGCGGTGCGGGCCAAACTCCGGCCACTCTAGGCCTCCACCACCCTATGCCGGTCTTCATCATGATCTTGTGAAGGATCCGCAACAAACCGTTCGTCATTTGGTTGAGCATGGTGAGCGGTGGACGCCGCCGAACCTCTCCTCCACCCGCCTCTCGCCGTCGACGTATTTCCGGCCGGTTTCCGGTGAAGTTGACCCCACCAGCCGCTTCGTCATGTCGAGTTGGCCCCGTAGGAGAATTTCCGTCGCGGTTGGCCGCCGTCCGCCAAACTCCGGCGACCCGCCGCCCTACTCCGGCCACCACCCGCCATAGCCGGCGAGCTCGGTCCGAGCTGGGCCGCGCGCGTGTCCTGGGACGCCGGCCCATGGGCTAGCCAGATTCAGCCCATATTGGTATTGGCACTCGTTTCCGAATTTATTCATTTCCGATTTATTCAAATTTCAAATATTCGTAGAATATTCATCTAAATTCAGAAAAATGCAAAACCAAGTTCATTAGATTCATAAAATTATTTCCTATTTAGTTATGTATTCAAATGCTTATTTTGAGAAATTATAATTTCATAGTTTAATTAATTACCTTCCTTTAATTAAGATGAGCTATTATTTTATGCTAATTATTATTTGATTTTGAGAAATAAATTTCTTTCAAAATTAGAGATACTGCAGACGAAAGGTTTGTTAAGTTTGTTTTCGAAAATGGAACCTAAACACCGTCATTTAATGTGATCCCCATTTAGGACCTTATGTATCATTGATTAATGATTAATCATGAATTGTAAATTAATGAACATGATTAATTGTTAATTAATGAACATGAGTATTTGTTAATTAATAAACAAGATTAATTGTTAATTAATGACCTTGATTAAGCAATAATTAATGAGCATGATCAATTATTAATTATTGCTTAACGAACGGATTAATTGTTAATCATTACTAAGCTTAATTAATGAGTAATTGCTAATTAACAATCTTGGTTAATACAATCATTGCACATCATGTCATATCCATTCATGCATGCATGGTTGTGATTCGTGACGTATTGTTGGTCGACCTAGGTTCTGGCGTGATCGAGGTTCCGTCCGAGGTCGAGAAAGGAGACGGAAGCTTCGAAGTCGACCAACACACGAGGAAGCCGACTTCGACTCGAATCAAGGCAAGCCCGGTGCATCCCACCTATGATTTTAAAGTCTTTTCTTTTATCACGGTTAATGAGTCGTGATTGTGCATTAAGTTATAGGAGTTGCTTGATACCCTAGATGCATGAGATAGGTTTCTATTTGTTTATGCTATACTTGGTAGAGGTAGCTCAATCGAGTTCGATAACTCGCTAAGCTTATGTCATAGGGCATCGGTAGAAGTCGAGTGGTGGTGACACTACTCGCGAGATATAGGGTAATGGCTGGTTTATTATTGCTAAGAAGAATGATAAGAGAAAGATGAGAATGGAAGTGAAGATGTTAATAACTCTGAGACCGGACGGGCCCCGTCTCGTGTCGGTCAAGGACCCTACCGTTGTTGGCTTAGTTGAACAAGTTTGAACGTACCGTACTACATGTTAGTATCATGGGCCCAGCAAGCTGATGTACCCTATCGCCCCGGAGATGTAGCGTAGCCGGCTCTCTTTTGCCGGCTGTTAGTGAGAGGATAGTCTCACGGGAGGGAGATGGGTCGACCACGAGGGAAGTCGTGGAGTCGCCATACTCCCGGGGAGTTGGAAATGGCTAGTCTTCTGTCAGGTGCTAGCGGGAAAAGTTATCGTATACGACCGGTGCGGTGCGTATAAGTCGTGTAGTCGGGTTTTGCCAGCTGGTATAAATCAATTCGAATCGCTGTCCCTCGCCGTAATGAGTACCGCTTGTTTAGCTCGTCACATCGTAGTAATCAACTGAAAGATGAGGATGAGAGATGAAGGAAGTGTTGATCTAATCTGATCTCTTCTTGAAAACTTGATTGCAGTAGTTGTAGACTGCAAACTCGGTTCTCTATTGAACTTAACTTGAGCTAAAACTTGAAAGTAAGGATCAACCATTAGAGCGGTTTTCGCAAGTGAGTCAACTCCACAGCCGTAAAGCCTTTGCATACTAGGCGTCGGCCTTAGCGTGCTCGTTGATCTGAGTCAGTCTTGCCGAGTATTAGAATACTCGTGGTTTGCTCATTATAATTTCAGGGCAAGAGTCGTTCTTCCACGATCGTTACGGTAGCTGTCCGGAAGAGGAGCCGTGTTCCGAGGGTGGTTCCCTCAAGTGGGAACAGATCCCGACGTTCCGAGCGAGGAGGATCGTGGTGTACGACGGGCTCATTACATCACCCTAGTGGTCTTTTGTTGTAAAGTACAAGTTTCCGCTGCAAGACTTGTAGGTTGTTAAACTTCATTAATGTATTATGCTTCCGCTGTACAATGTTTGTATTTCGAAAACCTGGTTGTATTATACCATGATATATATATTCTCGCTTGTATGAGAGGATGAACCGTTGTAACTCGATGCGTCGAGTGTCCCCTCGTACCGAGTCCCGGGTATCCCGAAGGGGATGTCACAGCTGGTATCGGAGCAATACAGGGGCAACAATACATTGCTTACAAGCTTGTTTTCAAAACCTAACACGTTTAGTACGTTTAGAGTACGCGAGAGTACGGAGCCCATTTAAGGACTTAGAACCGTTAGCTTTCTAACCGTTCGAAGTTCGTGGTTTTCTCGAGTAGTTTCTAACTATTCGTGTTAGTCCGTGCTAACTTTCGATTGTTTGACTAATACGGAGTAGTGCATGCATCATGTCATATTGAGTGTTATAATAAAAAGTCTGGGGTTATACTTAGTTAGTATCTTAGCATAGAGTTAGTTTCCTCCGGATGGCACAAGAAGAAGTTTATGCTAGTGCAATAGAAGGCAAAAAGATTTCTCACACAGAGGCAATGGAATGGGGAAATTAAGGTTTAGTCTACGAGATGATCAAAGGCAATCAAAGAAAGGGACGATCATCTCGTATTTAGCAAGGAGCCCATATGAGAGCTACGGATTTTAAGGGATAGGTTAAAGATACCAGTACTGAAAGGAAGCTATAGGTGAATCTTGGGATGAATAAACTTGCAGCTGCCAAAGAGATAGTTAAACAACTAGGTGTAGATTTAATAGCCACGTGAGGAGATACTTGGATCTTGAACTAGTCAATAACTTCACAAGGAAGAGCAGAAGAATGAAATGTATGGGTAGAAGAATCCAGGAGCTAGTCACCAATGTCACTTCGACTACTCTAGGCACCATCCAGGCAGATAATCGGTTAACCACCCTTTTATAGCTACCAAAAGTTCTCTTTCCCTCTCCTGTAATAGCCATTTTGATTTCTATTTAGACTCTTTATCTCGACAGAAAGTTTTGGATGATAAAATTCCAGTAGTATGGGATGACTATTCCTAGTCCGAAAGTCATTCTCCTTCTTTCACTCAATTACATCATGAACTTATCTTTCCTTGAAGTTCTTGAGTGACTTCCGTTGAAGAAATAATAATCACCTTTTCGACTAGACTAAGTCTGTACCGAGAGCTAGTTTGGAAATGGGTGTTGTGCACTTTCAAATTGCCATTTTGCCTTTGAATTGTGCCGGTTCGCCTGAGCACCTCTTAAAGTCAAACATGAGCGATATGGAAAAGCATACTCTATTTTGAAACTAGAAGAGAATCCAAATATAATGTTCTTCCGAACGGATGGCGTATATCATAGGGTACGCAACCGGAAAGAAGAGTACTATCTTGGAAACTCATCGGTGCAATTATCCTTGTAAATATCTTAAGCTTATATTTCCTTCAACACCAAGACAGACGAAAGCACTGTCGAATCTTTTGGTAATCCATGTTGTCCCATAATCTCAACCATTCCAGTTAAATCTTTTCCTTTATCATTGACTTTCACCAACCCCTTATAAATCTCGTGATTCCTGATCCCGGCATGAAAGTGATAGATATTGACAACAAACACCTTGACATTCTAAATTTGGGTCGAGGAGTTAGTATCAATGAGTTGTAAGTGAAGCTATACTCATGGAGGATGCTCTTCGTGCTCATCAAGAAGCGAAGACTAAGAAGAGAGCAGCCGGTGAACAAGGAAGTGAGGTACCTTCTAAGTATCATCTAGATTACACTTCTGCAGCAGATCGGAGGTTTGAGTCTTAGCCACCAGATTCCATTTCTTACCGGCCACCTCGGTATCAGCAACAGATGATCTCTCGTTAGCGGTGCACGAATCGGACCTATCAAGTATACGCTCCTTATCCCAAACTCCACAATCAGTTGACTATCCATGCTATAACGGTGGTTGTTTTGGACATTTGGCTCAAGATTGTGTCACACCAACACCGCAGAATTTTTCAACGCGTCCTCAAAGGAAAGCAGTTGGTCTACAGGATCGTGCAAGTAAAAGTGATAAGACAAAGACTAGTTGTGTCAACTTTGCCACATCCGAGGAGATTCCGAAAGGGTCACAAGTCATGGCTGCCAGTATTTTATTTGACTCGGGAGCAACCCACAACTTCATCGAGCAAAGGATATGTCCAAGATATAACCCTCCGTCATGCAAGATGATTATCCACATCTCATATTATCACCAGGGTAACAGACTTGCAGATCAAAGTACTACGGAGATATCATTGAAGTCAAGTCGTAAGGATTATCCCACTTTCTTTATAGTCTTATACGGGCAAGGATTGGATGCGATTCTTGGCATGAGATGGATAAAGTAGTCTAAGGCAGATGCTGGATATAGATGCTTTTGCAGTGCACATGAAATTTCCTCTTCATGGACGAGATTGTCTTCGATTGACTTCTTTCCAAACTATTCTTCCGACTTACCAAGTTTACCACCAGATCGGGCGGTAGAATTCAGGATAGAGCTTGAACCAGGGACTGCACCGATATCAAGAAGACCGTATTGAATGCCACCAAATGAGCTGGCAGAAATAAAAGTGCAACTGAAAGAATTACTGGATAAGAGATATATTTGCCCAAGTTCATCACCTTGGGAATGCCCAACATTGTTCGTCAAGATGAAGGATCAAACATTGAGGTTATGAGTGGATTATCGACCTTTGAATGCAAGTGACCATCAAGAACAAGTATCCACTACCTCGAAGTGACATCTTATTTGATCAGCTAATGGGAGCAAAAGTTTCCTCCAAAATAAATTTTCGCTCAAGATATCATCGGATAAAGATTAGAGCGGAAGATATACCAAGGACAGACCTTCTCTACTAGGTATGGACTTTATGAGTACCTGGTGATGTCCTTTGGTCTAACCAAGGCACCAAGCACACTTAATGTGTCTCATGAACTGGATGTTTATACCAGAATTTGACAAGTTCGTCATGGTATTCATGGATGACGTTCCGATATACTTCAAGTCGGAAGAGGGACATGCAAGCACAATTAAGGACCCTCGCTCCAACGTCTAAGGGATCATCGGTTAGAGGCCAAATTCAGTAAGTATGAGTTTTGGCTGAAAAGGTATCATTCCTGGGTCACGTGATATCAGCAGAAGGAAATGTCGTTGATCCTGGTAAGGTTAGAGAAGTATTGAATCGGAAGCCACCTAAAATCGGTCACACAGACCGAAGCTTCTTAGGGTTAGCTGGTTATTATAGAAGATTTATTCCCAATTATTGCCAAGCCAATGACAAAAATTTGTTGAAAAAAGGATAAGAAGTATGAATGGAGCAATGAATGTGAAGAAGCTTTTCGGACATTGAAAAGTTACTCGCAACAGCTCTAGTGTTAGCTTAGCCAGATTTGACCAAGCCCTTTGATTTGTACTGTGATGCATCGAGTACCGGACTTGGATGTGTTCTAATGCAGGAAGGTCGAGTGATTGCTTATGCATCTCGACAACTGAGGCGACAGGAGGAACAATAACCAACATAGGAGCTGGAATTAACAACTCGTGGTTCTAGCATTGAAGAGCTGGAGACACCATCTCTTGGAAATGTTTGGTACATCTATACACGGACCACAAGAGTCTCAAATAAATCTTCACGCAAGCGGATCCGAACATGTGCCAACGAAGAGGGCTTGAATTAAGGATTATGAGATCGAGATCCATTACCATTCCGAGAAAACAAATGTCTTAGCTGATGCCTTGAGTCGAAAAGCTTAGTGCAACAATCTCACGACTCGGCTATTGATCGAAGCATCTAAAGAGGAAATGAGTGAGCCTAATCTTCAGATTCTTCCATATGGAATATTGAACAATTTGGCTCTTATTCTTACCATTCACGAAGGAGTGGTAGCAGTTCAGCAGAAGGATGCTGGTATGGAAAACATCGGAAGACGACTCCGGAATAGAGAAGTCAAGTGTTTTCCTAAGGAGATAGCGAAGGTGTTATCTCGGTTCCGGAATAGGCTAGTAGTGCCTAAGAACCCGGAATTTCGCAAGAAGATAATGGATGAAGTACACACATCTAAGTATTCAATTCATCCTGGAACCGACAAGCACGTATCAAGATCCGAAGAAAAGATTATGGTGGACAACAATGAAATGAGAAATAGCGAGGTACGTCAACGAGTGTGATACTTGTCGACGTGTCAAAGCAAAGCATTTGAAGCAAACAGGTCCACTCCAACCTTTGAGTATTCCAGAATGGAAATGGGAAAATATTAGTATGGGTTTCATTGTAGGCTTACTATTAACTTCACGGGAGCACAACTCTATTTGGGTCCTAGTGGACAGAGTTGACCAAGACAACTCACTTTATACCGGTACATACCAACTACCGGACTCAAGCAATATGCAGATTTATATGTTTCCACATCCTATGTTTACTCGGAGTATCCAAGACCATCATCTCGGATCAAGAAGCTCGGTTTGTATCCAAATTCCGAGAGCCGTTGCATGAGTCGTTGGGAATCGAGGTTGATTCGAAGCTCGGCGTATCACCCTCAAACAGATAGACAGACAGAGAGAATCAACCAATATCTAGTAGATATGCTTCGAGCTTGTGTCTTGCTATGTTTGGAAAGATGCCTACCGTTAGCGGAACTCTCATACAATAACAAGCTAACGAAGGTGCTTGGAATGTCACCGTTTCGAGCTCTATACGGTCGTGGTCGTCGCACACCGTTAGATTGGTTATAACGGGAAGTGAGAATAATATCTCGACCGGATCTAGTAAAGGATGCCAAAGAGCAAGTACGCCTCATTCAACAGAACCTCAAGAGAGCTAAATCTCGACAGGTCGGTTATACGGATAAAAGACGTCGAGAGTTAGTGTTCGAGGTTGGGGATCAAGTCTATCTTCGGGTATCCCCTACCAAATATGTCCAGCGATCTGGAAGCAAAGGCAAGTTAGCTCTCCTAATATTGGACATATTCCAATACCGAAGGATGTGAAGCCGTGACATATCGTTTGGAATTGCCAAGCACATTAATCAGGAATTCACAATGTGTTTTCCGTGTCTCAACCGAATAAGTGTCTAAAAACACCGATAGGTATACCGACAAGCAGGTATGAAACAAGTATAGCCAGAATTGACATATGATGAACATCCGATCGAGTGCTCGACACCAAGGATCGAGTGACTCGACATCAAACCATCAAGTTCTACAAGATTCAGCGGAGCAATCACTCGTAAACTGAAGCTACTTGGGAACGAGGAGATTTTCTCCGACCCAATTACCTGGAGTTCTTTAGTACCATCTCCTAGTCGCTTCGATCGTGAATCTCGGGACGAGATTCCTATAAGGGGGAGGGCTGCAACAACCCTAACAAATCAAAGTGCATTTCATGTCATTCATAAGCATATCATCTTATGCATTGTGGAAATATTAAATATTGTGTTAAGAAATGCACATAAAATATAAGTTTAACCTAAGATTAAATTAAGATCATAAAAGAAGAATTTAAATAAAAGCAAATTATGGTGTTTAATATTTTCTGTTGATTAAACATAATGATAACAGATTTATGGAGTTGCTAAGAAATTATTTTATTTTGTACAAAGGTCTACAAGAAACAATGAAACCTTCTCTTTTTAATTTTAACTTGAATTTTTAATCCAAAATTTATTTGTAATTTGAACTCCGGCCAATAAAGAAAAAGATTCAAAATGTTTTCGTTTCCATCCCTGATTTTTCCCGGAATTTTTAGAGGTCCGGAAAGAGGTGTTTCAAATAGTTCTTTTGTCGTGGGCGTTTTTGTAAAGCGGCCGAAGCCCCACCTGTCACTCCCTTCTTCCTCTCACCCACCACCTCACCACCGCCTCGCTTCGAGCCGCGCGGCAGCGGCCCGGCCGCGCGCCTCACTCCGTGGCTGCCACGCAGGAGTTTAATTACCGCCTCAACGCCCGCCCGTTGGAGATAAAAGCCGGGGACCAAGTCCTTCCTTCTCTCCTCCGCACCCGAGCACCGCCGGCCGTCCGCCCTCCCTACATCTCGCCGTCCGGCCGCCTCCGGCCCCTCCCGCCAAGCCGTCACCCCCACCGCTCCGCAAGGGTCTCCCGCACCTCCCCATTGCCGCCAATCACGCTACCTCACTCTAGCACGAGAGATCGAGCTCGTCTTCCCGAAACACCAAACCGGGTAGCTGCCGCCGCACCTTCAAATTCTCCCTGCCCGGTGAGCCGCTTCACCCGATTCTTGGCCTACGTCCTGCGCAAGACTTGCCTCCATCTCATGGTCGAATTCCCTTTCGCATGTTCTCCGCCCGTTCAAATGAATTTCACTGTTTTTCTTGAGCTTCTATGTGCCGTCGCCTCTGCCCGCGGTGCGGGCCAAACTCCGGCCACTCCGAGCCTCCACCACCCTATGCCGGTCTTCATCATGATCTTGTGAAGCCTCCGCAACAAACCGTTCGTCATTTGGTTGAGCATGGTGAGCGGTGGACGCCGCCGAACCTCTCCTCCGCCCGCCTCTCGCCGTCGACGTATTTCCGGCCGGTTTCCGGTGAAGTTGACCCCACCGGCCCGCTTCGTCATGTCGAGTTGGCCCTGTAGGAGAATTTCCGTCGCGGTTGGCCGCCGTCCGGCCAAACTCCGGCGACCTGCCGCCCTACTCCGCCACCACCCGCCATAGTCGGCGAGCTCGGTCCGAGCTGGGCCGCACGGGTGTCCTGGGCCGCCGGCCCATGGGCCAGCCAGATTCAGCCCATATTGGTGTTGGCACTTGTTTCCGAATTTATTCATTTCCAGATTTATTCAAATTTCAAATATTCGTAGAATATTCATCCAAATTCAGAAAAATGCAAAACCAAGTTCATTAGATTCATAAAATTATTTCCTATTTAGTTATGTATTCAAATGCTTATTTTGAGAAATTATAATTTCATAGTTTAATTAATTACCTTCCTTTAATTAAGATGAGCTATTATTTTATGCTAATTATTATTTGATTTTGAGAAATAAATTTCTTTAAAAATTAGAGATACTGCAGACGAAAGTTTTTGTTAAGTTTGTTTTCCAAAATTGAACCTAAACACCGTCATTTCAAGTGATCCCCATTTAGTACCTTATGTATCATTGATTAATGATTAATCATGAATTGTTAATTAATGAACATGATTAATTGTTAATTAATGAACATGAGTATTTGTTAATTAATAAACAAGATTAATTGTTAATTAATGACCTTGATTAAGCAATAATTAATGAGCATGATCAATTATTACTTATTGCTTAACGAACGGATTAATTGTTAATCATTACCAAGCTTAATTAATGAGTAATTGCTAATTAACGATCTTGGTTAATACAATCATTGCACATCATGTAATATCCATTCATGCATGCATGGTTGTGATTCGCGACGTATTGTTGGTCGACCTAGGTTCGGCGTGATCGAGGTTCCGTCCGAGGTCGAGAAAGGAGACTGAAGCTTCGAAGTCGACCAACACACGAGGAAGCCGACTTCGACTCGAATCAAGGCAAGCCCCGGTGCATCCTACCTATGATTTTAAAGTCTTTTCTTTTATCACAGCTTAATGAGTCCTGATTGTACATTAAGTTATAGGAGTTGCTTGATACCCTAGATGCATGAGATAGGTTTCCATTTGTTTATGCTATACTTGGTACAGGTAGCTCAATCGAGTTCGATAACTCGCTAAGCTTATGTCATAGGGCATCGGTAGAAGTCGAGTGGTGGTGACACTACTCGCGAGATATAGGGTAATGGCTGGTTTATTATTGCTAAGAAGAATGATAAGAGAAAGATGAGAATGGAAGTGAAGATGTTAATAACCCGAGACCGGACGGGTCCCGTCCGTGTCGGTCAAGGACCGTACCGTTGTCGGCTTAGTTGAACAAGTTTGAACGTATCGTACTACATGCTGGTAGAATGGGCCCAACAAGCTGATGTACCCTATCGCCCCGGAGATGTAGCGTAGCCAGCTCTCTTTTGCCGGCTGTTAGTGAGAGGATAGTCTCACGGGAGGGAGATGGGTCGACCACGAGGAAAGTCGTGGAGTCGCCATACTCCCGGGAGTTGGAAATGGCTAGTCTTCTATCGGGCGCTAGCGGGAAAGTTGTCGTATACGACCGGTGCGGTGCGTATACGTCATGTAGTCGGGTTTTGCCAGCTGGTATAAATCGATTTGAATCGCTGTCCTCGCAGTAATGAGTACCGCTTGTTTAGCACGTCACATCGTAGTAATCAAGCTGAAAGATGAGGATGAGAGATGAAGGAAGTGTTGATCTAATCTGATCTCTTCTTGAAAACTTGATTGCAGTAGTTGTAGACTGCAAACTCGGTTCTCTATTGAACTTAACTTGAGCTAAAACTTGAAAGTAAGGATCAACCATTAGAGCGGTTTTCGCAAGTGAGTCAACTCCACAGCCAGTAAAGCCTTTGCATACTAGGCGTCGGCCTTAGCGTGCCTGTTGACGGGTCAGTCTTGCTGAGTATTAGAATACTCGAGGTTTGCTCGTTATAATTTCAGGGCAAGAGTCGTTCTTCCACGACTGTTACGGTAGCTGTCCGGAAGAGGAGCTGTGTTCCGAGGGTGGTTCCCTCAAGTGGGAACAGATCCCGACGTTCGAGCGAGGAGGATCGTGGTGTACGACGGGCTCGGTACATCACGCTAGTGGTCTTTTGTTGTAAAGTACAAGTTTCCGCTGCAAGACTTGTAGGTTGTTAAACTTCATTAAAGTATTATGCTTCCGCTGTACAATGTTTGTATTTCGAAAACCTAGTTGTATTATACCATGATGTATATATTCCGCTTGTATGAGATGATGAACTGTTGTAACTCGCTGCGTCGAGTGTCCCCTCTGTACCGAGACCTGGGTATCCCGCAGGGGATGTCACGATCAAAGTGTGATTCTTTCTTTCGGCAACCCCGTTTGATTGGGGCGAATAGGGAGGCGTCCTCTCATGAATAATACCGTGTTCCGCACAAAATAAGTCGAAATCATTAGAGAAATATTCACCGCCGCGATCGGACCTAATTCTTTTGATCTTTTTCTCTAGTTGAGTTTCAACTTCAGCCTTGTAGATTTTAAAGTAGTTTAGAGCCTCATCTTTCGTTTTTAACAAATACACATAGCAATATCTAGTCGCATCATCAATCAAAGTCATGAAGTATCTTTTTCCACCTTCTGTCAATGTACCATTCATTTCGCATAGATTTGAATGTATAAGTTCGAGTGGTGCCAAGTGTCTCTCCTCGGCAGCCTTGTGAGGTTTTCGAGGTTGCTTAGATTGCACACAAGTATGGCACTTAGAACCTTTGACAATGGAAAAATTCGGAAAATTCAAGCTGGAAAGTCGAGACATAGAACCAAAATTCAGATGACATAAACGTGAATGCCAAACATTTGCATCACTCTCATTAACACCATCACAAATATAGTTCACCGATTTATTGTAAAAATCTGATAGGGAAAAGCGGAACAAGCCTCCGCACACATAGCCTTTACCAATAAATTGTCCACTCTTAGATACGACAACTTTATTCGACTCGAGCACTACCTTAAAACCATCCCTACATAAAAGGGAGCCACTAACGAGATTCTTCTTGATAGAAGGGACATGCTGCACGTTCTTCAATTGGACAATCTTTCCCGAAGTAAACTTCAGCTCGACCGTGCCAACACCATGAACAGAAGCATGTGACCCATCTCCCATCGGGACGGAAGAATCCTGGGCGACCTTGTAAAAGAAAACGAGAGAAGCATCAGCACACACATGAACATTTGCACCAGTATCAAGCCACCAACTAGTAGATTGAAATACTGAAAATACGGACGGTAAATTACCGTACCCGGTAGTGTCAACACTGGTCACCATGTTCGCAGACTTCTGCTGAGGAGGCTTCCTCCCTTGCGCCGCGGACACTTCTTTGCCCAATGCTCGGTGGAGCCACAAACGAAGCATCCCTCGTTCTCCTTGTTCTTTTTCTCCTTGAAGGTAGTGGTCCGCTTAGGCTTATTGTGCTTGCCCTTGCCCTTGCCACCATTGCCATGAGACGACCGTGGTTGGTGTACCATGTTGGCATTGGTCCGACCCTCAATAGCTTTAGCTCTCCCATCCTTAGCCCGAGCTTTCTCCTCAATATCAAGAGACGCGATCAAATCTGAAACAGAAATATCGATCCTCTTGTGCTTGAGAGAAGTGGCAAAATCCCTCCATGAAGGAGGCAATTTGGCAATGATGCCCCCAGCCACAAACTTGTCGGGTAAGGTGATCTTAAGCATGTCGAGTTTCTTGACCGGACTACTTGTATTTCATGAGCCTGTTCGACTACGATTTGCCTTCAACCATTTTATAGTCATGGTACTTGCTCCATGATATACAACTCGGTGCCGACATCGGAACCACCATAGTCAGCGCAGAGAGCATCCCACAACTCTTTAGCGTCGGTGTGATGGATGTACACATCTTGCGAGATGATCCGTAAGATTTCCAATCACAGCGCCCACAAATAGAGTGTTGGCCTCCTTGTACCGATTCTCCTCTTCGAAGAAAGAGTACCTTCGGGTTTGCCTTTGGATGCCTCAAACACTTTCATGGCATTAAGCCACAGAGTGACTTTCACTTGCCATCTCTTGAAGTGCACGCCGGTAAAACGTTCGGCCTCGGTGCCTCCACAAATCCAGCCATAAAACTAAAGTGCCTATAATAAGGTTTTTGGATTGTTGGAAATATAAGCACTTTCAGTTTTAATTTAATCCAGAAATAAATCATGAACATGATATACAGATTGCTAAATAAATTAGATAAGCCTACGCAAGATATAGACATATCTAATAAGCAAGAGAAGATGAACACATCTACCAAACTATCCATAACTATCATGCAGAGATAAAACGCAAAGGCTAGTATGGAAGACATAATGCAAGTAGAAGGTACGTACGTTTCCGGCCCGACGGAGTAGAGGAGTTGACGACGACGTTCAGCAGCGTGACGGCGAAAACAGCGACGTGCTTGGCTCACGCGGCGGGGAAGACGTGCCGTGGTGGAAGCGATCGAGCAGATCGCGCAGAGCGCTTCCCAAAACCCTTATTCGCCTTCTCCCGGTGCAAGATCGCCGAAGGCGCTGGTTCCGGAGACCTGCTCTCCCGTTCGACGGTGCACGCCGACGATCGGGATCGAGTAGTCTATCTTGGCGGCGCAGCAGCAAGAGAGGCTAAAACCCTAGGTGAGTTCGAGATGTCGTTTCTGCGGCGGCGTCCGTACGTTTATATAGGAGAGACCGCTAGGGTTAGGCGAACCTAAAACCGAGTCGGTTTCCAAAACAGAAAAACGTATTAGACTCGCAACAAAAATAAAGTGCAAAAGGAAGCCGCGCCCCTGCAAGGCAAGGGGCCAGATTTTGGCGGACCATTCACGCAGGTGATACGCGGCCGCGCCTTCGCCCCGCCCCGCCCCGAGGCGAGGCGAGGCGAGCGAGCGCGCGTGTGGTCTTCTTTCTCTCTTTCTCACACTTGCAAGGAAGGCAAGAGTATCCAAGTTTATAAATTGGTCTCCCTCCACCTCCACTAGCAATGTGGTACTAAACATTGCACTCCCACCATCCCTCATGGGCCTTTGAGATTTTCTAGGAATTGTAGAAATCATTAATGGGCTTTGGCCCAATAATTCCATCAAGATAAACAGATAGTTCATACAATCAAGAGACAACCTCTTGTCTCCGGATAATTTAATGTTGTATATATGTAACTAAGATCAACGGTAAATAACTTTATGTATACTATTGTGTGGCGGTTTGATATAAAATGAGAAAAGAGCGAGAATGAGACCGCCGATGGGCTGCGGTGAGGGAGTGGCGAAGTTGTCGGAGCGAAGCGTGACAGCGGCGGCGCGTGAAAAGAAAAATGTTGTAGTATCGGCGGATCGAAGTATGTAGATCACGACGTAAAACGAAGTAATAAAACAAACACAGAGTAGAGGGACGAAATTCTTTATTGCTCTGTATTTTCCCCATTACAATAGGGACGTCACCTCAACTATTTATAAGGGTGGAACCCTACTGCGTGTTGGGCCCAGATTCGATAAGGAGCCCACATGGGCCAGGAGTCCTTCTTCTAGAAGGTAGGCCTGGCCCAATAAGCGTTTTACAACACTCCCCTTGGGCTCTTTATCGTGATAAATATGCCTCATAAAAACTCCTTAAAAACCCAGTGGGAAAAATGGAGAAAAGAGTACATATTACCACTTCTTATATTGCACGCATTGCCTCATCAAAAACCTTAATGAGAAAACTTCATATGAAAAACTCATAAGGGAAAAAGAGTACAATGCTTTAATCTTCGTGATTAATGCTTATCGATCTGCATGACCGATATGAATTATCTTCGAGATAATCCTTTAATTCGGGAATATGATGTACTTAGGGAAGTTCTCCCCCTGTTCCAAGCACTTCTCTAAGTCTGTCAATACCAAGCCAATACTTTTCAAAAGTGGAAGCTGGTAATGCTTTTGTGAACATATCTGCGAGATTGTCACAAAATCGGACATGTGTCACCGAAATCTCTTCCTTCTTTTGCAATCATGCATGTGGAAGAATTTAGATAACATTTGTCCTATTCGGCTTTATGTATCCCGATCGTATTTGTGCAATACAAGCTTTATTATCTTCATAGATAATTTTAGGGGATGGAGTATATACAACTCCATAAGTATCCAATGGATAGCTTGACTTTCTTTTGAACCATGCGCATTCTTTGATAGACTTCAAATGCGATGATCTCTCGAGTAATTTGTTGATGTAGCAATAACCGAATGCTTCGTTGACTTCTTTGACTTCCACGAAATTGTAGTTCATATTAATTCCGTAGTAATCCGAGATCTTCAGTTCTTCTCATGTATCGAAGTATTTGCCATTGCCACATGGTCGGTGTCAAGCTATATCTTTCAATTGGATGCATATGTATTTCCTCGTCAAAAACCTTACGTGAGAAACCTTCGAGTAAAACTCACTAAGGAAAAGAGTACAATACATATTCTTCTTGATTATTATCTTCATGATAATCTATTATTCGTGAATAGCAAATATGATCTTCATGATCAATATTATCCAATATGCTCCCCCTCACATGGACATTCCTTGAAGTTCATGTTCAAAGTCTTGAGAGTAATAGAGCAATGTACTTCATGCACATATATCCTTTCGTAGGATAATTCTTCATGTAAGTCGCTGCACTAATGCAACATGCTATTGAGATCTTCAAGATCATACACCAGTCTTCATTTCTAGTTGGGAATTACGCCAAATATCTTTACTCGATTAGTGGTGTTTATTCATAATTTGACTGGTAAAGTCATTCATTGACTTATTCCTTCGTGGATATATCTCTTCTACGAGATTTTCTGCATGGGTCTATTCAATAAGCGATTCTCCTTCGTGGATGTATCACTTCAGTGAGATGCTCTTCATGAGACTTCTCATTACAATGCTCTTCATGAGACAAATAATTCATATCCTTCGAGGACTTCATCATATGGATTCACATAATCCATTTGATTCAATGCATTCATTCATTCATTCAATATATCTTGTCGAATATTTCTTATGTAGAAGTATAAGCCTTCGTGACTTATGAACCATAATTTTTCACTATTGTTTATGGTTCATCCTCAATTCTTTTATTCATTGACCCGATATAAATGTTGCAAGCATTTATGCCATGGACTTTGTTTCCGGATCCGGGTTCTCATAAGAGAAACAATAGCAATATTCAGAGGAATACTTCAATTCTCTCCCATATTCATCTTTCAAGATGATTCAATACCATATCATGGTTGTTTTGTATTCCCTCACTATATATGCGCGCTTATAGTGATGGGTTCATCTTCATGATGTTCTCTTCGTGAGATACAAAAGCGAGGAGCTTCTTTACTAATTTCATTCATGATTCGGTAGTTCCACATTCCTTATGCATCATTGTAGCTTCTTAGAGTGGCCAACTCTAGAATCAATAATAATTCATAGGAATTGGATAAATGACTTCTATGTCAATCTACCTTGATGATATATATGTAGGCGTCCCTGCAATATATCAATTCAATGCTCATTTTACTTCCTGTAAAATATAACTTCTAGTTACAACTTCAAGTTGTACTCCTCTTTGCTTCAATGCAAATTCATCCGACATTCATTCAAGCTTCGTGCTTGAGTTCGGTGAGTGCGTATATTCCTTCGTGGAATATTCATGATCATATGTAAGGCATTCATTTCGTTCGAGCTGTGGTGAGGCACCATGGATCCTCCGAGACCTTTTCTTGCAGGTCCGAGGAGTAGATCGGGGCCGGCCGGGCTCGGATCTGAGCTGTCCTCTTCTTTTTTTCTTGCTTGAGATAAGATGTACTTGTACTTGTCGTTGCTCGTGAATCCGGCGATGGTGTCGGTAGCTCCCCTTCGAGGGATGCTTTTTGTAATGTTCTTTTTTCTTTTATCTTTTCATCGATCCCCGCAAATCATGGGGATTAACGCGGCGGCCTCTTGGGCTCGCGCGCGAGCCATCTAGCAATGGCGGTCCCTTCATCTCATGGGGTCCGCTCGCGCTAGGCGAGGCCTAGATCCGGGTCATAGCCCATGATGCGCGCGCGGCCATCTAGAATTGGCGGCCCCTTCATCTCATGGGGTCCGCTCGCGCTAGGCGAGCCTAGATCCGGGTCCCGACCCATGAATCCGCGGCTCTTCTTTTATCCGAAGTTTCAAATCTTCATGCTTATTCTTCGGTAGCTCTCACGCGGCCCGAGGGCTCACACGCGGCTCTTCTTTGCTTATTTGAAGTTTTGAATCTTCATACTTATTCTTCTTCGATAGCATACGCGGTTCTTTCGTGCGATGTAGTTTCTCTTTCGAAGTAGATCTTGTGCGGGCCGCCCTAGACAAGCTAGGGTTTGAGCGCCGCTGGACTTCTTCTTTTGCTCGATCTGATTTCTTGCTTCGGATTTCAGGGCCATGGGCTCGCTCTGAACTCGATGTTGCTACTTTTCATAATCTTGGTTCGGGTTTCGGGGCCATAGGCTCACCCGAACTCGAAGTTGCTATAATCTTGTTTCGGGTTTCGAGGCCATTGGCTCACCCGAACTCGATCTTCTATTTTTCTTAATCTTGTACCTCGGCGGATCCGGGAATATTCATCCAGATTGCGGAGGTTTGCTGAAGTTTCGACTTCTTGAAGTGCTAATTCTTCTGTTTCTTCAATTAATCTTCATTGAAGTTCTAAGTCTTCACTGTTTCTTCGATTAATCTTCATTGGACAGATCTTAGCTGCTTCGTGCTAAGATTCAATTGCACTCGGACAGATCTTGGCTGCAACGAGTCAAGATACAAAATTCAATTCGAAATTAAAAACATACCTCTAATCACCGATCTGCTTGTCGGTAAGCTTGATTAGAGCGTGCTGATAACGTGTTGTAGTATCGGCGGATCGAAGTATGTAGATCACGACGTAAAACGAAGTAATAAAACAAATACAGAGTAGAGGGACGAAATTCTTTATTGCTCCGTATTTTCCCCATTACAATAGGGACGTCATCTCAACTATTTATAAGGGTGGAACCTCTATGCGTGTTGGGTCAGATTCGATAAGAGAGTCCACATGGGCCGGAGTCCTTCTTCAGAAGGTAGGCCTGGCCCAATAAGGGTTAAAAAAAAACCGACGTCCTCCATGGGCTTGGCGACAGAAGGGGACGGGTACGGGCTGGGGCCGCCAGCACATCCGTGGTCGAGACAGGATGGCGGAGGTACTGGAGTCCGTTAGAGGAAAAGAAAACAGCAAGCAGCTCACCAAGTAAATTTCAGATCTGCGTCAAGAAGCAGGAAAGACATCCACAAAATGAATCAATGAGATGTGTAAATCAGGTCGCTAGCCGGTCGTGTTCACATGTCTGCTCCGCTCAAGATTGGAGAAAATAGCAGGCACAAGAGCTTCGGTGTTCGCTTGGGGAGGTGATGATCGAGCTCAGCGCAGCATCCACTAGTGGATCTCGCTGACGGCAATGAAGACGGGGAGCGATGCCGTTGCTGCTGTGCTCAACGGGAGAGAAAGGGGAAAACAGAGCAAGACAGTGGAGGAGAGGACCTCGCCATGGTTCCGGACGGGCAGGACGGCAGCGGCAACCGGCAAATCACGGCGTACAGACGGAGCTCGGACGGTCGGACCAGCTCAAACATCGACGGCCGCGTGGGGCTGAGTCCTGTGGGGTTGAATTGCTCGCGAGAGCCGTGCGGGATCCGGTGACGAAGTCTCCTCAAGACGACGAGGCGTACAACAGGGACGAGGCCGTCTGCTCCACCTCGAAGAACGACAGAGGAGCGTCGCCTGACGAGGCGACGGACCTTCCGTCGCTGGGCCAAAGCAGGGGGTATTCTGCAAAAAGAGCAATACAGAGACAGGGTCAAGAGACCCGTTGTACATGCCCTAAGAACTCCTTACGCACTATGGGAGAGTGCCCATTGATCGCAGTTGCTCTGTCTCCCGCACAGCTAGTTGCTACCATCGGATCCGTTTCTTGTTGCCCTATTGTCTTGACTTTTAAGTTAATTTTGACATAACTGAAAAAATGTTTGATTCTGACATTAGAATTTTGATGCAAAATTTAATCTGTATTCATCATGATCAACATGAGGGCATCAAGTTGCTACGTACGCTTCATTAACATGTGAAATTCTGAATGAGCTAATTAGACAAGTGTCACCGGCCGACTGCTTCTCGCGGATAGAAGAAGTATTGTAACCTAAAGTCGACCGTAATTGCCACCACGGCCATGCGCTCCTCTAGGCCCTACATGCACAGCTCTACTAGCCTGGAAGGCCTCGATATATCAGTGAGTTAGAGAGAGAGAAAGGAGGGTTGCCCGTTGTGGCGTGACACATAGAAAAGTTTAATCATATTCATTTCAGTATCTGTCACAACCCAAAATTTTAATTTTGGAACCTGAGGCACTTTCCTACAAAAATCTTTCATTTATAAAATAAAAATTCAAAATGATTTGTTGAATTCTTCTAATTAACCATTTATTTTACTTGCTTATGAAAACATTTTCTTTAATAAATATATTTTGATTTATGATAATACTTATTCAAAAGATGCCTTTGATGTATGAAAATAGTTTATTTTATAAATGGTTTATTTAATGATAATTTAATTTGTTTAAAGTATTTCATTTTGTAACAAGAAGTTTGTAGGTCCAAAACGTTTTCAATAAATAAAATGACCTTTCCTTATGTTTGATCAATTTGGTTTTGGGACCGACTATAATTTAGGTTACATAATTAACTCCTTCTTCATGCTGGATTAGTTGCATTAGGTTTTATTGGGTGCAAAATATATTTTTAAAACCCGAGTAGAAATCTTTTTATAGTAATTTAGAAAATTAGGAAATAGGAAACAGAAAAGGAAAAGAGAAAAAACCTTCACACACTCATAGGCCAATTTTTCCGGTAGCCAAACTCTCCCTCTCGCATTGTCTTATGTCATCTTCCCACTCATTTCGGTAACATCGCATCCTGTTCATCTTTTATTTTCTTCTTCCGAAAATGCTTGAATGTATCTCTACTCAATATGATCTACATTCTCTCCACCTACCACATGCATGAACCTAGACACATTAACCTTCCAAATTCATCCCATGCACTTGAAAGGAAAGAAACCAAGCAATTAAGTGCACAATTAATAGCATTAATCACCTTGCTTCACCCTTACTTTTGTTCTCCCCACCAACCCCACCCCTCCTTATAAAAAACAAGGCCCCTCCCACGTCCTCCCACCCCTCAAACCCTCACCCTGCCGCTAGGCTGCCGCCTCTCCGTCCCGCTCCAAGCAAGTATGGTGCGACCCACGAGTCCGTGAACCCGGTCTACGATGTTTATGGTTCAGTTTAATTCGTTTAACCGAATAATTAGTAGACTTGATGTTAGCCCCCTTCCATTTAGGCGAATAACGCTTAGGTTATGCTCTTTTCGAAAAGTAACTCTAGTTTAGTTTTAATTGTGTTTTAATCCCACTATTTTACAATAAGACTTTTTATTTAATGGTAAATCTATATTTATGCCCCTGAACCTTTTTATCGTAATGTTTTAGCCTTAAAGAATTTTTACATAAACACCCCTAGTCTTTTTATAAATTGTGTTTTAGCCCCTAAAACTTGAAACCTTCGTAACTTTTCGCTCGTAGCTCCGATTTAGACGATTCTTGCGTTCACGTGAATCGTAGCGACGCGTACTTTCTTTTAGTAATTCTTTTATAGCCTTTTGGTACGGTGTATTGTTCTGTTTCTTAGTTTCTTTGTATGTTTATTTGCATTTTTGTTTGTCGTGACGTAATTAGAGGATGATCGAAGCAAGGGATTCGAAGAGCGAGAATCGAAGATCTAATCAAGAGCAAAAAGAGAAAGAGGCAAGTGCCCTTGATGCATATTGCACCTACTTCTTTTCTATCCGTACATTATTGCATTGCTCGTGTTAAATATGAATCCTATGTGTCATACCCTTTTTACTTACTTGTCCTTGTCGCCTGGGTGGTTTCATATGTACGTTGGGTAGATCATGCTTAGCTTGCCTTAATTGGGTTTAAGATATGATAAATGTTAATCTTATTAATGATCCACTTGAACATAATGATCATGGTTACTTGTTTATATATTGAACATTAATTTTCGTGACGGGTGGAGGAACTATGGCTAGGGTGTACCGGTTGTTCCATGGAGTACTATCACCCGAATCATAAGGACCGGTTCGTAGAGCGACCATCTATGTTAAACCGTATAACCACGAGCCAAGTATGGGCATGGCTTGCGTAGTATGCGATCGAGACCGATCGAGTACGCGTGAAGGAGAGGGGGCTATGGCTGGTGTTATATCGGTAGTCCCGGGGAGGTGTGGTGAAGAGACAAGGTCTCGGAACCATCCGGCTCAAGGGAAGGAAGCTACCGATGACGGGTTTACACGTCGGGTGAGTGGAAACCCTAGTGGGCGCGTACAAAGTCGAAGGAACCCGTGAACCGCCATGGAAGTGATCTCCGGCCGCACACCAAAGGAAGTGTGTAAGTGCTTGGCCGGCACGGGTATAATGGAGGTTTTTAGTCCACCCGGCAAAAGGGGATGGAATCACTTTCTCGTGGTGAATTGTGTACAACCTTTGCAGAGTGAAAACCGTCATGACAGCCGTGCTCACGGTCAAGAGCGGCATGGACCCTCACGCGGATTAGAGGGATGGTAATGATTGGATGCATGGTTCTCGGGAAGGAGACATGCGTAGTTTGGATAATTGATGGATCTCTGGAGTTACATCACATAGTAAATAGCCTCGCTTAATTAGTGAACTAGACATATGTGCTTCTATGCCTTAAATCCTGTGTTAGCCTTTCTTGACTTGCCAATCATGTCATACTTTCCCCACTTGCTCGAGTACGTAATGTACTCATACGTTTGTTGCCTCTCTTTTTGCATCATGCCACAATTCGAAGTGAAGGCTGAAGGTACATCATTCGAGGAGACGATGAAGTGGTGGTCTAGGCCTCGCGGTCTTCCGGTCGACTTCCTATGGGAGGTCGAAGGACGCTAACGCTTAGTTTAATTTCCGCTGCAATGTAATCCTTTACTTTAGACCTACAGGTCCTTGATGTAAATATTTAATGAATTAATAAAGATATTGTTCTTTTATCACATAATTTGCCGTGTTTCGTGAAAACTTGATCCTAGGCACGCATACGGATGAATTCGATTTCGGTTATTGAAATCGGGCGTGACAAGATGGTATCGTAGCTATATTGACCGCCGAACGCAAGCCTAGATAGAATGACCATGCCGTAGGTCCTATTTTCAAAACTAGTATTCCAAATAAAATATTTTATTTATATAAAATTCTTCTATGCCCTTGTACAAATCTTTTCCTCAACTATTCCAACAGTTTGAGCAAATATTATTTCACTCACCTTACCTTTTCAAAATATTAGCTCGGTGGATCCGATGTTGAAGATTTCTAAAGCCGACTCTAGCGGAAGTGAAGTTTGAAAAGTTGAATCTCATGGATAATTATTGAAAGGTTGGACATCTCTTTATGGAAACATGAAGACCCTCACAAGAATCAAAACTTAGGAGCCTTCATTTCCATAATAGCCACGTTAGTGACAACGCTTGTAGGTGTTGCTTGCCTTGCTTGTGGTGTGCCATGTTTGAGTTGGATCTTTGTTTGTGTGTTAGGTTGCTTGATAGATCATTATGGAGCCTCTTCACTCTCTATCCTTTGAATACTATCCTATCAACCAATCAAAGTGTGTCCGAGTTGAGGAATGCCAATGGACTTGCCTTGCCCTTGTCTTGCTAGCCACATGGAATCTCGAGACGAGATTCTTGTTAAGGGCAGTAGATTTATCAAACAAAAAAAGAGTTTTGTTTAAAAATAAAAATATTTATTGAAAACCTTAAATATTTACGGATGTTGAAATTATTTTTTAATTGTTACAAATCCTTAACAAATTGAGAGTTTTGTTTTTTAAAAAAGTTTAAATCTTAAATATTTTTTGCTTATTCAAAATAATAGATTTACTAATTTGTTTATACTCATTTCTTTTAAAATAAATGATATTTTGCGATTGTTACAAAAAAGACATTATTTTGAGTTGTCAGCTTTGTTTCAAGCATAAAGAAGAAAAATAGATTTGTGTCAAATCCATAACTATTTACACTTATTCAAAATATTTCATTTAACAGAATCTAATGAGTTTGTTTATGTTTTTTTTTTCTTTCTTCTAAATAATATTTACAAATGTTTTGAAAAAAGTATAACTATTACGAGTTTTGATTTCTATGTTCAATTTTCGTTTCTCTCTCTTAAGTGCTTACCCTTGTAATGATTTTATAGTGATGAGATTTTTTTTTTAATTTTGTGTTCTTTTGTCCTTAAATAAATTATTTTATTATCTGTTTCATCCAAATTCTCGGTGTTCATTAAAGTGTTTTTTCCTTTACTTTTTCAAAATGAAATAAAGATATACTCTGTTTTGAAAACCTTTTTCAAAACAAATAATAATTTTTCGAGAATTTTGTTTCTCCTTTTAATAAATGTATTATCTTGCCTTAAACCTTATTCTGAAATTCCTACCTTGGTGCGACCCTATCACCCTTTGCCCCTTGCACCTAATTTTATTTCATCATGAGTTCGTTCTTTTGAATTCATGTTTCACCTTATCGTGAGTTCATTCGTTAGAATTCATGTTTCCTTCGTTTTTTATTTCATTCTTGGAATTCATCCTTCATCCTTGATGTAGAGAAATCTTATCCTTTGATTTTGATAAGATCACGACTGATTCTATATTGTTGCCCGACATATTGAGATGTCCTAGTTTTTCCAATCCAACATCTAAGCCTAGTCTTCCCGAATCTCGAGGGCGAGATTCCTGTTAAGGGAGTAGATTGTCACATCCCAAAATTTCAATTTTGGAATGTGAGCCACTTTCCTATAAAAATCTTTCATTTATAAAATAAATAATTCAAAATGATTTGTTGAATTCTACTAATTAACCATTTATTTTACTTGCTTATGAAAACATTTTCTTTAATAAATATATTTTGATTTATGATAATACTTATTCAAAAGATGCCTTTGATGTATGAAAATAGTTTATTTTATAAATACATGTGTTTACAGAAATGGTTTATTTAATGATAATTTATTTTGTTTAAAGTATTTCATTTTGTAACAAGAAGTTTGTAGGTGCAAAACGTTTCCAATAAATAAAATGACCTTTCCTTATGTTTGATCAATTTGGTTTTGCGACCGACTATAATTTAGGTTACATAATTAACTCCTTCTTCATGCGGGATTAGTTGCATTAGGTTTTATTGGGTGCAAAATATATTTTTAAAACCCGAGTAGAAATCTTTTTAGAGTAATTTAGAAAATTAGCAAAATAGGAAACAGAAAAGGAAAAGAAAAAAAACCTTCACACGCTCATAGGACAATTTTTTCAGGTAGCCCAACTCTCCCTCTCGCATTGTCTTATGTCATCTTCCCACTCATTTCGGTAACATCGCATCCTGTTCGTCTTTTATTTTCTTCTTCCAAAAATGCTTGAACCTATCTCTACTCAATATGATCTACATTCTCTCCACCTACCACATGCATGAACCTAGACACATTAACCTTCCAAATTCATCCCGTGCACTTGAAAGGAAAGAAAACAAGCAATTAAGTGCACAATTAATAGCATTAATCACCTTGCTTCACCCTTCCTTTTGTTCTCCCCACCAACCCCACCCCTCCCTATAAAAACAAGGCCCCTTCCACGTCCTCCCACCCCCTCAAACCCTCACCTTGCCGCTAGGCTGCCGCCACTCCAACCTGCTCTCGCAAACAGCCACACTGCCGCTGATTGACGCCGGCGTTCCCGGCGTTGTACCCAACCAAATAGGACCAAATTTACCCACGGGTTTTCAATGAAGTCTTCTTCTACATATCCAGAGATCAGGCCAAGAGGTGACCTGAATCGACGGGGATCTACTTCGCAATGAGCACTACTCGCTGTTTTGATCTGTCCAGCACGCTAGATGGTAATTCTGATCTCTGTTGTGATTGATTCCCATCTTTTCTTGATGATATTATGTTCCAGGAAGTCCACATCACGTATGCAAAATACCCCACCCTGATCTAACCCGACGCAGCCAGGAACGCAGACGCCGTGTGATCTGCCTCTGCGCGACCACATCTCATCCTCATGCATCGATCTCTGGTTGAGGTGCATTACTAACAATGCAACCTTGCGTTTCACATGTTCCACACTATCCTTGATAATGTTGCTCAAACGAAATCTTTATTTGTGCAGCCAATCCACGGGAACGCGACCATCTTCTTCATGTTGTCTCTACGTGGCCACATCCTAGCCAAGCGTCCCGTCCACCGTGGGACTAATAGACCAGCAAGTATGGTGCGACCCACAGGTCCGTGAACCCGGTCTACGATGTTTATGGTTTAGTTTAATTCGTTTAACCGAATAAGTAGTAGACTTGATGTTAGCCCCCATCCATTTAGGCGAATAACGCTTAGGTTATGCTCTTTTCGAAAAGTAACCCTAGTTTAGTTTTAATTGTGTTTTAATCCCACTATTTTACAATAAGACTTTTTATTTAATGGTAAATTTATATTTATGCCCCTGAACCTTTTTATCCTAATGTTTTAACCTTAAAGACTTTTTACATAAACACCCCTAGTCTTTTTATAAATTGTGTTTTAGCCCCTAAAACTTGAAACCTTCGTAGCTCCAATTTAGACGATTCTTGCGTTCACGCAATCGTAGCGACACATACTTTATTTTAGTAATGCTTTTATAGCCTTTTGGTATGGTTTATTGTTCTGTTTCTTAGTTTCTTTGTATGTTTATTTGCATTTTTGTTTGTGGTGACGTAATTAGAGGATGATCGAAGCAAGGGATTCGAAGAGCGAGAATCGAAGATCTAATCAAGACCAAAAGGAGAAAGAGGCAAGTGCCCTTGACGCATATGGCAACTACTTCTTTTATCTCGTACATTATTGCATTGCTGTCTTAAATATGAATCCTATGTGTCATACCCTTTTTACTTACTTGTCCTTGTCGCCTGGGTGGTTTCATATGTACGTTGGGTAGATCATGCTTAGCTTGCCTTAGTTGGGTTTAAGATATGATAAATGTTAATCTTGTTAATGATCCACTTGAACATAATGATCATGGTTGCTTGTTTATATATTGAACATTGATTTGGTGACACCCGAATCATAAGGACCGGTTTGTGGAGCGACTATTCATGTTAAACCGTACAACCACGTGCCAAGTATTGGCGTGGCTTGGCGTAGTATGCGGTCGAGACCGATCGAGTACGCGTGAAGGAGAGGGGGCTATGGCTGGTGTTCTACCGGTAGTCCTAGTGGAGGTGTGGTGAAGAGACAAGGTCTCGGAACCATCCGGCTCAAGGGAAGGAGCTACTCGATGACGGGTTTACACGTCGGTGAGTGGAAACCCTAGTGGGCGCGTACAAAGCTGGAGGAACCCGTGAACTGCCATGGAAGTGATCTCCTGGCTGCACACCAAAGGAAGTGTGTAAGTGCTTGGCCGACACGGGCATAAATGGAGGTTTTTATTCCACCCGGCAACAGGGGATGGAATCACTTTCTCGTGGTGAATTGTGTACAACCTCTGCAGAGTGAAAACTGTCATGACAATCGTGCTCACGGTCAAGAGTGGCATGGACCCTCACGCAGATTAGAGGGATTGTAATGATTGGATGCATGGTTCTCGGGAAGGAGACATGCGTAGTTTGGATAATTGATGGATCTCTGGAGTTACATCACATAGTAAATAGCCTCGCTTAATTAATGAACTAGACATAGGTGCTTCTATGCCTTAAACCCCGTGTTAGCCTTTCTTGATCGGCCAATCATGTCATACTTTCCCCCACTTGCTGAGTATGTAATGTACTCATACATTTGTTGCCTCTCTTTTTGCATCATGCCACAATTCGAAGTGAAGGCTGAAGATAATTTGATGTAAATATTTAATGAATTAATAAAGATATTGTTCTTTTATCATATAATTTGTCCTATTGCGCGAAAACTTGATCCTAGGCATGCATACGGATGAATCCGAGTTCATACGTGTAGCGTTTTCCTTTCTCGGTCATTAGCTTTGATCGCCAGGCAACAATCGCCCCGTAGCTAGGCGTGGTCTCCGTGTTCGGCAACGACGTGGGTAGGGCGTCTTCTTCATGTGACACGCGTGAGTAAACTTATTGCGGTATACATGTTACTAATTGCTAATCTACCCACTATTCTAATTAGGACTGGGCAAAAATGCAAAACCCGAACACCGAAATCGAAACCGAACCGATATAACCGATATTTTATTTTATTCGGTTAATCGAAATATATTTCGGTTACTAAAATTGAGTAATTAGGTTAACCGAAATTATTTAGGTTTTTAATATTGCAAACCCGAATTAACCAAAATAACCAAACTTCTTTTATATCATACTTTAGAAACTATTTGTTTACTTTGCTACGTGCGTAATCGCCAATTATCTAGAAGAAGGATCGGTCTACAAAGATTTCATTACCACTCAACATCACATATATTAGTATTTATGACTTATTTCATTTGTTACAATCATATTTGTATTTTTTCTAATTAATATCTTAAAAATTTTATATGAAATAATGTTATTTTTCAAATTTAGGTTAAAACCGAAAACCGAACCGAAATATTTCGGTTAATTAGTTCAGTTTTGAATTTTCTATAAAGAATTCCGGTTTTCAATTTTATTAAAACTGAATTTTCATGAGACCGAAATAACCGAACCGTAATAACCGCATAAACCGAATGCCCAACCCTAATTCTAATCCACCCTTGATCTTATCTGTAACCGACTTAACCCAACGTTTGATCAAATACCGGTCTCACCTGTGTCACAAAGTGTGACACAATGTCACAAATTTTTTTCGCTCCCTAATTCATCCGTGGGCACGACAACAATTTTTTCTCACCAAGGCATGATCTACCCCAGGCATGTACCCACCCTGAAAATACAGACACGATTTTCCTACTCAGCCTTGATCACCTTCCTATCCTCAATCAATGTCCTTTCTTTTCTCTTCAATCTCCTGTCCTGAACTCACGCACTGTGCCATAGCACAGTAGATTTATTTCCATTCTTCGGCTATATCTCTTTGGTCAATTTAGATTTCTTTCCTTAATTTAGACCTTAGCCATATCTCTAGGATTGTGAGCGCAATCTTCATGACCATTCTCATTGAATTCTGATTCCTTCTCTTATTGTACCTTGAACAATCGTTTCTAGGCCAGAGAACGACTGCATTACTCTCTGGACGTATTGTGGTTCCATCTACATTTTGGGGGAGACATTCCCTTTCAAGCTGTAGTGCGATTCTGTGGTCCTTGGTATGACTCAGCTCCATGGATCTTTGACGTGCAGACATGAACACACTCATCATTTCCGCGTGCAGGTTCGACTCCATGGAAGTTGTCCTCGAGTTCCTGATGCACAGCAGGCAGTGGGAACTGTCATATGGTCCGGTAAGTGTGGAGGCCTACTTGAACGTGCAGTCAAGCAAGAAGATCATCCTTGCCATCCCTAATGCCGACGCGGCCTCCTCCATTGTTACCCAGTTTCCGGGCCACCGACCTCCACGATGCAACCTGTTTGGCAGCAGGCATTCACCATGGCTAACGGTGAAGAGGAAAGGAGTCTGCCACTTGATGCTGCGAACTATAGATAATCTGGAGCTCGATAATCTATCTAGCGGCAATCAGGGATCACAATTGCCCTTTGCTGGTGTTGGATGTGCAAGTTGTTATGTAGTGACTTTTTTTGTCAATTGACCAGAGGCTGTGATAAAGGAAGGCATGGATAGTTTCAGACTAACTATTTGACGTGATGATTATTTCAGACTGAAGATACGTTGTCATGTTTCAAATCAACAATGGAAAAATTAGCTCATGAGAAGCTCCACCATCCTAATTGAAAGTCCATCTAGGCCCTGGTTTTGAGTGATTGACGTCACTACAATTAAAAAGGACTAATGTTTCAAATGAGCTTATGTGCAGTTTATATTTAAAATTCAATTGAGAGCAAAGAGACACAAAAAGGAAGTGGCCACATACGTTCATATTTGCAAAATTTGGAAAATTGTCCAATTGTGCTCAAGATCAAGGTGTGAAGCCTTTTATTTATTTCTTGAGTATAGGAAACACCGTACTATCAAGAGGGACACACAAGAATGAGGTGTGAAAATTAAAGTGCTCAAAATACCATCCAAATCAAAAATCATCTTCCCACCTCCTAGGAGTCGGACAATGTCCGAGTCCCTCGGACATTGGAGTCGGACTCCAGAGAGTTGCCATTTCATGAAGTCCAGTGGGAGTCGGACACTCGGACTTTAGAGTCGGACTCCGAGAGCCGCACTCGGGGAGTCGGACAAAATCCGACTCAGTCGGACAATGTCCGACTATGCCGGAGTCCGACCCACTCGGACATTCTACTCGGACTCCGGAGAGTCTACAACCCTTTCGAAACCCTAGGAGTCGGACTTTGTCCGACTCTGTCGGACAATGTCCGATCCCATTTTTACTCGGACATATCCGACTTTCGTCGGATTAATCACTCGGACTCTAGAGAGAAAACATCTTTCCGAGTCGGACAAAGTCCGACTCACTCGGACATAGTCCGAGTCGGATCGAGCCCAACGGCTCTTTTAAGTTCCCGGCTATAAAAGGAGGCTTCGTCCCCTTTTGGCCGGTTGGTACTCTCCCCACACTCAAACACACTCCCAAACTCTCCCAAGCACTCCTCCTCTTCCAATTTAATTCCCCACTCCAATCCTTGGCGGATTTGTGAGAAGATTGAGGAGAATTCGTTGAGCTTCATCACCATCTCAAGAGCATTGGATTCATTCTCATCGCCGGTACTTGTTGTGTTTGTTACTCTTCGGGATTCATCCCCTAGACGGTTAGGCGTTACCCGGCGAGCTCCCAAGCTTGTGGTTGAGACTCGGGTCGTTTGTATTGCCCCTCCCTTTGTGGAGCTTTGTTTTAGTGGATTTTAAGCCGACCTTTGTGGTGGCTTGAAGAGGTTTAGGGTTGAGAGCAACCCGGTCCTTGGTGGACTCCTCAACGGAGACGTAGGCTTCTTGGTGGAGCTGAACTTCGGTGAAAAAATTGTGTGTCTTCTTGTCTTCCTTTAGTTTCTTGCAATTTGTGTGCTATAGCTCTAGGTTGTTGTTGCTTTAATTCCAAATTTAACTTGTGTAGGTGGCTTGCTTGCTTGTGCCTTTGTTGCCCTAGCTTTCTAGTGTCGCTAGCTGCTTACTTGTTGTTTATTTTCCGTGGCTCCGGATAATGTCCAAAATTGCACTCGGACGGGACATTGTCCGGTGCCCGTCGGACAATGTCCGATGGGTAGATTTTTCGCCCTTTAACCGTGAGGAACTTACCCTTTCGTTCCCATCTCTTCCATTCACCACCTTCACTTCTCTCTCCTCCCAAACCGGCGACCCAAGGAGCCCCTCCGGCGATCTCCCTCCTCCTCCGATCAAAAAGGGAGAAGTTGAAGGGAACGGCCTCTCTCCATCGGATAAACTCCGGTTCCCTTCGAATTATCAAGGTTTTTACCTCTCCCCTCTCTCTCTATCACCTAGGGTTAGGGTTGACTTTGCAATGTGATAGGTTCCCCAGCTTGGTGAAGAATGTTCCTAGGATTCTAGTTGGTAAAGAATGTTCCTAGGATGCTATAGATGCTTTGTATGCAGTATGGCTAGGAGTTATCGGTAGATCTATGCGTTTGAGAAGAAGTTGTGAAAAATCGTGTGTGTACCGGCAATATACGGCGCTCGTCGAACAATATCCGGTGCTTCGGATATTATCCGGCATAGACCGGACATTGTCCGATAGACACAAAATCTTTCACATCTTCTCCTCAAACTCAAAGATACTATTGATTTTCTTCACAACTCTTCCCGTTACCTATCCTTTGACTCTTGAATCCATCATTTGACGAGATGGGTCGCTCTCGTGCCGAGAAAAGATCAAAGTATGCAAATGATGATGAGGGAAGTGCTAGAAAGAAAAGGAAGCCCCGCAAGGTTGCCTTGAACATTGTTGATCCGAGTGGAACCCGAGGAGCTCGCTGAGACCGAGCGGACTATAAAGGATGTTGTGTATGATTCCAATGTGGAAAGGGCGCCGATGAACTACTTAAAAGCCACTTCGAGGACATTAGAGTGGCAAGGGAGACTGGTTGGTATGCGTTTTCTCGAGATTCGGTGGATCCTCGTTTTTGGTCTCATTTCCAAGCTGATTGGTATATGAGTGCTTATAGAAATAAGAATAATCCAGTTGTGCTAGTTCGGTATGTTGATTGGCAATACATGGCCTCCGGGAGAAACCCAGTCTTTGATGAAATTATCGAGGCATTTAAGTACCATGGGATCAAGGATCTGGCAGGATTTGCTCATAAGCTGGAATGCCGAGCTTATCCGTCAATTCTATGCCACGAGTATTCTTTGATGAAGAAAGAAGCAGAGTTGTGTGGATGACAGATGGAGCTAGGTACCATTGCTCCCTTGTGAAGTTTGCAGCACTACTAGGCTTGAAAGATTCATATGACGAGGAGTATCGCATCCACTCTCACAACTCCCTTGACCCAAAACTGATGGAGCATGTGTATGTGAACCCCTCCACCGTCAAGTTAGGATATGCAAGTGGGTTGAAGCCTCTCTACAGTGTGCTTCATAGAATTCCGAGGATCACCCTAGCTCCAAGGGCGGGCAATGCTGATCATATTCATGCATATGAGAGGGATTTGCTGAACCCGGTCAGCAGTCTCGAAAAATTCAATCCATTTGATTTCATCTACTCGGAGATGTGGCATGTTTCCATCACCCCTGCTAGGAGCTGTCTCGTATGCTCCATTTCTCATGTTCATGATTGAGAAGGTGACCAAGAAGCATTTTGTGAAGAAGAGTGAGCACTCAAGTCCGAGACCCTATGCTCCTACCATCGTGGCACCTGCTCCTCCTCCAGCCTCAGCCTAAGTGCTCCTTCCTCTCCCGATGAAGCACTATCTCGTCCAGCTCATGCTCCTTCCCGTGCTCCATCTCATAGAGGTCATGGTCACCCAGCTGCCAAGAAAAAGAAGAGTGGGATGTTCAAGATGCTCAAAGGCCTCTTCTCCATTTGTAAGAGGATTGATGTTCGCTTGGACAACATTGAGAAGAGACACAATGTGCTGAGTCGACGCAGAAGATCATGTTTGACCATCTTCCAGCCGAGACTCCTCGAGTTTCATCTCCCGAGCTGCAGCGTGTTCCCTCACCGGTCGAGTATCCTTGGGACACCTTCACACCGGACGAGTCACAATACTTTGGTTTCTTTCCATCTTCAGCTTTTCCTTCGGATGCCGCGGGCCCTAGCTTTACCACTCCTTCCTTTGAGCCTGCACCCGATCCCTCAGCAGCTGCTATAGCCGAGGATGAAGATGAAGAGGAAGAAGATGATGATGATGGGGAGACCGATGAAGAAGAGATTCAGGAGACAGCTCCTCGTTCTCCCCACTACACTCGTCGATTCCTCCCAAGGAGAAAGGGAAGGACCTAGCTGCCACAGCGGATGATGAGGACGACGATGACGATGATGATGATAATGAGTGGGACAACGAGTGAACTCCCTTGACCCAAAGGGGGAGAAGTAGTCGAAGTAGTCTCTTAGTTTCTTGAGAGTGAGCAAATTTGAGCATTGGATGCTCATGTATCTCTTTTATGTCGTGAACTTATGAGCATGTTTCAAAACTATTGTAATGGTGTGCTTATATTTGTGCTTATAAGACTCTATTTAATTTCTAAGTGTTAAACTATGTATATGGATGATGAATGGTGTATTGTTAGTTTTGTAATCTTTTAGTTGCATTTGTGTGGATCACATGCCATATGCATTTGTTGTTGCTTTTCTTCTCTTTTTATGCAATGTGGACCATGTGCAAGGAAATAGGGGGAGCTCTCTTCGTTTTACTCCCAAATATGTGCATTTGGTATTTAAAGGTCAAATTTGAATTCAAATCATGCACACATTTAGGGGAGCTCCTATCTATTTGCTCTGTCTTTACTTGCTCTTTTTATCCTTATTTGTGAAATTTAGTTCTATTGTCATCAATCACCAAAAAGGGAGAGATTGAAAGTGCATCTAGGCCCCTAACTATGGTTTTGAGTGATTGACGTCAATACAATTAAAATATACTAATATTTCCAATGAGCAAGTGCGCAGTGAACATCAATTGATGAATATGAAAGTTTAAAAGAAAGTTCATGTGAAAAGCCAACAATTTGAATATCTTGGAAAAAGGAAAGCAAATGCTCAAGATGAAGACCAAATAGTTTTTTCTTTTGATCTTGAGTATAGGAACACCGTACTATCAAGAGGGACACACAAGAATAAGTGTCGGAGAAACCAAGTACAAATTCCTTATCAAAATCCAAAAATACCAACTCGGACTCATCCTTCGGATCACGGAACCCTGCAAAGCCAGAAAATCCATTAAGTACTGATCCATCGGAAAATGTCCGTGACCCGCCGGACAATGTCCAGTACAGGAAAATCCGGAACCTTCGGACTATTCCATGAAAAATCCAAAGTCTAAAAGTATCATCGGACAATGTCCGATATACGTCAGACAATATCCGGAAGTAGCATACCGGACAAAGTCCTATACCCACTGGATTTTTCTTTCGGACACCAAAGCTTTGCAAGTCCGTCTTCCGGACAATGTCCGAGCCCACCGGACAATATCCGGTGTTTCTTCTGCTCGGACAAAATCCGGTGCCCGTCAGATTTTTCCATCGGACTCCGGGGCCACTCGCCTTCTCTACCGGACAATATCCGGACCCCGTCGGACAACGTCCGACCTAGATCGAGCCCAACGGCTCTTTTAGGTTGTCACGGCTATAAAAGGAGGTCCCTTCCTCCTTTAGCCGGTTGGCAACTCCCCACTTCGAAATACACTCCCAAACTCACCCAAGCACTCCTTCTCACTCCCTTTGATTCCCCACTCCAATCCTTGGCGGATTTGTGAGGAGATTGAGAAGAATTGAAAGAGCTTCATTTCCATTCCTCAAGCACTTGGTTCATCCTCGACATCGACGCTTGTTGTGTTTGTTACTCTTGGGGATTCATCCCCTAGACGGTTAGGCGTCACCCGACGAGCTCCCAAGCTTGTGGTTGAGACTCGGGTCGTTTGTATTGCCCCTCCCATCGTGGAGCTTTGTTTTAGTAGATTTTAAGCCGGCCTTTGTGGTGGTTTGAAGAGGTTTAGGGTTGAGAGCAACCCGGTCTTTGGTGGACTCCTCAACGGAGACGTAGCCTCCTAGGTGGAGCTGAACTTCGGTGAAAAATCATGTGTCTCCTTGTCTCCTTTAGTTTCTTGCAATTTGGGTGCTCTAGCTCTAGTTGTTCTTGCTTAAAATTCCTAGATTAACTTGTGTAGGAGGCTTGCTTGCTTGTCCCCTCGTTGCCTTGGCTCCCTTGTGTTTCCAGCTGCTTGCTCTTTGTTTATCTCCCGTGGATTTGTCCATTTCGACGGCCGATATGTTTTCCGCACGAGACCATCGGACATTATCCTATAGGTGTCGGATTTTGTTGCATCGGACAATATCCTACACCTATCGGATATTGTTATCGGACTTTTCCACACTCGTGCTACTAATTAGTTGAATTAAGTGTTTTTCGGGATTATCGCCTATTCACCCCCCTCTAGGCGACTTTCACCCGCGCGAGCCACGCACCTGGCTGGCCGTCCGCTTCACCTCCTTCCCCGGTCGGATAAAGCCCCGCCCATCCCTATCTTCTTCCCTCTCTCGCTCTAAGTTCTCTCCCACGCCACCGCCATCCCCCGCGCCTCTGTTCCATCACAGGCGAGGCTGCTCGGGAATGTCTCCCCTCGAGCTAACACCACCATCACCTCCGCGCGCCTCCCCTACTACTCTCGAGCCGTCGTTCGTCCTCAAGCGGATCCGAATCCGGAGAATCGGGCCGTTTCCCGTGAAGCTCATCGCCGGGCCGCCATCACCGCAGCTTGCAATCCGTCCGCTCCGGTGAGCCATCATGCAATTTATTCACATACACGCGTGCGCAACTTGCTACTCTAGCTTCCGCCGCTCAAGCACCCTTTCTTCTCCACAGGTCACCGTGAAAATCGCCGTCCTCTCCGCGCTCGGTCCGCCGCCGTCCACACCCCCGATGAGCCCTACTCTCCGATCATCTTCAAGTGGCCGCGACACCGTGTCGTTGTTGCTCATGTCCGCTTCCCATTCATTTTCCCCAATTTTTGGGCATTCCCGGCGAGTTTCGCCTCGTGCCGAGATCCGCCGTGCCCGCACCTCGCCGCAGCGGGTCTCCGGCCGAGCTCATGCTAGTTCATCCACACCATCGTGTTCGCCATGTCGAGTAGAGCACGTAGGTGGTCTCGCGGCGAGGTTTGGCTCGGCGCCGGCCATCTCCGGTGGCCGCGCCGCCGTGAGCTTGCCGCCGCGGTGGTGCCACACCGTGGACCACACGCGCGGGATCGCGTGTGGCCATGTGGGGATATCGTGCGGCCAACCCCGTGGCCCGGCGTGTGGCACCGAACACTTCGAATTTTTGAAAATTCGTAGAAAACTAAATAAAAATCAGAAAAATGTGAAACCAATTTTGTTAGACTCAGAAAAATAGTCTCTATCTGTTTATGAAATAAAATATCTATTTTGAGTATTTTTATTTTATAAGTATTAATTAATTACATTCTTTGATTAATAGAAGTTATTATTTTATGCTACTTAAATATTTAATTTAAGAAAAGAATTTATTTAAATGAAGGAGATACTGCAGACGAAAGTGTTTATGAAAAATGTTTCCCAAAATTAAACATAAACACCGTCATTTTATGTGATCCTAGTTTATTACTTTATGTGATTATTGCATATCATTAATTAATTATTAACTCGTTAATTAATGAACATGTTGATAAAAATCATTGCACATCATATCATATACATTCATGGACGCATGATCATTGATTCGTGGCGTATTATTGGTCGACCTAGGTCGTGACGTGATCGAGGTTCCGTCCGAGGCCGAGACAGGAGACGGGAACATCGAAGTCGACCCAACCACCGAGGGAGCTAACACCGACGTGAATCAAGGCAAGCCCGGTGCATCCTACCTATGTTTTAAAATATTTTATTTTATCACAATAGTTAAGTTATGTTTGTGCATTAGGTGATAGGGAATGATTGACATCCTAGATGCATGAGATAGGTTCCTTTATATTCTTGCTATACTTGGTACAGGTAGCTCAATAGAAGCTAGACTTAATTCATAGTCGCAACGGTAGATGTTTTAGGGATTTTAAAATATGGAGGCTTTAAGTGTTTGATGTTGTTGGCGTAAATTGAAGAGAGTGTTAATGAAGTTGAGACCGGACGGGACATGTAGGAGAAAGGGCAAGACGGAGTGAGGTCTTGGAAGGTGGTAGCCCCGTCCGTGTCGGTTAAGGACCGTACCGTTGTCGGCTTAGTTGAACAAGTTTGAACGTACCGTACTACATGCTGGTGTCATGGGCCCAGCAAGTTGATGTGCCCTACAGCCCCGAGAGATGTAGCGTAGCCACCTCTCTTTGTCTGGCTGTTAGTGAGATCGAAGTCTCACGGGAGGGAAATGGGTCGCCCACGGATTAACTCGTGGGGTCGCCATATTCCCGGGGAGTTTGGAAATGGCGATTCTTCTGCCAGTGCTAGCGGGAAAAGTTATCGTATATGACCGAGTGTGGTGCGTATACGTCGTGTAGTCGGGTTTTGCCAGCTGGTATAAAATCGATTCGAATCGCTGTCCCTCGCAGTAATGAGTACTGCTTGTTTAGCTCGTCACATCGTAGTTAATCAAGTGAAAGATGAGGATGAGAGATGAAAGAATTGTTGGGCGAAAATGATCTTTTCTCGGCATACTTGGTTGCAGTAGTTGTAGACTGCAAACCCTTGTTTTCTAATGAACTTAACTTTGAGCTAAAACTTGAAAGTAAGGATCAACTCTTAGAGCTATTTTCGCAAGTGAGTCAACTCCACAGCCATAAAGCCTCTGCATACTAGGCGTCGGCCTTAGCGTGCTCGTTGACGGGTCGGTCTTGCTGAGTATTAGAGTATGCGGAGTTTGTTCGTTATGTTTTCAGGACAAGAGACGTTTTCCCACGACTTGTACGGTAGCTTCCCGAAGAGGAGCAGGTGTCCCGAGAGAGGTTCCCTCTAGTGGGTACGGATCCCGACGCCGTGAAAGATGAGGGTCGTGATGTACTACGGGCTCGATAGATCACGTTAGTCGTTCTAATAGTCTTTTGTTGTATAAAGAGCAAGTTTCCGCTGCAAGACTCGTACAGTTTTCAACTTCAATAATGTATTATGCTTCCGCGGTACGATGTTTGTATTTCAAAAACCTTGTTGTATTATACCATGATGTATATATTCCGTCTTGTACGAATTGATGAACCGTTGTAACTCGCTTCGTCGAGTGTTCCCCTGTACCGACTCCTGGGTGTCCCGGAAGGGATGTCACACTTGATGCGTTGCGGCGAAGGCCTTAGCGCAAGGTTCCGCTCGCTCCATTCGGAAAGCCCACTCGAAGATGGACCATCGGATGATGCTGTTGAGGGTGATCTCGCTAAATCTCCAGCCCGAAGAGATTCAACACTTCACCCACGAAGCGGGAGCAAGGAAATCGAAGGCCACCTTCAAGCAGTTTGGCAAAGATTATAAGGCGGCCTCGGCTGCACCACCGGAGTAGTCTCCTCCGGCGGGGGAATGTGGGCGCAATCCCGAACGAAGCACCGGTGTGGCTCGCGGGCCCACTTGTCAAGTCGCGCTTCGGTCACGGTGCTTGGGCCCATGTACGAGCTAGGGGGCTTCGTGTTGCTCGGAGCAACGCGTTGGCCGATGCGGTGCCTCGCCATAGCAAAGGACGAAGGCTAAGGCTTTCAAATGAAGGCTAGGGCGCAGAAACAAAGGCGAAGGCTCGGCAAAAATGGAAGGCAAGTAAGTCGGAGAGGCACGGTGAAAATGAGTAGTAAGTCCGGCTCACCGCGGCACCCCTCATTATATAGGCAGTAAAATTAGGGTAGCATTCAAGGCGTGACGCCTCAAAAATAGCACCACCCCATATGAACGGGCGCGTCGGACGAGCGGATGCACCTCATCAAGATCGAGCACGCTCCCGAGTGAACACGCCCCGAGGAAGCATAACCACGTGATACCTACGAGTTAATGCGGTTATCCTTTAAGAGCGTGCCGCCCGGGATTGCGTGTACCGGCTAGTGCACTAGCCGGGGCATTTAGTGACACAATAAACATGATCAATCATTGTTGGCAAATATTCCAAGTAAGTGCGTTATGATAAGCCTATGACCAAAACAAATTCTACAAAGAGCCTTCGATCGAGCTGTAATGTCGTTTTGATTTATGATGCACTTATCCCCTTGATCTACTAATTGCCTTCGGACATAATAATCGGAGTTCAAATAACGAAGTGTGAATGGCGATAGGGCATAACGACAAGAGCCACCGTAGCGAAGGACAAAACTACCGTAGTGAAGGACAAAGTAACAGCAGTGAAGGCCCAAGTAACGAGTGTATGGATAAGCTCGAGGAGGTGGAAGGATAAGCACGATGACGTGGACACCGTCCTCCAATAGATCCGACACGTAACCTTATCTCGTACCGGATTCCCCCGCCACATAAGCATGGACATAGCCTATATAAGGGGAGCAAGGCCTCTCGCCTTCAAACCTCACAACATCACTCTCCAGATTTCTAAAAACACTAGCAAGATGCAATGGTGGGCCTTTCGATTTGCGATAAGAGGAAGCCCGAAGGACGAGTTCCATAGCCTTCGCGCTTCACTAATCGACTTTAAAGGGTGCGCAACGCGCTTTACCAAACGACTTCACCGAGGTCACGAGTCCACCGCGCTTCCTAAGGCAGTGGTACTCGGGGCGTTAGCGTAGCCTCGGTTCTTCCTCGAAGACTATACCGTAGTATAGTCACGCCGAGAAGGAACTGTCTGGCTGTGTGATCGATAGAGTAGGTCCCCTAACAGATCTTGAGGGTTTATTGTCACACCCCGAAGATCTTAGGACCAATCTCGGAGGCTCGATGGCTGAAGCCATCAAGGTCGTCACGATAGCTGGACAAAGCCAAGCCCGGCCTCCGCCTAAGCAAGACCATTTGGTCGGCGAAGGGTATACCCCGATGATAGTGACTAAGTCCCCGCAAACCGTGATCCAGGAGGGTCACCGGTATCCTTCGAAGGCGGGCGGTAGTCGCACTCCTTCAGGTCAAGGGAACCCTTTTAGTTGGTCTAGCTGTGGCTTTCGAGGCTGGTCTCCGGACCAATGTGCGTCACCCCTTAATCTTTTTTTTTCTCTTTTTGATAGCGTCCTTCAGTCCAAGTGTAATCGACTTCGATGCTAATAATAAAGAAGTGCCTTCGTTTTTGTATGTGCATGAATGTTTTGTGCCCCCGTGGTTGTTTCTCTTCGTTATTTCAAACAATGCAGGTCGAAGAACTTGTGAAGTGGAGGCGCCTCCGGGCAGTCCCGAAAGGGGGGGGTGGTGTAAGGTGGAGATCCTTCGGGATCACGGTTTCGGTCCTACCGAATACGGAGCTCACCCGTGAGGGGCTACTGTTGGGGAAGATCACCACCTTACCCCAATGGGCCAGCTCGGAAGGAAACATGCCCAACAAGGCCATGGAACAAGCGCCTCACATGCTCGGTAGCCCAAAGGACAAGCACTTGGAGGGGAGGATTTAGCCCAACCAAGGCCCAATAAGGCCATGAAGAGGGAATTCAGCCCAAGAGTAGATAAAATAGAGTGGGTATAAGTGTAATTTGTGGGGGCTGATAGTGACTATTAGGGTTGTGAGAGTATGAGGCTATCAATACTCTCGCAGCCCATCACATCAGCCAGTTTTGAACTCTCCCTGCAATATCACTGCAATAGAAATGAGAGCCTTCGTATGGGGTCCTTCGTGACTCCCCAACCACTCATTCCCTTCGTCGTTTTCCTGTTCCTCAGCAATAGGCCTAGCCCATGGACCTTCGTAGTCCCGCAGCCCATCCACATCTCCAGGACACCTTGGGCTGGCCCATTCCTCGTTGTTTGTGGCCTTCATAACCACAACAATAGCTACATTACAGCAATAATCAATTGTCAATTTTTGACATATTTTTCAGTATGATTATATTGAATCAGTTTTTTATTTCAAGCGAAGGCTTCTTTCTGTTGTGTGGCACGAGAATCTAGTTCTCTTCTTGAGACGCGGAAATGCCTGTGCATGTCGAATGGCTCACTACAGGATTGCCTCTACGTTATCAAGCTTGCTAGGATTTATTTCCTCTGTATTGTGAGTGTGGGCTATAGTCCAGATACATGCCTTCGGCTCTTCTTTGCTTCCATTGCGATAGGTTTTCTGTTCTCGACAATTTAACCATTTTGATTGGTCAAGTTTCTGTTGCAGAGTTCTTGACATCAGGTATCAATCAAAATTATATGTCATGAAAATATTATTTCTTTACCGTTTCCAGACGACCTGCTGTGGTATTGAATTGGGTACCTACTATTCCATTCTACATCACCGGATATCAGGTCAGTGCCCACTCCCTCTACCTTGCTCGATTAGATCCAGTCAAATTGCTGCGACTAGCTGGGTTTATTACAAATCAGTGGCTGTTGTGGTGCTTTAATCCAGAGCTACTGTAATTAAACTAATCTATGATCTATCAGTGATTCACTTATTGGTAGTTTAAATTAATCTACAAGAACCCCGATGTGTTCAGTTAGCTCATTAGCTGCAGACCACCTTGATATTTATATTAAGTTGGAGGATATGTGTTCCACACAATTATGTTTTTTTTTCTATAGGCTTGTGAAACATCATGCTTTAATCACAATTATAAGAAGAAATCATTTTCTTTAATTTATTATATATTTAATAAATATTAGATAACACTAAAATATGCTATGACGCATGCGTGTCCCATGTAAACTAAAATTCATTTTGGGGACATGTCCAATTTGCATAACGGAGAGGCATGGAATGTGTCTATTTTCTGATATATTATGTTATTAATATTGTTTAAATGCAGTTCTTCTATAAAATGGATTTGTTGATACAGTCATTTGTCTGACAAGGCAAAAAATGTGTAAGCCCCCTCAATCCCAGAGAACTCTGGGCTTGTTCCTGGGGTGAATTCACCTGCTATGAATTGTGTATAAAGTACCATAGTCGTGTAGCAATGTTTCTTAATTATATGGGAGGCCCCTTAATGATTAGTGGCCGCAACACGTCCTTTCTTCTTGCTTGAGGAAAGAGCGGAAAGCAAGTCGGATCAATGAGATTTGTTATTCAAATAACAAAGGAGGTGCGTCAAGTACTTATGGAAAGAAAGAAAAGGAATCACATCCCGTATAATGTAGGAAGAAAAGAAATGAAAAAATTATTTTTGGTAAGGTGTCGTTGCATTTAACAACATATAAATGTAAAAATGGAATTAATTGATTGCTGATATATCATTCCCAATGAAACACACATCGTTTGTTACACATATGGTGTTTTACTGTCCAGTATTCAGATAGTACAACTTATTATAAATCAAAAAAGAAAAATGCGACCTCACTACATCTACGGTCAATGGTTCCTTCGTTGCCTCCTTCATACCGTGGATCTTGATCCAACAGGAACATGTGGCGTAGATTCATGACAGTTCTCATGCTTATGCATGTGTTTAGGTGAGTCCATATGTGTTATGATTACCAAATTGCTTTAATAGGCAGTTTCAATCACATGATTATGGTGTTTTCTTGTTACGTCAGGTTTTCTTTCAGAGCATATAGACATGAAGAGGTTGATGAACATTACCTGAGTATGGTGCTTGACTACTACTACAGACGTGTTACTAATTTGTCAGTTGTAATCCTTCATTCCCGAGCACGAGAATTGGAACAAGAACAACATGCCTTGCCGGAGAATGCCATGAGGGACCAGAGTGACTATCTTGACCAAATAGACTCATGTAAGATGGATTAATAATAATCAGTGTCATTGTGCATGTAATAAAAGTGAAACAAATAATTATTCTGTTAATCTATATGTTTGACATATCAAATTTTGCTATGTATGTGTTGAATTAGCAACTTTACAATAGCCTTTTCCCCACCTTTTGGTGAACCGGCATTGTTCTACGTCCCAAATCACTTTCCCTCTATCTGCAATCAAATCAACATCGAACTCATGTATATCCGTCTCATAACCACAAAAAGGATAATTTATGATCAAATCACTAGACAAACTGTGTGTCCCATGAAGATTGTATTGATTGTGTATTACGAAAAGTAAGGTCATTCAACGAAACCAAAATCTATAAAATGGGAAATTTTATTTCAAGCTTGTATATTTTTATGTATGAATGTAGTAAATCTAACATGTGTGTGTCGAACATGCACTATACTAGTGTAAACTAAAAATCCATCGATGTTAAAGAAAATTTTCTTATTATACTTATGAATAGATTCCAATCAGAGTGGAATAAAGTTTATTTATTGTGTGTTGCGGTAGCAAGGAACACAACAAGCACGGTGGGGGACAGCAGATGGGGTATTCCCAAAAGGGAACCACAAGAGGCGAACAGGAAGTATGTAGAGGTGGCACTCCACTAGATGAGATGGCTAGTTTGATGGCTTGAGAGGCTATTTATAGACATACCCAACTCAACGCACAACCCTAGGCTCAGTATGGTGTGTTAGACTTGAGAGGGTATATCCTATTTCTTGTCAGTTGTTGGTCCTTCTTTCATGGGCTTTTTTTCTATTCTTGGGCTGCTTATCCTCTGGACCGACCCATGAAAGGTTGGTGGTGATCTCTTCCCCAACAGTATCCCCTCACGGGTGCGTTCTGTCTTCAGTAGGATTGAAACCGTGATCTAGAGTACCACACCTTACTCCTCCTGTTCGGGCCAGTCCAGAGGCTCCTGACATCCACACCATATAGGAATCTTCCAAAGGAGCTCAAAGCTAAAGTCTATTTCCATAGGACTACTAGAAACCTAACATGTCCCGTGGTGGATAGCCGCGGATGGGGACTGACCCACCTCGCTTGCACGATGTCTGGCGCCATTTTATCTTATGTATTTACTATTTAGACGCCCTTTTTGAGGTTTCCATATGAATCGGAAGAAAATCCACAAATGTTTTATAAAAATATGAAACATCAAACCATTGATAAATTACTAGTAATAAAAATAGTCATTAGATCTATTTTTCTCCCATGTGTGCCACTAGGTGAAAATGTATCGAATAAATTAGATGTCCATCGTCTCTGTCTCTCTGTCTCTCTCACGTGCACTCCTACAAACTCCCTCTATAGCGGCTACATGAAAAACGCGCAGCGGTGCCAGGTATCCTAAACCGCCGTTAAAAATCACGGTGATTTTTAGCGACGGCCCAGCTTATGAATAGCCACTACAAATCTTTGTAGCGACGGACTACAAAGAGGCCCGTAGGCAACAACCCAGCCCACACCAGCCAAACCCTAACTACAACAACAAATATATAAACACCCCCACTCCAATCCCATCCCATCCCAGCGCCACACACCTCTCTCTCTCTCTCTATCTCTCTCTCTCTCTCTCTCTCTCTCTCTCTATATATATATATATATATATATATATATATATATATCCCTGGCCTCGCACCGCCCCTCCTCGTCGACGGAGGATCGGCGCACCTCTAGCTGGCGGCAGATCCGGCAAGCACGGGAGGAAGGGCTCCCGACAGTGGCAGAATCTACTCCCGGTGATGAATCCGGCAGTGCCCCATCTCACGACGGTGGGATGTGTGGCAGCGGCTCTAGGCGGCGGCAGATCCGGTCGCACTACACCTCCTAGCTACAGCAGCGGCTCCCGGCGGCGACGGATCCAGCCGTGCCACCCCTTCTTCGGTGGCAGCGGGCCTGGGAGAAGCAAGGATTGTGCGGGACTCCTTTCGGGCCAGGGGCGTGGGGGCTTTTTCTATCATGGGTAGCCCGCTACAACTCGATTTCTTCCAGCGGTTTGTGATTTGCCACCATTATTTGGCTTCAATTTTTAACCGCGAAGACATAGCGGCGAACCGTGATACTCGCCGCTATAGCGGGCTTTGGCCCGCCACTACAGTGGTCTTTTCCTATAGTAGACCTAGAGCATGAGTCCTCCATGTTAATCTAAAGAAAATTCTCAAAAAAAATTAAAAAAGCAGAATATCCGTACATTGATTAATTACTAATAATAAAAATAACTATTATTTTTCCCTTGCTCCGGTGGCAAGGGAATCTCCCTAGCGGTGACTTGGGGTGGATGTTTGTAACAGCCAAAATCTCGTACATTTGTCACCTGTAATTCAAATTTTGATGTTCGGTTAAGATTCAAGTTGGTTGGATGAGAAATTAGTAAATCGAAATCGAATTTATTTGAATACCGTGCGTTGGGCCGTATTTCCCCTATGAAGCCAACCGCCACACTCCCCTCACAGCCCAGCTAGCCACACGCCCAGCCCAGCCCACCGTCGACAGGGGCATCTTCTACCTTTTTCTTCCCCGCCGCGGTAGGGCTCGCCCTCGTGACCCGTACCGAATAAGCACCACGCGTCACGTCGACGAGCTGCCGCCCAACTCCTAACAGCTCACACCGCCCTACACAAGCCCCGTAGGAGACGCCGCCAACCCTTATCCCACCTCACGCCGCCTCGGAGCAGGAGAACCCTAACCCTAGCCAGTCTTGGTTCTGCCCGCCGCTTTCGTTGCCGTCTAGTAGGAGTTGCAGGTAAGCTTCGTGGTGCCGCCATGATGTTCTTCTCGTGCACTACAAGTTGGTCCTCATAGCATCGTCTGTCGTGTAGAGAGGAGGACGGGCAAGCTTTGAGGATCTTTTAGGTGATTTCTTCCCCGCCGCCGGCCGTCGTCTGTGGTCTGTTTCTGTCCAGCTGTTGCAGTGTTCATTGTTTTCCGTTGTTCGTCCTTTCATCTTGTGCTTATCGCCTCGCTCTTGACCGCTGGTAGCACCGTAACAAGGAGCAGCGTGGTCACCACCGTCCGTCGCGTCATCCTCAGCCCGCCAGCACCGCTCCGGCCAGCCCACCGTCGCCAATTCTCGTTCGACTACCCCGAGCCGTCCTTCATCGTCTTGGTGAGCTACCGCCCTGTTTCCCCTGTCTTTTTCCTCGGATTGATCTTGTTTCCGCAGCTATTGGCGGTTCTGCCACCGCCATCTCCATGGCCGTCGGTGAGCAGCTACCGTTAGGCTAGCTCGTGCTCGTTTAGTGCTGCGTTGAGCTTCACCCCGTAGAGTAGGATCTGGTGCGCATGCTAGGTGGAAGATTTGAGCGGAAATTCTAGGTTTTGGTGGAGATCTCCCATGGCCGCCATGGCAGACCTCACCGCCAGCATGGTTCCGATCGTCGCCATGGGTTGTGGCCGTGTGCATCTTGTTCGCGCAGGCCTGGGGAGCGGTTTGGTGTGCTCAAACTCGGATCTTTCCATGTTGTGGGGTTTTCTCCTCTTAGAGCCGCCACCGTTAGTGCTCCGACGAGCTCCTGCCGGCCGTCGGGGCGGGGGGAGCTGGTCCGTTTGCTAAGGCCGCCCCGGTGCGCACACTCGTGTGGAGCTTTCTGGTAGTCTTGAGGAAGCCCACGGTGAGCTACATCGTCAGAAAGTGAGGACTCCGGTGAGGCGCGCGGTGCTGCCCTGTCGGCGCCGCCCGCTCCGGCCATCGTGCTGACGTGGCAGAAATTCTGGCACGTGGAGCCGACGTGGCTTGTTTTCTGCTGAGTTGGCAGCTCGTTGTCGGTTAAGGTGGCACCGAGGTGTCAGCTGGCGTGACACTGTCGTGGACCGGGTAGTGCTGACGTGGCAGTTGCATGGCAGTGAAGTGGCTGCCAGCGTGGCGCGCAATATTCTGTGAATATTCCATTTCCTTTTTCAGTCCTTTCTAGAATTTTCATAAATCCTTTAATCTTTGGAAATTCATATCTTTTTCCTGGAGCGTCAAAAAATACGCAGTCAGTTGCGTTGGACTCGTAGCGACGTACTCTATGCATTGGTGTAGATGTTAGCTATGTTTTAATATCATAGTTTCTGTCATTCGTTTCATTCTTTACCTATTGCCTCGTTTTGTGTGCCTAACCCACTGTACTTGGTCCGTGTATCGGAGGGTGTTGAGGAGTTCTCATCGGAGCAGCAGTTTGAGGAGTTTCCACCAGAGCAACACCCGCTTTTCCAAGACAAGCCGCAATCCTTGACCACTCTTGTATCTATTTAGTAACTTGCATAATTTGACTCATGCATATGAACTATTACTTGCACTTGTAGAATACCCATGCCATACTATGCTTACCTTGCTACTGTTTGCCATAGGATGTTCTACTATTACTACTCGCATGCTTAGTGATGCTTAGTTGCTTAATTGAACCCCACATGTTTTTGTGTTAAATAAATTGTAGGTGCTTCTTAGGTGTCGAGTTTCGTACTACCAACCCTTTAGGTGATTTGCGGGGGTGAGTGTAGGTGATTAGGTGCCGGGGGACCTTTGGGGAGTCCCTATTTGTAGAGAGCCTCGTTGCGGGCACGGTGGTGTAGGAACTTTAGGCTATGGACTTCGTGTTGTTGTGGTACTTGTTGTTGTTGTTGAGACTTTGGTTTGAGGAGAGGGATTGGTGACTCGCCTCGGCAGCTTGAGGACCGGTTCTTGTGCTTGCTTGGTCTTTGGTCTACTAGCATACCACGTGACCCGTATGGGCGAGCTGGATCAGGATGCTTAGTAGAGGACTGGATGGCCCGCCGTGGTGTAGAGATAGTGTTAGTGGGTTTTTGGAGCTTTCTCTCGACACATGAGTAGAGGATATCCCACCTGGCCAGTGGTAGGCCTTTCACACCTTCAGGACCCTTTTTCCGTGCTCGTGGTTGGGGGAACCCAGCCCTGGAGGACGAGTGCCGACCGGTCGATGGATTGTTGATTTATCTTGTGAGTGTTGTTGTGCTTAGGCCACAACGGTGGTCCTATGTTATAGTACCTCTTCACGTGGGTACGGATGCTTACTCTATGCAGAGATATAATCTATACGTATAGCCTAGCCCAAGGATGTGGGCATTACCACTGAGCGAACCACTTGATTAGTTTACTACTTCTCCCCTCGATAGGTGTTTTACTTCCGACTTCTAGCTGTGGTTCTAGTGGAAGTGTGCTGGACTTAAAAATTTGGCCCTTACAAGATTGTGTTGTTTCCTGCAAGGCCACTTATAAAATTTGACTAATAATAAACTTGATTCACATAGACTTCAGGAATAATTGCTATAGGTGCTAGCCCTTGCCTATCCTTCAATTATCCAAGCATGCATACATTGTTGCTACGTAGTTGTGGCTTGCTGAGTACTTTATGTACTCGACGGCTTTCCCACTTTGTTTTTCGGACGCTGGTACGGAGAAGTCCACTCGAGCCGACCGACGGTGTTGACGGAGAGGAGTGACGGTCTCGCCTGCACTCAAGAGCCTGCGGATTTGGAGTTTCAATCATCGCTTCATCATGTGAGACACTTCCGCTAGTTCCTTACCATGTTTCCTCGTTGGCACTGTGTGCCACGTACTTGTACTCATGATGTTGAGATTTGAGACTATGATGTTGGATGTTCTGTACTATCTTACCTTCTTTGAATCTATCTAATCGATTTATGATACTATATTGAGATGGATGTACGTGCCACAGTCCTGGGAAAGGCAAAGATGTACAAAGGGTTCGGGTTTCACACTTGGTGTAATTCGGGTCCTCATAGTTGGTATCGGAGCCATACTTGATCGTAGGAACGAGACCCGTAGAAAATGGACGTAACCTTAAAGACATAATCTAGAACTCTAATCAGCTAAACTTCAACTCATCAAACTTTGAAATGTATCTCATCGATCGATGATATCAACAAAAGATAGGCTGAATGGATAATGTTTGTTGTGTTTGTTTGAACAATAGTTCTTGCATGCATGTCATTCTAAGCCTTGCATGAAGATTATATTCTTTCAAGATTTGAAGAAATTATTGGATAACCCGTACTGATCTTTGGATTTGTGCCTTGTTGATAGATGCCAAGAGAAAGGGGTCTTCTCGTGCAGTTTGAGCAGGCTGCGATGGAGGTTGACGACCGGGCCCCCGGAGGACGTGGGCGTGGCCATTGTCGTGGCAGAGGTCGTGCTATGCCCGCAGCGGTCGAGGGTGCTGCTAGACGAGGTCGCAGCGCGAGAGACCGTGGTCGTGGAGGAGGAGCCGTGGGAGCTCGTGGCAGAGGTCGTGGCCATGGACGTGGTCGCGGTGGAGAGGCACCACCGGATCCCGCAGCAGGAGTACCGGAGGGTGTTGGACGGCAGGAGGCACCAGTACCACTGCCACCGCCACCCCCTCCGCAGACCCTTGGAGAGGTGATGGTGACCCGGACCAACATCCTTGCAGCTTCTACACCAGCAGCCACAACAGTTCGTAGGCTGCGGTCGATCGGACATCGGGAAGGAGGCGTTTCACGAGGCTACGCCGGACACGTTTTCCCACCGCACCGACCCTTTGGACGCTTACAGCTGGCTCGGGACGGTGTCCAAGCAGCTACCGATGATGGAGTGCACCGACTCCGAGTGTGTTTCACTTGCTACTTACTTGCTCACATGCGCATCTAGCTCGTGGTGGGACAACTACCTTGCCAACCACGAGCATCCCGACAACGTCACTTGGGAGGAGTTCGAGCGTGAGTTCGGAGCGCAGCACATCCCTAAGGGGCGATGGACATGAAGGTCGATAAGTACAGGAACTTGAGGATGGGAGCTATGGGAGTGCCGAGTACTACCGAGAGGTGGACCGAGCTATCGCGCTACTCACCGTGTGACGTGAGCACCGAGGAGGATAAGATCTACTACTTCAAGAGAGGTCCGAGAGCAGAGATCTGGCCGCACATTGCTGGTTGTACCTCTCTGAAGCAGCTAGTGGACAAGTCTATTGAGCTTGAGGACGGACTTCGAGAGGGTAAGGCGCTTTGAGTCTCACAAGAGGACTGGAGGATAGTTGGACCGTTCCGGAGGGCAGCAGAAGGCGAAGTTTGGTGGACAGCAGCGGTCCGCACGACCACCACAGGGATAGTCTAGCAGCTTGGGTCGGAGGCCTTTCACTCTACAAGGGTAGCAGTTCCAGCGTGCACCAGCACCACAGCAGTCAGGTTGGAGACCGCATAGCACCGGTTTCCTTTCGCCAACGGGTGTTACCGGTGTGGTCAGGCGGGGCACAAGTACTACGCGTGCCCCAACTCGTGAGTTTAATCATATATTTGCAATTTGGTTGCTTCTATCTTGTTCTTGCTTGTGTTCTTCGATTCGCAGGCAAGGATTAGCCTTCTTGGCAAGGTCAATCGTGCTTGCACGGTCGATAACCGAGAGGAGACGTGGTGCTGCGATTGCGGGGTTCGGAACGTGTTATTCGGAAGACGGATCGATTTGTGTCAAGCCTCCACCAAATCGCTGTTCATCGGAACCATTCGGAAGATCGTGACCCTAGTCCACATCACCCACCGTGCGTGAGCTAGAAAATCAAGCTCACGATGAAAAGAAATACAAGAATAGCAGCAGCGGCTCAGCCTATGCAAGAGCTACCTGCAAGATCTTCAGCAATGGCCTCGACGCTCTCGAAGCAAACAGAGACCACCACCTCAAGTCGAAGGGCCGCAAACACTTCGACTCAAACAAGCACCCATCTCGGCCAACAGCGAAGGTACAAGCAAAGGGCAAGGCAATGACAACACGGGCAAATTGCCGGCAATACAAGAAGACGAGCCCGAAGGGACCTACACCTCCGGGGACAGCGACACACCACTCAACGAAGTAGTAGAGTTGCGAAGGCACAATTCAGCGCTCGAAGAAGTAAAGAACAAACTCCTCCAAAAAGTAGAACGAGAGGGACAAACTATTGTAGGAAAAGAAAGCTCTCTTAGAGGAGAAACGTAAGCATGAGGAACTCGCAAGGGAAATCAGAAGGCTAAGGGCAAAAGCAAAGAAAACCAGCCGACCAAAGCCATCAACCGCCACAATACAAAGCGACACGTAAGCAGAGCCAAAAGCATGCAACAACGGAGACAACAGCGCAAGGCGCGAAGCAATACCTCGTAGGAGGCCAAGCCTAGTAATCATAGACAAAACTCGCCACTCCCGGAAGGGTTGCAAAGGGCAAGTTACCCAGAGAGCTTTCGCATGGGAACCATCCGGAAGTATAGAGGGGAAACAGACCCAAGACAATTCCTCATCAGCTATGAAGCAGCGAGTAACCTTAGCAGCAGGAGACGAAGTAACTCGGCAAAGATCTTCGCTTGCGCACTCGAGGGCCGACATCAACATGTATTTCCGCTTCCAACCAGGGTCCATCTACAGCTAGGAAAATTTGAGGGACAAAGTAATAGCAAACTTCGGAGGATTTAAGGGACCATCCGAAGCACAAGAGAACTTGAGAAACATAGCATAGCATCCAAACGAACTGTTGGTAGATTAGTACAAAAGATTCCTCGCACTCAAAGCCTAGTGCCCAAAGGCAGCGTAAGAGATGGTGATTGAATACACAATCTTAGGGCTTCACGCCAGTCCTCTAAGCTCAAAATTTGCAAAGAAATGACCTCGCACACTGTAGTATATGTGCAGCAAGTTCAAGGAATATTGCAGATTAGAAAGATATTACAAAAAGCGCACAACAAATCAAAAGCATGCACGTGATTCGCAAAATAACCCCGACAGATAATAAAAGAAAGCGAAGCCCCAGGAAAACACCCGAGCAGTCGAAGTAAGAAATATACAGAGCAAATCAGGCGAAGACACCGATGAGCAAGACCAACACGCTTCGCACAAAGAGCAGCCGCGAAGCAACAACAAGAATGGAAACTACAACAATCAGCGCCAACGCAAGAAGTCTTATTGCATATATTACGAAGGCCACGCTGGACACAAAACATTAGATTGCCCAAGAATAAAGGAAATCATCAAAAGGCTAGACTTCGAAAAGAAGCAGCCTCAACAACAAGCACAAATAAACCACACTATAACAAGTCATTGGCATCAGCAGCAACCGAAGCAGCCAAGCGTCCAAAACCATTACTACCCACCCCAGCAATACTACCAAACACATTACTTCGGACCAAACCACCCAACTCGGCCACCGCCCGAGCACGTGCCGGTACCTCGCACTACCCAAGGCAGGAAAACAGAACCACTTATTCCGAACCCTTAACACTACTACCGCAAAAAGTCGAAGATGTAAGCAAGCAAGATGCCAAAGCTCGGTCTCTCCCAAGCAAAAGGATTCATTGAGATGATATCGGGCGGTTCTAGCATGGACTTAAAAAACAAAAGGCAGTGCAGAGCATATTTCAGCTGGTAAATGCAGGTGTTCATCGAAGGCCCCATTAGGAAGACCAAGTGGTCTCACATCCCAATCACCTTCACGGAAGCTGTTGGTATTTCTTACGTCACGAATGAATCCGCAAGCGCACGGAATACCGTTGTAGCACTTCACCCGGGAGTATTCCAAGGTATCGTATTTATATCCGCGAGGGAACAGAGTATTTCTGCAACAAGGTTAGTTTACCCAAGGACAACCAAGACAACGTAGCAAAATAGGGTCGAGAGGGTGACTCTTATCTATTTATCCTTTAAAGGTAGACGAACGCAAGCTAGACTTGTTTACTTCGGGCACCGTCTTAGGCTTGGTCCGCCAAGCCACTCCGGTCTACGAAAGCTCTACTATGTACCCGAACGTGGAGGGTTCCTTTGGATGACAGTGGCTGTCACTTCCTGCCACCTACCTCTACAAACCGTGGGGCACACAGCAAACAAAGGCGATCTCCAGCCTAGACACCACGTCTATGCTATTGACCACTACTCTAGCCTCGGCCTAGAACCGAGTTCGGAAAGCTAGAGCACTTCTTGCGAGCGATGATCCCGTAAACAAGTATAACAAGAATTACGTCTAACACAAAGATATGTCACGATAGATAAGTAGATCACCACGTATAAATCACCAAAAAGAGTGTTTACACGCCAAGGTAAAAGAAAAGGAAATACTACTCCACTTTAAAAGGGAGGAACACTCCTTCCTCTTCCTTGCCCTCTCTCCTATTCTACTAAGATACAAGAGGCCCTTGGCCTAAGGATGAGAGTTTTGTCTTGTATCTTGATGTTGGTGGTGTGTTGAGAGAGGGGGTGTACCCCTTTATTTATAGCCTTGGAAGGTCGGCAACTTGGAGGCGGTTCCGGACGTCGGTGGCATTAATTGCGGGTGGAACCGACCTCCGGACGTCGGTGACAAACCGCCGAGAAAGATGGGCCGGGGGGCCCACTGTCGGTTCGGCCGAACCCACTAGGGCGGTTCGGCCGAACCGGCCTGGACTCCCCGGGCTTGATTCTTCTCTGGTGCCTTCCCCTGGCTGTGTACTTGGCCCAATCCACTTGCTTGGTTTGATGTTGAGGCTCTGTTTTGTGGTTTTGGGCTTTTGGACTATATTCTTTAGTCCGGGGAAAATCCGTCGATTGCAAAGCCCATGTTTCGTGCATGTTTTCCCCTGTTTTCATATGAATTGCACCTGCATTCATAATTTCACCAAGACTAGTGGAATTTGTTAGAAATAATCCCTATGTCTATTCTTGGTGATGGTGTTTGATTCAAAAAGATGCAACATGTTGACGGTAAAATTGGACCATAAGGACCGTCAACAAGACCCCCACACTTAGCTCTTTGCTCGTCCTCGAGTAAAGGTGGGAGCGTAAGTTGAGAGATCTCTCCCCTTAGAGACCTGCACACATGTTATTACAAGCCACACCGTTTTACTTGTGAACATGACGGTGGCTAACATGCATTCTTGGATGATTGATAAGTGGAACAGCTCATGACTCAAGTCACTATACTTTTGCTCACTAAGCACCTTGGGTTTTTGAAAGTTTTGAAAATAAACAACATGACTCCCGCTCCTCTTTGATTCTCTTGAATCGCTCAAAAAGTGTTTTCCTCACCAAGGCATTGTGTTGCCTCTCTTTTTCCTACTTCTTAGGCTTGTATGTGGAGCTTGGTAGGGAATGAGAGAGGCATACTTGTATCACAAATATTGCTAAGCCAAAAGAAAGGATCCATGGAGAAGCCAAGTCATGCAACCTTGATCAAGAAGTGCGTGTGTGTATGGATATGAAAAAGTGACAACTCCTATTGAAATCGACCTCTCTTTATTTTGCATTTTCGAGACATGGCTATCTTTTTATTTTCTTTCTTTTCTTTTCTTGCTCTATGCTTGAGCATCTCTTTTCTTCTCTCTTTTTCATTGCTCATCTTTGTGAGCTTTCTTTTCATTGCTCATCCGTGTGAGCTTTTACATAGCCATGTCTCGTTTATGCGTGATTGAGAGAGAGAGAGGTAAAAAGAGGTGCAAACGAGGAGTGTCTTTATTTTGGTGGGGTGCTAGCTCCTAGTGTAGGAGTTTAGCCCTGGTGGAGTGTACGTGATCTTGATCAAGAGAGCATGACAAGTTTCTCTCTAGGGTCACTCAATTTTGGTAAAGCTCATTGCAATCACAAGCAGCATATGTATGTAAGTTTTGCAAGGTATGATCATCATATGGCATTGGTAGGAATTTTTGTATCAAGAGAGGAGCATGAAGCCATGGTATTTTTGTTTTGTGAAATAAAATTCCCAAGGACTCGGTAAGCTAAGCATAAGATCATTTCGTCGAGCCATATCACACTTGCCAATAATCTAGAAAAACATGGGTCCTATGGATTTGATTATTTGTTCACGAGGCAAGTGGTGATGAAGCGAGTAATAAAAAGTGTGCAAGATCATCATGAGAGCATTAGGGAGAGACTTGGGAAAAGGTATTCAAAAGAAATCTTCCCAAGTTTTAGTTGGTCAAGTTTTGGTAATTGTTTTTCGCGTCTCGAATGATCTTGACAAATAAAGTAGGCGAAAAGGAAGTGTGGGAAACAAACTCAAGTGCCACGAGGAAGCAGGGCTGAGTGGGACCCACCGAGGTTCGGCCGAACCACCCTTGTGGGTTCGGCCGAACCGGCTCGGGCCCCCCGGTGCTCGTTTCGCGAGGTTGTGTTTGTGTTGTTTTCCTCGTGATGTTTCTGCGCGCTACGCATGTGTTTGTCTTTGCTTTCCACGATGTCCCCCCACACTTGCCTTTTTGCCTGTTTTCTTCAAAATAGACAAAGATATTTCGAAACAAAACTTGCTCTACCGGTAAGGGAAGACCGGGAGCACTAATATGATTAAAAATTTAAAAGAGCAGGCGCATTACAATCTTGAGGAATTGAAAAAAATGATAAAAAAGTGCTCACGGGAAATGATGAACGCGGGAAGGTTCATTTTAAACGTCGTATTCGTCCTCCTTCCCCGCGTCCTTGAAGAGACGCTTGATCTTGGAGTTGGTGCTGCGGCGATGGCTCGCCCGGGCATCCTTCAAGTCTTCAATAGCGTCTTTGATCTCCGCGACATTATCACGTAGGCGTTCATGGGCTTCGCGGAGATCAACGTGTTTAGCGAGGAGGATTTGGTAGGGGCTTAGCAATTTGAGAGAAATCTTTGATAAACCGACGATAGAACCCCGCATGTCCCGAGAAAGCTGCGAATGCCCCTAACATTCACAGGAGGTGGAAGCTTTTCTATAACTTCTAATTTAGCTTTGTCCACCTCTATCCCCCTTTCGGAAATCAAATGCCCCGAACTATGCCTTCTCTAACCATGAAATGGCATTTCTCCCAATTGAGCACTAAATCATTTTCTTGACAACGTTGCAAGACTTTGTCTAAATTTTCTAAACAATGATCGAAGGTTTTTCCATAAACAGAGAAATCATCCATGAATACTTCCATAATCTCTTCGATCATGTCGGAAAAGATAGACATCATGCAACGTTGAAAAGAAGCAGGTGCATTGCAAAGCCCAAAAGACATTCGTCGATAGGCGTAAGTTCCATAGGGGCATGTGAAAGTGGTTTTACTTTGATCGTCGGGATGGATGGGGATTTGATGATATCCTGAATACCCATCAAGGAAACAAAAGAAAGAATTATTTGCCCGTCGTTCCAAGCATCTCATCGATGAAGGGCAGCGGAAAATGATCCTTCTTTGTAGCCTTGTTAAGTTTTCGGTAATCTATGCACATCCTCCATCCCGTGACGGTGCGTTGAGGGATCAACTCATTTTTGTCATTATGGACGACCGTCATTCCTCCTTTCTTGGGTACGACCTGCACTGGACTCACCCACTCGCTGTGTGGAACAGGATAGATAATGCCGGCATGTAAAAGTTTTAAGACCTCCTTTTTAACGACCTCCCGCATCGCATTGTTCAACCTCCTTTGAGGTTCCCTAGATGGTGTACTATCGGGGTCTATGGGAATGCGATGGGTGCAAAGAGCAGGGCTGATTCCTTTGAGGTCTCCAAGCGAGTACCCAAAAACGGAGTGATGTTTTTCTAGCACGGCTAAGAGTTTTGCAGTTTCCTCCTCCGAAAGCTTGTCACTTATGATGACAGGGGTTTCGGGATTTCCGTGAAGAAAAACGTAGCGCAAGCCCGGTGGAAGAGTTTTGAGCTCTACGGGAGGTGGCGTAGGTGTAAAAGTTTCGGGCAGCTCAAAAGTTTCCGCCGAATCATCCTCTTCTAAAATGAAATCAAGAGCATCTTCATCCAAGGATGATTCGGGGTTTTCATGAGGAAAAATTGCCATAACCTCCTTCATGCAATCTTCTTCCACAAGCGGCTCCTCGGCAAAAGAGTTTTGTGCATGAATGATAGGAAGAGAAAAAGTTTTCTTGCCGAGGGTGAAGTCTAAGGTTCCTGAAGGTGATATCCCTAGGAAAAGCTTTTCTATGGGATGACCGACCAAAACATCGAAATCCGGGATTCGAAACGTGAAAGTCCAAGGAAACCTCTGCTTCATTACGCTTAATGCAAACATCTCTAATGATCCCCAAACTCTCAAAAATTGCCCCGGTGGGGCTTTAAGGAGTTTGTCGAAGGTGCCCATGTCTCGTTTCCAAATAAAGTTGAAGCAAAAGATTCGGACATGATGTTGGCACCTACTAGAGGATTATAGAGAACATCTACCATTACTCCCCGAATTGAGCCACGAATGGTTGATCTAGGATGATCAAGTCGAAGAACTTCCGAAGAAAGTTCGTTTTCCATCAACCATTCATCGCTCATAATTGCTGTCAACTTCCGAACAGTTTTTAAGAGAAGAGATTTTTCAATAGGTTCGGGGTTGGTGCGAGGAGTGCTTGGTTTCTTTTGATAGGAGTAGTTCAAGGTGTTTCCAAAATCTTCAAAAATTTCTTCCTTGAACTCAAATGGGAACTCAAGAGGTTCATCTTCCTCTATCATTGTTCTTGTGTTAGATGAGGACTCGAGTGCTAGGTGCTCCATCATGGGCACCAAGTGTTGTATCTCTTGCACAACGAGTTCCTCATCTTCCGACTCCGGCTCTACGAGTAAGTCGGCGGAAAAAGGTGTGTTTTCCACAATTCGATCCAAAAGTTCGTGTGCTTCCGCTATGGTCTTATGAGAAAAAGATCCACCCGCGGCCGTGTCAAGATAAAGTGCGGTATCGTTGCTCAATCCCGAATAAAAGTGTTGTAATAAAACGGGTTCGGGGAGCAATAATTCTGGTCCGGAGTCCGTTAGAGAACAGAACCGAATCCATGACGCACTTAAGGTTTCCTTTTCTTCTTGTCGAAAGCCTATTATTTCCGCTCGTAGAGAAGTGATATGAGATACGGGGAAGAATGCTAGACAAAATTTGTCTCGCAATTCTTTCCAATCACCGTTCACTCTCTTAGCGGTGTAAGTGTACCATTGCTTCGCCTTCTCATTGAGAGAGAAGGAAACAACTTCCACTTCAATGTTTCTTGTGTCATGCCATGGATCAATCGGCACGAACACAAATGTTCAAACTCTCGCAAGTGTTCATAAGGATTTTCATGTTTAAAACCCGAAAAGGATAAACCTCTAATCATCGAAATGTAATCGGGGAGAACTCATAGCCAGGTGAAGAAATAGGTTGTGATGATGATGGTGGCTCTAAGAGTTCACCCCGTGGAGTGGAGAAAGATTGGATGGTTGGGTGTGACTCCATGATATGTTTTTGTGAAATTTTGAATGTAGGGAAAAAAATAAAAACAGAACGGTAAGTAAGATAGATTACGAGGGCAAACCTGATTCGTTACAGAGATAACAACCGTTCCCGGCAACGGCGCCGGAAATGCTTGTTGGTATTTCTTACGTCACGAATGAATCCGCAAGCGCACGGAATACCGTTGTAGCACTTCACCCGGGAGTATTCCAAGGTATCGTATTTATATCCGCGAGGGAACAGTGTATTTCTGCAACAAGGTTAGTTTACCCAAGGATAACCAAGACAACGTAGCAAAATAGGGTCGAGAGGGTGACTCTTATCTATTTATCCTTTAAAGGTAGACGAACGCAAGCTAGACTTGTTTACTTCGGGCACCGTCTTAGGCTTGGTCTGCCAAGCCACTCCGATCTCGAAAGCTCTACTATGTACCCGAACGTGGAGGGTTCCTTTGGATGACAGGGCTGTCACTTCCTGCCACCTACCTCTACAAACCGTGGGGCACACAGCAAACAAAGGCGATCTCCGGCCCTAGACACCACGTCTATGCTATTGACCACTACTCTAGCCTCGGCCTAGAGCCGAGTTCGAAAGCTGGAGCACTTCTTGCGAAGCGATGATCCCGTAAACAAGTATAACAAGAATTACGTCTAACACAAAGATATGTCACGATAGATAAGTAGATCACCACGTATAAATCACCAAAAAGAGTGTTTACACGCCAAGGTAAAAGAAAAGGAAATACTACTCCACTTTAAAAGGGAGGAACACTCCTTCCTCTTCCTTGCCCTCTCTCCTATTCTACTAAGATACAAGAGGCCCTTGGCCTAAGGATGAGAGTTTTGTCTTGTATCTTGATGTTGGTGGTGTGTTGAGAGAGGGGGTGTACCCCTTTATTTATAGCCTTGGAAGGTCGGCAACTTGGAGGCGGTTCCGGACGTCGGTGGCATTAATTGCAGGTGGAACCGACCTCCGGACGTCGGTGACAAACCGCCGAGAGAAAGATGGGCCAGGGGGCCCACTGTCGGTTCGGCCGAACCCACTAGGGCGGTTCGGCCGAACCGGCCTGGGCTCCCCGGGCTTGATTCTTCTCTCGGTGCCTTCCCCTGGCTGTGTACTGGCCCAATCCACTTGCTTGGTTTGATGTTGAGGCTCTGTTTTGTGGTTTTGGGCTTTTGGACTATATTCTTTAGTCCGGGGAAAATCCGTCGATTGCAAAGCCCATGTTTCGTGCATGTTTTCCCCTGTTTTCATATGAATTGCACCTGCATTCATAATTTCACCAAGACTAGTGGAATTTGTTAGAAATAATCCCTATGTCTATTCTTGGTGATGGTGTTTGATTCAAAAAGATGCAACATGTTGACGGTAAAATTGGACCATAAGGACCGTCAACGAAGCCGATCTCGGTCCGAAAAGCTACCCACACTCGGATGCCTTCGTAATCGAAGCGGACAAAGACAAGTGGTGAATCGATAAAGTACTCATTCACAACGGCAGCCAGGAAGATATAATATTCCTTGGAACACTTCTAAGGATGGGCTACACGGACCAAGACCTCGACCCATCCAACACGCCATTATACGGTTTCGGTGGAAAGAGAGTCGAACCAGCCGAAAAAATAAAGTTGCCCGTAGTTTTTGGGGACACCTCTGTGACACCCCTACCTTGCAAAGCAAGAGGGATTGTCGAACAGGATCGTATCGGGAGACATTCGTCGAAGCGAACGTACATTGCACATACATTAACGATACATTCACCATTTACATAACAATATTAAGTGTGCGAGTAGCAATTTTTGCATTTGATAAAGTAGTTATTACAATCCATAACGTTAAATTCGAATTACAATACCATAGAGTGTGAATTCAAGTTTACATTACTAAATGAACATTTTTGCGGAAGCATAGCATCTCGACGATACATATATACAACTTAGATAGGAGACCACACCAGCCCATACGGCGTGGCCTCACTCTTGATTCGGTGAAGTGGGAATCCACTCCACGGAACGCTCCCGAGGTTCCTCACCTTGACACACAAACTTCCCGCAGCAATCACAATATTAGGCTGCGGGATTCCTGAAAATGAATTTAAACGCAAACCATGAGTATCTAATATACTCCGCAAGGCTTACCCGTCAAAAATGCTTCTAGGAACCGACACTAGTATGCATGGGGCTTGACCTGGCTTGCTGAATTTTGCGAAATAGCAACTATGTAATTTAAACCTTCCATGTTCTAGCCAATTTAAAAGGATGGAGACATAAACATAAATTTAGTGAGCAATCCTAACAAACATGGTTGTAATAAATAATTCATTTCTATAAAAAGAGCAAGCTTCATTTTCATCTTCTCATTATTACTACGAAGCAATCTGCTCGAAACAAGTGGTACTCATCACCGCGAGGGACGGCGATATATATCGATTTACACCCTGCAGGGTAAACCCAAATGCACGACATACGCATCATTTAAGAAAACGTATGGCCACCTTTCACAATATTATCTTAGATATGAGTCGGGTCCTCCCTCCGAGTGTGCATTCCACATGCAACCACGGTAGCGTCGGGTCCAAGGGTAATAACACACCCTCCATCTACTCACAAACCCGTGCATCAACCGTGACCACCACTTTGCACAAAGGGTCGAGAGACCGTCCAACACTATGACTCTCAAGTTACATCGGTTTACCAACTCCCATACGAAGGTATGCATTTGGTACACAACTCAATACTTGCTCGCGGAGTCACAACGAACGGTCCATGACTAACACGTACGGGGCTATGGCGCACAAGGGCCAACCTTGTCACCGCATCCTACACATGCACTTCCCCATACGGTCTCCAATTTATTCATGTGAGAGTAACCAAAATTCATCCCTAGACCGGGTGATCTCCAAATCACTCGGTGTTGCTACCGATGATTTTATTAAGCATAGCATCTAGCGATCAGGATTATACCTATCCAAAAACCACGGGAACAGGGATTAATGCAACTAGGTTCCGATCAACTCCTGAACGTAAATGCACAATACATAACCAATACTTAAGTGAAATAAAGACAGAAATTTAAGAACATAGGATTATGCTCCGGGGCTTTCCTTGGTTGGGTTCGCAGTTAGCACACTCGAACTCACTCACTTCCAGCTGGCGCCCTCCTTGATCTTCTCGTTCCGGTCGGGGTTCCTATATGAATGCCAATGCGGTGCGTAAGCATGAGCGAATTCATAATTACTTAGCTCATGGAACTTTCTCAATAACGAAATTCAATGAAATGTTTGCATAAAACAAACATGCTCATGGGACGAGATGATTTGTCATGATGATGAGACATGTGGGTTATGTCATGGGGACAACCTTCTAATTAGAAGAAATACATATCACTTAGCATAAATGCACATGTTTAAGTTGTGATCATAAAGGTAGGGCAGAATTGATTATTGACATGAGCAAAATGAAATAATCATGTGATTAGGTGGCTGCCATACTACAACACCATAGCACTTGTGCACATATCAAAGTGTTAACAGGCATGACTTGGATAATTTTATTTACGAGCACTTTCTTGACATATATCAGTATTATGCCTTTTTAGGACTAATCATTATGCAAGAGGTTGACATAACATTTTCTTAAGATAAGTTTCATCATTTTTATACATTGAGCACCATAAGCAAATAACATTTCATGTGGATTTTTCCATGATTAAACTTACAAGGCATATGACTGTACTTACCCAAAAATTCAAAAATTATTATGACATGCTCAAACGTACCAGCAATATGTGCAATACGATTAATCATGCCAGATGAAAGAGGATGTTCAAATTTGAATTTAGTTTGTTTCACAAATTTGCATTGATTAAGCCCTGTTTCAGCCTTAACGTGAGGCCTTATTAAGGAGCTCATAATTCGAAATTTTGCTGTAGAACTTGGGTGAACTAATCAGGGTCATGTAAAGTATGTTCTCCAAGGATTCCAACGAATGTTCATTTGCATCATTTGGATTTGTAGCAAAAGCTATTGAATTTTGAAAATGCAAAGTTGTCACGGGACCTTAACGGATTAGCACTTTAAAGTACTTGGATCTTTTATTTTTCCCACTGAAAGTACTTGGATTATACTACTATACAAAGTACACATTATCTAGTTTCCAGCAAGCGCTTCGTCAAGTACTTTGGATCTATGATATGAAAGTTACTAAATCTTCAAAATGCAATCCTGTTAAGCTGCATGGTCGTGATAGCAACTTAAGGTTGCTCAAACATTCATTTTCGTCAAATAAACATATAAGTGCATTTGATTCATTTTAAAGTACAAGTTTTAAACTTTCCAGAACATCTTGAATTGTTCAAATCCGAGCTATAGAAACAAAGTTGTGCAATTTTTAAAATTCTTGAAATTCACAAATTTTTCACGGTTGCCGACGCGATTCAATTTTTCACTAAGTGTGGCGCGCAAGGGGGGTGGGGGGGTCGTTGGAGCGGCGGTGCTGCTCGCCGGCGACGCGTTAGGGGGCCTCCGTTGCTCGGGGGTGGCCAGGCGCGAGAGGGAACGGGGCATGCTGCGCGACGGCGACGCGGACGGAGGAGATCTCCGGCGGGGTGGCTCGTGCTTACCACCGCACGGCATGAAGAGCGGCAAGGACGGAGAGCCTCACCTTCTCACGGAGAAGCGTGGCGTGTGGTCGAAGCAGGAGGAAGGGGCCTAGAAGTATGGGCTCGTCGGAGGGGGTGGCGCGGTCTCGTTGAACGGTGGCGGGGAGAAGCTCCTGCTGGCTCCGCCCGGGCACGGATCGAGCTGGGAAGAAGCAAGAAGGTCGATGAGGTGCTTGGCCACCGCCTGGACAACTCGTCGGCACACGAGCTCACCTGCGGCGGTCCCAATCGAACTCGTCGGATGAAATGGCGGACCCGGGAGCTCACTTTTGATTTTTGTGAAATTGAAGTGCTTAGGGGAGGAGGCGAGTCTTGGAGGAGAGAGCTGGATCTGCGCGAGGAGATGGGGAGCACTTGCGCACGAAATGAAGGAGCTGCGGGTGAGGAGAGCGGCGGCGCGCAGGGAAGACCTAGGGCGGCTGCCATGGTGGAAAATGGCTTCCAAGCGAAGGGAGATGGCGATGGACGACGCGTGGGGCTACACGGCGCGCGAGGACGGGCGGTGCCTAATCCGGCATGGGCACCGGCGGCGAGCGCCTCTAGCTGGTGGCCCCGGCCATCTGTGCCATTGCTGCGCTAGGAAGGTTCCCACCTATTTACCACTTTGCCACCGAGTATCGATTCTGCTTTTTGCCCATAAAATTTAATCCGCTTGATATTTTTATAAACAAAAAATTTATGGGGGTTCGTTGCATTATGATGAGCAACTTTTGTTGGAGGCAAAAGTTTCAATTTGCTTGTAAAAATTTACAAAAATTTATGAACATCTGCTGTTTTTAAATCTAGTTTGAATTTTCTAGGGAATTTTGCCACTCAAAAAATTCAGGAAAAATGTCCTAAAATCATGGTTTGATATGTTCTACCAGAATATGTAAAAATATGTGGGTACTATCATGGAAAATTTTGGAGATCTCAAGAGCTAGGGTTTTGGTCATTAAAAACCCTAATAAAACCCTAATGTGTCATTTCATGTTAAATTTTCCTAGATCAATATTTTGCACCTGCAAATTGCCCATTAGTACAGTGTGATTACTTATTCGTGACACGGGGTGTCACAGCCCTCCCCCTTAAAGAAATCTCATCCCGAGATTAAGATCGGTGAAATAGCGATTTAGGGGGTGTGCGGCGTTGCCTTGATTGTGAAGCAAGAAACTCGGGAAAATGAGTGTTCAGAAATTCCTCTTGTTCCCAAGTGGCTTCATCCTCTGTGTGATTACTCCATTGCACTTTATAGAAGGTGATATTGCGGTTGCGAGTAACGCGATCCTTTTGATCGAGAATGCGGACGGGAGTTTCCGGATAAGAAAGATCCTATTGCAATTGCTCGGTGTCGGAGATGACGACATCGGTGGGTGGTTTTAGACATCTCTTGAGTTGAGATACGTGAAACACATTGTGTACACGGTCCAAATTTTCCGGCAATTGCAAACGGTATGCCACGGGGCTAAACTTCTCCACAATCGGATACGGTCCAATGTAACGTGGAGCAGGCTTTCCTTTTATTCCAAAGTGTAACACACCCTTATTTGGAGAGACACGAAGGTATACATGATCATTGACCCCAAATTCCAGCGGGCGTCTCCTTTTATTCGCATAACTTATTTGGCGGGATTGAGCAGCTTTCATGTTAGCTTGTATTTCCTTCACTTTTTCCTCGGCTTGCTCAACAATATCTGGACCAAATATTGTTCTTTCGCCCGACTCGGACCAATTTAACGGCGTTCGGCAAGAATGTCCGTATAACGCCTCAAAAGGTGTGACTCCGGAGCTTTCTTGATAACTATTGTTGTAGGAAAATTCAATGAATGCTAACCGATCATCCTAATTTCCCTTTTGTGTTAAAGCACATGCTCTCAACATATCTTCCAAATATTGGATTAACCTTTCCGATTGTCCATCGGTTCGAGGGTGATATGCGAGCTCCAGATTAGGGTAGTACCAAGACTATCATCCAATTGTTCCCAAAATGAAGAGACAAATTGCGGACCTTCATCTGATATAATTGTCGTATACTTGCCTTATGGGTATACCGATGATAAAGGAATGGATGCGTAAAGACACGGTAACAAATCAATGAAGATAAAGGTGATGGAGATAGTCGACAGATTGGTTCCTGACCGGTCCGGAATAACAGAGGATTCTATATACCGGTACGGAGATCGAGGCGGATATCAATATCGGCGTATGATGACTTGAGAAGCAAGTTAAGGAATAATTAGTAGTCTGTTAGGACTCTGAATCAATAAAGAAAGCTAGAGATAGAGCTGCCATATATGTAATCCATGTAATCGACTAGGACTCTGCATGTAACCATAGCTGCTCCGGATATATAAGGCGGAGCAGGGACCCCCTAAAAGGCTATGAGATCTTGCAATTAGCAATCCACCAAAAGCAATACATAACATACAGGACGTAGGGTATTACTCTCAATTCGAGGGGCCTGAACCTGTCTAAAATCTCGTGTTCCCGTGTGTTTCGTGTATTGCACCATCGAATTCCACGCTCGTGAGGGACCGGGTAGTACTAGTGCCGAGTTTAAGACTCGACATTTGGAGCGTCGGGAAGGGGTCCCGACGAGTTCCCAGCGAGTTCGATGGCCTCTTCGTTCGTCGTTGACTTCGTGCCCGGCTTCAAGATCCGTTTCGGGTCCCTCGACTTTGAAGCTGATTTCGCCGAAAAGTTGCTTTTGATGAATCCGACTCGTAGACGAGGCCGCAGCTTCGAAGCGCGATCACCAGCCATGGTTGGCACCTCGGCTTAGAACTTTGCGGATCCGACGCAGCTTTAGCGCGAACAATCGGACCGCTTGCGACTCGGACCGGCACCCGGTCCGTGATGATAAGCCGCTCTCGCAAGCTTGGTAATGACTTCGAGGAAGGGCCTCCAGCCTTCTTCCTAGTGTTCATGACGGGTCCGGTTCTTCGAGAACTCAACCCCGAGGAAGCTGCTGAAGAAGAAGCAAGGATGGCGAGAGACGAATCCGATCGTCGTCGTCGTGAAACGAGAGGAAGCGGACGGAGATGAACAACCTCCACAACCTTCGGCCGTGAATCCGTGCGCAAACGTTGTCTGGTACCGGTTAGGTCGGAGGAAGCGTTCCCGCGACCGCTCCACCAGCCACGGCCCGTTGCCGGACCAATCTAGAGACCCGGAAGAAACGTCCCTAGGATATAACAGCCGACATGGATGCCGCAGCGGAAGGCGCCATCGTTCTCCGAGCGAGCTTTGGATTTGAGTTCCATGGAAGTGGAATTAAATGACGGTCGGGTCTTCACGTCGCCAATTCACAACATTGTGGGAGTGAAGCAAATCCTTGAGACAATACCGGAAGAAGTCTTCAATGCAACACCAGGATTGCAACGCACTTTAAATTTGGTAGATGCGGCTGCTCTACAAACAAATCAACTCGTTCATGACAGATTAGAATCTTCAAGCCGCTCGCGTTCTCGCTCGGAGCGGCCTACAAGAGCCCGGTCCGAAGGAGCTTCCTCTCGGTGGAAGGTTTGGGCCTCGACACACCCCGATCGCGGACGCACATGAACGAGCTCCGGACTAAGATTTGCGCGTACCACTCAATGTTAACCGTGACGCTCGTAACGTCCTCATCGACCGCCATGCGAGAGAGAACGGAGGAACGCCGGAGACAAGAAGAAGATGAGAGGCGTCGTACCGGTCATGTGGATGATCGTCCGCGGGATCCTGCCCCGCCTCGCCCGCACGTGACTAATTCGCCTCGGCGTGGACCGGCCGCTTCGGCGCCGCCCCCGGTGGAAATCCTCCGCGCAATGACCAACGAGGACAAGGCAACCGACATGTTCATCGGGATGACCGGCCAAGACGAGATGATCGTCGTGATACCGAGAGACCGAAGGGGATGAGACAACGAGAGATAGAGATGGGGAGCCTCGACGAGACAACAATGATCGCCAAGCGGCGCCTCCGCCTCCGCCTCCGCCTCCTCCTTCGCAGACCGCACAACCGGCCAACAACGACCGTCGGGATGGATCGGGAGATAGGTATCAAGATGATCGATACTACGACTACTCCGATGATGATAGAGATCGCAACTACCGGCATTACCCTCGTCGACGATCCCCTTCACCGGTCCGGACCGGTCTGGAAGATGATGAGTACTCCGTGATTCCCGATTTCACGCGAGATTTACGCACTTGCAAATACCCTAGGGGATTTAAGCCCGGGGCCATTGATAAGTATGATGGTAAAGCACCTCCTGTCGAGTGGCTACGCATGTACACCACCGCCACCCGATCAATAGGAGGAGATACGTTTGTGCTAGCTAATTACCTCCCTATGTGCATGGAGCAGGTCGGACGCTTGTGGTTGCAGTCCCTACCCGAGAAATCTATCTCTTCCTGGGGCGACCTCACCAAAAAGTTCGTAGAGAACTTCCAAACGACTTGTGAGAAGCCAGGGAATTACTTTGACCTCAACGAGTCGAAGCGAAGCCTGACGAAACTCTTACGGACTTTATCGGGCGTTTCGCAACAAGAAGGCCTTAATCCCCAATGTTCCTGATCAGCAAGTACTTGTGGCGTTTCAAGCAGGTGTCCGAAGTGAAGCTTTAGTTCACAAGATTGGAAGGCGAAATCGGAACCTTACCATGACGGCGTCGAGTGCTTCAAAATAGCGAGATGATTATGCTTGCTGGTGAATCAAACGTGGTCAATTTGTGCGGGAACAAAGGGAAGGAACCGAAGCATGACCAAGACAACCAATCTGGATCCAAGAACAACAATTAGCGCAAGGCGGATTACCTTGTTGCAGCTGTCGATCGAGTCTCATTGAGGAGATCGGCCGGCACCTCCTAAGAGAGGTCCAAGAGAACGATTGTCGTTCGAAACACTTCTAGAGGGCCCTTGCATGATTCATAATGGGAATCATAAAGCCAAGGAGTGCTTCCTATTAAGGCCATTCGCTCGGTTTGCCTTAAAGGTTGCGCCCGATCTGCTCATGAGAACCGGAGAGACGACAAGGGCAAGGATAAAGAGCACGATGACAATGGGGATGATGAAGGCTTTCAAGAACCGGCTCGAGAGGTGAAAATGATCTATGGAGGCCCGGACGCTTACGAGTCAAAGCGAAAGCAAAAGTTGGCGTTTCGAGAGGTTAATGCCATCGCTCCCGTCACACCCGAATACCTACGGTGGTCGGAGGTGCCCATTGCCATCGGCAGGGCTGATCATCCCGAGGTATTGCCAAAAGCTGGTAAATATCCACTCATCGTGGCCCCCATAGTTCACAAGGTGCGATTGAAGAGGACTTTCATTGATGGAGGAAGTTGCCTGGATATCTTGTTTGCCAAAACTCGCCGGAGCTTGGCCTCTCCGTAGCTGATTTGGAGCGCAGTGTTTCGCCGTTTCATGGTATAATACACAGGCGGAATAGCAATCCTTTGGGGCAGATTTCTCTGCCGGTGACTTTTGGGACAAAGGAGAACTACGGGTGGGAGAATATTATCTTCCGGGTAGCCGACATTGATTCAGCGTATCATGCGATACTCGGAAGACCGGCTTTGGCAAAGTTTATGGCCAACCCGAATTACCAATACTTGATGCTTGAAGATGCCTGGACCAAATGGGGTCTTGTCGTTCCGGGGTGACATCAAGACGCTTATGCTTGTAAAGTATATAGCACCGAGTTGGCCACTCGGGCCAATTCGGAGGATGAACGTCGAGAAATCGGAGAAGCAGTCGAGGCTCTAGAAGTACGGAGCAAGGCTGGAGGATGAAGTTCCAGTCAAGAAGGTCGCAAAGGAGAAATTGAAAGCCGATGCGGTGGTTTCCAAGACTATTCACGCTTGATGAGTCGGACCCCTCCAAGGTCACCCATATAGGGGCTGACTTGGGGATAAATAGGAAAGCGCGCTCATTCTTTTCCGCCAGGAGAATAGGGATATCTTTGCATAGCAGCCTTCGACATGCCGGGTGTTCCTAGGGAGAAGATTGAGCACGCACTGTTGGTGCGTCCTAATGCAAAGCCGATCAAACAGAAGCTCCGGATATTTGCTCAACACCGGAAGGAGGCTATCAAGAAGGAATTAACTAGGTTATTAGCAGCTAAGTTTATTAGGGAGGTGTATCATCCAGATTGGCTTGCCAATCCAGTTCTTGTACCCAAAAAGAATACTAAAGAATTAAGAATGTGTGTCGATTATACTGATCTCAACAAAGCTTGCCGCAAAGACCCTTTCACTCTGCCTTGGATTGACCAAGTTGTTGATTCGACCAGCGGCTACGAGCGTCTTTGTTTTCTTGATGCTTACTCGGGATATCATCAAATACCCCTAAGAGTTGAAGATCAAATAAAGACCGCGTTTATCACCCCCTTTGGAGCATACTTGCTATACGACCATGCCTTTTGGATTAAAGAATGCCGGAGCTACATATCTGCGCGGTATACAACGTTGCTTGGATTCGCAATTGGGACGGAACGCAGAAGCTTACATTGATGATATAGTGGTAAAATCTCGAAAACAGAGGATCTTCTCTCCGACCTGACAGAGACCTTCGATAATTTGCGGAATTTTTCCATGAAGCTAAACCTTGGAAAATGCGTATTTGGATTTCGTTCGGGAAATTACTCGGGTTACCTAGTGTCATGGCGAGGCATTGAAGCTAACCCGGAAAAAATCCAGACGATCATCAATATGAAACCCCCAAGTTGCTTGAAGGATGTTCAGAAGTTGACGGGTAGTATGGCGGCCCTCAACCGTTTCATTTCAAGATTGGGAGTTCGTGGACTTCCGTTCTTCAAGTTGCTCAAGAAGCAAGATAAGTTCGAGTGGACGAGACGAGGCACAGGCCGCGCTTGATCAACTCAATGAATACCTTAGCAATCCTCCGGTATTGGTACCCCTGAACCAGACGAGACCATTCGGTTGTATATTTCAGCAACAACCCATGTGGTGAGCACGGTTTTGGCGATCGATCGGAAGGAAGAGGGACATCTGCAATTGGTACGAGCATCCGGTATATTTTGTAAGTAAAGTTCTTACTAAATCACGGATGCGATATCTCCGATTACAGAAATTAATATATGCAGTAGTGATAACTTCTCGAAAGTTGAAACATTATTTCCCAAGCACACCCCATTGAAGTTAAGACTGGGTTCGCTATTGGAGATATTGTGCGGTACCGAGAGGCGATGGGCCAGGTTGCTAAGTGGGCTATAGAACTTGGCCAATATGAGATTACGTTTTCTTCGCGAACAGCTATTAAGGGACGAGGCTTTAGCCGATTTCATAACGAGAATGGTTGGAGACACAAGTCCCGCGAGGGATTCAAACGTTGGAGTATTGGGAGATGTTCTTTGTTAGGTCCCTGCAGCTTTCGGGCGCGGGGCTGGGGTTGTACTTCTCACCCCACGGAAGGAACCACTCGGATATGTATTACAAATGCATTTTAGAGCTTCAAATAATATTGCGGAGTATGAAGCTTTGCTTCATGGGCTTCGAGTAGCTATTTCGTTAGGAGTCGGACGATTGGATATATATGGTGATTCAATGTTGGTAATAAGTCAAGTTAACAAGGTGTGGGATGCTCATGATGATCATATGATCGCCTATCGACGGGAGGTTAGGAAACTTGAAGACAAATTTGATGGTTTGTGATTTTCTCATATACTGCACGGAAATAATTCTGCTACGGATGAGTTAGCCGGACTAGGGTCTTCAAGACAAGCGGTTCCACCTGGTGTTTTCCTTCAAGTATTGGATAAGGCATCTATAAGAATGGAGCATAAGGCTACTATTACAGAGATTGTGGATGAAGCAGTCTTGAAGAACCAGGACGAGAAAGTAGTCTCGAAAGACCGGTCTGAAGAAGCGGTCTTACCGAGATAAGACAGTGAAAGAAATCAATGCCGACGATATTCGGCCACTTGATGTTATGATTATTGATTCGATTGACGTACCCCATACCTTGACTATCTTCGATCCGGTAAAACTCGAGAAGATAAGGTGGAGAAGCAAAGACTAGAAGTTCGAGCACGCAGTTATTTAATTCTCGAAGGAGAGTTATATAGGCGTCGAGTTAATATTACGATGCAATGTGTATCGGTTTCGATGGCATTCAATTGCTTGAAGACATGCACAAGGGAATTTGTGAAAATCATGCTTCTTCAAAGACTCTAGTTGGAAAGGTGTTCGGACAAGGATTCTACTGGCCTACAACGGCGGATGATGCGTACGAGTGGTCAAGAATTGTCGGGGATGTCAATTCTTTGCCGGACGACCTCATGCTCCAGCTCACGAGTTACAATTAATTCCAATGACTTGGCCTTTTGCTACTTGGGGGCTGGATATTGTCGGACCTTTTAAACGGGCACCGGGAGGATTCTCGCATATTTTTGTGGCAGTAGATAAGTTCTCTAAATGGATTGAGGCCGAAAGTCTGTTACTAGTACGACTACGGCTCGAGCGATCAAGTTTCTACAAAACATATTCGTGCGTTTTGGAGTCCTGCACGATATCATTACTGATAATAGGCCTCGGTTTACTTCAGAATTTTTCAAAGATTATGCTGAAAGTTTGGGAATTAAGATACAATATGCGTCGGTATCACATCCACAAAGCAACGGACAAGTGGAACGAGCTAATGGAATGATTTTGACCGGTCTTAAACCTAGAATTTTCGACCGTTCGAAGCCGTACGCAGGAAAATGGGTTAAGGAATTGCCCTGGGTACTTTGGGGACTACGCACTAATGTTAGCGGGGCTACGGGGCAATCTCATTTTTCTTTGGTGTATGGATCCGAAGCCATGCTACCTACGAAGTGAATATGGTGTCTGCTCGAGTACAGTACTATGATGAAGAGAAATATGAAGATCAGCGCCAAGTTGAATTGATTGCTGCGGAAGAATTGAGGGATCAAGCTTTAATTCAAGCAGCAAAGCATCATCGAGGATTGCGTCGTTATCATGATCGCAATGTTCGAACACGGGAATTCCAAGTAGGAGACTTGGTTCTTCGGAAGATTCAATCTAACAAGAACAGGCATAAGTTGTCACCGGTCCGGGAGGGACCTTTTTGGTTAAATCGGTTTCCGGACCGGGGGCTTATAGGCTTATGACCATGGAGGAAGAAGAAATTCCAAATTCTTGGAACATTGAACAACTTCGTCGTTTTTATACTTGACGAGTGTTTTTTGTAAAATTCTTCATATTATAATAAAGTAATTTTGTCTAATAAAGATGTGTTTGCTTTTGTGTCTCAATATTTTAATTTTGCATTAAATTATCGAGCCAGGGGGCTGCTGTATTATTGTGCTATTCCTGAATAATAAGGCCAGTCATATAGTCGGTAGGCTGCTTGTGTTGAGAGCGATCTGTTTTTTTCAGTTTAAGACTGGTATGTTCGGGAAGGCAAATGATGTAGCATCTTTCTTATGAATACTGATTGGTAGGCTGCAGTGAGAGCAGTCTGTGAAATCTTAGATCTTACAACTTACCTCTTTTCCTAAGATTACGTGATCTTGTTAAGTAAGCTATAACTATGAATTGTGATCTCGTGCTGATTAGAGCCAGAATTTAGTCATAGTTAGTTTCAGCTGAAATAACTATCATATCTTGGGCAAAGAAGTAAATAACTATGATAGTGAAACCAGTATTCATATAGAAAAGAAATCTAAATAGCATGATGATCAAGCTGTTTGATTACAAAAGTAAGCTGGCCCTAATATAAAATCTAAACAGCAGGATCGCTGGAAGTACCGGTATCACCGGTCTTAGGATCTTCAACTAGTCTATCGTCCAGCGTTTCTTCAGAATCGGAGAAAGACAGTGACAAATCAGCATCTAGATCTTCAAATGTGTCTTCTACTGTCTGCCTAGCCGCAGTTGTTGCATCTTGTGCACCTTGATCTAGAGCAAAAGCTGCTGGCGCTACGTTCAGCGAAACACCTGTTGGATCAAGAGGAACATCCTCTATCAACTCCGAAATAGTACCAATGAGTGAGTTCTTCAGCTCATTGAACTGATCTTCGGTGGTGTTCGGGTGGGCGCCATCCTTGATAAAGTTGAAATCACAATCCGAGACCGGAGTCCAAGATTGGATTACAGCGGCAATATGGCCTCCTCCCGCAGCGCCAACCATTTTGGAATGCTCCCTGATTCTTCTAGGGAAAGCCCGGATGGTGGATTCAAGATCCATCTCGTTGGGATCAATAGTTTGACCGCCATTGAGATATTCCAGAGTGCGTACTGTACATGCAGCAAGTTCTGAAAAAAGCAAAAAATATAAGAGAGAATTATCACTACGAGACCGGTATTTTAAAATAGAATTTCATAAGAATGAATAGAAAAGAAGTGACTTACGTCTATGCCTGATTTCTGCGGCTCTGAATCTGCCCTTGATGTTGGTATTGGATTGTCTTAGCTTGAGGACAAGCTGAGCAGATTTTTGGGCGGTCTTCGGAGCGCTCTCTTTGTCGACCTGCGCTGTTTTTGCTACTTCTAAAGCTTCAGCTAGTTCAGCCTTTAGGCGAGCATTTTCAGTTTCTAGCATTTTGTTGGAGCGAAGTGCTTGTGCCAGGATGTTATCCTTGGCGGTAAGCTCGCCCTCCGGTTCTCCAATTCGAGCCGCCTGTTGCTCTTCAATACGAGAGCCCTCTTCAAGTGCTTGCTCCTGAGCAGCTGCCTTCTCGAAAGGACTTCTTCTGCCGTCTTGTGAGCACCAACGAGGCCTTCAAGTGCTGAGATAAGGAGTAGGACCGGTCGGAGAAAGAGGCAACAAGGAAAAATATGGAATACATAGATAAAAATTAAGAGTATTACTCTGGATTTCTCGGCGGAGCTTGATGATTTCTTGCCGGCGTTCCTCCATCAATCGATGGGTGTCTAGTAGATTAGCCTCTCTTCTCTGCATATCGGTCTCCCTGGATTTCGGATCGGCGGTGCTGGGATTCCAGTTCGACCGATCGCTCTTGATTGGTGCATAGCTCTTCCTCCGAGGCGAGCGATTATAGCACTCTTAGCTTCGGAGTTTATCGGAAGAACCTAAAAGAATGAAGAAGTAAGGGATTCAATGATTAAAAGGAAATTGCTTGAAGAAACCATCGAAGCGGAAGAATGTACCTGGCCGGATTCCGAGAAGTTCTTCGGGGCCTCTTCTTCTTGGAGGGCGTCCCATTGAGCTGTTGCGGTAAAAGTTCTAGCTCCACTAGAGCTGTCCACCTCCACGTCTCCGACTACCATTTTGGTCGGTCCGGGTTTCCCTTGAGATTTGCGTGTCGTCCTGGACCGACGAGGAATTTCTTCCACCCGGATCGGTCCCGGTGAGAGTTACGGAGGAATCTAGGAATAGCGTTGCCTGGGTAGGGAGGTTGCTAGCAGATGAGCCTCCAATGTTGACAGCTTGATCTTCGGTGATTTGAGACGAAGCTCCTGCGCTGGTGGCAGCAGGGATTTCCTTTGTGGGTGCCGTAATTGGAGCTTCGGAAGGTTTGGCGCTAACTGGAGGCGTAGTGGAGGAGGTAGTGGAAGCAATACCAGCGGGGGCAGAAGGAGCAGCTTTGTTTCTTAAAAAGCTAGCTATGCTAGCTTGGAAATTAGAAGGGATTCTGCAAAAGAAGCGAATACCGTAAGACTGGGATAAAAGCAATTCAAAAACGAATAAAGATATAGAAGACTTACGAGGAGGATTTCTTGAAGCCGGTAGAGGTCTTGATCTTCTTGGGGGACCCCGAGTATCCTCACTGGTTCCCTCTGCGAGTCCTTTTGCCGCTGGATTTACTTGCGGTGTTGGGACCGTTTCTCCTGCATCATCGGGACCGGTCCGGTTGCCATACCGGGACCTCTTGGGAACATTGGATAAGGAGTCATTCAGAGAGGGAGCTCCTTGAGATTTTCCCAGGGCAGCTTCAAAGGCAGCCGAGCAGCTTGGCGATCCCTTTCAACGGCTTCGCTTCTCTCTACCGCTCTTCAAGTTTTTGCGCCTCGTGCGCGTATCGCCAGCAGCGAGTGGAGGATGTAGTAGGTTTGCCAATGGTCAAGAAAGTAGTACATTTTCTCATACTAGGCGCTTGAACCACCTTTCCGGATTTGGAAATCTTGGGAGCTATCTTTGGGAGGCGAGAGGAAGGACCGGTCTAAAGTCCCTTGAGTCGGACCGGCTTGAACAGCCAGGGGAGCGGTATTGTTCGCATAGTCCTCCCCCGAAGTATCGTTTTGAGGTAGAGGAGGGTGACTCGTTGAAGTTGTCCATTTTCTGCATTGAGCGATCGAGTTTGCATAAGAGAATGAAGGTTAAAAATAACGAGATTCAAAGATTAAAAAAGAGATACTCACAGGATCACGAAGGTTGGACGAGCCGAAAGCCGGACCTACTCTGGTGCATCCGGATAGATCTGGTTTCGGCTGGAGCATCTGCCCGATGCGGGCTTCTAATCGTTCTTTGTCGGGAAGAGGAGTTCCATCCAGCGAAATGGCAACGTCTTCATTGAAACACCAAGCTGGGTGTTCTTGTCTCTTGAGTGGCTGGACTCCTCGCACTATGAAGCTCCAAAGGACTGTCTCGACGGTGACGCCTTTGACTTCCTTTAAATATTTGATGCAAGCCAAGAGCGAAAGGATTTCTCTGTCTTCTTTAAGTTTTTCCCTAGTATCTGCGGTAGGGAAATTTTTGGCTATTTTGGCGCTGAAGGGAGGAAGTGCAGGCTGGGGATTATCACGGAAGAACCATCCTTGTTTCCAATGAGCTATGCTTTTATTCGGAGAAATAGAGAAATATTCATCTACGCTCCGAGCATTGAATCCCTACCCCGCCGACTGCGGCACTGGCGGTCCGATAAGGGAAGTGGGCGGATTTGGAAAAGGTATTGGAATAATTTGAAGTGGGGGAGAACTCCGAGGAAAGCCTCGCAGAGTGGATGAAAAAAGAAATTTGCAGGATGGAGTTAGGCTTAAGATTCACTAACTCCATCCATAAAAGAAAAGGAGACCCCTAAAGAAGGAGCAGCAATGAAGATCAAGACCGCGAAGGAAAAAAGCTTTGAAACCAATTGCTGAGAGTCGTCTATTCCCCATGGAACTTGGCCGGGAGAAGGGACGCTCCAGTTTAAGATTGGGCGAGGAGGAAGGTATCCGTCACGGACTGCATCATTAAGAGATGTTTCCGTGACTTTGCTACTACCGAGATCCTGAACGCCAAAAGGAAGCTGGTCGCGAGGAACAGAGGAAGAAGATGAAGGATTGGCGGAAGATTTCTTTTTGCCCATCTTAAGAAGATCGAAGAAGAAAATCTAAGATTGGCACGAAGAACAAGGGCGACTGACGGGCGCGAATGAGCTTTCGGGAATGGGTTTGACCTAGGTCGACTCTTCGTTTCCTTTTATAGGCACTGGGATGGTCCGGGGGCTGAAAAGTTATCGGGCTATTTTGCAAGGCCCGATGGATTTAGCATTAAATGACTTATGTCGTGAATACGCAATTATGACCTAACGGCCATAAGGATATTAAAGATTTGTTATGTGTGTTAATTATGACCTAACGAGTCAAAAGGATAAGCCGTCGTGCTTTATGTGAATAAAAAAGCGGTCTGAAATATGAAAATTTTCAGATTAAAATTAAAGTAATACTGAATTTTGTTATTTAGCAGTATGAAAGAGTTAGTCTTTATCTTACTCAATGATAATGGATGCCTTAGGCTGTGGGTGTTAATCATCCGATTGGTCATAGGTCCTGGAGACTCGAGTCGATGTGAGAATATGGGGAATAAACTGGTCCGACTAACCAAAATCTTTAGTTAAATGTGATATGACCGGTTAGACCAGATCTGAAAAGAGGGATATGATTCCATGGAAGATAGTAAAGCATAGTTTCTCTAGAAAGACTCTTGAATTATCTGTGATCCTCAAATGATACAAGAGTCGGGGGCTATACCTAATTAGGTGCACCTGACCGGTGCACCGTATCCAAGAGCACTCTATAACGATTGCGGGAGGTGGAAATTAAAGGAAAAATAAATGGAGTGGTCTGTAATGATTGCATATCAAAGGAAAATAATGAAGAATCAACTAGTGGACTCTTGCATTATTTGAAAGGAATTCAAATGATCCAAGAGTCGGGGCTATACCCAATTGGGTGCACCTAGTCGGTGCACCGAGAGAAGAATTTGCAATGATTACGTAATTAGGTGATATGAAGGATAAACATACTAATTTTTTGGCTTTTTAAAGCGCTTCGAAGAAAGAAGAATCATTGCAGCAGATTAGAGTTCTTTTTAATTTTACCATCGAATCAAGACCAACATGCGGAAGACTGGTCGGTCTTATTCAAGGTCAAATCAAAAATTACTCGGGAGCTACTGTCGTATACTTGCCTTATGGGTACGAGATGATAAAGGAATGGATGCGTAAAGACACGGTAACAAATCAATGAAGATAAAGGTGATGGAGATAGCTGACAGATTGGTTCCTGACCGATCTGGAATAACAGAGGATTCTATATACCGGTATGGAGATCAGGCGGATATCAATACCGGCATATGATGACTTGAGAAGCAAGTTAAGGAATAATTAGTAGTCTGTTAGGACTCTGAATCAATAAAGAAAGCTAGAGGTAGAGCTCCCATATATGTAATCCATAATAGTCTTTGGCACACCGTGCAAACATAGCACACGGGCAATATACAATTCAGCATACTTTTTAGCACTGTAGGTGGTATGTACCGGAATAAATTGTGCTGATTTCATCAGTTTATCGACGATTACCCATATGGAATCATGTTTCTTGGATGTGAGAGGTAATCCAACAACAAAATCCATAGCTGTATATTTCCATTTCCAAGCGGGAATTTTCAATGGATGCAGGAGGCCTGCTTTCTTCGGATGATCAGCCTTGACTCGTTGGCAAGTGTTGCACTCGGCAATATAACGAGTCACTTCTCGCTTCATGCGAGTCCACCAAAATTTTTCTCTCAACCCACGGTACATTTTGTTACTACCAGGGTGTATGGAATATTTAGACAAATGTGCTTCGTCAAGAATTTTCTTCCGTAGCTCCATGTCTTTCGGAACAACGAGACGGTTGTTAAACCATAAAACTCCATTCTCATCTTGACGAAAACATTTAGCCTTTTCTGTACCCATGTTTTGTCGGATGTGTTCCATACCCTCATCCTCTTTCTAGGCTTCAAAAATATCTTCTCGGAGAGTAGGAACAAGAGCCAAATTGTGCAATGCACCATAAGAAACGATATGAAGGCAGGGATTAATCTCATTTTCAGATTTGCTGACATTTTCCATAGAGCATATTTCGATTTGATTGCATTGGTGTTTGCGGCTTAATGCATCGGCAACCACATTAGCCTTTCCGGGATGGTAATGAATTTCCAATTCATAATCTTTTATTAATTCCAGCCATCTTCGTTGCCTCATATTTAATTCTTGCTGTGAGAAAATATATTTGAGACTTTTATGATCGGTGTTGTGATGCACAAGTTTTTCTAGGAGATAATGCCTCCAAGTTTTGAGAGCAAGAACTATCGATGCCAATTCAAGATCATGAGTAGGATAATGCTTTTTATGTTTGCGGAGCTGACATGATGCATAAGCAATAACTCGGCCTTCTTGCATGAGCACACAACCCAAGCCTATGCCGGACGCATCACAATATACGTCGAATAGCTTGGTGATGTCGGGTTGAGCTAGAAGCTGGAGCGGTGGTTAAATGCTTCTTCAAGGTTTGGAAAGCAATTTCACACTTGGAGATTCCATTTAAAGGTAGAATCCTTCTCCAATAATTTTATCATGGGCTTGGAGATGATAGAAAAATTTGGAATGAATTTCCGATAATATCCGGCAAATCCGAGAAAGCTACGGATGTGCTTGACGGTTCTAGGAGTCTTGCAATTCAGCACTTTACCAACTTAACTAGGGTCAACTAAAATTCCATCTACTGAAATAATATGACCCAAGAATGGAACTCGATCCAACCAAAATTCACACTTGCTGAATTTTGCATAAAGTTGATGATCGCGTAGTCGTTGAAGCACAATGCGGAGGTGTTCAGCATGTTCTTCCTCCGACTTGGAATAAATGAGGATATCATGGTTATGAGGTCATAATAAGGAACAAGTGTTGTTCTATTTATTTGAACGATATTCTCAATGGTAATTGCCCATTGGTGAATGGATAATATTACTTAGATCTTGAGAATAAGCCTATTTATAACATTGATGCGAAAAGGCTAAAGCCTAATGATTTGAATCCCACGTATACTTGGCATTGTCGTTTAGGTCATATAAATGAGAAGCGCATGAAGAAGCTCCATACGAGATAGTCTTCTAAGTTCTTTTCATTTTGAATCAATTGATACGTGTGAGTCATGTTTACTTAGCAAAATGACTAAGTCACCTTTCACAGGAAATAGTGAGAGGGCGAGTCAACTATTGGGACTTGTACATACCGATGTATGTGGACCAATTAGTTGCATGGCTAGAGGTGGATTTCAGTACTTCATAATTTTCACCGATGACTTTAGCAGATATGGTTATACCTACTTAATGAGGCATAAATCTGAATCCTTTGAAAAGTTCAAAGAATCTCAAAATGAAGTACAAAATCAATTGGGCAAGAATATTAAACTTCTACGATCTGATCGTGGTGGTGAATATTTAAGCCATGAGTTTGGTGAACATCTAAAGCAATGTGGAATTGTTCCACAATGGACTCCGCTAACACCCCAATGGAATGGAGTATCCGAACGGAGGAACCGAACCTTGTTAGACGTGGTTAGGTCTATGATGAGGCAAAGTGATCATCCATTATCCTTTTGGGGATACGCTCTAGAAACAGCCGCTTTGACACTTAATAGGGTTCCATCTAAATCTGTGGAAAGAACACCATATGAGATATGGACTGGGAAGCGTCCGGGTTGGCTTTTCATAAGATTTGGGGATGTGAGGCTTATGTAAAATGTATGACGTCCGATAAGCTTTCTTCCAAGTCTAATAAATGCTTCTTTGTGGGATATCCTTGGGAAACCAAAGGTTATTATTTCTAAGATCGGCAACAGGGCAAAGTGTTTGTCACTCGCAATGGTGTTTTTCTAGAGAAAGAGTTTCTCTCCAAAAGGGTAAGTGGGAGAACGGTGCAACTTGAAGAAGTTCAAGAAGCTCCAGAAAATGTTTCTTCTCCCTCTATACCACAATTGGATGAACAAAATGTTGTTGAACCAATTGTTGAGACACCAGCCCCGCGTAGGTCGGAAAGGGGACGTCGCGCGGAAAAGTTCAAGCTCCTGGCCACGGGGCAACGCGGCATATTATTGTTAGACAATGATGAGCCTAAGACTTATAGTGAAGCAATGATGGGACCAGACTCGAGAAATGGCTTGGAGCCATGAGATAGGTAAGACACGCAACCGTGGCTATAGTAGTTCACATCTAATTTTTTTATCCTCCTATCATTGAAATAGAGTATGTTTTTTACTTCACTCTATTTAATAGTGCATTAAATAAGAAAAAGGTAGTGTGCACTTGTGGATACTATGCATGTGCATATTCGAGCTCCGCTGCATCTTACTTGAATGCCATCACCCATGAGACCACCGATGAGGTACGCTAAGATTGCATCCGTTTAATTTGCATTCTTTCTGTTTTTGTCTATCATGTACCAACTTTTATGAATTTATTGACAGAGAACAAAATGTCTAGAAATGGAATTGATAACGGACAGAAAGATATTGAATGAAATCTCCAATAAGGGATTCACGACGGTGCGAAAGCATCTAAATACAAACGACCTGTACTACATTGTCGCTAGGATGTGTCGTTTCTTGCTTAGGGAGGTCATCAGTCCTCGTGGTCGATTCTTTAACGAGCAAAGTGAAGTGACGAAGGAGCATCGGGCACTTTTCGAGTGGTGCGGTTCAAAACGCCCGTATGAGCCCGATGTTGTTGAAGATTCGTATAGTGTAGACTTAGTTTGAAAAAACATGTCTCATGTGCACGATATTAAACCTCCGATAGATTTAATGAATATTTTTGTGATCATTTGTAAATATTAATGTGATGTAATTATGGTTAATGTTAATGTGATGTAATTATGATTAATGTTATGTAATTGTATTTTATTATGCGTATTTATTTTTTTATTGTTAAAAAAGAAAATAGCCACGATTCACTTTGTCAACCGTGGCTATAGTGGTGTGCTATAGCCACGGTTAGATTAGTGAACCGTGGCTATAGTCTTTCACTATAGCCACGGTTGACATAGTGAACCGTGGCTATAGTAGTTTACTATAGCTACGATTCACTATGTCAATTGTGGCTATAGTCGCTATAGTTGACCTGTTTTTCGAGGCTACGAGATGATTTTCTGTACTCTCGGAAACATAGCCACGGTTGGGGCTGACCGCGGCTATAAAGCTCCCCAACCGTGGCTATAGTTAGTTATTGCTATAGTGTTAGTGTACAAGGTTACCAAAACTTTGAAACCAAAATGAAACTCCATTGAGAGGGTTTGAGTTTCATCTCTACACATTAAACAATACCTATTGGTCACTTGGAAGAAACATTTAAGTGATGCACAAGTATATGAAATCGTGAAATGAAACTTAGCATTGAGAGACCTAGTATCATTTAACTATTTCTAAATTCTAGGATGACATGGCACTCCTGGAAACCACACAATGAAACTTTGCACTAAGAATGGCCTAAAGCCACGCGGAGGCACCGACGAGACCATAGTGATCATACGAGAGTGTTGTTACTTGAACCACTGCGGGAATTTACAGAACTAGGATGGGATCTTGACCCACACACAAGTATTAGAGCTACGGTGAACCACCTACTTTATCACTTGCATCATGATCTGATTGATATAATAGGCAAGCAGTGAACGAGGGGCAGATTGCAACACGTCTTTTGTGAGTCCGGCATGAGCCATGCTTGTTACCACAGGCCAGCTCACTGTTTTCCCACAGTGGATAGGCGGAGGCAACTGGAAGCACACGCGGTAGCTTCGATCAGCGAGGTCACCCGCATTCTAGACATGAAGAAGAGAGGAGGCTGGAGCTTTCTATTACCAAGTTGTTTCTTCATGGGGAACTGCAGAGTAAGGTCCTTAAGCACTTCAGGCTGATCTATTGGACTGCCGTGGGCAGTGGTATGGTGGAGGAGGTACGATGAAGCTTCTGGATCCCAAGCTTACACTCTTTAGATTCCGGTCTGCCCTGATCAAGTCATTGAAAACATATGACAGACCCGTCTCACCAAGAAGCAGTTCCATCGTCAGGATCATCTTAGGTGGCATCACGCGCTGAGATGCCCGATTATTACAACATACAAACATAAGCATAATAGAATAGAGATAAAGATTTTACATGCATCCTGATTCAAATATTATATCAGAGTATCATCAGTGCAGAAGCAAATAAGTTTGAAAACATCAGAAGCAAATAAGATACAATCACTCTCACTGCGATACACAACGGGCCATCCGACAGAGACAGGTGTTTTGTCCTAAACACCTTGCCGACACATCATCGATCCGGACCGCACCACTTCCAAGTGTAGTGGCCCCCGTCCGTAGACTGGTCGTGCCGGTCGTCGTCTCCACCTACATCCTCGTGCTCATCCTGGTTCTCTGAAAACCACATAGAGCAAAGCTCTGAGCAACTAAAGCTCAGCAAGACTGGCCCATCAAAGTGGCCATCTATAGCCAACTCCTAGATATTCAAAGGCCCGAGGTAGGATAATTATGCACTAAGCCAGTCTATCAATGGATCCTTACTTTCATCTTTTAGCAGTTCATTTAGTTGTAACAAAGATTAAATTTAATATGCACTAAGCTAAAGCATTACATGTTTCCAAACAAAGTAATAAGCAATACAGCAAATTAATCAATATAATCATCATGTTTCTCTTTTTACTACATTTCGGTTGATGGAACAAGTGGTACTCGTTACTGTGAGGGGCAACGATTCGAATCGATTTACATCTTACAGGAGCAACCTGTTTTCACGTCACATATGCGCTTCCTAGAAGCCGCATGAGACAACCTTTCCCAACTGGCACTATAGTGTTAGTCGGGCCTAGCTCCCCCGAGATGGGTCCCTCATGTGAAGCCGTCCCGGACGTCATCCGTGAGTATAGTGTTCCCTCCACTCCTCCCAAATTCCTGCCTAGTAACCAAGGGAGTAGGGTATCTCTCTAACATACAGCAACCTTCGGTATCTCGGTTCACTGGGCCCGTCAACACCAGCATGGAAGCAGTACGTTCAAACTTATCCACATGGGTCGGACACGATGTGGTCCTGGTGCGCATAGACGGGGCTACCACCTTGAAGACTCTTTTCGTCCTTCACTTTCCACCTAATTTGGTCGTCCGGCCTCCAAATTCTATTCTCATCTCAAATACTTAGCATCGTGTCCAAAAGTGATATTCCTATACTACGAGCGGTCTCCGTACCACTCGACGGATCATCGCCCTAATTAAGCAAACATCTAACATAGGGCTATCAAACATGGATACACAGTGTCCTACTGCATCCTACGGTTTTCATCACAACTCCTATATACCTAATGCACAGTACAATCCTACAAAGATAGTTGTCACCACAGGAAAAGACTACTGTAACACGGGCCATAACCCGCTATAGCGGCGGGTATCACGGCCCACCGCTAGGCCTCTGCAGTAAAAAATCGGGAGCCAATAGTGGCGGCAAATCGTGCACCGCCGGAAAAAATCACGTGATAGCGGCGGGTGACATCTTCACCCGTCGCTACCCTTGACCCAAAAAAAATAAAAAGCCCTAGGGTCGTTGGCCCGAAAGCGAGGCCTGCGCAAGTTTGCTCCTCGCGGAGCACACCGGTGCAGCCGCCGGGAGCCACTGCCACCGCCGGGGGGGGGGATCCACCACTGCCGACAAAAGGGAGGAGGGGCCGGAACACGACATGCTGTCAAATCTGAAACAGCACTCGTACCTCTGATTTGGATTGTGTTTTTACTCCACCATCCATGTTAAAATAATTCCAAACTTCTGGCAGTGGTTGTAGAGCAAGGTTAATAAAACCGGATTGACCGGTCCGGTTTTGAACCGAGAAAACCGGTCGGTTAACCGGGAAAATCATCGGTTAACCGAATAGCTACAGTAAATAGCTACGGTTTTCTCCGGATAACCGGTCAAACGGGCCGGCCCGCCGGGACCGGTTAACCGGGATAACTGGCCGGTTTTTACCGGTTTTTTGAACCATGTTGTAGAGCATTTCTCCAGGTTTCCAAAATATGTTCATTTTACTCGATCCGAGTTTTGAGCGTGGAGATATGAATGTTATTCGAACAACAAGCGTGCTCACATTTCAGATCGTTGAAAAAGATTTCAGTTTTTTCTTCATTATGGATGCACATGCTCACGTCCTATGCATCCTCACAAAATAAAAGACTAGTCACGAATACCGGTCCAACTGCTGATACTTTTTTTAAAACTGTTTATTTTACGGAGGGGTTATCCATAAACATAATAAGCTATATTTTCCTGCTTCTCTAGTAAAAAAAAACTTATAGCTACTCATTGTTACTCATTGATATAAGCACTTTTCGAACTGACCCATTTAGCAGAGCTTATTGATTGTCCGGAGGCCATCTTTGCCCCGCAATTCAAATTTTTATTTATTTATTGTGACATAAACACTTTAATAAGCAACCCTACAAACACTCCCAACACACACCCTAATTAATGGATGAGAGGGTAAACATAGTTGCCTCTGTCATTAAACCATAGATTCACAGGTATAACAAAGAACGAGAAGAAACTGTTCACTGCACTACATGTGAAAAGTTTGTTTCAGGAACGTTCATACATTGAAAAATATTTGAAAGGGAATTAAGCAACATCGGGATATTGCTGAAGCAGTAATGGAATACAAAGTCGCCTCAAAAAGCAATAGACACAGATATTTCATGAAACATATGACATGATCAGACCCACAATGATAAAAAATTGAAAGTAACATGGGAATAGACGGGCGGCTGCCGATAGAATGAGGCCGGTTTCCTGGATCAGCGACTCCGCCTCTTCGATGGCGATCTCCGTTGATGTCCGGTAAACTCCTCTGATCTCACCGCCGCTCGTCACTCCGACGACCATGGCGTCCACCCCCATGGCCCCCGTCTCCTCCTTGTCCTCTTTCCGGCTCTCCGCCGCCTTCTTCTTCTACTTGTTTCGTTTTCGCTCTGCTCCTGTTTTCGTGGTTTTTGCTCGATCGCTGTTGGCACGATGGTTGGCCTTTCTGATCTAGAATTTGGCATTGGGAAGATTTTTCAAGATCTCGTGCATTCTCGTTTTGGATCGTCAGTCTCGCCAATCTCAGCCTCGACTGGTTTCTTGTTGGTGGTCTCGTTCAGCCGTTCTTCTTTTTGGATTAACCAAGAGTCAGTGTCCCTCGTTCTTCAATCTTGTATTGGAGGCAAAGCTAAAGACTTTCAGGTGTTCTGGCTTAAGGATTGGTGCTTCCGGTTTCAGTGTCCTCAATGTTTGTGGGTTTCATGATTTCCCGAAAAGTGTGTAGACTGCAGTTTGTTCAAGTTGCTATTCTCCTTATGGAGCAATGGCGGACCACACTGATGCAGGAAAAACGCAAGTGGGATCGGGAACAAGATGATGAGTGGCACCTTGTTTCTTGTGGCAGGAAGAGCTACGCCTCTATCGTTAAAGATCAATCGGCTTCTTCAATTTTCTCTCGCCTTCGCTACCCCAATGATTATTTCAAGCTTAATTATTCATCGGAAAGCCCAGATTACCGATGGCCAGCGACACGTCAGCGGCCAGGAGATCCACGAGTTCACGATCATGGTGTTCGTATAGTCCCAGGTTCCTCACGAGGAAAAGTTCAAAATTCAAATCTCGGGCAGCGTTATCTTCGGCAGGATCCCTCTCAGGTCAGATATTTCCGTTGTCTCGCTTTATGTGCCCAAATTGTCTCTGCTCGGCCCATCTGGGAACCTTCCTTTGGAGCCCCAACACGCAGCTAACCCCAAGCTTTTATTGGCTTCGCCATCCCCTGAACCAAATCCTCCGAGCGACCCTTTGCCTTCCAACTCCTCCTCCAAAACTTCGGGAGCAAAACCCTCGGTGCCCTCGCCGTCTAGGTCGACGGCTGCTATGGCCAACTTCCCCGCCGATCCTCGTCCTTTCATTCCCCACGTCTTTGACCTGGTGGCTGTCGACTTCATCGGCCGGCCAAACCGCACCCGGGCGTTCCTTGGTGCTCTTCCGGAGACCAACTTTGAGCATGTCGCCATTTCCTCCTTCCACCTGCCAGTGCACAATATGGACTTTGGGATCCTGCAGCGGGAGCTTTCCAAGTTTATGTGCATCCGCTACAATGCGCCCAATGTGGAGATCCAGCCCTCAGCGATAGGTGATGCTTTTGTCTGCTTTTCCTCCCCCCTTGAGAGGCAACAACTCTTCCTCAATCTACGGCCAATCCCATTTGGTGATTACCATGTGCACTTCCAGAAACATGATGAGGCTAGGATTGCTAGTTCCTTGGATATTGATAGCGTGGTCTGGCTTATGATCCTTTGCATTCCTCTATATGGTAGATCCTTCATTGCTATTGCCAAATCGATTTCTAGTTTTGCTCTATTAAAGCATGTCCATGAGCCAGAGGTCCTGTCCCGTGTGATTGTGAAAGTAGTTGTGCATGATGATTGTCGTATTCCTCCTGATGTAGTGGTCTCCACTGGTTATGGAAGAGGTGCTAAAACCTGGATGCTCCTGATCTATGTGCTCTCCCGCCGGGACATACTTATGATACCAGACGAGTAGCCAGTTCTTCCTAATGGTGTTGCGCTTTCGCTCCCTCACCCTGCTCCCTGTTGATTGGGGCCCGTGGGCAACTTTCAGGTGGATGCTGCCTCTGAAGTGGGTGAGGCACCTGGTGGAGTTGTCAATGATGGTAAACGGTCGATGGAAAACCTGAATGCAGCCCAACATGGAGAAGAGGAGCATCCCTTGGAGTCACATCATCTCTCTCCAACTGCTCAAGACTTTGCTGCCTCCTTTCATGGGACCAAAGACTTGATGATGGAAGACAATATGTTGGAAGAGATTCAATCTGGCTTGCCTACTCAAGCGATGATGGTTACTCTGCCGCAAGCTGACCAGGCTCCTCTGCCTCAGACTTAGTCTACCTCGGAAGATGACCTGATCATCATGTATGGCACCTCCTTTCCCAAGCGTGCAAGTGCTAAGCGTCGCGCTATTCATTCGTGCACACCCATGGATGTCTCCTTCCGGCGTCGCAGCAAGTGTCGGACTCCTAGCCTGTACCACTGTGGTGAACCGATCCAACAGGAGGAGGAGGCTGCTCAAGATGATGGGGATCTGCCGGAATAACCAAATGCTGCTGCTGCGGAGCAAGCGCTAGTTCCTACCTCTCTGATCAATGCAGTCCCTTTGCAAGCGATTGCGCCAGAAGAAGAGATACCGATGTATGAACCTGTTCATAATGTTGGAGCTCATGTTGGACCTGCGCCTCATCTATCCTTGGAGAACATCTAGGCTATTGTGGTAGGATTTGTTCAGATGGAAGTTGGAGCAGTTTCAGCTGATGTGCCTAATGCTGATGATGTCCTTGATGGATAGTCTGTTTCCAGATGTAACAGTGTTAGGGAGTAGTTTCTTCTATTTCTCCCTAAGTGTCATGGATCTAGTAATCCTTTTATGCTCTCTGAACTTCATAAGACTTGGCTTGTCTCAGTGTCAGTATGGTTGTAAACCTATGGATGCTTCTGGCCTAGTGGCCCTTTTGCACATGTTTTTATCTGGTGGCTTGTCTAGCTATCTGCTTGGTTATCCTCTGGTGTGCTGGTTTTTGTTTCTCAATCTGCTCTGGATGTTTATGCTATTGGCCAATGACTTTCTTTGGCTCTTGATGTCTTTTTTATCTTTAAATGGCATCACTCTGTTTCCCTAGTTGCATCATAATGATTAGTACCAGAAACTGGATTTTTCTTGCTTGGAATATTCGAGGTATAAATTCTGGTGAAATGGGACAATATCAGAGACAAAATCAATGAATCTTCCTGTGGTATTCTAAGTTTTCAAGAAACAAAAAGGGAAACTTTTGACAATAATTATATCAAGATGTTTTGTCACATGCATTTAAATAATTTTGCTTTCTCACCATCTCTTGGTGCCTCTGGTGGATTATTGACTGTCTGGAATGGAAATCTCTTTCGTGGTTAAACAGTTTAATTAACTCCTACTCAATCACAGTGAAGTTTACATATCTGGTCAGTGGGACTATTTTTCACCACACCAACATATATGGGCCTTGCACTGCAGCTGAGAGGGCTGATTTCACAAACTGGCTTTATAAGTTCAATTGAACCGGAATTGAAGATTGGATCTTATTGGGAGATTTTAATCTTATCAGATGCCCTGAAAACAGAAATAGGCCCAGAGGGAATGTAAATAACATGTTGCCCTTCAATGACACTATTAATCACCTTGACTTAGTGGAAATACCATTTCAGGGCCGGACCATCTCATGGAGTAACATGCAGGATAACCCATTGCTGGAGAAATTAGATTGGGTTTTTACTTCTGCCAATTGGACTTTACAGTATCCAGATACTTCAGTTATCCCTCTCTCCAGGTCAACCTCAGATCACATTCCTTATTTGGTAAAAGTGGGAACTCAAATTCCAAAAGCCTGAATATTTAGGTTTGAAAATTATTGGATGAATATGATTGGCTTCCTCTCCACTACGGAACTTCATTGGCATTCTACACCTTTCTTCAGCAATGTAGCAAAAACACTGAAGGCAATTTTTTTTGCGAAAGGCAAGCTTCATTAACCTCCATGAGTAGCATTACACCTCTCCTCGACGATAAGGTCCTGAATACAGGACCGCACACATGAGAAGGAAACACAAGATTGACCCGTGTGACACGCTAGTTGGGCCAAGGAGTGAGCCACTTTGTTTTGTTCACGGCTAATCTTCACTATGCATGAGCCTTCGCGACTCCTCCATGCCAGGTTGAAGTCGGACACGATCCCTGCTACCAAGGACCTGTCTCATACTCCTGATGTAAGCTTCTTTATCACCACAACGCAGTCGGACTACAAGATCAATGGCACCTGCTCCCAGCATTCTGCCAGCTTGACCGCCTCCGGACAAGCTAAAGTTTCAGCCTCCTCCGCATCCATGCAATGAAACAGTTTGCGCCACCATGGTCCCGAAAGACCACTCCAATACCGGTGGCTCCTGTATTAGCGTTAAAGGCCCCATCAGCATTGATCTTTAGAAAACCCTCCTGTGGTGCGACCCATTTCTTCTCCAGGTTTCGCAATCCTTTTCCGAGGCTGTACTGCCTTTCCGCATTGGGTATAGGAGCTATACTATCCATATAATTTTGAAGGAAAAGCACTGATCCAGTATGGAAATCACCTCCCCCACCTTCAGGTCACTCCACACCCTCCAAAGCAGCATGAAAAAATTGGCCATTGATTCTGTAGGTTCTGTACCAACCAACCTCGGTAACCACTCTGGGCCTGTATTGCTCGGTTTCTCTTCCTCTAGCAAGACCCACACCTCACCCATCGCCTAGCGCAGCGCAAGTACATGAGGACAAGCTATGACAGCGTGGTATCCATCTTCTTCCTGCATCCCACACAACTCACACAAGCTCACCGCTTCTAAGTGTCTAAACTTCTTCTTTACATGCATTGGCAATCCATCCTTGATGAGTTTCCAAGCAAAGACCCGAACCTTAGGAGGGACTTGAATCTTCCACAGCTTCTTCCATACCTAACGATTGCCATCGGGCGAAGCGCTACTGCCTATCCCCCTACCATCGTGTTCTAGTGCCAAGGCTAGCTTATAAGCACTTCGACCGAAAAGCATCCCGTCTTCTCATAATGCCAAGCGATTGAATCCGGAACTGATGTGAGTGGTAGCTTGAGTTTAAGAATTTCCTCTGCATCCCATCAATGGATGTATCTTCTAATCAAAGCCTCATCCCAACTTCTAGAGTTCTCATTTATCGGGCACTTCACCCGTCTCAGCCTACATATCCTCCGGCTACACAGAGGTCGCAACGACATTGGTCGAGGCAACCAATTGTCCCTCCATATACGGATGGCCTCACCATCGCCCACCCTGAAAATAGCCCCTCGTTTCAACAATTCGAGGCCAAACTCAATGGCCACCATGTTGGGGATGCCTCACTTGCAATTGCTGTATCCAGCAGATTACCTTGAGGAAAGTACTTTGCTTGCAACACTCGAGCACATAAACTGTCGGGCCTATCCAGAATACGCCAGACTTGATGGGCCAGCAAAGCTTGATTAAACAATCTTAGATCTCTAAACCCCATTCCTCCCTGGCCTTTAGGCATAATCATTTGTTGCCAAGGTATCCGAGTGCACTTTCCGCCGACTTCGATCAGCACGTCACCGGAATCGACGTATCAACTTCATGAGATCATCACATAATGTCAAGGGTAACTTGGAGACGCTCATAACATATGTTGGAAGTGCTTGCGCCACCGAATTGATTAAGACCTCCTTGGCTGCCGAGGACAACTCCCGCTCCTTCCACGAGATCATCCATTTAGCAAAACGTTCTTCTAGTGGTTGCAAAACCCCCGATGTAGCCTGCCACCAGGTGTTGGTAAGCCCAAATATTTTGCCTCAAAATCCACTCTCTCAACGCCCAAAATTTTGCGCACTGAGTCAATACTTGCTTCATCTCTATCTGCGTTCATCAGCAATGAGCATTTGGTTGGACTGAGTAACCGACCAGTCCCCTTTTCAAAAGTGGTTAGAATATTCTTGACTATCGAAGCTTGCTCCACTTGTCTTAGAAAAAAAGCAGACTATCATCTGCAAATAAATGGTGCGAAAAACTAGGGGCTCGCTCTGTAGACTTTCAAACCTTCCAATTGATTCGTTTGTTCATAGTGCTTCATCAATAAGGAAAGACAGTCGGCTACCAAAAGGAAAAGGTAGGGCGACAAAGGATCACCTTGACGAAGACCACGTGATGGAGTAACGGGGCACAAATATACCCCCTTGAAGCGAACCGTGTAGCGAACGGTGGTAAGACAAGACATGATGTAACACCCCGGAACTTCTAATTCTGGGATGTGCATGAAATTCACAAAATTTTAAAACTTTTTAAAGCATATTTAATTATTATCTAAAAGATAATATTTTAATTATATTTCTCTCTCTTCCTTGCAAAAGAGGAAGAGTTAGTTTTAAACCCAACTATTTAAAAGGAGATATTTTATTTATAAAGTGTATCTATGATTTGTTGTGATTATGAAAATGACTTAATAAAAAGATTGTATTTGTTTATTTTAGAAAACAATATTTTACACAAAGTATTTTTCCCTTTTGCAAGTAAAAGAGAAGTGTGTTATCATTTTATGTGAAACAAAGAGTTATCTTTGTAAAATAAATAAAGTTTGATCTATAGAGACGTTTAGTTAAGAAATACTTTTGATTTATGAAAATAAGTTATTTTAAAAGGCATTATTTTATACAAGGTATTTCACTTTGAAAACAAAATGAGAGCTTTATCATTTCATGTGAGAAAAAGGAGCTACTTTCAAAAATCAAATAAAGTTTGATTTATAAAAAAAAACTTTTGATTTAAGACATACATTTGATGTATGCGATAAATACTTCGGATATTTGAAAATGGCTTATCAAATAAATGTACTTGCTTTATAAAAAGGTTTGCTTAATAAACTTGTTTTATAAAGATTAGTTTGTTTTATAAGTAATGACATTTATAAAAGAATTTAATCAATCATAATAAACTCTATTTAAAGTACTTTGTTTTCCAAAAGTGTCTATACTTTAATAAAGAGAAAGATTTTAATTATCTTTGATTAATTTGGTTTGGAAGCCACATTGATTTCATGGTATTTATGTCTAAGTTTAGTAAAATACAAACTTAGTTTAAATAATTATTTTTGTTTTGAAGTAACCAAAGCATTTCCAACAAATTAAAATTTTTCATCTTTATTTGGACGAATTGTTGGTTTCAAAAGACCTTTTATAAATCCTTTTTATACAAAGACTATTATTTTCTATAATCAATTATTTAATATAGATGATTGGTATTTATTGCTTGAAATGTTTCCATGCAATGGGTACCAATGGTGTGAAAATCTTATTGCAAATGTTCGAGTAGAATTCGTTTTCTATTTAAAGTTTGCCTTTAGAAATAGGGAAGAGAAAAACAAAAACAAAAACAAAAATCTGCCCTAGGCTACATGGGCCAAAACCCCCGGCCCAACTCTCTCTCTCCCCCTTCTCTTCCCCCCGGCCTGCCACGGCCCGAACCCCACCAGCCCTCGCAGGCCCGTCTCCCCAACCCGCACCTAACCCTAGCCGCGTCCGTACGCCGCCGGCTCTCCTTGGCGTGCGCGCCACGGAGACCATATGGCCCCGCGCCCTATAAAACCTCAAGCCCCGCATCCGGCGCGATCTTTTCCCCGTCCGGTGGCCGCATCTCGACCCGCGGCGGCGCCGCCGCCTCCACCATAGCCGCCGCCCAATCGACGCCGTGGACCGCCGCGGAGGAGCTGCCCTGGACTCCCTTGACCCCGTGACGAGTTTCACCATCTCACGCCGCCTCCCTCGGTCTTTGTTCCGACGCGCGAACACCCCGGACGAGGACGAGCAACGCCGCCGGAGCGCATCGCCTCCACCTCACCGTCGCGAGCCCGCGTTTGGCTGCCTCCACCCCCGCGAGACCCCTAGGTGAGCTCCCCACCTTCTCCTCTCTCTCTCGGGCCAAGCGCGGCGAAGAACGGTGCTCCGTAGCTCGAGATCAAGGAGCTCCGGTGAGCTCCCATGGAGGACCACCGTGTCTTGTTCGCCGCCGGCGCCGGAGCCGGCCGGACGCGTCCCGCACCGTTCGATCGAGCGAGCAACGGCCGCGATTAGATCGGACGAAGGGGTATGAGCCCCGGTCCACGGTGGACCCGTGGACCGGAGGATTCCCGTGGTCCACGACCCCATAGGCCCGGTCCACGGATTTTTCCCATTTAAAAATAATTCCCTTAATTCGATAAACTAGTAGCTTTACATGTAGGCCCCTGTAGTTTAATTTAATTACGACCAAGCCCTCTGTTTTTACATAAACTCCCTTATTTTTAGTTTTAATTATGTTTAAGCCCCTGGTTTCCGATTAAATGGTACTTTTACAAATAAATCCCCGTAGTTGTATTTATTTATGTTTAGGTCCGACACTTTTACAAAAACAACCCTAGGTTTTTCATAAATTATATTTTAGTCCTGAACTTTTACATTTTAGTCCCTATACTTTCCGAAAATTACGAACAGGTCCCTGGACTTGGCTATTTTGCGAGATAGGCCTCCATAGTTTTGCTATTTAACGTTTAGGTCCTTCTATTTATAAAATCCAACCATAGGTTTATTTTAATCTCTGTCGTAGGCTAGGACTATAAAATTTGTAAATCAACCCTTGTAGTTTGTTAATTTTACGAACGTATATTTTGTGACTAGGTAAATTTACATGCTAGCCCCCTAAATCTATAGTTAATTATGTTTATGATCTTTATTTCATAAAAGCCACCTTAGCCTTCGTTTTAGTTCTGTTTTCGACCTAATCTTTTTCGTTAAGACTTTTTAATGTTCTAATTATGGTCTTTCTACGAAACACCCCTAACCTTTTATTAAATTACGTTTACGCTTTGTTTTCTCAAACCACCTTAAAGTAGGTTCTTACGCAAAATGAACCACGATGTTTTATAAACTTATACTTTTAGGCCTTAACCTTTTTACACTCTAGCCATGGAACTTTTCCATATTTACAAAATGGTCCTTAATTTATCGTTTTTACGTTTTAAACCCTAGGTCTTTAAATACTCATAACTTTTCGCTCGTAACTCCGATTAAGTCGATTCTTGCGCTCACGAGATCGTAGCAACGAGTACTATTTATTAGTACTGTTTTCATAGTCATTAGGTATTGTTTGGTGTACTGTTTCTTAGTTGCTTGTATGCTTGTTTCTTGCATGTTTTGTATCGGTGTGACGTTAAATAGAGGAACGTACTTTACGAAGAACTCAAGAGCAAGACTTGAAGACATGAGCAGCAGCAAAGGGAAACAGGCAAGTGTCCTTGATGCACATTGCGCCTACTTTCTTTACTATCTGAATTTATTTTTATGCATTGCATTTAATTTTGAATCCTATTGTGTCATATCCTGTTCCATACTATTTACCTTGTCGCCTTGGTTTTGGGTGTAGTGTTATAGTATGGGTACGTCATTGCTTAGCATGCTTACAATGGGGTTTACAACTTGAATTAAATGCTAATATTGATTCAAGAACTGGTAATGCTTTTTAGCAACATTGAACTTAGGTGATCCCGACGGGAGGATGTGTCGATGATGGTGCGGGAATGCACGGTACTCGTAGTAGTACTATTGGGTGTGGTAGTACCTGTTGGGGATCATAAGGACCGGTTCTTGGAGCGGCAACCCAGGACTTCCGCACAAAGCACGGGGCTGATAATGGGTAGGTAAGGTTTAGTACCGAGGTAGCTTCCCGGTTCTGCGAGCGTCGAGGAAGGATGAAGGAAGAAGGTGTCTTCTAGATTCGGGCGAGGAAAGGCGGAGTACTTGAAGCCACGGTGCAAGAGGGGGCCTCCGGGTGATGCGTCACTTTGATGGCGGCGAAACCTTAGCATGGGCGTTTTGTAAGCTGGGAAGTCCTTTGAAAGACCTTGCGGTGATCTCTTGGCCTCACACCTAAGGAAGTGTGCTTTGGTATAATGGAGGTTTTAGTCACCGACGGGTGATGGAATCACCGACCTGTGGGTAAAGTTGTGCCACCTCTGCGAGTGTAAAAGCTGTTATTAACAGCCGTGTTCACGGTCACGAACGGCCTGGATCCTCACGAGAACTAGAGGGTATGGACGGGTGGAGTAACTCGTAGGTTGCTACAGGCGGGGTAACCTGTAGTGTGGTTGGCTACGAGGCGGGGTAACCTGTAGTGTGGTTGGCTACGAGGCGGGGTAACCTGTAGTGTGGTTGGCTACAGGCGGGGTAACTTGTAGTGTGGTTTGCTACAAGCGGGGTAACTCTGTAGGTGTGATTTGCTTGCAAGTAGGGTAGCTTGCGAGTGGTTGACGAGTGGGGTAGCTTTGTTGGTTCATATTCACTTAGTAAATAGGTTGCTTTAACTAATTTGACTAGTGTAGGTGCTTTCTATTGCAAACCATGTATTAGCCTTCCTTTCATTCAGCTTACATGTCATATATTCCCACACTTGCTGAGTACGACATGTACTCATTCTTGCTATTTCCCTTTTTGCTACAAACTACTGCTGCTCGAGAAGATGGAGAAGACCACCGATGAGAAAGGTCTAGGCGTGCGAAACCCCGGTCGATTGCCTGTGGTGTTATGGAGTCTTCCGCTAGCGTATATTGTATTTAGTCCTTTGAGACAATATCGATGTAAGTATTTGATTTATTAAAGACATTGTTCTTTTATCACATTATTTGTCCTGTGTGCGTGAAAACTTGTTCCTGGGCACGCATACGGATGCATTCGGTTTTGGTCGTTGAAACCGGGTGTGACACATGATCCGCTGCACCCACTTACTATGAAAGCCCGACTTCATCAGCAACTCTTTTAGAAAACTCCAATCCACATGATCGTACACCTTAGACAAATCCAGCTTATACGCACCAAATTCTCCACTCGAGCTTTCTCCTTTCCGAATTGCATGAATACATTCAAAGGCAATAAGTGCATTATCGGTTATGCGTCTCCCTGGCACAAAAGCACTCTGTTCTAGAGCAATGATCTGATCTAGTAACGGATGAAGCCTATTAGACAGACATTTAGAAATTATCTTATATACCACATTGCACAAGCTTGTTGGCTTAAAATCTTTTAGTTCCTCCGGGTTTTGTACCTTTAGAATCAAAACAATGGCTGTATCATTTACTCCCTGGGGTAAGGAGCCTTCATCAAAAAAATTCTTCACTGCCGCAATATTATCCTCCTTAACAATACTCCGGTGACACTGAAAGAACCTCGGAGGGAAACCGTCCGGTCCATGAGCTTTTAACGCGCTTAAGGTGTGGAGCAAACAACTATCAACTCGATTAAGAAAATCAATAATAGCAACTGGGTCATAGCTTTGCTAGATGGTTTGGAAGATCGGAGGCCTTTATCTATCATGGAGTCTAAGTTCATGAAAGTCCTCAAAAAACATCTTGCTAGTCTATTAGAAGCTAAGAGAGTATACTAGAAACAGATAGCTACTATAAAATGGGTCAGATTTGGTGATGAAAATACAGAGTATTTTCAGGCTGTAGCCACTATAAAATATAGATCAAACCTAATTACACAGCTGGTTTTATCCGATGCATCGATAATACAAGGTCATGGCCTCAAAGCTAATGCTCTTTGGCTTTCATTCGAGAGAAAGATTGGGCATCTCCGAATGACCCACCATGTTATATGATCTAAGTCAGCTAATTCAAAGGTGCAACTTGCCAATTTTAGATCAACCTTTCACGGATGAAGAAATTAAATCAGCTCTCACGGACACACCTTCGGATCATGCACTGGACCTGATGGATTCAATGGTGATTTTCTAAAGAAGTGCTGGCATATCATTGAACCCGACTTTAGGAGGCTTTGCATCGATTTTATCAAAGGGGACTTGGATATCGGGAGTATCACAACTCTTTCATCATTTTGATCCCGAAAAAAGATAGCCTAGAAACATCGAGTGATTATAGGCCTATTTCTTTGCTTAATTCATGTCTAAAGCTTTTGACAAAACTGGCAAATCATTTACAATCTATTATTCCGTAAGTAGTACATACCAACCAATATGGGTTCATCAAAGGAAGAACCATTCAGAAATGTCTTGCTTGGCCTATCAATTTCTACACTTCAGTCACAAGCCAAAAAAGGAAACCATAATTCTAAAGTTGGATTTTGAAAAGGCCTTTGCCAAGGTGGAGCATCAAACTATCTTGGCTATGATGAGAGCAAAAGGATTCTCAAAACTTGAGATCTCCAGGATTTCACGATTCTCTCTTCTGGATCTTCCTCGGTTATGCTTAATGGAGTGCCGAGAAAAGGCTTTCAGTAGTAAGCGTGGAGTAAGGCAAGGGGATCCCTTCTCACCTCCCCTTTTTGGTGCTTGCTGTAGATTTGTTACAATCAATTATTAACGAAGCTGCTGCAAGGAAATTGCTCTTTCGTCCTGTTCATGAAGATTATCCTGGAGACTTACCCATTGTGCAATATGCAGATGATACCTTGATTGTCATGCAAGAGGAGGTTAACCAGCTGATAATGCTTAAAAGCCTCCTAAGGCCGTTTGCAGATTCAAGCTGGTTTACATGTCAATTAGGAAAAGTCCTTTCTGGTGCCAATCAATATGGATAATGAGAAAGCACAACATCTTGCCAACACTTTGGGTTGTAAACTAGGCACCATGCTATTCACATATTTAGGACTCCCTCTGGATACCACTAAGCCAACAATAACTGGCTTCTTGCCAATGTTAACCAGAGTCGAGAAAAGATTAATTGGACTCAATAAGCTGCTCAGCTACTCAGGGAGACTACTGATGGTGAATTCTGTTTTAACTGCCCTGCGAACCTTCTACATGCGCACCCTGAAAGTGCCATCCACCATTCTTAAACAAATTGACAGATATAGAATGCATGAGCTCCGGAATGGGGGTGACATTAACTGGAAAAGGTTGCCTGGTCTCTTGGAACAAAGCTTGTAGGCCAAAAGATCGAGGGGGTATGGCATTATCGATTTAAGGGCTCGTAATAATGCCCTCCTGCTGAAATTCTTAGATAAATTTTACAACCATCATGACCTTCCTTGGGTCCATCTCACATGGCAAAAACTATACAGCAGACAGGTGGCACCTCATTCCATTAAACCCAAAGGATCTTTCTGGTGGAAATCAGTCATTAGGCTAGGTGATCAATTCTTTATGATTTCAGCCTACTCAATTAAGAATGACATCTCTGCAAGCTTTTGGACTGATACATCGGACTTTGGAGTTTAATGATGGAAATTCCCTGACCTATATTCTTTTGCCCACAACAAACAAATAACAATCCGAGCCATCCTACGAGACATTGAAAATATGCTTTGGCTACCCCTTTCCATGGCAGCCTCGAATCAGTTAAATGATCTCAGGAATGATTTGGAAGCTTTTCATTTAGATCTAGAAGCAAATGGTGTGTGGATCTACATTTGGGGTAATAGTACCTTCTCCACAAAAAATGCTTATCTCAAACTTATTGGCACTTGCACAGCCTCACCTTGGTTCAAGTGAATGTGGCACTCTTGCTGTAGAAACAGATTGAAATTCTTTTTTTTGGTTGGTTTTGAGAGGTCGAATTAAAACAAGGAACCTATTGAGAAGGAAGAATCAATACCTAAACAATTACAATTGTGTTCTTTGCCAAGCTAACACAGAGAAAACTCTGTTGCACCTATTTCTTCCAATGTGATTTCAGTAAGAGATGTTGGCAATCCTTGAATATCCTATGGAACACCAACACTACACCTGATGACATGCTGCTAATTGCAAGAGAAAGTTTAAACTCAAGGATTTTGAGGGAAATCTTAATAGTTGGATGTTGGACAATCTATGGTCACAGGAATGGAATCATCTTTGATAACAAGCCTTTATCTTTGCAAAACTGGAAGAGATCTTTCAAGCTTGAACTGGGGCAGGTGACTCTCATATCAAAACCTGCAGTCAAAACTTTGTTGGAAGTTTTCCTTTGTAATCTCAATTTTTGAACCTTTTTTTAGCTTATGGTCTTCTTCGGGTCTACGGCCCCTTTGATGTACATAACTTTTATACAAAATTAATACAAAAATAGGTAGGGGGCTCCCCTGCCGACTTCGGTCGAAAGAAAAGTGTTTAATGTAGACAGTAGACAAGGGTACCCATCGAAGAATAGTAGTAATGCTCAAAGACCTATCTCCCATGCCTAAACACAAATCTCTGGAACATGCTGCAGCTTCTGGTGCAACCCCTTCTCATGCCATTGAGCTATGAAGCCTTTGTGCAGGTTGAGCAGCCAGAGTTTCTTCAGGGAAGCAAGCAATTCGATACCTTGAGGGACCTTATCCAGCTCGGACAGAGACACAACATACAGACCTTCAAGGCATGGAAGGGCACCACTGTTTATCACCAGCTGGTTGACACTAGGCATGTGCTTGAGGACAAGAGTCTTCAGGTACGGAAATGATCCTGCACAAAGAACTAAAGTCTTTGCACTGTGCATGTTGTTAAGTCTCAAATATGTGAGATTAGGCAAGTGCGGTGCAAGCATCTCTAGAGGATCTTCACCAAGGTGACACCAGCTTAGAGCAAGATACGTGAGATGCGTCCCGTAGCCACGAAATATCGGGCACTCCAATGTCCCTTTGGCCCATCGCCCCCTTATAATCAACTTGTGGAGTTCTGTTGAACATGGCTTCAGAGTGTCGAAGCAGAGTGCCTCATTCTCATCCCTCGCGGAAAGAAGCAAGCTGGAAAGGAGTGGCATGGTTGACAGGGTAGAAAAAATATTTGCACAATCAGTAGCACTTAAGTTGTCAATCCACAGACTCCTTAGCTGCATCAATTTCTTCAGTTGCTCAGCCAAGTCCTTGCTGGCTTCCACGGTCTCAAGAGTCTGCAGTTCTTCCATGTTGGACAGATCCTTGGGTGCTGGCATTCCGACAAAGTACCGGAATGCTGATTGTTTCTCATCATCATATCTGTCGGCTAAAAGGTGTCGTAGCTTCTTAACCTTAGCAATCCCTCTAGGTAGCCTCTCTATTTTTGTTTGCTTGATATCCAGAGTGTTAAGGTTGTATAGCTTCTCAACAGAGTCAGGGAGTGCCTTCACCTTGGTACGCCGCAACCCGAGATAGCATAGGTTGAACAGAGTCCCAATGGACGCTGGTACTTCAGTAAGTTCAGAATCTTGTAGTTCCAGAACCGTAAGATAGGTAGATTCAGAAAAAATGGACGATAACATGTCTGAGGATGACGATACTGTTCCAAGTGAAACTAGAGTTCGGAGTCGTGGAAGTTTAATTGTTATTGCAATTTTGTCTTTCCATCCATTAGATGATAGGCGACGAACATCCTTATCCATCTGTACCATTGTACCATAGTCACTTGCAGTGCCGAACCTCTCCTCTTTTGCAATTTCAAGGGCCAGATCTCGCACAATGTCATGCATCATAAATGTGCTCACCCTTCCTTGCTCATCATTCTCCTTGATTACAAGCATATTCCGATGAATTAGTTCCATGAGATTTCCCTCAGCCACCTCCTCTGCCGTGCTATTCCCTTTGTTGAGCGCAAAGCCTTCTGCGACCCACAGCCTCACAAGGCTCTCATGAGAGATTGGATAATCCTCAGGGAATAGACTGCAGTACAAGAAGCAATTTCTGAGTTCTCCAGATAAATTATGGTAACTCAGGTTCAGAATTGCACGAATGTTATCATTTTTTGATAGCTCAATTCGAAGTTGTCTGTACGTTTGGTTCCAAATGTATTGTGTCTGTGGCCTTGAAGACAAGAGGCTCCCTATTGATACAATTGCCAGAGGCAAGCCCTGGCACCTATCAACTATAGCAGTAGCAAGGATCATAAGCTCCTCGGGGCACTTATAATCCTTCATGCTGTAAAAGGCTCTTCTGCAGAAGAGATCGAAAGCATGAGTCTTACTCAGTGGCTGGAGATCAAGGCGACGTGCTGGGGGCGCAAGTGCTGCCACATGGCTCTGTCGTGTCGTGATAATGATGCGACTTCCATTGGCATTTTGGAATGCATCACGCATTTGAATGTAAACTTCTTGATTCCAGACATCATCCAATATAATCAAAAATTTTCCGCTTTCGAGCCTCTGCTTTAGTTTTTCTTTCAAATCATACACGTCCATTTGTTCGATGCTAACTGTGGATTGTGGATCGAAGTAACCAACCTTCCTGAGTAGTTTTCTCAATAAGGCATCTAAAGTGTAGCTCTGGGACACAACCATCCATGCATGGACCGGAAAGCTGATCTTTTCACGTTCATAAACATTTGAGACAAGGGTACTTTTTCCCAGTCCACCCATACCACACACTGTTATCACTGTATTGTCAAGCTCATCAGAATATAACCATTCTGTGAGCATTCTCCTGTAATCTTCAATCCCCACAAGATCGTCATCTTTTACAAGTTGTGGGAAGGTATCTCGGGACCCCTGTCTTTCCATCTCAGTAAGCTGGTCAGGAACAAGCTGGGATGGATGCAACCACTGCTCCTTAAGTTCTATAACTTGCTGAATCTCGCTCTCTACCTTGACCACCTCATTGGCTATTTGACTGAAGACCAAGACATAATGTGATCCTTTGACAAAGTATTTCTTTAGGAACCATTCTTCTGCCATTTGAAGAGAATAATATGAATGCATATCCATTACATCCTCAACACGGTATGCCACTTTTCGCACTTCCCCAATCCAACCCTTGACGACTTCATCACTGAGGTATACCGTGCCAATCTGCCGTACAACTTTATTCATTATTGTCAATTGCTTCCTTATTTTCTCTATTTTGCCTCTCAGGTTTCTCAGATTGTTAACCTTTTCGGACAGTTTGTTGAACAATGCATGGGCAGTATCATCTGCCAATACGTTACCAATCTTTGTGAGGGCGAGGAGTACCGCCTCCGCCATTGGTGCTGTAAAATAAAATCAGAACATGTTATATATTGCAATAAGAAAATTAATTGATGCATTACTGTTCCAGATGTAAGTTGAATTTTTTCCAATATATTGAAAAATTTAAAACTTTCTTCTTTTTTATGTGAGCACGCAGGACATAAAAAACTTGACCTACGTATCTTTGTATTTAAAAGACAAGAAGGCTATTACAATTCATTGCAAAAACCCTTGCCCGGAGGTTTAGTGAACCAGTTTTGTTCATCATATCGGCAAGAGATAGAATACAGGACGCGAATCAAATTATTTGTCACAGCTTATAAAGAGAAAATTCATTTAATATAGTCCTACCAGGAAAAAAAGCAAGAGATCGATTGTATTCCATCAAATAATGTAGTTTATCTGCTGCAACCAATTAGCAAAAAAACACCGTTTCAATTTAATATCTCCAACTATTTAAATCAGAGTAATATACCCTACACGTATTTTTTGGTTTTCTTAGTGTAATGTTTTCATATTCTTTAATAATAATAATTTACTGCCATTCAACTAAGAAAATTATCATAAAAATACATTACTTTTAGTACGTCATCCACCATAATGCAAACTTGGGTCTCTAAAACTTCAATTACACATGGAGAAAGAAAAGAAAAGTTAAACTACATAATGTGGTACATTGTACCATTCAAATAGCTTGAAACTACCATTCAAATAGCTTGAAGCTGTAAATCAAGATATAATCTTGTTTAGTGAGTCAAATGGACAAAGTGAATTGTTGGACAGGTAAATAGAATCCCGGGCATAGATGTATCTACTTGAGTCTAGCTAGCGGTAAAACTCTATATGTGTTTGGTTGAAGGTATGAAGTGGAAAGTGTACCACCTGAGCCCGTCAGCAGCCGTTATTAGTAGTAGTTTCGACCAGGGATCCATGAAGTGAAGTGGAGGGGTGATTAGTCCCACATTAGAAGTTTAGATGAGTGAGGGTTAGTATATATACACATGTGTCCAACTATAGTACCTCCGGATTAACCCTTTTACATAAAGCGACTCCGAAAATTTAAGATGGGTGTTATGGATAAATACACATGCTTGTCCGGTGGGTTTGACGGCAAGTAGACTATGACAGCAGGGCGTTATATTAACTCTCTCTCTCTCTCTCTCTCTCTCTCTCTCTCTACACGTGCACGTGTGCGTGTGGATAGCTGTGACAGACCCACCTCACGAAGAGGCGTTTCCATCTCCAGGATCATCATGGGTGGCATCACGCGCTGTGATACCCGATATTACAACATACAACATAAGCATAATGCAATGAATATAAGTACAAGTCTTACATTCATCCCAGTACAAATGTACGTCGAGTCTCGAAACATCGGAAGCTAATAAGTTTGGAAAACAACTAAACAGCGGAAGCAAATAAGATACAATCGCTCTCTCGGCGATACATCACGAGCATCCGGCAGAGACAGATGTTCCTGCCCTAGAACATCTTACCGGCACATCAACTCCTCTACTCGTCCGGACCGCACCACTCCCAAGTGTAGTGGCCGTCACCCGAAATCTGATCCTGCCGGACGTCATCTCCGGCGTCGAAGTCATGCACGACGGTATCCTCCGAAAACCACATAGAGCAAAGCCCTGAGCAACTAGAGCTCAGCAAGACCGACCCGTCAAGGTGGCCATCTACAGCCGACTCCTAGACATGCAAAGGCCAGGGGGATAGGATACATTTAAGCACTAAGCTGGCCTACAAGTGCATCCTTACTTTCAACTTTTAGCAGTTTAATCGAGTTGCAAGAAAGAATAAATTTAATTTTGCACTAAGCTACTGCATTACATGTTTCCAAACAAGTAATTAAGCAATGCAGCAAATTAATCATAATCATCATCATCAATGTTTCTCTTCTTACTACGTTCCGGCGCAGGGACAAGTGGTACTCGTTCATCGTGAGGGGCAGCGATTCGAATCGATTTACATCCTGCAGGAGAAACCTGTCCGCACGTCACATACGCGCTTCCCGGAAGCCGCATGAGACAACCTTTCGCTCGAGGCACCATAAGGTCGTCCGGGTCCTACCGCCCCCGAGAAGGGTCCCTCACGCGATGCCGTCCCGGACGTCATCCGTGAGTAGAGTGCTCCCTCCTCTCCTCCCAAAAACCGCCTAGTAACCAAGGGAGTAGGGAAATCTTCCAACCTTACAGCAATCCATCGCTACATCGGTTTACTGGGCCCATAAACTCCAGCATGCAAAACAGTACGTTCAAACTTAATCCACATGGGCCGAACACGACGCGGTCCTTGTGTGCACGAGACGGGGCTACAACCTTGAAGACTCTTTCGAGTCCTTCACTTTCCACCTAGTTGCCCGTCCGGCCTCCAATTTTCCATTCTCAACTTGATACTTAGCATCGTGTCCCAAAAATGTGATTGTCCTATCTACGGGTGGTCTCCGTACCACTCGACGGATCATCGCCTTATTTAAGCAAGCATCTAGCGTAGGGTGATCGAATCGGGGTAAACAGGATCCTACTGCATGCTAGGGTTTTCATCACAACTCCTGTAGACCTAATGCACAATACGAGACCTACAAGCATAGTGATGAAAATAAAATACTTAAATTAAAAGGTTGTGCACCGGGGCTTGCCTTGAGCTTGACCCTGAGTAGCTGGGTCAACAACAGCAGCAGCTTCGACGCCTCCTCGCCGGTTACCTCGTTCACCACCGCAGCTACATGATGCAAATGTGATGTGTAAAATTTGATGAAAACATGACATTGAATATTTTACGGAATACGTGCAGATTTCATCAAATACACTTAATTCATGAGTATAAATTAACGTGCTGTCCAGCAGGGTGAAGATGATTTAAGGTGATTATTTAACTTAATCTCCTTCATCAACTCCCATGAAGCATTTGAATCATTATCGCATGTGCAAGAGAATAATTCGATAATCCTAGCAAAACTAGGTAAAAATAGCAATTAAATTGCTCCTGGTCCTTAGGCACATGCTATAGATAATAATTAAACCAAGCTTCATAATTTGAGACAATCCAATAATTAATTAAGCCATATTCTTGATTCTCCAAAAAGGAAATTAGCTCAATTAATTTGCCTCTGATAATGTAAATCTAACTGCACCATTAAATAGTACAAGTCTCAAGGATTCCAACAAACTTTGGTTTGCAATTTTTCGAGCTCTGGATCAAGAGATATGAATTTTTGAAGTTTACTCATTTTTCTGATATTTTAATTAATTTCGGAAAAAAGGAAAAAGGGAGTGCATGTTCATGGGCCAGCCTGTGGCAATAAGGCCCAGCTCACGTGCGCGGCCCACGGACGGCGCGCGGCCCAGCGCGGCAAGCAGGCCGCGAGTGCAGCGCCCAGCCCAGGCTGCACCCCGAGGCCAGCTAGAGCTGCAGCTCGGCCATGGTGGCCGGAGCGTTCGGAGATGGCGGCGGCTCGCCGGAACAAGACCAAGTGAGCACCAAAAATTGCAAATAAAATATCAGTGTGTGCAAGAGCTCGATGCGCATCCATCCGTGGGGGTACCAAGGTCAGGTGCTCACCGGAGTATGGCCGGCGACGACGCACGCGCGAGCTCGGGATCCGACGACGTTCGGCGAGGTCGTACGCCGTCGAGGAAGCACCAAATCGAGCTCCGTTTGTTCCTAGAGCATCGGTGTAACATGGAGAAGAGCGGCATCAAGTCGGTTGGCGGCGGAGTTGGGTGTCGGAGGCGGTCGACGGGCGAGCGAGGCGGGCCGGCGGTTGATGGCCGAGGAAAAGCCGAAATCCGACGATCTCTTAGGATACAAAAGAGGGGAAACGGTTCAGGGTTGTTCTACACGCAGATGCGCACACATAGGGAGAGGAACCAAGCGAGATGGCTCACCGTGCTTGGGGAATTTCGTGATGAAGCTCGAGGTGGCCGGCAATGGCGTCTTGACGGAAAATCCTTCGATTCGTCGCGCTCGGACAGCCAGCTGGTTTGGGGCTTCACGGGAAGCTAAGTAAGAGCAAGGCGGAGCCGTTGGCCGTCTCGGTTCGGCCGGGGAGTGAACGAGAGCGGTGGCGCGCGGCGATTTTGTGCAGGGCGACAATGGCGGCCGGGAGGAGGAGCTCGGGAGAGAGAAGAATGTGAGAGAGAGAGAGGTTCCGACCGGGGAAAGCCTCCCCTTTGTCCCCCGACCAGGTGGGGTCGGGCCAGGGCGCGACGGCCACGCGGCGCCGGCGTACGGCGCCGGTCGGGCGCGAGGCGCGGCCCTGGCTCGCTGACCGGCGGGGCCCACGGCATATTCCCCTCAGCATCTTTTCTTTTTCCTCAATTTCCAAACGTGGTCTGATCCGGTTTTGAAAAATCAAAAGCAGGACCTTCCCGTGTTCAAAAATTAAAGTGAAGAATTTTGTTGAGAAGTATAACTCTAGAAAGTGACATGCACGAAGAGTTTACTCCAAAATCCTTTCTGGATAAATTCTGAAAATTCAGAGAATAGGCTTAAATGCTAAGTTTGTCTGATTTATTTGGGGTACCAAACCTTGATGAAATCCAGTGGGGTTTTGACCTATATTTTTCATTTGACATGCCCTACAACATATATTTTTGGTTGACCATACTGGTATGGTTGGAATTTGAGTTGTAGTTCAAATCAAAGTGTTTTTGAATTTATTTGGCACCCAAAACACTTTGCATGTCAATGAAATTTCTTGGGTGGGTCAATCTAGTCCTGAGATTAGTTTTAAAAATGCTAACTCGAAACATTTGGACACGGAGTGTCACAGCCCTCCCCTTAAGGAAATCTCGTCCCGAGATTAAGCTTAAGTAAAGAGGAGGCGGTTTATGTACCTCCGGGTTCGAGCGAAAACTTCGGGTAGTGAGTGCGAAGAAAATCTTCTGATTCCCACGTAGCCTCCCTCGCGGAGTGGTGACTCCACTGAACCTTGAAGAATTTCGAGTGCCATTTCGGGTAACTCTTTCCTTTGTATCGACAATCTTGATCGGCCGCTCGAGTATGACAAATCGGGCTGCAATGGTACCACTTCATCCAGCACTCGGTCAACGGGTGCTTTGAGACACTTCTTCGGTTGCGAGACATGGAAGACGTCATGCACACCGGCGAGCGCGTCGGGTAACTCAAGCACGTACGCAACGGCACCACACACGGCAACAACGGGGTAGGGGCCTATGTAGCGGGGTGAGAGCTTGCCTCTCACGCCAAACCTTTGTACACCCTTGGTCGGCGAGACTCGAAGGTACACAAGGTCACCCACTTGGAACTCAAGTGGTCGGCGCCTCTTATCTGCGTAGCTCTTTTGCCTTGATTTGGCGGCCACGAGGTTTGCTTGCAATTCCAATACTCGCTCCTCGGCTTGTTGCACAAATTCTGGCCCAAATATGGTTCTCTCTCCGGACTCGGACCAAGCGAGTGGAGTACGGCATCGACGACCATAGAGAGCCTCAAATGGTGCCATCTTAATGCTCTCTTGGTAACTATTGTTGTAAGCAAACTCTGCCAAGGGTAAGCATTCATCCCACTTCTTGTCATGATCCAGAACATAGGCTCTCAACATGTCCTCCAATATCCGATTTACTCTCTCCGTTTGCCCATCGATCTGTGGGTGGTAAGCTGAGCTTCGAATCAATTTCGTTCCTAGGGAAGCATGCGGTTGCTCCCGAAACGTCCCACAAACTGTGTTCCTCGATCAGAAATGATTGTCCTCGGCACACCATGCAAACATAGGATCCGCTCGATGTATAACCGAGCATACTTCCGAGTCGTGAACCGGGTGCTCACGGGGACGAAATGTGCCACTTTGGTCAAACGATCAACAATTACCCAAATAGAATCAAACTTCCGAACTGTGGTAGGCAAGCCAACAATAAAGTCCATGCTGATGTCATCCCATTTCCAAGATGGTACGCTGAGTGGCTGCAACGGCCCGGCGGGTCTCAAATGATCAGCCTTGACCCGACGACAAGTGTCACACTCGGCGACGTAACGAGCAATCTCTCTTTTCATCCTTGTCCACCAATACTTCGTCCTAAGATCATGGTACATCTTATTGCTGCCGGGATGCATAGCATACTTGGCTAGGTGAGCCTCATCCAATATCTTCTTACGTAGCTCGGGAACTTTCGGCACCACGATGCGGTCTTTGAACCAAACAACCCCCGCATCGTCCTCACGAAAACATGCCACTTGCCTATCTCCCTCTTTTATCCTCCTCTTGAGATGGGCAATGCAAGTATCAGCTTTCTGCGCTTCTACCACTTCATCGCGCAAGGTGGGTATCAATGCCAAGTTGTAGAGCGACCCGTGGGGCACAACTTGAATGTAATGCCCATCCGCAACGGACTGAGTGGCTCTGAAGGAGGTTACAATGTGCCTTCCTGCTGAGTGCATCGGCAACGACATTAGCCTTGCCGGGGTGGTAGTGCACTTCCAAGTCATAATCCTTGATCAACTCCAACCAACGGCGTTGTCTCATATTCAGATCATCCTGAGTGAAAATGTACTTCAAGCTCTTGTGATCGGTGTAGATGCGAACGAGATTGCCCAACAAATAATGTCTCCACACCTTTAGAGCGAGTACCACTGCTGCTAACTCAAGATCGTGAGTAGGATAATTCTGCTCGTGCTTTACGAGCTGCCCGGAAGTGTAAGCAACTACTCGGCCTTCCTGCATGAGAACTCCACCCAAACCTCGCACGATGCGTCACGAGAAAACATCAAAGGGCTTCTCAAGGTTCGGCTGTGCTAGCACTGGGCAGATGTCAACAATTTCTTCAAACTCTCAAAGGCTTCCTGACAAGCCGACTCCTCAAACTTCTTCTCTTTCTTCGAAGCTCGGTCATAGGTTTAGCGATCTTGGCGAAGTTCGGAATGAACCTCCGATAATAACCAGCCAAGCCTAGGAAGCTGCGAATCCGTGGTACTGATTTCGGAGCTTTCCAATTAAGCACGTCCTGCACTTTGCTTGGATCAACGGATATGCCTTCCTCCGAAATGACGTGACCCAAGAATGGAACTTTCTTAAGCCAGAATTCACACTTGCTGAATTTAGCATACAAGCTGGTGATCTCGCAATCTTTGGAGAACAATGCGAAGATGCTCGGCATGCTCTTCCTCGGACTTGGAGTACACCAGGATGTCATCAATAAAGACTACCACAAACTTGTCAAGCTCGGGCATGAATACCGAATTCATAAGATACATGAAGTGTGCCGGTGCATTGGTCAACCCAAAAGACATCACCAAATACTCATACGAGGCCGTACCGTGTGGAGAAGGCTGTCTTAGGTACATCTTCAGCCACGATCTTGATCTGGTGATAGCTCGAGCACAAATCAACCTTCGAAAATACCTTAGCTCCCATCAAGCTGATCAAACAAAATATCAATGCGAGGCAATGGATACTTGTTCTTGATCGTGACTGCATTGAGGGGCGGTAATCCACACATAAGCGCAAAGTCTTGTCCTTCTTCTTGACAAATAGAGCCGGACATCCCCAAGGTGAGGAACTAGGTCTGATGTAACCTTTGTCTAATAGTTCCTTTAATTGCTCTTTCAATTCGGCTAACTCCTTGGGTGCCATTTTGTATGGTCTCTTTGAGATCGGAGCCGTGCACTGGCTGCAACTCAATTTTGAACTCAATGTCCACTGTCCGGAGGCATTCCGGGAAGATCCTCGGGAAACACATCGGGAAACTCACGGACAAGCTGGGATATCGGTCGGACCCTCGACAATAGCTTGGTGCACTTGCTGGAGTACAATTCTTAGGATAGGTCGGTCGGAGGACGTCCGACCATGCAATGGGGAATTCAAGGCGACGGTGAAAGCATCTATGTCCAAAACGGCCTTGTGACACCTCATCCAGAACATACCCAGAATTATGTCAATGTTGCTCCCCTCAAGAATCATACAATCCAGCTGGGTAGACTTTGGCCTTCAACATAATGGGAACCTTTTTAACCTCATACGTCGCGGGTGTTTTCCCTCCCGCGAAGTAATCAAGTAACGGGATCTCATAAGGCTACGAGGTAACTTCCACTTGTTCACATACGACTCGCTGATAAAATTGTGCGTCGCCCCGAGAATCAAACAATATAAGAGCAGGGTGATTTCGAACAGAAAACGTACCAGCCATCACGGGAGCGGCGTACGGTATCTCCTCCGTGGACGTGTAGTTCACACGTCCCGTCTTCGTTGGGGCTCGGTTGTTGTTCCCGCGCTGCTGATTAGGAGCATTGCCCCGCTGCTGATAGGGGCAATCCCTAACAAAGTGTCCTGGGCGGCCACATCCAAAGCAAGGTGCTCCGGGTGGTGGCGGACGGTTCCCTGCAGCATTACGAGCGGGACGGGGTGCTTGGAGCACGCTGTCCCATCTGCTGCTGCTGCGGGGGCCTCTGCTGCGGTGGGGGCCTACGTGGGGGTGCCGATTGACGCGGCGCCACCATAGGGCTGACAGCGGTAGCGCTGTCCGGAGGGTCGGTGTAGATCATGCGGTACTTGGCCGAGGGTGGGTTGGATGGCCCCGTAGCACTCGCGGATCTCTTCTTCTCCGCCTGGACCCTGCGGTAGCCCTCCTCGGCGAGGATGGCATTGTTCACGAACTCCGAGAAGCTACCCGCCATATTGAGGGTAAGGCGGTCCTGCAACTCAGCGGCCGAGTCCCTCCATGAAGCGGTCCTTGCGCTTCGATCTGTGTCCACCAGCTCGGGGCGTAAAGTGCCGGCCGGTTGAACTGCTGGGTGTACTCGTGTACAGCTGCGACCTCCCTGGGTAAGAGCCATGAACTCTCTCGCCTTCCGGCGCATCACACCCGCCGGTATGAAGTGAGCGCGGAAGACCCTCTTGAAGTCCTCCCGAGGTGGTTTGCGTGCCGGCGGCGAGTGGCCAGGTGGGTAGCCCACCAAGCACTAGCGGCGCCCTCCGGCTGCTGCGTAGCAAGAGCGTCTTCTGCACATCGGTGCGGTGGAGCGAGTCCAAACTTGGACTCGGTGAGGCGGATGAAGTCCTCCGCCCTCATCGGCTCGCCGGAGCCGTCGTACCTCGGGGGCTGGGTTCCCGGGAACTCCTGGTATGAGGCCTCCCGCGGCGCCGCATCGCGGTTCCGGCGCCCGCGGTTGCCGTCCCCGGCAGGTACCTGGCTGACGGAGTTCCCGCGAGGAACTCGTTCTGCTGCTGCTGATTATCGCGCATAGCCGCGAAAAGCTGGGCCATCATGTCCATAGGGTTAGGGACAGGTGGCGGTGGTGGTGCTTCGTCTCCCGCACCTTGGGCCGAGCTTTCGGGCCTCTCGCCATGGAGATCGTTGGTGTTGCGCGTTCTCACCATTCTGTCAAGCAAAATCGCGAAACCCATTAATCCAGTTGATTCGCAAAAAGAATACGCATTGCCATAGGGTAACCAAATGTGCAATTAATTAAACCAACAGCAGTAGCAAAAACCAATGTAGTAATGCGAAATTTTACAGAATGAGAAACATCATCATTCAACACATCACACTGCATCAACATAGATCAAAGTTGCACCATAGTTCAATACATAATTGCTAACACCACGGTACGATCACGCTTCCGCTAGACAAGTTCCGATTACCACGAAAGGGAAAACAAGATACAAGTAGGGAGATCGGCTGCTATTCCCTACAGCGCGCACTAAAGTGCCGCTCAATCCTCCTCCGCATCGTCGGGGTCCTCAAGCTGCTCTCCCCGACGGAGGAACAAGGTCACTCGAGGTCCTGGTCCACGTGGACCGTACGCGGTGAGGAAACGTAAGTAGCGGGCGTCGGCTGCGTCTCGAGCCGCTGCTGCCTCGTCTCGGGCCTGAGCTGTAGTCTGCACCTCCTGCTGCAGATTAGCCACCGAGTCTGCTGCTGCTGGAGCTGTCCACGCGGTGCCGCGTTCTCCGCGGTGAGTGAGGTGACCTGCTGGTCCCGTTGGACAACTCTAGCCTCACTCTGTCTCATGGCTCCCATGAGAAGGCTCACCTCGCGGTTCCGATACTCGTGCTGCCGAAACAGGACGTCCGCATAGCACGCGGTGTTTGCCGGCATGGGATTGAAGTGGGGTGTGCTGGGGTCACTCAACACTGCCATGCGGCGTCTCCGGCGGCTGTCGTAGGGGTCACCGACCGGTAGGTAGAGGTAAGGTGTCCCTACAAGGTCAGGTGCGTGAAGCTCACAAAGCCTGGTGAGAGCTGCCGGCGCTGCCAAGTCCCATGCGCCGAAGACCGCGAGGCCCGTCGTGGTCTCCATCCACGACTCCTGGCGTGGAGGTACCGCCTTGCCCGGCACAACCACGTGCATGGTACAAGTGAGCATTCCTCGCTCCACGAACTCCTTCCCTACGTAAGCGGGGGCTCGGTGTATCCCAGCGTACGCATGGCCTGCCATAGCATCGCGAGGTAAACCGCCGCGGTGCGAGCAATCAGACCACATCCAACCGTTGTCCAAAATCTCAACGTTATCGGCCATCCGCAAGGAAACAAGATTCCCACAGTCAATAAACGACTCGCGATAAGGTATGAACATTTAAAAGAAAGAAAGCATTGTATGGAAATAAAACACATCACAAAGCTCCCAACTAGCACAAAAGTGCCACAATTTCCATAACATTCATTAGTTCATACATCCATTGCCAACTAGTCATACAAATTCACTCACACCTCCAAATATCCCTCACTAGATGGTACTACTCGATTTAGTCCAGCTATCGAGCATCAAAAGAATCTGCTACTAGCCGCCGGTTAGCCTATTCCCAACACCCTCCCGCCGAAGGAGGTCACTCCTACGGGTCGTCGACGTCGGACGCGTCGTCGTGTGGTGGAGGTGGTGCCGGGGCAGCCTGCAACTGCTGCTGCAACTGCGCGACCTGCTGCTCGAACGTCTGAATGTTGTGGAGCTGCTCCTGCTCCAACTGCTGTGCAACCATCAAGTTGGTGCTGGAGGTGGTGGATATAGTGCTCCTGTTGAGCCACTCGCGCGTTGCGGCCCACCAACTGCTGGCGTGCCTCATCGCGCTCTCGGGTGCGGTCGTCCTTCTCCTGCCGAAGCTCGTCTCGCTCCTCCAGCAAGAGGTTACGCTGCACCAACAGGGCATCCCTCTCACGGATGAGGTCATCACGCTCACCCGTGACTCTCGCGACCTCCCGAGTCTTGCTTTGCAGACCCCGGATCGCGTCGGAGCGCTCCTGTGCAAGGATGTCCAAGCGCTCCCGCCGCTCGCGACAGACCGGAGACAACTCGGTCACACGGTCCCGGAGACGCGTAGCCAGCGCGTCCGCGTCCCGGTGTATCCAGAACGCCTCGCGAGCGTAGCGAGCAACGCCATGGTAACCCAACTCCGTGCGGCCAATCCTCCTGAGACGGCGTTCGACTACCTCGTCGAAGTAGTCCGGTGTCGGGATCAGCTCGAAGGGGGTGCCGGACAAGGAGTCTCCGTGAGAGGTCACAAACTCGACAAAATGAACTGAGCTATCTTAGCTCGGCCCTGGTAGGTGTCCTTGGAGAACACTTGGTACTCCGTGAACCCTTCCTGCTCGTCGGGGTGGTGAGCAACCTCCGCCTTCACCTTGTGAAAGGCGACCCCAGAAACTCGATCACGCTGGGTGAAGTACAGCGGGGGTTGGGTGTGCCCCAGAGTCTCCAACAGCGCCCACAGCAAACCGGGGAAATCTCCGTCAAGGCCTCCTCTCCGGCGGACCACGTGCTGTCGGCGTGATCGCGGTCGGGCTCACTGTCGGACGGCATCTGCGAAGGGTAAGAAACAAATTTTTCCCACGTAAGCATGACGCACTGAAAGAAAGGATGCTTAACCAAGAGCATCATGTGAGCAAACAAATGATAACGATTAACAAAGGGCAAATTATCCTCCAATAGATCAAATCCTGTCCCGGCGATCCAACGCCGTACAGTCAACAAAACTGTACATTTTAGCACAGGAAACGATAGAATTGGTCCATCCTCATACTAACAATAATTTAGATCATCTTCTCAGCTTTCCATCGAGTATTTAATCACCCCATTCCGCCAATCGAGCGAAAAGTTATGGGTGTTACCCGACAGACTATCCATCCTGAACGGTAATCTGTACAGCGAGCAATAACTGACCAAAACCGGGCAGCTCGGTTCGGAACTGGTCCTCCAAATGAATACAAAAGTTGGGACCCATGTTTCAACCTTTCCAAGGAGTACATGATCACCCGTACCCAACACATGAGCACCAAGATATGGTCAAAACGGTACCGTTATACAATTCTGAAAACAGAGTTGAGGTAGTTTCAGTTCAGAGGGAGGAATCCGAGATTTTCGACCCTGCAACCTCAAAACCAGTCTTTCCTCAAACTACCAAAGTTGTAGCTCGTGATTCAAGCTTTCCAGAAAGTGCTCATTTGCCTTATTCCGACAATCGAGCTGGGATTTACGGGGAAAACCAACCTGGCTGTCGTTCTGAAAAACAGACACAGCACCTCTGAACAAAGCAGAGCATAACTCCCTCTCTCTGGATCCAAACATCACCAAACCACGTCCAAAAATTAGTTGACTTCCTTAAGTTTTCAGAACATTTAAAATCACTCAAATCCAAGATTCGAGCAGAAAGTTATGAATTTTTCTTTGCTTAGCGAGTTTTCTGAAATTTCTGAGGTTACAAAATTCAGACCTTTAGGTTTGCCATTTTTATCATGAATGCACCTTAGCCATCCTATTCGTCCTCACCACGAAAGAAACAAAAATATTTATACCGTCTCAACGGTGTACGCATTTCGGGGTGGCAACCCGCACTCAACCACGTATGTCAGTCTAAATTATCGACTCACACCTACTAGCGTTGTTATGTACCTGCAGAAGATTCATTCCAGAAACAGTACATCAAATTCAAAAGAAACTACAAAAATAAGCACAGTTCTACAAGTAACGATCCATAAAGAGGATCGCCCCGTGGTATGCCACGAGCCAACATTGTCCCGTATTCTCCGTCCGCGGGCACGGACCGCTAATTTAAATGCGAGACATACCCGAGCCACAGCCGTAGATGCAAGTAATTAAACAATCATAACCCAGGGTTAGCTTTGCCACTATTACGACTAATATAGTCCTTACGGGCACGCCCTCACACGATAACGCCCTAGTTTTCGAAAATAGACTGCTTAAGGTGTTGTAATATCCCCATGACGGCTACGATACCACGCTGTGACGGACCCACCTCACGAAGAGGCGTTTCCATCTCCAGGATCATCATGGGTGGCATCACGCGTCTGTGATACCCGATATTACAACATACAACATAAGCATAATGCAATGAATATAAGTACAAGTCTTACATTCATCCCGAGTACAAATGTACGTCGAGTCTCGAAACATCGGAAGCTAATAAGTTTGGAAAACAACTAAACAGCGGAAGCAAATAAGATACAATCGCTCTCTCGGCGATACATCACGAGCATCCGGCAGAGACAGATGTTCCTGCCCTAGAACATCTTACCGGCACATCAACTCCTCTACTCGTCCGGACCGCACCACTCCCAAGTGTAGTGGCCGTCACCCGAAATCTGATCCTGCCGGACGTCATCTCCGGCGTCGAAGTCATGCACGACGGTATCCTCTCGAAAACCACATAGAGCAAAGCCCTGAGCAACTAGAGCTCAGCAAGACCGACCCGTCAAGGTGGCCATCTACAGCCGACTCCTAGACATGCAAAGGCCGGGGGGATAGGATACATTTAAGCACTAAGCTGGCCTACAAGTGCATCCTTACTTTCAACTTTTAGCGAGTTTAATCGAGTTGCAAGAAAGAATAAATTTAATTTTGCACTAAGCTACTGCATTACATGTTTCCAAACAAGTAATTAAGCAATGCAGCAAATTAATCATAATCATCATCATCAATGTTTCTCTTCTTACTACGTTCCGGCGCAGGGACAAGTGGTACTCGTTACTTGTGAGGGGCAGCGATTCGAATCGATTTACATCCTGCAGGAGAAACACTGTCCGCACGTCACATACGCGCTTCCCGGAAGCCGCATGAGACAACCTTTCGCTCGGGCACCATAAGGTCGTCCGGGTCCTACCGCCCCGAGAAGGGTCCCTCACGCGATGCCGTCCCGGACGTCATCCGTGAGTAGAGTGCTCCCTCCTCTCCTCCCAAAAACCGCCTAGTAACCAAGGGAGTAGGGAAATCTTCCAACCTTACAGCAATCCATCGCTACATCGGTTTACTGGGCCCATAAACTCCAGCATGCAAAACAGTACGTTCAAACTTAATCCACATGGGCCGAACACGACGCGGTCCTTGTGTGCACTGAACGGGGCTACAACCTTGAAGACTCTTTCGAGTCCTTCACTTTCCACCTAGTTGCCCGTCCGGCCTCCAATTTTCCATTCTCAACTTGATACTTAGCATCGTGTCCCAAAAATGTGATTGTCCTATCTACGGGTGGTCTCCGTACCACTCGACGGATCATCGCCTTATTTAAGCAAGCATCTAGCGTAGGGTGATCGAATCGGGGTAAACAGGATCCTACTGCATGCTAGGGTTTTCATCACAACTCCTGTAGACCTAATGCACAATACAGACCTACAAGCATAGTGATGAAAATAAAATACTTAAATTAAAAGGTTGTGCACCGGGGCTTGCCTTGAGCTTGACCCTGAGTAGCTGGGTCAACAACAGCAGCAGCTTACGGCGCCTCCTCGCCGGTTACCTCGTTCACCACCGCAGCTACATGATGCAAATGTGATGTGTAAAATTTGATGAAAACATGACATTGAATATTTTACGGAATACGTGCGGATTTCATCAAATACACTTAATTCATGAGTATAAATTAACGTGCTGTCCAGCAGGGTGAAGATGATTTAAGGTGATTATTTAACTTAATCTCCTTCATCAACTCCCATGAAGCATTTGAATCATTATCGCATGTGCAAGAGAATAATTCGATAATCCTAGCAAAACTAGGTAAAAATAGCAATTAAATTGCTCCTGGTCCTTAGGCACATGCTATAGATAATAATTAAACCAAGCTTCATAATTTGAGACAATCCAATAATTAATTAAGCCATATTCTTGATTCTCCAAAAAGGAAATTAGCTCAATTAATTTGCCTCTGATAATGTAAATCTAACTGCACCATTAAATAGTACAAGTCTCAAGGATTCCAACAAACTTTGGTTTGCAATTTTTCGAGCTCTGGATCAAGAGATATGAATTTTTGAAGTTTACTCATTTTTCTGATATTTTAATTAATTTCGGAAAAAAGGAAAAAGGGAGTGCATGTTCATGGGCCAGCCTGTGGCAATAAGGCCCAGCTCACGTGCGCGGCCCACGGACGGCGCGCGGCCCAGCGCGGCAAGCAGGCCGCGAGTGCAGCGCCCAGCCCAGGCTGCACCCCGAGGCCGGCTAGAGCTGCAGCTCGGCCATGGTGGCCGGAGCGTTCGGAGATGGCGGCGGCTCGCCGGAACAAGACCAAGTGAGCACCAAAAATTGCAAATAAAATATCAGTGTGTGCAAGAGCTCGATGCGCATCCATCCGTGGGGGTACCAAGGTCAGGTGCTCACCGGAGTATGGCCGGCGACGACGCACGCGCGAGCTCGGGATCCGACGACGTTCGGCGAGGTCGTACGCCGTCGAGGAAGCACCAAATCGAGCTCCGTTTGTTCCTAGAGCATCGGTGTAACATGGAGAAGAGCGGCATCAAGTCGGTTGGCGGCGGAGTTGGGTGTCGGAGGCGGTCGACGGGCGAGCAGGGCGGGCCGGCGGTTGATGGCCGGGGAAAAGCCGAAATCCGACGATCTCTTAGGATACAAAAGAGGGGAAACGGTTCAGGGTTGTTCTACACGCAGATGCGCACACATAGGGAGAGGAACCAAGCGAGATGGCTCACCGTGCTTGGGGAATTTCGTGATGAAGCTCGAGGTGGCCGGCAATGGCGTCTTGACGGAAAATCCTTCGATTCGTCGCGCTCGGACAGCCGGCTGGTTTGGGGCTTCACAGGAAGCTAAGTAAGAGCAAGGCGGAGCCGTTGGCCGTCTCGGTTCGGCCGGGGAGTGAGCAGAGCGGTGGCGCGCGGCGATTTTGTACGAGGCGACAATGGCGGCCGGGAGGAGGAGCTCGGGAGAGAGAAGAATGTGAGAGAGAGAGAGGTTCCGACCGGGGAAAGCCTCCCCTTTGTCCCCCGACCAGGTGGGGTCGGGCCAGGGCGCGACGGCCACGCGGCGCCGGCGTACGGCGCCGGTCGGGCGCGAGGCGCGGCCCTGGCTCGCTGACCGGCGGGGCCCACGGCATATTCCCCTCAGCATCTTTTCTTTTTCCTCAATTTCCAAACGTGGTCTGATCCGGTTTTGAAAAATCAAAAGCAGGACCTTCCCGTGTTCAAAAATTAAAGTGAAGAATTTTGTTGAGAAGTATAACTCTAGAAAGTGACATGCACGAAGAGTTTACTCCAAAATCCTTTCTGGATAAATTCTGAAAATTCAGAGAATAGGCTTAAATGCTAAGTTTGTCTGATTTATTTGGGGTACCAAACCTTGATGAAATCCAGTGGGGTTTTGACCTATATTTTTCATTTGACATGCCCTACAACATATATTTTTGGTTGACCATACTGGTATGGTTGGAATTTGAGTTGTAGTTCAAATCAAAGTGTTTTTGAATTTATTTGGCACCCAAAACACTTTGCATGTCAATGAAATTTCTTGGGTGGGTCAATCTAGTCCTGAGATTAGTTTTAAAAATGCTAACTCGAAACATTTGGACACGGAGTGTCACAATAGCCCCTAGATATGACCTTACACCGGGGAGATTCTGGATATCCGTTTATATATGTGGTGTACCATCAACCAGGTTTGGCCATTTTGGCTTGTCCGAACAAGGCCCAACACCTAGGCTAACAGGCCTGTTAGCACGAAGCCGTGACAGGCTATCCTTGGGCTGGTCGCAAGGCTGTCATCATGGCCCGAGCACGGGCCGGTTGAATAGTTTTTATGGCTTATGTAGCAACGGTGCTTGGCCTAGCATGGGCGCATCCTATTATCAAATGTTAAGCTAGTTCTTATCACCCTTGGTCTTTTACCAATTCTGAGTTTCCTTATCTTCTCTCAATCCGCTTCCTTCCTTCTCCCTATGGTGCCCCCCTTCAATCTTCCTTCCCTACCTTGTCTCTCGCCCAAATACAAGCGCAAGAACGTAGCTCAACACACCAAGACATGGCACGGTGTGACCACGCACCTGCACCAAGCTCAACCCCACAACCACGTTCATCCTCTTCTCTGCTTCCTCCCTCTCTCAATCCGTCGGGTTCGCCTCTATTTCTCTTCATCGATTGACCGCCCTCGTCACTCCCTTCTTCGAGATGGTGCCACCAACTTCGCCTCACCCTTCTCTATTGTGCGACAGAACTACCAACCCACCACACTGTGATGTAACCAACCGGATCATATCGGCTTATTCATCTCCCTTATCTTTGTCGCTGCCATCTATAGGGGTGGAAAGTGGATGCCAATAATCCATATTATTCGATATTCTTATCGGAAAAAATGTAAATATGGTATAAAATATCCGTATTCGATTAATATTTTAAGACTATTCGTATTCATATTTGTATTCATTTAGAAATACAGATATGAAAGTGGTTTGGGATTTTAACATTCGATATCCGAGCTATCCGTATCTATCTGTATCCGTATTCATATCCGCCATTATATCATAACTATATCTTTATATTATACATAAAGTATTTGAAAATATGTTCAAATTTGATGTGATTTGGTGACTCTTAAGGTACAATATATCAAACTAAATGACTAATGGTAATTTTAATATGAAGAAGTGTAAATAACTATCTTCATAACATACAAATTTAGATGTATTCGTATCCGTCAGAATTAGTGAGTTATTCGATTCGTATTTGTATTCGTCAAATATCCAATTTGTATTCGCATCCGAACAATATTCATATTTGTATTTGTATCTGTATTATAATATGGATACAAATATAATATATGCCTTATTCGAACCGTATTTGATCCGTTTCCATCCCTAGCCACCTAACACTATTTGAGGGAGGCCTGCTAGGCAAGGGGAGAGGCACTATGGCTGTGTTCAGGCTATCCCGGCACAAACGGATTGTCAAGCCCATGATATATTTAAAGAAGTCGTGCCATACTTGGCCTTGGGCTCAGGTCCATCTTGCCGGCACAGCACGACCTATTAACCAGACAGGCTATGCCAACCAAACAAGGAAATGTCTCAACTCATGTTGGGCATGTGTGCTATGCCTGCCTACAGCCACGAAAAAATCTCCGGCTATAGCTTCCGCTATAGCGGGATATAGCTGCTAGGAGGAAGAACCGCTAAGCTATTCCAATTTTGCCGCTAAGCATTGTGAGCCGCTAATAGCTGGTTAAACCTCGCTTTAGCCGCTAAATGGACTATAATTTAGCCCGCTAAATGAATGCATAGCCACTAAAATGCACTTTGTTGTATTAAGTATCATTGTATTAGTCATGTTTCTCTCATGAACTATTTATTTCTATTACATGTTAGCTGTTAGAAACTATTTATTTCAAGTGAAGATTGTAATGAACTATCTCTTTTTAATTAACTTGGACAAGTTCTTTGTTAAGCAATGATTCTACTATTTTTTCTAAAACCGCTAAATGGCTTAGCCGCCGCTATAGCCCGCTATAGCTATTCTTAGCTGTTCTGGAGGCTGACCGCTAAAGGCCTTAGCCGGAGATTTTTTTCATGGGCCTACAGCCCGTTGATAAGCTATACAAAGCACTATAGCGATTTCAGTTAATAGAATACTCTAACCGGACACATATAGAAAGCAAATAAAAGTAATTGTCCTTTAAGTTGTACGTTTTTTTTGCTTGTGAGGAATTTGTAGGTATAAGTAAGATGAAATTAAAAATCAGCTTCAGCAATACATTAGAGACAAAAGATCTTGAAGTGGAATGGTGTGGTACCTGCACCATTACTGCTAGTTGTACCACAATCATAACAACGAAACACAGTTTTATGGAATTAATAGACAGACTTCCATGTTCCAAGCAATTTCAAAACGCTTAACATGGAGCTCAATAATGTCAACACAAGCTCTGGCTATCACGGAGCAAACTCACAATAACAGACACCAACATAATCACGAGCGATGCACAAACGAGTTTTTACGCAGCTTTTGGTTCTCATTATTTATATATACGCTTTTGAAATCCGGGACCACTAGCAGCATGTTTTAAACCGGATACGACTGCGACACATGCAGAACGTTTCCACAACAGGGTCATGGCACACGAACAGCGTGTGCCTCTGAACACTTCTGCATAGTCGGCGGAAGAAACAGAGGGGCTGTGCGAATGTACATCAAGGAAGCAGAAAACAAGGTAACCGATAAAACACACTAACACAGTTTTAATCTAATAAATGCACCAGAGTAGGAAATTGGATATTTTCTTATTAGGGTAAGCACATGTTGACTGCATTTTGATGAAAGTGCTACTAGTCAAGAAGTATTGTAATATTGGTAACTGATGGGATCATTTGGCTATAATATAATACCATAGTGTTTTCATAATAATGCTCAAGTAAAACTAAAATTGTAAAGTTTCAGAAAAAAATACACAATAAACACAATTCCCTCGTGAGGCCATGACCCAAACTAGCTTCTTTGGTCCCCCGCGTCGCCCCTCACGGGCGGCTCGGGCAACCCTAGCGCCGCTGCCGCCACCACCCCTCCCTCACCTCCCCCGCCTCACTGCCGCTAGAGCACAGCGCAGCCAAAGCAAGCAGGTGCAAGGATGTCGGTGGCAAGGCGCTCCCCTTTCCGAGGTGCTCCCCCCCCCCACCCATGCCCGTAGGGGGCTCGGTGGAGGCCATGGTGGCGGAGATCCTCGCAGGCTCCGGTGACGGATCCGTGGCTGTGGAGGTCGGATTAAGGTCGTGCAAGGGTGGATCTGGCGTCGCCCGAGTCGGAGGGTTGGCGTGTGGAGTGAGGTTGTAGCCTCTTGTCGATGCTGGTGGTGCGCAACTACGGTAACATCTTTGCCACGAGTAAGAGCCTCTACGTGCGGCGGTGTCGGCGGCCTCCATGGCAGGGGATGTGGTGCCAGCCGCAAGCTGAGGGTGGAGGTAACCTTTGTGGCAGCGTAGGGTTGGCGCGCACCAGCGACGACCTCCATGGTGAAGGCGCCCGGGCTACGCGACGATGCCGACATCTCCCCTCGTGGAGGTGCAGTTCTTGACATTTGACGTGATGGTGGGGTGCAAAAGATGGTGGTCGGCGGCGGGCAGGTCTCGTCGTAGGTCGGACAGCTCGACGGTGGGGCTGTGGTATCCTCTCACGGCTTTCCGACGAGGGCGGTCAAGTGGAGGGTCATAAGTTTCAGGCGAAAGTCTTGCTTGGCGTTGTGCCGGTGCCGGCAACGTCGACATCCATGGATGACGATTACTCGTTGGAGGCGTTGTCGTGATGCTTCTTGGTCCTCCATGGAGGTTGTCCGTGTGAAAACCCAATTTCGGTTATCCGAAAGGGCGGCGTCAGCGATCTAATGTCATTTTCCCTCTTGAGGGCGTCGTCTTGGAGGCCTCCGCGCATGGTTGTCGGTTTGATTGGTCTTCGTCATCTTCATCTTCGTGTTGAGTTATTCTCTACTGTAGGTGGCTCTGTTTTCAGTTGTATGTACTTCGTGTCATCCCCTTTGTGTGGACGGTCATCTTGGCGTCCGTGTCACGGTGGCCGTAGGGAGATTCTTTCGTAAGAAAGGATTGCTTGGTTGTAATCTCTTCTTCCACTTAATGCAAAGCATGCTCAGGCATGTGCTCGAAAAAAAACTTAGTAGCAGCACAATTAACGGTCCTTCGATTCTTTGCTGAATTAATTAGGTTTGATGAAGCACATGGAGCTGTTGCGGAAAATATAATACCAGAAAGCAGGGCGCTCGTGAAAGAAGCTGTAAATTCTGCTCGTTTGATTATCACTGAATTCCTTGACAGCAAAAGCAGGTAGCAGAAATGGAACCAGGTGGGCTCAAAAGGAGTGGCGAGCCTGTGGGTATCGCTCTTGCCATATATGAGGAATACTACTAGTTAAGCACGCGCACTACGCTCCATGCAATTTTCGAAAACATGGGGTCAACGGATATGGAACAATGTAAAAGGTAGCAAGGAACCAAACCATAATTAATGGAAACATCGTGGGCAGTTGTGAAAAAAAGTACACAATACACATTTACGCAATTGTACAGAAGATGAAGGACATAACTGTATTGATCCTGACTCAAAGAGAATTTTAAATAACATAAAGTTGAGGTCCTTTTAACAAAACTCAGACAACACGTGTGCGCGACGCTAATATAAGTGGTCGAGGCACCGCACGGGCAACCCTAACCCTTCCCCACCCTCCCACTCTCAACTGCCTCCACTCGCAGCGGCGAGTGGCGGTGGTCCCCTCCTATCGCAGCCGAAGCAGTGCGAGTGGCGGTGGTCCCTCTCCTCTCGTATTCACAGTCCCGCTTCTGTCGCAGTGGTTGCGACCGGTAGCATGGGCGGTCGACCCCGTGGGCCCCTTACCGTCTCCGGTGAGGGAATTCTCGGTGTTGTGAATGCGGTAATCACCGATGGGCACGAATTTAGCGTGGAGAGGCATGTTTCTTCATGGTCTAGCTCCTGACGGCCCAAGGAAGGAGAGGCCGCCAATACGATGACCGGCGTCGGACTACTTCGAGGCTCGGGTGCGACGCACCCTGCCTCTTACCCCGCGCACGGTGGCGCTACTTCTATCTACCACCCGTGGCCCCTATCTCTACCTCGCATGCCGGCCTCATGCCGTCATCACCGGATTCGACGATGCGTTGACCGGAGGCTGGTGGATTTGCGTGGAGGAAGGAGGCGATGGTCGTTTCACAGCTTGCGTCGGGCTTCCCTGGCCTCCCCGCGCCGGGCCACGCGGCCCACGGCCAACGCAAGCCACCGATGTCAAGACGGCGACGTGGCCACGTAGGAAGGCCGCCACGTCGGGTAGAAACATCATGGCACGTGCAGAGTCCGGCCACGGCCGCTAATCCTACACGCCTTCAACATTAGAATATTCGCAAAATGCGAGCACTATGCAGATGAAGGATACTTGTGAGACTTGTTGTTACCCTTCAAAGGGGCATTTGCAAATCTGTCCTCATTTCGATGTCTAATTCTAATTTTAGACCTCGTTTGGAGACTTTGCAAAATTGGACATGTTTTCCAAGTTATTGCACGATTGCCCCTATTTTAATGGCAAAACTGTAGTTTTTCCTATTAAAATAGGGACATCCATGCAACAACTTGGGTAAAAGCAGGTCCAATTTTACAAAGTTTTAAAAAGAGGTCAAAAAACAGAATTAAGGTCCAAAATAAGGGCACACAACTAGAAAACACCTCCTATAGACACGCTTTATTTAAGGTCTAGATACGTTTATTTTGTCTCAATCAAAAAATAGAGACGTCTTCATAAATCGTGTCCGAGGCGTCTCCGAACGTGCCGTGTCAAAGCTTGGTAAATATGATTTTTGAAAACATTTCTATTGAAGTATAAGACGTTTAATAGAGATGCTATAAAGCATGGATATGTTTATAGATACGTTTTCACGAATGCGTTGTATATATTAGAGTAGACACGTTTTGTGACATGTTAATAATCTTAGACACGATTTTATTGATACGTTTAGACTGTGTTTCTATCAATATAGACACATTGTATACAATGCATCAAAAAAATATTATTGTAAAACTTGTTCTAAACGATTGACTTATTCATGCAATTAGTAGGAATTGAACCTGCAACTTTGTCATTTCTGCAAGCTCATCTAACCAACTCATCTAGGAAACAAAGTTGATATTCTTTGATCATATATTGTTTTATATGCATGTTCTCTTAGTGCATTAACGTCTCTAGGATTTTCAATAGCATGTCAAAAATGTCTCTAAACGAGGGTAGATATGATAAAAACGTGTCTAATATCATCTCACTTTTTATACGATTTCAATAACGTATTAGAAAACGTGTCCGACGTCGTGGGATACGATTAAAGCATCTCTCAAAACCATATCATTTTGAGATTCCCTCTATAACATGTCAACAAACATCTTTACGTTGGATACTGATGGTTCAAAGCGTGTCTAAAATTGTAACACTTTGTGATGTTTTACAAAGCATGTCAAAAAACGTGTTTATCGTATTATTTACGTTAAAGCGTCTCTAAGATCATGTCATGTTGACACATTTTCAAAATCGTGTCAAAAAGTGTCTCTAGCTACCGATGTAGGCATGCTTACAAAAACGTAGCAACATAAACGTGTCTAGAGGCCATTTTTCTTGTAGTGGCACTCATGCAATTATCCCCCTTCAAATGTTGGCAAATGAGAAGAAGTCCATAAAGGGAGGGGAAATAGGATTCAAATTCAATATGTTGTGGGCACAGTGGTGTGGTTCTCATTCCTGGGTAGAAATGGAGAAAATCCAATAAATTAGTGGGTACGGTCCCTAGTTTTATGTCAAAAAAGAATTATTTCACACACTAAACACTGACTTGTGTAAGGAGAAATATTGTACGGGCTAAGGTACAACATGGATCCACAAAATTGGGTCTTCAAAGAACCCAACAGGGAACTTCTGTTCCTACCTTACTGCCAGGAAACAAACAGCTTTATATGCTCGATCCACTAATTTGAACCACAAAATGGAAACAAAATTGGGGCAGAACGCTGAAAAAGCAAATCTAGTTGCAGACGTGGATCCACACACCCATAGCTAGGGGACATCGACGATCCGTAACAAGTAGCTAACCGACTCTTTTTACCAAAAAAAAAAAAAAAGTTAACGAACCAAACTTCAAGACAAGTCGAAGAATAATACATAATAATTTAGCGAGCAACTAGTGGCGCAGCAACTGATTTGCCCTGGAGAAGTAGAAGGGGCGCGATTTTAGTCAGCATTTACCGACCGCGAGCGAGAAAGATGAACAACGCACCTGGCGGTCCAAATGGAGAGCTTGAGCCCGCAGGTGCGGGCAGAGGAGCGGCGGAGACCTTGAGTTGGGGCACGGTTGGCCAGTTGGAGAGATGTAGTCATGCAGTGAACCGGCTATATCCGTGTTGACGCCGGTTTTTGACCAAGGGACCCATTGTCGGCGACTATAGGTCAAAAGAGGGCCGGTGGGCCGAAGGCCGACGGCCGCATGAACGAGTAAGAGGCGCGTCCCTCCCGGGAGTCGTGCACGGATGCCAACCGAAGAGCATAATATTGATGGGCCTGGCCCACGTTGTAAAATTAGAAATAATAGTTTAATTTTGGAAAGAGATCCTAGTCGGTTAGGAAATCGGCCCAAAGAGGGTCCGACTAGGATTCTTTGTGCCGGGTATAAATGTGTACCCAGGTGTAACCTGTAAACTCGATTCACATCTAATACAACTTTCGGCGCATCGCCAAACCCTAATTTTCTGTCAAGTCTTTACTTGTTTTCGCGGGGATCTTCGGGGCTCCGGTCGACAATACGTTGGCTTGATAAGGTAATTATGTTGTCTAGTTCTCGGCGCATTGTTCGTAATTAGATGGCTTAATTGCTAGTTATCCGGCGATCGGATCTGTTCTTGATCGTCGTAGTGAGTATCGGCGGGATGAGTCAAGTCGACCTGGTCCGGGCTAGTGGTGGAGGTAGTTTGACTTGTCCTACCTCCCCGTCCCAGCCTTTGCTCGCAACCCCGATTGGCTCGAGATCTGGTCGTCCGAGTCACGGTAGCCGCTATGAGAATTCTTTTACATCTTGGCCGATTCGATCGTGCGGATTCAGTTGACATGTCCTGTGTTTGCCTTTGCGATAGTTGACTTGTCCTAGGCGCATGCAGCCGATTGGCTAGGATGTAGATTTACTTTCATAGTTAAGGCGTTTATGATTGTGCTTGTCCTGAATCGGCCGGGCGTGCGCGGCCGTTAGATCTGGTCCGATCGCGTGCCATCGGTTGACTTGTCCTGTTGGAGCGACCGGTCGATTCGAGATCTGTGTGGTTGTATTTGTCTTACTGATCTTTCGGAGTGTTTAGCCGATTGTTTATCACGTTCATTAGTTGTTTTATGTTCAATTAGTGCCAAATCTGTTAAAGCTGCCTTTGAACCTGAGTTATTAGTATGATTTCATTGATCATCATTATCCATCTAGGTAGATCTAATAACTCACTGTTATAATCGATAGCAGAATCGGCCGGATGCCCGATCGGCCGATTCATCGCTCCGATTGATGATTGAACCATCCTTTTGCTATCAAATTAATTACATCCCATTAACAATTACCTTGTTTATATTTTATTCGATAATGCATCCCTGCAAGGTCTTAATGATTTGATTGCTCATCGACGAAATCGGCTGCTAGCCACCGATCGTATGTTATAGCGTCGGCCGATTTCGTATCGTTTGTATCACAGTTCGATTGCCTGGCATTTAATACATAAATGGATGGGCCGTGCTGCTCCTCGTCGATGGCCGAATTTTGTCTATCTCACGCCGAGAATCGGCCACGGCTGCACATCGGCCTATCCGGGCCGATGACCCGGAATTTTACACTTTTTATTGTCTTTGTTGGTTTGCAGGAAAACCATCCGCACGCACCAGCGCACACGAGAATCGGCGAGCTGAGCCGGTCCGTTGGGAGCACGGGGCCCTGCGTCAGCTGGGGTTTCGGTGGACTCTCCGGACAACGGTGTGTTGGCGACTTTTGACGTCAACACACTTTTTGGCACGCTCGGTGGGACCGAAGCAACCAAGATCAAGATGTCGTACATGCAGGCTGTCGGGGAGGACGGAACACCAATGGTTGATGCTGAAAATCGGCCGATTTTTGTTCCAGTTCCTCTCGGGACGGATGGCAAAGGGCATGGAGAAGTTTCGATGACAACGAGGTTTCGGCCTGGGGAAAGATGACGACAGAACAAAAGCTGCAGTACCAGGAATACCTGGCCGAAGCAATGAAAAAGTACTTTCAAGCCCTGAAAGTGACACGTGGCGAGTGGCCACAAAAGGAGACATCCCTCGGATTCTGCATCCGGAAGAACTAGACCAAATCAAAGCCCAGAGACTGCCGGATGCCAACCAACTCGGTGATATGGTCAACTCGTCCGTTCATCAGGCCCTAATCAATCAATCGGGCGTGTTGACCAACACCATCGGGAATTTGATCAAGGACACGGTTGATGGCAGATCGTTCATCGAAGGATATTCCGGACCTGCATACACTCGGCCTTTTGGCGCTCTGTACGGCCGATTCAGGGAATCGGCCTCCGTAATACCACACTACCAGCAGGGTTTCAGCCCCTATACGGCATGCCACCTCATCTATGGCCTGGCAAGGATGATGCAAACGCAAGTACCAAGTACAACCCAGCCGGGCAAAGAAGATGACAGTGACCCCAAGAAGTCGGTGACGGAAAAGGGCGATAAACAAGATGTACAACCGCCGACTTCGAGTCGGGGCAGCAACCAATGTTGCAGCGGCTCCGCAGATGGCACAGCAGCCCAATTTCTTCTACGTACCAAATACCGGCCCGAGTAGAATTGAGAACTCACCCACTATAGTACGGCCGATATCTGGTATTCCGCAGCCGACCGCATCGGCTGGGGAACAAGGATTCATGATCGGACAGCCGATCCAATCGGCCATGAATTATGGAATTGCTCCGCGTACATCTGTTCCCGACTACGGCACCGGGATTTCGGAAACGGTCGGTCGGTACACCCGATCGGGGACAGCCTAACACAGCTTATATGACGGGAACCGGATTAGCAACTCGCTGAACCCAATGATATGAGTAGCCTCATGACTAAGATCGCCGATATGATGAAAGATCGGTTCGATTTGAAGCCTAAGGAGAAAAGTGCATTGTATCGGCGACCTTACCCCGATCGGATGGATTCCGTGGCTTTACCCAATAAGTACAAAATTCCCGAGTTCTCCAAGTTTTCCGGGCAAGATAATACATCAACTATGGAGCACATCAGCCGATATGACGCACAGCTTGGTGAAGCGTCTACTCGAGAGGCTTTGCGGGTTAGGCTATTCCCACTCGTCATTGTCCGGATCGGCCTTTTCATGGTTTGCTTCGCTATCGCCTCGGTTCTATTCAGAATTGGGCCGATCCGGAGAAAAGGTTTCACTCGTACTTCTTCACGGGCATTACCGAGCTTAGTTTGTCCGATTTAATGGCGGTGAAACAGAAAACCGGGGAATCGGTGGCCGATTATATACAAAGGTTCGGGACTCGAGGGACGATGCTACAATCCGAACCCGACAGAGCAACAGCTGGCCGAAATCGCTTATGCGGGGCTATTCTCTAATATCAAAGAAAAGTTTACCCCACATGAGTTTGATGGGCTGGCACAACTGACCCGTAGGGCGATCGGCCGAGAAGAGAATCTCCAGCTCACCAGGAATCGGCGGTATCGGACAAGCATATGCCGATTTCGACAATGAGGATGATGAAGAGGAAATTAATGCAGTTGAGTGGACTAATAACAAACGACCGATATTTTCTCCGCATGTCAAACCTAAGGAGAAAAAATATGATTTTGATTTATCTAAGGCCGACGAGATATTTGATCAGCCGTCTGCGGAAAAGAAGATCCAGCTTTCCCCTCATCACAAAATTCCTACGCCGGAAGAATTGAAGAAAATGGCTAAGTGGTGCAAGTGGCATGGAAATTCGCATCATAACACCGTTGATTGTTATGCCATGAGAGATGAAATCCGGAGGGCAGTTGACGAGTGGGGTATTGCGAGCGGCTGATGTAAAGAAGAAAATCAAAGTTGATGGGCACCCTTTCCCGGCTAATACGATGTACATCAACACCATCGGCGGTGGATCGGCTGGTTTCATACGCCGATATGAGAAGAAGAGAGAGAGGGAAGAAAGAGCTCGGGTGGCACGAGAACAGGAATCTATCGACCAAAGTCAGCAATACGGACAAGACGTGATCGGCCGAGAAGATTTTGACCCACACCGGGCTTGTCCTTTCTTTCGATCGCTGGGACCAAAACATGAAGCTTCCATCTATCGAGAACTGCCCGGAGTGCATTGGCCGTAAAGAATGTCGTGATGGCGGGTCATCAAGTTCCCGGGGACGGCCGATTAGTCGCAACTACGAATCACGAAAATCGGCCCCCGGAAGAGCGATCGGCCATGATCACGGATACGCGAGTGCCAAAGAGAACCTCCGTTCACGATCGGTTGGGGCCAATCAACGATGAAGAAGAGTTTGATCGGCAATACCATGAAGATTCGAAAGGCGATTAAACCAAGAACGAAGAACAGTGGTGCCCCGGTGGTTTGCTCAATAAAACCCGAAGAGGAGGCTCCAAAGAATGCGCTGTCGAGAAATTAAGGGTAGACGAGATACGAGAGATGACCAAGATGATGAGTCCAGGCCCAAAAGGGAGTGGAGGCCCAAAGTGCGATCTCGAGTGGTCGTGGCTGAAGCCGCGGTGAATATGATATCCTTGATGCCCGGGATTGTCGGATCGACCGTAGAGGATGAATCGGTCGATGAAAGTTCGACCGAGGAAGAACCAGTTGGGGAGACTTCAGAATTTCGTGGACGCCGGAATCGGCGGTATTTGATAAGCCGATCGACTCCGATCATTTGCATCTCAAGGCATTGTACATTAGCGGCTACATCAATGGGTCGCCGATGAGGAAAATGTTGGTCGACGGAGGAGCAGCGGTCAATATCATGCCGATTACTACATACCGCAAGCTCGGGAAGACGCCGAAGAAATGATGAGGGCTAATCCGACGCTCAAGGATTATAGCGGGAGAAGCCAAGATGTGCGTGGGGCCGTAATAATGGAGATCACCGTGGGCAGCAAAACCATACCCGCTACATTTTTCATCATCGACGGAAAAGGTGCATACACAACTTTGTTGGGGAGAGACCGGATTCATGCCAATCTGTTGCATCCCATCAACCATGCACCAGTGCTTGATTCAATGGGTCGGCAACAAGGTCGAAATCGTGCGGGCCGATAAGTCCGCAACCATCGCGACCGCCGATTTCGAGTTTGCCGGTCCGGAGAGCCTGCCTTGTTTCTCGGGCACATATTGGGATGCGGAAGCCGTAAACATCACCGACGACGGAGTTATTGTGACCGGGGGTCGGTACCCCCGGCTGCTCCGATGGGCCCCACAGGAGAATTGACGGACAATCGGCCGATCGACACTCGCATTGGGGATATGATGGATCGGCCGATTAACGAACTAGAAGACGGGAAATTAGGCCACGGTTTTGTGTCGGCCGACGAGTTAGAAGAGATAGATATAGGGGATGGAGACAAGCCTCGGCCGACATATATTAGCAAGAAATTGTGTAAAGAAGTAAGAGATGAATTGGTGGCCTTATTGAAAGAATATAAAGATTGTTTTGCTTGGGATTATAGCGAGATGCCTGGACTCGACCGATCGATCGTTGAACATCGGCTGCCCACCAAACCTGGATATCGGCCGTATAAGCGTGGGGCTCGGAAAATTGACCCTAAGTATTATGAAGCCGTCAAAGAAGAGATTATCGGATTATATGAAGCCGGCTTCATTAGGCCATGCCGATATGCAGAGTGGGTTTCCAGTATTGTGCCGGTGGAAAAGAAAAATGGAAAGATGCGGGTCCGCATCGACTTCGGGAATTTGAATAAGGCGACTCCGAAAGATGAGTACCCAATGCCAAACGCCGACTTGTTAGTTGATGCAGCCGCCGGCAACAAAATTTTGAGCTTTATGGATAGAAATGCTGGGTACAATCAGATTTTTATGGCCGAAGAGGATATATCGAAGACGAGCGTTCAGATGCCCTGGAGCGTTGGGACTATATGAGTGGGTTGTCATGACCTTCGGCCTAAAAAATGCTGGTGCCACATATCGTAGAGCCATGAATTTTATATATCACGATTTGATCGGCCGATTGGTGGAAATTTATATTGATGATGTCATGGTGAAATCAAAATCGGCCGAAAGTCATGTGGCTGATCTCGGAGAAGTGTTGAAGAGGACAAGGCAATACGGATCGAAGATGAACCCGCTCAAGTGTGCTTTTGGTGTCTCAACTGGACAATTTCTAGGGTTTATTGTACATGAAAAGGGAATTGAAATCGGCCCTAAGAGTATTGATTCTATCGTAAAGCTGGAACCGCCGACGAACAAGACAAAGCTCCGATCCTCGATCGGCAAGATTAATTTTATTAGGCGATTTATCTCAAATTTGTCCGGTCGACTTGACGTATTTACGCCACTCGTTAAAACTCAAGGCCGATCAAGAATTTCGGTGGGAGCCGATCCATCAAAGGGCTTTAGAAGATATCAAGAAATATTTGGTGTCCCCGCCGATGATGGTTCCGCCAAAGTCGGGCACACCCTTTAAGTTATATTTATCGGCAGATGATAGGTGCATCGGCTCTGCATTGACTCAAGAATAGGAAGGAAGAGAGCGGGTCATATTCTATCTCAGCCGCAAATTAATTGATGCAGAAACACGGTATCCGAGAGGTGGAAAGGCTATGTCTCTCGTCCGTATTTTTCATGCACAAAACTAAGGCATTATCTCGTTAGCCGAGGAGTGTACTGTGGTTTGCCGGGCCGATGTCGTAAAATATATGCTATCGGCCCCGGTCCCCACAGGCCGGTTGAGCAAATGGATGTTGGCAATCGCGGAGTTTGATCTAGGCTATGAATCAGCCAAAGCAGTGAAAGCACAAGTATTGGCCGATTTAATAGTGCAATACGGTGAACACTCGGCCAAATGCGTTGAACCAGTGCCATGGACGGTGTTCTTTGATGGGTCAATTTGCAAGCAAGGAAGTGGAATCGGCTTGGTTGTTGTGTCGCCTCGGGGGCAATACGTGGATATTCTATTACAGTAGAGGCGCACACCAACAACCAAGTCGAATATGAGGAAGTGTTAAAAGGACTGGAACTACTCATCGATGCCGGGCTGATTTTGTGGAAATTTTCGGCGATTCCTTGTTGGTCGTGAGTCAGCTGGCCGATGAGTATGAGTGTAAAGATGAAATATTGTTGCAATATCATAGAAAGTGCCGAAGTTAATGAAAAGATTCAAGTGTGTTAAAATCGGCCATATACCAAGAGAGCAGAACTTCGAAGCAAATAACTTGGCTCAACTAGCATCCGGATATCGGCTCACCGAAAACAGCTTGGAAATAGCCGATATTGAAGAGGCCGATTGGCGTACGGAAATTCGAAATTTTTTGAACAATCCATCCCAACCTACGGATAAGAAGATACGATATAAAGCCTTGAAATATGTTCTGTTAGATGATCAATTATTTTTCAAGACAATTGATGGGGTGCTTCTCAAATGTATTAATGACACCGAAGCCAACGTGGTAATGAGCGAAGTACATGATGGGATTTGCGGAACGCATCAATCGGCCCATAAAATGAAGTGGCTGCTAAGGCGAGCTGGTTATTACCGGCCGACAATGTTGACCGATTGTTTCAAATATTATAAAAGTTGCCAAGATTGCCGGAAATTCGGGCCTATACAGAGGGCACTGCGTCGGCCATGAATCCAGTGATCAAACCTTGGCCGTTCGGAGGCTGGGCCATGGATATGATCGGCCGGATAAATCCAGCATCAAGCAAAGGACATCAATACATATTGGTAGCTACAGATTACTTTACAAAGTGGGTTGAAGCGGCACCCTATCGCAAAGTCTCGACGGCCGACGTGATAATGTTTGTTAAGGAGCATATCATTCATAGATTTGGCATTCCGGAAACGATCACGACAGATCAAGGATCAGTATTCACGTCGGACGAATTTCAATCTTTTGTTGAAGAGATGGGGATTAAATTGATTAATTCATCGCCATATTATGCCCAAGCCAATGGTCAAGCTGAAGCGGCAAATAAGAGTCCGATCAAGTTGATCAAACGGAAAATACAAGAGCATCCTCGTAAGTGGCACATGAACTTGATGGACGCTTTGTGGGCTTATCGTATGTCACGGCATGGGGCCATGCAAGTCACGCCGTATCAGCTTGTGTATGGGCACGAAGCCGTACTGCCATGGGAGACGGCTATCGGCTCCGGAAGGGTTGAATTGCAACAAAAGCTATCGACCGGTCAATACCACGGGTTGATGATGGATGAATTAGAAGACGTGGTACAAAATCGGCTGGATGCATTGGAAAAGATAGAGCAGAATAAGGCGAGGGTCGCCCGCCATTATGATAAGAAGGTTGTGCAGAAACAGTTTAAAAGGGGCGATTTAGTCCGGAAGCTTAGGATGCCGATCGGCGTGAAGGACAATCGGTTTGGTAAATGGTCGCCTAATTGGGAAGGACCTTATTTGATTAGCCGATCGGCACCGGGTAATGCATATATTTTGAAAGAGTTAGCAGGGGAAGAATTCGGCCGAGCACTTAATGGGAAGTATTTGAAGCAATATTATCCTAGTATTTGGATTAATTCATAGTGTTTGGCCTAAAAGAGACTACAGCCGATGTCGATGCACATCGCCTTGAGACGGCCGATATCGAGAGTATCGCCCTTAGCCAAAAAATATAAAAGCAAAACGCAGGAAGTCACGAGATAAATAAGTTACAGCTGATGTTTTAAACATCGTCTTCGGATGGCCGATATTATCGTATATCGCCCTTAGTACAAAATATTTACAACAAAATCTTGTTCAAGTCCTATTACATCTAAGCACGATCGACGGCCTCGAGCACGGGACAAAAGGTCTTGGACGGTAGATAATGCACGGGCCAGCATGGAGTCAAGTTTGGCCATTACCAACAGGTCATCCTCGATGGGGCCGACATCGGCATGCGCCGCGGCGACCATCTTGTCGGCCGCTTGGATTGCTTCGTCCGTCGTCCTCTCGTTGGGCCGCCACATCAACCGACAGCTGTGCAATGGTGGCTTCCAAGGCCGCCGCCTCCTTCTCCTTGAGAGCCGGCGCTGCTCTCAAATCGGCAATCTCCTGGTTGATTACCTGCAGTTCACCCCGCCGATTTGAGAGTTGCTCTTGCATCTCCAGGGTCTTGCGGGCCTCCTCCTCGGAACGCTTGATGGAGCTCTCGGCGAGTAACGCAGCTTGCTGTTGCTCCGCATGGCGAGCCAAACGCTGCTGGGCACGGATGAAGTCCATCTGCCGGTACTCCATGTATGCCACGCGGTGCGGAGCATCGCGCACATCATCCGGGAGCTCAGTCCGGACCTCCAAGTACCGCGCCCGGATGGGGTGGGCGTCGGCCACCAAGCATTCAACCGAGGACGCCTCAAGCCTGCGCGCGATTTCGGCCATGATGATAAGACCGGAGGTAGGTACCGAAATCGGCGCAGGACGAGGGAAGCCGAGCGCTCGAAATACCAAGAAAAATAAGATAAAACTAATGATCAGCGATGAATCAAGGAAGAAATAGTAAAAACAAACCTGCGAAGCGTCGACGCGAATCGGTCGGACGTCCATCGGCCGTGCCATTGAACCCACAGGTTCGTGTGTTCCAAGCAGCTCTCGGCCGGCCGATCCACCTTCACCAGCGACATCCTCGGAGGCGGCATCGGGCGACGCTCGCCAGCCGGCTCGTCGGCAGCGGTACCTTCAAGAGAGGCCGCGGGCGGCTCTCGGCCAGCCGATTCTTCGTCGACAGCGGTGCCTTTGGGAGAAGCCGTAGGCGACACCCGGCCGGCTTGTTCGGTTCGGCGACGGCCTCGGAGACGCGAGCCGATCCGAGCGAGTTGGGCTCTCCGTAGGGTTTGGATCGGCCCGGCTTGGTACGACTTCAGGCTCCGGAGCTGTTTGAATCGGCCTTTCGGGCGTCGACGTCCTGGCCGGTGGAGAAGTCGGCGAGCGGATCGGCCTATCGGTGTTGACGTCCGAGCCCGAGGAGAAGAGACCGCCGATTCCTCGCTAAGAACTCATAATTAGACAAGCATGTTAAGAGAAAAGAATCGGCGATCATGCAATAACAACCTGACGCAACGGAGACGGTTCGCTATAGTAATCCGGGTCGGACGAGCGCACGAGGCTGCTTTAGCAGCGCGCGGTATCGCTTCGGGGCCCGAGTCGACCCGGCAGCTGGCACATTAGCCTTCCTCTTTTGGGGGCGGCCGTTTTGGTTTTGGCCTTGCGGACGGTTGGCGCCCTCGACTCATCGCCGCAAATATTTGAGCGGGAGTACGGTCGGTGAAGCCGATGTTCGGAACGATTGGGCTCGGCAATAAATATGCAATCGGCTGGCCACCGATGCTTTGGGTCGGCGGCTCCTCCGAGTCCGACCGAAAGAGAGGATACAAGGATGAGCATTTGGAGTGGCCGATTTCATTTACAAAATCGGCCTTACAAAAATAAATCAGCTACACGTACCTCGGCGAAAGGTTCTCCCGGGACTAGGCCGGAGAAGAAGGAAGCGGTGTTCCGGCTGTGAAGGTGCCGGTTCCACTCACCCCACCAACGGTCAAAAGGCGGGTACTCCGGGCGCCGGGAAAATCCGGCCAAGTCACCGGTGACGACATCGGCGGTGCGGCCGATGAGCCAATTCCACCGAATGGCATTGTCAACGAGCAGCCCGCGCCTTTATCCGCCCCACATAGAAGAGGTCGGGGGCAACCGGCCGAGCCGAGTTGGCGGGCCGCTACCGACGGGTGGTAGAACTCATAGGAGCAGAAGGCCTTGCTCCCAGCAATAAGTCCCGTCGGCAGCAGACAGGGGCGGAGGCAGGTGGTGAAGATCTTGACCGCATCCCCGTCGGCCGTTGGGAAAGTTGGGTCGATCGGAAAAGGAGTGTCATATTCCCTCTCGAAGAAATCAATGTACGGGTACCAATCCGTACTTTCGTCGTTGAGGCCCTTGTAGAAAGCGGCGAACCAATACGCCGGGTTCTTGTCCGACATGGCCGCCCCGGTGCCATGGATAACGCCTCCCGAAAGAGATGCACCGGCTGAATCCGGGCGCGCCGATTCGGCGTAGTCGCCGGGGAAGTTGAGCACGCCGAGGTCCGGATCCATGGCCTTGGTGGTATGAAGGGTCAGCCACATTTGGATAAACCACCAAGGGCCACCCAGGTTTTTGACTGATCGGCCGGCGCGCAGCTCCACCGAAACCCGTGAAGAAGGAGGTACGCCGATCCCGGAAGATACTTGCCCATGGGAAGGGCATAGTCTGTCGGCCAGCCTATCGGCCATTGGCAGAAAATTGTTTGTGGGGCTCACGCCGACCCCACAAAAGAAGAAGTGGTCGAGCCACATGTTGAGGAAGGCAACATGCTCGCGGCGATCGACCGTGCCGTGCCCCTTGTTGTAGGTCTGAATATAGACCTTCCAACCCCTGGTGTCTTTAGGGTTGATCCGGTGGGAGGACTTAATGCGGACAGCATCCGGAGTGGCCTCCGCCGTGATGTTCGAGATCGGCCAACATGACCGTATCCAATAGGGTCATGGTAGCCGGCCGTGGCCGAACATGAAGCAGTTCAGTGCGTCCGACCGAAATAGCAAGCGGCCGCCAGCAACGGTTCATTCTTTTGGTGATCGGCCGAGACAGCTTGATGGCATGGGCGATGCCGATGTTAGCCCAACCTTGCAAATAGACGGCCGACACCCGGTTATACCAATCACGCCATCCTACGACGGGGGTCGGCCATGACCGGAAGCTGTTGGCCCACTCGGCCGATAGCGGGGATCGTTGCCGAAACGGAACCCGGTCCGTTTCGGCACGGATGAGGTCCGTGGGGTCGGGATCGCCCATAGGACCCAAGAAGAAATGAGTCGGGATGTTGGACGGAATAACGACTTGGTTCCGGATCTCCTAAAAACAAGAAATAGGGCTAAAATGAGAAGCGGAACGGGAAGAAGATAAACTCGTGAAAATGAACAAGAACAAGAACGCGAAAAAAAACTGCAAAGGTAGAAAAAAGGGATGCCCAAATGTACATTACCTCCGGAACGGCGTTGGTGGTGGCGACAGACGCGGCCGGCGGCGGTGGCGCAGCGGCAGCAACAACGGGGTTCATGGTCGCCGGAGAAGAAAGACGGCGACGGCGCGATGAAAAGCTGAAAAGGCTCGAGGAGGAAAAGGTCGCCGGAACAGAGAAAGATGAAGGCCAAGGAAAGGAAGCGGATGGGAAATGACCGGGGTGGCTCCGGGTTTTATGGAGGAATGACGGGCAGTAAAACCGGCGCGATAAAAGAGAACAGATCGGTCCGACGCATGCGTTGCATACCCCAGATCGGAGGGACATGTGTTGACGCCGGTTTTTGACCAAGGGACCCATTGTCGGCGACTATAGGTCAAAAGAGGGCCGGTGGGCCGAAGGCCGACGGCCGCATGAACGAGTAAGAGGCGCGTCCCTCCCGGAGTCGTGCACGGATGCCAACCGAAGAGCATAATATTGATGGGCCCGGCCCACGTTGTAAAATTAGAAATAATAGTTTAATTTTGGAGAGAGATCCTAGTCGGTTAGGAAATCGGCCCAAAGAGGGTCCGAGTAGGATTCTTTGTGCCGGGTATAAATGTGTATCCGGATGTAACTCTGTAAACTCGATTCACATCCAATACATCTTTTGGCGCATCGCCAAACCCTAATTTTCTGTCAAGTCTTTACTGTTTTCGCGCGGGATCTTCGGGGCTCCGGTCGACAATACGTTGGCTTGATAAGGTAATTATGTTGTCTAGTTCTCGGCGCATTGTTCGTAATTAGATGGCTTAATTGCTAGTTATCCGGCGATCGGATCTGTTCTTGATCGTCGTAGTGAGTATCGGCCGGGATGAGTCAAGTCGACCTGGTCCGGGCTAGTGGTGGAGGTAGTTTGACTTGTCCTACCTCCCCGTCCCAGCCATTGCTCGCAACGCCGATTGGCTCGGATCTGGTCGTCCGAGTCACGATAGCCGCTATGAGAATTCTTTTACATCTTGGCCGATTCGATCGTGCAGATTCAGTTGACGTGTCCTGTGTTTGCCTTTGCGATAGTTGACTTGTCCTAGGCGCATGCAGCCGATTGGCTAGGATGTAGATTTACTTTCATAGTTAAGGCGTTTATGATTGTGCTTGTCCTGAATCGGCCGGCGTGCGCGGCCGTTAGACCTGGTCCGATCGCGTGCCATCGGTTGACTTGTCCTGTCGGAGCGATCGGTCGATTCGGGATCTGTGTGGTTGTATTTGTCTTACTGATCTTTCGGAGTGTTTAGCCGATTGTTTATCACGTTCATTAGCTGTTTTATGTTCAATTAGTGCCAAATCTGTTAAAGCTGCCTTTGAACCTGAGTTATTAGTATGATTTCATTGATCATCATTATCCATCTAGGTAGATCTAATAACTCATCGTTATAATCGATGGCAGAATCGCCGGATGCCCGATCGGCCGATTTACTGCTCGATTGATGATTGAACCATCCTTTTGCTATCAAATTAATTACATCCCATTAACAATTACCTTGTTTATATTTTATTCGATAATGCATCCTCGCAAGGTCTTAATGATTTGACTGCTCATCGACGAAATCGGCTGCTAGCCACCGATCGTATGTTATAGCGTCGGCCGATTTCGTATCGTTTGTATCACAGTTCGATTGCCTGGCATTTAATACATAAATGGGTGGGCCGTGCTGCTCCCTGTCGATGGCCGAATTTTGTCTATCTCACGCCAGAATCGGCCACGGCTGCACATCGGCTTATCCGGGCCGATGACCCGGAATTTTACACTTTTTATTGTCTTTGTTGGTTTGCAGGAAAACCATCCGGCACGCACCAGCGCACACGAGAATCGGCGAGCTGAGCCGGTCCGTTGGGAGCACGGGGCCCTGCGTCAGCTGGGGTTTCGGTGGACTCTCCGGACAACGGTGTGTTGGCGACTTTTGACGTCAACAATCCGACGCATCCTGTCCCTCTCCTTTGGCTTTCAGTCTCATTTATTTTCTTGGATCTTGCACAAGCCTGCCTAGCTTCTTCGTTCCCATCCGTTAAGCAAGAAATTTGGCTTGCACGACTTAGCCAAGTCAACGGCAGCAACTGCTGGTAGGGGCACACTCTTCCGGCACCGTTATCAAAATAAACAAAATTGTTTTAGGTATAATTGCATATACCACCCCATAAGTCACATGTAGTTTGAGATTCTCACCCATAAGTCATTTTGTTGCAAATCCCCACCCACCTAGTGCATTTTGTTGCAAAAACCACCCTAGTTTGCACATGTTTAATTGTTTCAACTTGTTTTCATTCATTTGGAGCAACCGATTGTGTTCTTATCAAATTTATGAATTTTTTTAGAGAATATGTAACAAAAATATGAATTTGAATTTAAATTTGAATGCTATTTCAAATAGTTTGTGAATAATATGAATTCAATTTTTCATGAAACTAAGATGAACTAGATTCATTTAAATACTTTAATATGTTAAATTCAGTTAAATTTGATTTTGTTGAAATTTACATTGATGAAAGCATATAAAAAATTAAACAAGTGCAAACCGGGGTGGTTTTTGCAACAAAATGTACTAGGTGGGGTGGAAATTTGCAACAAAAAGACTTATGGGTGGGAATCTCAAACTTTATGTAACTTATGGGGTGGTTTATACAATTAACAATTAGATGTTGACAGGGGTCTACTACCTTTGTTCCGGTATGTAAGTATTTTTGACTTCCAGTGTCCATCTTTGACCGGTTATTTTTTAATATAAACTAGATGATACCCCGCGCGTTGCCGTGGCACATTATATAATATGAAGAAAATAAATACTTCACAAACACTCAAAAAAGAAAGTAAATAGAAACGGAAAAGACAAAGGAACAAAAGGTGAAGTAGTAATGGAAGTATTTGGCGGCAGTAGTTTCTCTACCTTAATTTGTGGTGATCAGACAACACGAAGTGATATGAGGATATTGATGCATTGATGGGTAGATGAGAGTCGGATGTGATAATGGGGAGTGCTATCTTTTTAGATGACGTGGCAGAGATTTGAAAGGTTCAAAGTAGCTCCTAATCGCCAACATCCAAGTTTTATCTAATGTTTAAAATTACTTGAGATAATGTGGCGCAACGTGGAGCTAGAGAAATATCATTGAATGACTCTTAATGGGTTGGAGATGATGTGGTGCAACCTGGAGCTAAAAAAATAGCACCGAATGACTCATAGTGGGTTGCATCTTTATATATAAGTAGATACAAATAAATAAATAAATTGAATTATATCTATAAAAAATAAGCCATACAAGTCATATTTTCATAATTTTTTTTGATAAAATGAACAGTTTGTCTGAAGTTTAATAGGTACATATATATTGGAACAGACAAAAATAACTTTTTTTAGGATTTTATGGGACCATGCTCTAACATGTCGGTTTGTTTTTCTTCTTCCTTTCCCTTTTCCTCACTTACCCGTTGGACCAACTTATCACCCATCCTCACCTCTTTTTGTCACTAATGTGAGTGCAAGGTGACCAATCAGGGTAGCAGCACCTTGCATGACAGCGAGCCACGGAAGGAGACACCAAGGTGACCGATGATGGGCAGGCCATGGCAAAGTAGAACCTCACACGGGAGGTTTGGTGATGCGGCGATGCCTCGTGGGTTTAGGTGGCCAAGGTAGAATATCACGGAATGATGAGAGACAAGGGATCCATGGTTGTTGCTGAGGTTCTAGACATCAACATAATCCAATGGCCAAGCGACCAAGATGGCAGTGGCAGGATAGAGTGTTCAGGACGGGCGGAACTCTGGTCATAATCCATGTCGAGCACAAGTACATCTGACATTGAGATTCATGGACGTGGCCACCATAGTCCAAGTCTTGTTCAGCTGCACCAAAATGCCAGGAGGGAGGCGAGCAGGGACAACAGCTGTTGGCGTAACACGTGCTACCCCGAGCCTCCCCTTCCTACGGCGGCGCTTAAGGAGAGCGATGAACCGCCTTTCCCTACCGCATCGCATCGCACGATTCCACCTCCCGCAGCAGCATCCTGCATGTGCGTGCGCCAACCGGGCCGGAGAAGCAGGATGCACCATCTACACGGGCGAGAACGGGCCGCGCCAGCCCTATGGGCCGAATCAAAAGGATGGCAGATGCGGCCTATGCGTGCGGCAAGGAACGTGGTCGGTTCGGAGGAGTCCGAGTGCGGCAAGCGACGCGGCTTCTCGGAAGGAGGCCACGCCCAGAAAAATTGATGTGTCGCGCTCGGAAGGAGGCCACAGAGGCCGAATTGCAGAGGGGATCATATTCCTATGAGCTTTCAGCTATTAACTATACTATAGCCACGGTTCACATTGTCAACCTTAACTTCTTTGCAGTGAAGTAGGACAACCTCACCGCACAGCGGGCAACGAAGCTTGTCGGAACTATCAAGAGCTTCATCGGTCAACACCGAACCGTCCGGTTTCTTGTTTGTCGGGCAGTGTGTTCTCACTTTCTCACACATTCGTCCAGTTATTTTTTATCCTCATATATGTGGAATCATGCCAATAATTCACCTGTCTGCATTTTTACATGTCTCGTTGAGTTGTTGAGTTTTATGGATTTTTACACGTCCCTAGCCTCTCGTTCGCCTAGATTTCGCAGAGGACCCCCCCCCCAAAGGTAACTCCACCAAACCATCCACGTATTTTTGAGTCAGTAGTGATTTTGTGTAGGGATTGAGTTAGTTAGGGTTAGAGTATGTGTAGTGGATTATGGACACGATTGGGGAGGATTTGGATTGCCGACATCGGTAGATATGTAGGTTCGAATGTTTATTTGACATGTAGGTTTGGTTATAATGAATTGTTGTAATGTAGACATGAAAATTGCTTATTATACCTTTTATTGATAGGAAAGTATTAATTGCCTTTATTTGTTGTAGATGAATAGAATTGTCCGTATATTTCATGGTGGGAATGTTTGTGAAAATGGTGATATGGTTGGTATGTTTGAAGAAGTGAGCACATTTGAGAAACCACCTAGTTCCATAGAGTTGTTGGATCGTGCTCGGTCAATCAAGGATTGTGTGCTAGTTAGTTTACATGGTCGTTTTGATGCCCGTGCTGGTGGTCGAGCACATTATGTGGTTATGAAATTGGATGGTGAGCATGATTGAAATTTATACAAGGATTGTTTGAAGGATACTCGGGTTAAATGTCCTGAGGTGATAGTAGATGTGGTAGCAAATGTGGATGTGAACAACGGTTGTCACCGCCCTGTGGAACCGAACATTTGTTCACAAGTGGATGAACCCGCTAAGACATTGTCTCAAGAAGGAAGGTTGAATGTGGAAAAGAATAGCCGAGGTGGAGATCATGTACGTTTGAGTTAGCAACGGTTACGAATGATTTTTCCGATGACACATTCGAAGAAGAGGAACGTGAGTTGGAGGAGGAAAGGAATGTGGAACAGGAGGTTCAATCACTTCTCGATTCGGATGGAGAAGATGAGCAACCCGAGAGCCGGGCAACGAGACGAGCATAGAAAAGCAAGTAGTGAGTTTGGAGGAGTTGGGCAAGACAATGACAGTGATCATGATCATGGTTCGATGGATAATGATGGGAGAGTAGGTAGTGAACCCGTTAGTTTCAATGGTGAAGTGGAGATAGATTGGAGGAAATATTACGGTGAGGAAGAGTTGTGTGCGTTTAGGGATATGAATGTTGAATTGCCTAAGGTTCCTAACCACCATGATCTCAGTCACACCGAGTTTGCTAAATGTTACAACGGTTTGGTGTCGAAAGAAGGACCAGCAAATAGTAACCAACCTATGATTAGAAAGGGTCGGTTGTTTGATAGTATGGCAGATTTGAAACAATTCTTTGAGGTTTATACGGTGCGGCACCATATGCCTTACTACGTGATTAATTCCAATCAGTAGAAGAGGTACCATATCAAGTGCCAGCGAGCCAGGTGTCCTTGGGGTGTATGGGCCCGATTAGTGAAGAATAGCGGGGATCGTTGGAGGGTGAAAAATGTTAGGCAACCTTACACATGCGGAACAGAAGATGTATCACATGTGCATTCACAATGCACCGCAAGATATCTTTGCCTCGGTGTTGCTCCAATGCTATGGGCTGACTCACGTATCATAGTTGCAGCTCTAATTGAGGCAATGCATGGTTTCACCGGTTACCGTGTGAAATATGGGAAGGCATGGAGGGCAAAACAATATGTAGCGGAATAGCTATGGAGAGATTGGAAGGAGTCTTACAATAAGGTGCCAAAGTTGCTTAATGCTAGTGCCCATTATAATCCTGGAACTAAATATTTCATTGATAGTTGTGGAAAGGCAGGGCCGGAGGGCCCTTGCCTTAGCTGGGTGTTTTGGTGTTTTCCTCAATGTGTAGAGGCCTTTAAGCATTGTAGACTTGTTATCAGCGTGGATGGAACTTTTTTGACTAGAAAATACGAGGGCACTTTAATGGTTGTTGTAGGCATTGACGCAGACGATCGGTTGATTTCCTCTAGCATTTGCAATCACGAAGGGAGAGAACAACTTGAGTCGGTCATGGTTTATCACGCATGTCCGCATGACTTGTTGCTGGTCTAGGGAGGCAGATCTATATGATTTTGGATCGGCACCGGGGGCTTATAAATGCCGACAGAGAGGAATTGGATGGATATCCTCCTCTTGTGCATCTCGTGGTACATGCGGCACTTTGCTGGAAATATCTAGAGAAGGCAGAAAAGCTAGAAGGTCATAAATGGTCTAAAACATGCGTACAAAGCTATGAAAGAAAACAAATTCTTTGCTCGAATCGAGGAGTTGAAGAAGATTATGAATGCTGGAGCTAAGGACTGGTTGGAAGAGGCGAAGAGCACATGGAGGAGCTGAGTAAGTGGGCATTAGCTTTTGATGAGGGAGGCTGGAGGTGGGGTACAATGACTACCAACATTTCAGAGGTGTTCAATTACGTCCTTAAGGGAATTCGAGGGATGCCTATTGTGGCCATCATAATATTCACATTCCACAAGTGCAATTATTACTTTGTGAATCGGTGGTTAAAGGTGAAGATAGGCATAGAGGAGGGTAAGTTGTGGGGAACTCCCGTGGCAAAACATACACTTACATGATGATGGAGTAATTTCCGAGAGTCAAGATCCACGTCTTTGCAATGCACGAGAGTTGGTTTAGGAAGTTAGATCAGTTAGTCATACGAGAATTGAAGGTGAGAGGTTCAGTGGAAGGGTGTATAGGTTGGAGGTTGGAGAAAATATCTCGTGCACATGCATGACCCTCAACAGCTTCATGTACTATTTTCACATGTAATGACTTCATGTCGTACTAGAGGTTTGAGTTATGTGACTCCAAGTTACTTGAGCCCCCTTCTACTCAAAATGATCTGCACTGCGGTGTTGGGAGTCCACTTTTGAATCATGTTTGGACTCAACGCAATGGCCTGAATATACTGGAGAACATTATAATCATGATGTTGGCCTTTTGAAAGATAAAAAGGGTAGACAGAAGACAAAACGTTTGACAAATGAGCTTGATGATATGAGCAAGGGATATGGCATATGAGCACCCGATATAATATCATTGTTCCATATGTGGTGAAGGACACAGAATGGAGTGACACATGTTGGGTCCAAAGAATAAACCAAAATCGAAGCATAAGGCTAGGCGGGATCGGTGCAAGTTTCAAGTACTTGTGGTCGGGTAATTAAGTAGAATGTTGTTCTATGTGTATCTTTAATTTTCATTAAATTCATGTTTCATGTAATAAAATATTTTTTAACCTATGTTCTAATCCATTTTGTTCAGTTTTCGGGAGATGGCCCCCACGCACGCTTCCCACTCCTTGACACAAACTATGACAACAAGCACGAGACACACTTGATGGTGGATGACAGGACGAGTGCGTCATAGATTTATAGTTTTATTATTGCTTTCATGTAATCTTAAATTTGTTGATGTTGGTAATTTGATACTTATTTATTTTTGCAGGTTCTGTCGCCTTTGAGGATACGCACCCACGCTCCTATGTAGTGGATCAACCTAGCCACACCGTCGCATCCTGCGTGGCAGTCCACGCTGACGTATCGCCTAATCACGTCACTTCATATGGCGTGATTCACACTGGAATCTTGCCAGGTTACATGGCGTGATTAAAACGTCTAGATATTGGAAATTTAGTTTTGGATGTTTTTCTTTCAAAAATAGATAAAGTGCATCCCTTTGGCTCTCGAATTTCATTATTCTTATCACGTTGGGCACTTCGTTTCAACGGGAAATATATATTTGGACATACATGCTATTGCACTAGAACAGTCATACACTACCACATTTTAAGCCTACAGTTCGGGCAAAAAAGTACTACAGTGTCCACCCTGTTGGCCAACACTACGTAAACATTATTGAAAAATTAGGCCATTTTCAATATGGGTTAGACCATCCTATTACGAGTTATCTAGAAATAAATAAATATAAAGACAAGTGACAACGGGCTTAGTCTAGACTCGGCCCACCACTAGGCCGGAAGCATCACCCTCGTAGGATCCGGCCATGGGGTGGGGGCCGACTCGTGGAAGAGCCGGATGTGGCCGCCTCCTCGCCGGATCCGATCGTGGGGTGGGGCCCCGCGCGGAGGAGCTGGCCAGATCCGACAGCCCCTCGCTGGATCTGCCGGGGGCCGGCCAGGGAAGGAGCGGAGGCCGGGGAGGAACGCGCCTTGGCCAGCTGGGGAGGCAGCGGAGGCCAGGGAGGAGTGTCGCGCTAGGCCACCGTGCAGGGGAAGAAGTGTCGCGCTGGGCCGCCACGAGAGAGAGAGAGAGAGAGAGAGAGGGGGGCAAGCGTCTAGGATAACGAGTGACTTAGTTTGTGGGAGGGAGGTCGCTTTTATGCTTTAGGTGTTTGTATGGGCTTTAGGGTTAAGCTATATGGGCCTTATGGGCCAGATTTCTAATATCGGATTGATGACGTCGGAGGCCCGAGATTGATAGGTTTTCTTTAATACAATGGCCATTGATGACATCATCAACGCCCGATACTACGGAGACAACTCTATTTTTAGTATCGCTGGCCTCGCTGACTTTAGTGGCGCACATCATTTTATTGGTCACTACAACAACGTTGTCTCCGATGATGTCATTTTCGGAGCACTGTAACAACATGTTTAGTTATGCCCATTATTACTGGAAAAAATAAGTTGACGTCAAAGGCCGCGATTGTAGTAGTGATAAACATATAATTGCTGTTCTTACCGAGTTGACAACAGATAATAAGATATTATACCTAATTATCTGACCATATCATATGTACTCTCGAGTCGCCTATTTCTTTATAACCTATATAATCTTCAAAGTGTTCCTTCAACATCACAATGTTATGACTTCATTATTGAACTTGCAGTAAAAAACTCCCTCTTGCATACTCCCTCCATTCCAGTGTAAGCATTCGAAGGATTCAAAAGATTGTCCGTAATGTAAGCATTCCTAGGGCTAAGATAAAATCTGGTTGGTTGTTGGGTGGGTAAGAAATTGATGAAGTAGTATAAAATAAGGAGTATATATGACTTTTCTCAGCTTGACTATTTTTATCTCCAGAATCTAAGAAATGCTTATATTGTGGAACGGATGCTGTATAAGATAACTTCCACCACTGTCTGACTAAGTCTAAACAATGTTGCCTTCAGCAGTCAATGCAACAAAAGTTCAATTTCTCTTCTGCAAGCTTGCACCAACAAGTATCATTGCATCGTAATGGCTAAAATTAAAGTTGATGTCTATCTTTCTATGCAACAAAAGTTCAATTTCTCTTCTGCAAGCTTGCACCAACAAGTATCATTGCATCGTAATGGCTAAAATTAAAGTTGATGTCTATCTTTCTATCTCCGCGGACTAATGAAATCAAGAAACGTAGGGCGAAATTTAATAATAGGCAGGTTTTGATGGTGACTCTATACCAAATTTCTGATTTTCATTCCTGCAGGGATGGGTCTCTGAATTGTTCTGTGCTATGTGCTACCATCACCATATGTCGTATTATTTTAGTGGATTATTATTATATAGAGTGCATTCCTTTTTTTTCCGAACATACAGAGTGTATTCCTTTGGCTCCCCATTCCCCAATTTTATTGTCCTTATTATTTCCGGCACCATATTTCAACAAGAAATATATATTTAAACACACTTGTAATCGCACTGGAATAGTCATAAACTTGTAATTTTTCCAGGGTTAACAAGAGATAACAAGTGGTGTTACCTAATTATCTGGCTAGATCATACGTGTCACCAAGTCCTTGATCCCTTAATACGTATATAATCTTGACAGTGCTGCTTGAACTTCACAGTGATATCCCTTCATATTTAACTTGGGTCCCTTGTATGTATACATGTTCCATCGCTGCCAGGCCAAGTCTAAACAATGTTGCCTTCAGCTGTCAATCCATTAACAAAAACACAATTTCTCTTCTGCAAGCTTGCATAAATTGCTGTCAATCCACTTAAGTGCTGCAGCATCAATTGCTGAGACGGGCTTCCAATGAAGCAGGCATGTGTCAGAACTTATTCAGTCCCATAATATTGCTATTTAGTTGGCGCAATGACAGTTGTCATTGTTTCAGTGCGTGCAACGAAGCGAACCATTGGCATGAAGAAACAACCTGTGCAAACTAAATATGACTTCCTAGCGTATAGCACATTATTGCCTTATAAGCTTTGTTCTTTCCATTGGTTGATGATTCCAAATCCGTATATCTAATGTCAGTTTAATAATATTACAAAGCTATGATGGCTATATAGAGAGATGTTCGGTCCCATATGTTTGAATTGATGAGAAACGCGCTGAAATTAACGGATAAGCTCACTTGATCATCTCACTTTACCCACTTGCTCCCTCCATCTCCAACATATCCTCAAATGGCTAAAATGGGCTGCAACGGAACCTGGTGTCCATATTCTTAGCTCCAAGGACCAGTGAAATCAAGAAAATTTAGCAGGTATAGATGTTTATCCAGTGTTCCACGTAGCACTGAAGTTAGCAGTAAACTTGTCTTCGATCTAGTCATACAAGAGCCTTTTAGGTAAAAGTGTTACTGGTGTTTTATGTAGCCATATTACTGGCACCACTTGCCTTGCATAGGAAAAAATCTGTCACTAACTCCCGTGTCACTGGAAAACATTATTAATTCCAGTCAAGTTGGCATTGAGCGCCAAGTAGTACAACCTCTCTAGATGCACCGTGCTATTTCACTTGAACATTCTCAGTGGTTTCTTTCATTTCACGTTTTAAGTGTGACACATCAGCTTTCTATTCTTATTCTATAAAATGAAAGTGCATCTCCCAGTACACTAGTTCATTTCACAGTTTCATAGGTCAAATAAGATATTAAATGGTTGTATAGGTGTACCGATATGGATCTATTTTTTGTGCATACAAAAGGAAAAGAGTCTCAATGCACCTTTCATTCTCCTTTCAATATGTAGCAATCTCTAAAGTTCTGATTAATCTTCGTTGCCATCTCGTATAGTTATTACGAAGTCTTCACGTGTTCCAAAGTCAATATGTAGTTGGAAAGAAAATGCGGGATGGGTCGTCTCCCGAACTCTCTCGTTCCCATCCCTTTCTCTACTGTAGAGGCGAAAGGCCAACAGGTGACCGAGCTACTTCCGGCGCCGATTCATCCGATTCCCCTCTCCTGTGGCAGCGGTCCTGCCACCGGAGGAGGGAAACCCGGATTTCGGTGTCTGGTGTATATAGCTCCATCTAAGTTCTCTAGGTAGGTAGCTAGAGCTGGCTGCGTTGATGGCATCGATGTGGTCCGTTGTTTTCGGTCCGGTCCTTCTCCGACGAAGTTGCCAGCTCCTTCGGTGATGGTCTACGTGCCGGAAAAGGATTGACGACTCCGGTGACTTTTGTCTCCATTGGATTCTATCTGGTGGGAGCATGGACGGGTGCTGCTCCAGGGGAACCAGCGCGAGGAGTGTTGACGCTGCGGCCGGTTGGAACTCCTCCGTGGTCTTTGGTAACGGTAAAGTGAGTGTTTATGTCCTGTGCATCGGACTAGTGGAGGCGATAGTGTGATTTATGGACTAATTCTCCAGTGTTTTCTCTGTCACGGTGGCGATGGCCTCCCCATCGCTGTTGGGGAGCTTCTGGAGTTGGGGTCGGTAGTGCGACGTCCCTCGTCGTGCATCGGATCTAGGAGATTCCGATGATCTCTCTTGAAGGACACATTTGTTCGGCTATGTGCAGATGTAGGTGGTTTATGTGTGTGGAGTGTGTAGATGGGTTTAGTTTTGTACGCATATATGAACAGATACTACATTTATACTCAGCTGTGAGAGGTTAACAAAAGTCAATATGTAGTTATCTCTCTGTATTTATGGGGTGTATAGTTATCTCACACCTGTGTGTGTCATTGCGTCCCATAAGAAGCACAATTCTCCAGCAAACTTGCACCAAACGAGCACTGCAAAACAATGGATCACATTGGCTTCCAACAAATCTGGCTGCCGTTGCTTGTCATCGCTGGCGTTGCAGCATCAAGATGTCAAACGACCACTCAAGCCATAGCGCAGTCCACCTCTAACAAAAGGGTCGTTGAGGAGGTCACGGGCTGGCTGCGAGTCTTCTCCGACGGCACCGTGGAGCGGCTGACCCCGCCGGGAGCAGAACCGTTCACAGCCATCGTCCCTCCTTATGCTGAGCCCCGAGATGGCGTGACCATCCACGACGTCCCAACCGGCCGTGGCCTGGACGTCTGACTCTACCTGCCGGAGCCAGATTGCCAATCTCCTTCCGAAACGGCGCCGCCCGGTCCTCGTCCACTTTCACGGCGGGGGCTTCTGCGTCTCCCATCCCTCGTGGGCGCTCTACCACAACTTCTACGCTCCTGTCACAACGAAGCTCGAGGTCGCAGCCATCGTCTCCGTCTACCTTCCCCTGGCGCCGGAGCACCGCCTCCCTGCTGCCATTGATGCCGGCCACGACGCCATCCTCTGGCTCCGCGACATCGCCCGTGGCAACCAACACGATGGCGCTGTCGGCCGTCTCCGTGCCACAACCGACTTCACCCGTGTGTTCCTCATCGGCGACAGCTCCGGAGGTAATCTTGTCCACCTTGTCGCGGCCTGTGCCTGTGCGGACACCTCAGGAGATCTCGACCCGCTGAGGCTCGCTGGCGGGGTGCTCCTCCACCCGGGCTTTGCACGGGAGCAAAAGAGCCGGTCGGAGCTGGAGAACCCGCCCAGCCTGTTCCTGACCCCAGAAATGATCCACAAGCTACTGGCCCTGGGATTGCCGCTGGGCGTCACGAAGGACAGCCCCTATACGTCTCCAGAGCTGGCAGCAAAGGCGGTGGCGCACGTAAGTATGCCGCCGATGCTGCTCATGGTTGCGGAGAAGGACCTGCTTCATGATCCGCAGGTGGATTACGGTAACGCTATGGTGATGGAAGGGAAGGTGCTGAAGACGATGATTAGTCGTGGGGACGTCGCGCATATCTTCTTTCTCAACTTCATTGCAGTGAAGTCGGACAACCTCACTGCACAGCGGACAATGGAGCTCGTCGGAACCATCAAGAGCTTCGTCGGTCAACACTGAACCGTCCAGTTATTGTTTGTCAGGCAGCGTGTTCTCATACATTCGTCCAGTTATTGTTTAACTTCATATATGTAGAATCATGCAATAATTCATCTGTCTGCATTTTTAAGGTCCCTTGAAAAGTTGAGTTTTATGGATTTTTGGGTGGTATACACCTGCCAAAGTGTTAAGTTAGGTTTCTGCATGCACCACGTTTCAGTTAATAAAATCTCTGTGTTCAGACGCCAATATAGTATGGAGAACATGCATGCTCATCTCCGGTGTGTGAAAGGTGAATGCCACTCTTATATGTTATAAGCAAGTTGCTACTAGTAAACCATATTGGGGACTTAATGTCATTTGTCTAACATGGGGGAAACATATATTATAAACCAAATATAGCATTGTAATCTCCAAAAAAAAAATGTAATGCACTCCCGTAGTGTTCTTATTGGATAATAGTGGCCTGTATTACTAGAATAACCCACTATAGCGGCGGACATCCATTTGACCACAGTTGCGGTCCTTTGAGGCGTCCGCCGCTAAGTGGGTGTACAAGACCGTGTCCACGACTAAGCGTGCAAATAGTCGTGGACACCACGAGCCCGCGGCTAAGGTTGCAATTGCCCGCGGGGGTCGGGAGAGAGTGGCGGAGGTGTGGGGAGGGGTGACGACGCGGGGCGGCGCCGAACGGGGATGAGCTGCCCTGCCGGAGCTCGTTGCGGTGGCGGTGAAAGGAGGAAACGGCCGGGGGCCCTGTTTGGAGGGGGCGAGATGGCCGGGGAGGTGCGCGCGGCCAAGGCGGAGCCGGGCGGTGCGTTGGCTTGGGCAGAGAGGGATTGAGGCGGTCGGGCGGCGAAGGGGGAAGGTGGGGTTAGCCTCGCGGCTGGTGACGGAGGCGGGGAGAAGGGGGAGAGGGGAGAGGAGGGGCGAAGCTTGCCTGCGAGGTTCTCCGGGAGGCGGTGGCGAGCAAGGGGAAGGAAGGGCGGCTTTTATAATGGACACGAGGGGGTGGAGACGACGGCGGTGGCCATGGCGTGGCGGCCTGCCCGGGGTGCGCGGGGAGAAGGGAGGGGGCGGGTATGGGCGGAGGCGGAGGGTGGGGCGCGCTGCGCGAGGCCGTCGGGTCGGCACAAGCCGACAGGCGGCTTCGACGGCGAGCCGGGGAAGGGGGAGGGCCGGTACGACGGCGGTGATCAAGAAGATAAGGGAGGGGGTGAGGCCAAAGAGGGGGCGGCGGCTACGGCGGGGTACGACCGTGGCGGTACGCGCGGGAGCTCGGAGGGAGGTGGGCGACGGGCGCCGGGGTGGTGGTGCGGCGACGCGCGGCACTCTGCGCGCGTGGCGCGGGGAAGGGGACGACGGGGTGGGGCCAAGGGGTATTGGGCTGGGCCGGAGAGAGAGGGAGGCCGGGCCGGGAAGGGAAAATGGGTAGGGAAGCTCTGTCTAGGGAGTAATTTCCTTTTTCTTGTTCTATTCTTTCTTCTTCACTCCTTGATCCAAAATAAAATAAAATAAAAATCAAATAAATTCCAATGAACCAAAATAAGGTGGAGAAAAATAAAAGCAAAGCAAATAAAATAGAAACAACCAAGTTTGCAAGAATTAGGATTTTATTTAAAAATTCTATGGGGTGTTTTTCCTACATATGTAATTAGGTTTTAATTCCTAGTTAATTTTTGTAAACATTTTTCCTGAATAAAATAAAATGATTTATTTAATGATTTTTAATTTGGCCAAAAATCGGTAAAAAGTATGGGTAAACAAGTATGGGTAAAAAGGAAATTAATCCAATTTAATTTACCCCTGATCATGTCACTCTAAATGCACCATTAAATATTAATTGTAATAAAGAGTCCAACAAATTTTGGTTTGCAATTTTTTGATGTCTAGATCAAGAGATATGAATTTTCCGAGTTTATTTGGATCTCTCGCCTTAATTACAAAAATGCCACCGAGTTATTTAAAAATTAATCCCACGCTCGGGTGCCGCACGGGGGTCACAGAATTGGGAATCTAAGAGTGGCCATGGCCACATGCGTGGATCCCATGTGGCCCGCCGTGTGGCTCGACGACGCATGGCCGGAGGCGGGCGGCGCGGCTGCCGGAGCGGCGCCGGGGCACCGCGCAGCACGGGGAGGGGCTCAGGAGGGCGGCGCAGCATGGGAACCACGCTGGAGGGGTTGGGGAGGAACGAGGCTCACCAAAGGGTGGTCCACGGTGAGCAATGGCAGTGACGGAGCTTCAGCAGGGCAGCGCGTGCTCGGGGAAGGACAGGGGTGGCAGCGGCTTGGTCCGTGAGCTTCACCGGCATGGCCTTCATCTTGGATGAGCTAGCCCCGAAAGTGGTGCTCGACGGAGAGGCAGGTGCGGCGGGCGGTGGCGGCTAGGGAAAAATGTCGTTGCCGGCACCTCGATGGAGAAATCAACCAAACAATGGGTCGAGGTGAGCTCCAAGGGCTTGTGCTCGCATGGGAGGAGAAAGAACGAAATGGGACTCACTGGGGGATGAATTTCGTCGTCGCGCGGACGATGGGCGGAAATGAGCTCGCCAGGAGAAACCTCCCAATCCTGCCGTTTCAGCTCACGACTCTTGGGGTTTCGAGCCGGGGAGCAACGTGGAGGTGTGGCGCAGCTCGTGTGTCCTTGGCTCGGCTGGGGTGGGAGCAGGGTGGCCAGGCGTCGAGCTCGGTGGTGGGACGGTAATGGCGGCGAGTGTGGGGAAGTTCGGGGAAAGGGGAAAATGGGAGAGGAGCTGGGGAAGGGGCTTCCGATCGGGCCTTGGGTCTCCCCTTGGCTTCGGACCAGGTGGGGCTCCGCCCAGGAGGCGCGTGCCACGCGACGCCGGCGTACGGCGCAGCCGCGCCCGGCGCGCCGGTGAGAAGCCCTTGGGCGGCTGACACACTGGGCCCCACGGTATATTCTTAGAGCATCTTTTTTCTTTTGTCTCCAATTTCCTAGTGTGCTTCTCATCCGAAATGAAAAATCAAATGCAAGCACTTCCCGAGCTCAAAAATTAATATAGGAAATTTTCTTGGGTAGAACAATTCAAGAAAATGACATGCACGTTGAGCTCATGTCCAAATTCCGCCCAATTACATTATATAAATTCAGGGAAAGTGCTTAAAAGCTAAGCTTCTCTGATTTAATTGGATATTAAAAATTAATACCAGTTGGGCTAGAATTTTTTTTGACATGTACTACAACATATATTTTTCGTGGACCCTACTTGTGTTGTAGAATTGTGAGTTGTAGTTGAATTTAAATTGAATTTGAATTAATTGACCTACCAAAACACTTTGCATGTCAATTAATTTCCTTGTGAGGGTGGTACTAAACCAGAGGTATATTTTAAAAATGCTAATTTGCCAAAGTTGTGACACGAGGTGTCACAACATTTGCGTAACCTGACTACAAATTAGAGCAAAACCCTACACTACGACCGTCCCCCAACCCACACGCACCTTGCAAATTGTAAGAACTAGCAGATCGATGAGACAATGGCGCCGAGTTCAAGCAGGAGAACACCGTGGATCTCGAGTTCCACCTTCTCGGCGGCAGCTCCATAGAGGTGCCCTTCCTGCGCAGCTGGAACGACCAGTACATCGCGTGCCACAACGGGTTCAAGGTGCTCAAGCTCTCGTACCAGGTCATGGAGGATTTCAACTACGCTGTGTACAGCAGCCAGACGAGATTCTCCATTTGTGTATTCCTCCCCGCAGAACGCACTTTAGTAACAAAAATTCCCTCAATCTCACTGTCGTCCAGCAGCATGCCGGTCATGTCTGCCTCCATGCCGAAGGGCAGGTAAAGGCCCAAGCTCTCAAGGTCATCGATTATGTCGCTCTCGAATGCCAACTTGAACTTGGGCAGCCAGAACTGCCCGACTGGGACGAGCTCCGGAGGTGGCTGCGCAGGAACTCTGGTGAAGACGCGATCTTTTCCACCAGGTCTGCCAGGCCCTCGCGTTCGGGCAGACATGACAAATAGATTGACAATAACAACAGATAGATGTGTGGGTAATTTTTAAAGAAAATATATTTTGGGTATTTTTGGCATATTTTTATATTGGCAGTGATGGGTAATTTATATCATATCAGATTAGATCCAATGGCTACTATTTATTGAGTATTCTATTGGATGGCCAGATGTTTTGCTTTTTTGTGAGAATTTCTATGATTTTTGTCCGATTAACGTGGAGGCCTCAAAAGGAGCCTTCAATTAGTATATATAAAATATATAGTTAGACAAAAGGATTACGGAACTCCAATATATACAAGCTGTGACTTCTGTAAAAGATAATTGCATCTGCCGAAACAAAAATCATATGTTGAGAGGTTTAGAAACATAACCATTTGGTTACCTCAGGTTATAGCTACAGGCCACCATCATCCAATAAGAACACTACCGGAGTGCATTACATTTTTTTTAGATTACAATGCTATATTTGGTTTATAATATGTGTTGCCCCCATGTTAGACAAATGGCATTAACTCCCCAATATGGTTTACTAGTAGCAACTTGCTTATAACAAATAAGAGTGGCAATCAACTTTCATACGCCGGAGATAAGACCATGCATGTTCTCCCTACTATATTGGCGTCTGAACACAGCGATTTTATTAACTGAAACGTGGTGCATGCGGAAACCTAACTTAACACTTTGGCAGGTGTACCACCAAAAAATCCATAAAACAACTACTCCACGGACGTGTAAAAATACGGACAGATAGATTATTGGCGTGATTCCACATATATGAAGATAAACAATAACTGGACGGATGTGTCAGAACACGCAGCTGCCTGAAAAACAATAGCTGGACGGTTCAGTGATGACCGATGAAGCTCTTGATGGTTCCGACGAGTTCCGTTGTCCGCTGTGCAGTAAGGTTGTCCGACTTCACCGCAAAGAAGTTGAGGTAGAAGATGTGTGCGACATCCCCTCGACTGATCACCGTCTTCACCACCTTCCCTTCCAACACCATGGCCTTACCGTAATCAACCTGCGGATCATGGAGCAAGTCCTTCTCCGCAACCATGAGCAGCATCGGCGGCATCCTTACGTGCGCCACCGCCTTTGCTGCCAGCTCTGGAGACGTGTAGGGGCTGTCCTTCGTGGCCCCCAGTGGCAATCCCAGGGCCAGGAGCTTGTCGACCATTTCCGGGGTCAGGAACAGGCTGGGCGGGTTCTCCAGCTCCGACCGGCTCTTCTGCTCCCGCGCGAAGCCCGGGTGGAGGAGCACCCCACCTGCGAGCCTCACCGGGTGGAGGTCTCCCGGGCTGTCCTCGCCGGCACGGGCCGAGACAAGGTGGACAAGATTACCTCCGGAGCTGTCGCCGATGAGGAAGACACGGGTGAAGTCGGCTGTGGCACGGAGACGGCCGACAGCGCCATCGTGTTGGTTGCCACGGGCGATGTCACGGATCCAGAGGATGGCGTCGTGGCCGGCATCAATGGCAGCAGGGAGGCGGTGCTCCGGCGCCAGGGGAAGGTAGACGGAGACGATGGCTGCAACGGCGAGCTTCGTGGTGAGAGGAGCGTAGAAGTTGTGGTAGAGCGCCCACGAGGGACGGGAGATGCAGAAGCCGCCTCCGTGGAAGTGGACGAGGACCGGGCGGCGCCGGTAAGAAGGAGATTGGCAATCTGGCTCTGGCAGGTAGAGGCGGACGTCGACGCCACGGCCGGTTGGAACGTCATGGACGGTCACGCCATCTCGGGGCTCAGCATAAGGAGGGACGATGGCTGTGAACGGTTCTGCTCCCGGCGGGGTCAGCCGCTCCACGGTGCCGTCGGAGAAGACGCGCAGCCAGCCCGTGACCTCCTCAACGACCGTTTTGTTAGAGGTGGACTGCGCCATGGTTGATGCTGCAACGGCAAGGACGACAACCAACAGCCGCCAGCTTTGTTGGAAGCCCATGTTATCCATTGTTGCAGTGCTCGCTTGGTGCAAGTTTACTGGAGGGGAACGGTGCTTCTTATTGGACGCAATGACGGACAGATGTTGGAGATAAGTACAGACCCCAATTAAAAAAAAAGGATAAGAGAGATAGCTAGATATTGACTTCGAAAGAGTAGAGGACTTCGCAAATTACTATACGAGATGATAACGAAGATTAATCAGAACTTTCGAGATTGGTATATACAAGTCGTGTTCATGTGAAGTAGCATGTGGTGCATCTAGAGAGGTACCACTGGGTGCTCAATGTCAACTTTAGACTTAATTAATGTTGTTTTCCAGTGACATTGGAGTTAGTTGCGGAGTTTTTCCTATACATGGGCAAGTGGTGGCAGTAAGTGGGTATATATATAAAACAGCAGTAACACTGCTTACCTGAAAGCCAACAGAAATATATAACCTGGTATTAATAGATTGTATAAAGCAAGTGCATAATCTTATCTACATATCTTTAAAAGATGCAACCCACCACTACACGTCATTAAATCACAATTCTCTCAACTCTCATGCAACCACATCATCTCAATAATTTCCACCATTATATCGATGCTTGATTCTCATCTGTCCATCCATTTATTACAAATTGAGATCCATTCTGCCAAGGCACCGGAATGATGTGTTCCACTCTTTTCTTCTAATAATTCTCTTAACACATATTTACTTAAATACTCAGTTTTTTCAGTATAGGTGACAAGACGTTAGTCTGTGTAATCAAGACACTAACTTGATTAGTGGAGCCCTTTACTCTCCCCACTATGTACATCTATTCTTCACTACAAGCATTATAAAATAAATCATTATATTTACTATTATTCACTCACTAATTGCACTCAATCACATGTATGTGCTCCATTTTTAGAATTGACTCAATCCCTATATAAAGGATGAGGTACCATGTAGCAAGACATGGTATGAGAGAAACAACATATAAAAGCTGTCTATTCCACATTCCACACTATGTAACTCACAATTCTGCTCATCCAAGGAGAAGTATACTAGCTGCTCACCTGGAAGTTGAAGTTTAAGCATCGCATGTAGTCACTTTGTTTCATTAACCAAAGAAGACCAGAGAAAAGCATGCCTCATTTGGAAACCGCCCCCTTTCCCCCCAAGAATAATTCGGAGGCAAAGTGTACTATTTTCTTAATTCCTACAGTAACGTTGGATGAAGCATCAATATTGTAATATTAACAAAGTATTTTACGAGTTAGGATTGCATATGTTCTTAAGAAATTAATCTGGCCCACAGCAACACGTAGGGTATCACCTAGTATTTAATAATTGGAGGTTCCTTTTCAGGCCTCCACATTAATCGGAGGAAAAATCCTGTAAATTCTCACAAAAAGGCAAAACATCTGACCATCGAATATCGTATTGGATGATAATAGTTGTTGGATGTAAAATAATAATAATTACTGACCTGTCATTAATAATAATAATAAGTAATTCTAAACTATTCCTAATATATACTTACTTTACATATTACCCTCCTCAGCAATATTTAATTAGAAACAAAATAATCATAGAAACTAATCAGATCGTGACCTTTTATGGATCCCTTCTATACATTTGGAAGGATGCTAGCAGCCATTAGACCCCTCTGCCAAAAATAAAAAACAAGGCAGTCAAACCTGTGACCGCCGCCGCTTGCCACGAAATCAGATACCGGTGACGAAAACTACCAACTTTTAGTGAGTTGACTCGTGTAAAGATCAGCAAGCCACAATCACAACGCTGGGTTCATACGTTATTAGGTGCGCTAGTCCGTCCAAGGCTGCAGGCATGATGTGGCCTCAAAGAAGGTGAAACTTCTTAGTTCAGACTTTTAATCTTTGGCTTCCCTTCCAGTCACTGGTGGATCTAACGAGGGAGCCGGTGGGGCTCAAGCCCCCCCCCCCACCCAAACACACACACACACACATTTTTGATGCCATGGCAGAGAGAGATCGACGTCTGGAGGTTGAAGAAGGCATAAAAAATGAAGTTTGTAGCGAACTGAGCTAAATCTTCACCCAACCGCCCTGCTGGGCTTGGCCGATCTGGCGATCTGCTGCTCAGCGCCCATTACAATGCAGCCCAGACAACACGAGACTTTGAGAAGCAAGGAAGAAAGCAGGCTTTGGTCGGCTGCTATGTAGTTAATAGGTCCGAAATGAATGGTGGCCGGCCGTGTAATCCTGCTGCTATGTGCAGCCCAGGCAGGAGGAAACGTTGATTTCACTATACTTTACTCCCTCCATACCATGAAATCCATGCATGGTGCAACAGTGTTCAGCACCCCTCCTCCCCCTAGGATTTCTCTCTGGATCCGCTACTGCTTCCAGTGATGCATTAGCCTATACTGTTCAGCTTAGGCATCACTTGTCAGAGTTATCTAGGTTATTAACCAGCAAGTTTGTACTACAAACTACAGAGGTTGACATCGATGTGCATATTGCCAGGAAGGCATATTATCCTCGCTGAGGCTCCCACGTGGCCACGTGTGTGGTTCACATCCTTCTCTGCCTTCGTACCATGCATGTTGGTTGCAGTGTGCCTTGACCAAGATCTGTCCAAGCAGATGGCTTGGTGGAAGGCAGAACATGTTCACGGCCAAGTGAAAAATCAGCTTGGCATTGACCATAGAGGTCGCGGGCAAAGGCAGCAAGTTGTCATGGGTGTGCAGACTCTACCCACTACCTGTACTGATTATGCACAGGTTTAACTAGATAGGCTATAGAATCTTTCGATGGATGAGAGAACATGCCATCGACGGAAGCAGAATCCTACTACTGAAAGAGACCAGGGAGGTCTTCATGATTTGTACAGATAGATCAAAGAAGCAACACCATATTGATTAAGCAGAACTTCCGAAGGAAAACGAAGCGTGGAATCACTACTACAATAAAGCTCTGTGACGATGGGCTAAAAAGGACCTCGGTGGCGGACGCATTAAATGCCACTGAGGTCCTGTCACTAATTACCATCAAAATTAGTCGCGGCCCTAGGACTGCGACTGCCCGCCGGGGTTGATTAGCCTAATTAGGCGCCAATGGCGGTCCTGGGACCGCAACTGGCGCAGTTAATCTACTAACAAAATAAGGTGGGCCCCTAGTGAGACCCGCCCTAGACGCTGCCACCCGTGCGCCGTTCCCGTCCCGCCATAGCGTCGCCGCGTGCCATTCCGTCCCGTCACTTCACACCGCCCGTGCTGCGGCACGCAGATGTGGAGAAGCTGTCTCCGGTGCTTCCGCCGCTGACTCCGGTGCTACCGCCGCCACCTCCACTGCCGCCACCGCCGCCATCTCCGGATCCGCCGAGGGAGGAACCGACGCCGCCTTCTTCGCGCCGCCGCCGAGAGAGCCCCTGCGGCGGGGGAGCATGAGGCGGCGGAGTCGGCGGTGCGGGAGGGGGGAGTCGGCGGGGCGTTGGCGAGGACCAAGGCCCGCTGGCCCCAAGAGCGCCAATTGCTCCTAGAGCGGCCCTAGCTACGGCGACCCATGCCGGAGGTGGACGAGGAGCAGGGGGAGAGAAAGGAGAAGGGCGGCGCCGCCGGACTAAGACCTAACCCTAGCTAGGTGGCGGTGTGGCGCTGCAGCCCCCGCCTATTTATAGAGGGGCGGTCGGCTGCAGCGGGCTTCACTGTCAGGTCCGTAGCTAAATGGGCTACGGGCCATAGTTGCGGGCCTAACAAGGTCCGTGGATCGATGCGGCCCCGTTAGCTGCGGGCCTGTGGTCGGCGTAGCTGCGGACTCCGGTGTCTGCGACTAACTTTTGTCCTTAGTCGCGGACACCTGGATGGATAGGCTCTTAGCGGCGGACGCCTCGAGGGACCTCCACCGTAGCAAAAATGGCGTCCGCCGCTATAGAGCTGTATTGTAGTAGTGAATATGACAGTGAAGGAAACTGCTACATCAAGGTAAGGAAACTAGGAAACTAAAAACGAAATGGGCAATATTAATGCATATGTATTAGATAGGTAATACTTTCCACTCGGATGTTTCGAAAAACAGTTTCCACTCAGTAATTGTGTTCACAATGTTTCTCAGGAAGTAGAAATTCAGACGTCAATGTATATAAAGAAATATGGGCATCAGGAAGATGGCATCCTACGACATGAAGCAGGCAAGATTTTTGCAGACTAGCATTTTAATTGCAGTTTTTATATACGAGAGGTGAAGTTTTTTTTCATGATTCTTCAATAGTCAATGTCCTGTACAGGAAGTTAGAAAGAGTGGTTCGTTTCAGCATGCATATAGTATGCTTTCCAGGAATACATCAACGACGTAGGGGGCAAGGTACCAATAGTGGCAGGTGCAGGGTTACAGGTCATAACAAATAACAACTCAGCTATGTTGGCTAAAAGAAATGAAAAATCAGTGATGCATGACCTATATATATAAACAGCGCCACCTTTTGCTACGCTTTTGACAAAGGAATGAAAAATACTATTTAATAGTTGCATAAAACAATAACATAGCCATCTCTAATATTTATCGAATGAATGAGAGAATATCAAAGCGCAGTCAAACAGGCTTGGACATTCATCTTATATCAAGAAATTTTTTAATGACATAAAATTCCTAAAGGTTTTTGATTGTTTGGAAATGAGTCTATTCTATTTGCAGTTGTTTATATTTTTATTGCCATATTCGTAGAGGTCATAATATTGCATCCATTTTACTGTGGATTCTTGGATGAGAAGACCTTATTTTGAGTTTTGATGGGTAAAATATAACACCATATGCGAAAAATGATATTGTTTTTTTTTGTGGGGATGTAAATCAGAATTTTATTTATCTACCACTTGATAAAAGAAAAACAATTGGAAGTATCATAATTGTTTACAAGATATATATTCTTTCCTGCTCCAATGTTGTAACTCTTCTTTCAAATTGTAATACTCCTGCATCTTGCAGAATAACTAGCCCGTGCGTCTGCACGGGTTGATGGGTTAGTTATGCTAACTTCAGGGGGAAATATGTAGTGAAAACCACTAACTAGGTGGAAACATGTAAACTCAATTTAAAAGTTGATTTTAGAGTTTTAAAAAAATGTGAAAACTTGCATGTGCATAGATGAGATGTGGATAAATATGCATACCAACTTTCAAGTGCAAATATCTCTTGGTTTAGTAGATAAAAAATAATAAAACATGTGCAAGAGGACAAAACTACAATACTATTCACTATTTGGTCATTTTTCTCTCATGCACCATGATTTTATCATTTTTGTTTATATTAAAGAAACATCTGCTACCTGGTAACTTTTCTAGATGTCACTAGTCCGCAGAACTAGTATTATGGGAATCACACTACCGGTAATGTGTGCTGTAGCACGGATGAAAAAGCACTGTGGCTGTCGTGGACCAATATCACCCACACTGCAGTTCCAACAAAATATATAAAAAAGGCAGGGCCTATATAGCCGCCATGCGTGCACCACCACCCACCCGTTGTCGGGTACCGGATCAGGCCACGCAACACCAACCGGCCACCATGGGTTGGTTCCAGCCACACGCCACCAGCGGCCACCACCTTCCTGCCGTCGGCCGCCTGTGGGAGTGGCGAGGCTGTTGTCGACCTCATCCCAACCGGATCTGGCCATGGTAGAGCGGAGGCTGGGGGCAGCATTCTTAACCTTGACCTCTCCACAGTCGAAGGAGAGATGAGGCAGCTGCATCCGCCCGCTGGCCGTGTTCCTCAAGCTAGATCCTCGGTGGGGAGGAACCACTACCGGGAGAGGAGTCACCACCAGGGAGGTGCCGCTTGGGGAAGGGATGGCCGGACGGAATGAGTGAAGAGGGGACAGGGACAGCTCGGTGGAGTTTATGGAGAGAACATTCTTTAATGTTTATAGACCAGATGTAGGTTGACGAGACTGGGGCCAAATAGACCCAAAAAAAACGATACGGGTGTGATGTTTTTAGAGAAGGGCCATGGGATAGTCGGCCTCTAAAAATTAATTTTTAGACTGGCCACATTGTGGCCCACCTCTATAGATATATGTTGTTTTTAGAGGTAGGTTATAATATGATATGTCGATAAAAACTGAATTTTAGAGATGGATTACAACATAGCTGTGTGCTCCAAATCATTTAACCAGTATAGCGACGTATTTCGTTTACCCTGCCTCTATGGTGTTTCTCGAGTACCGCTGCTACTGTGTTTTTCCAGTAGTGCAGCTTCTATGGAGGCACATTTTACCCATTTGATGATACGATGGGGATGGGATGAAGAAATTGGGTACTGAGATGAGCAAGCGGCAAACACGCATCAACACAGGTCTTATCCGTAAACGTTGTTTGCCCAGGACATTACTTCAGGCGCTCAGTAAACATTTTCTTACGAAATAAAAAAATACGGAAAAGCACTTAGGCAATCCTGTACGGCGAGCATTGACTGAGGCGACCCCATGGCGAGGTCGCGGATGCTGCCAGAGCCGAGCAGCCCATGGTACCATAGCCAGCGTAAGCTCCCTTGTGAGCCGCCGTGAGGTGAGCTGGAGTACGCAGGGTACGGCCAGAGTACGCGGTCGCAGCAGGCCATCGTAGGGTCGCGGCGGAACTTGGCGCAGATGGAGTCGCGGTCAGTGGGGGAGAAGTGTGGGCAGGTGCAGACCGCCGTGCCCGGAGGGAGCGGCGTGAGAGGGAGTCGCGCGCCCCCACCCGTCGGCGCGCGTCCCTTCCCGTTATCCCGTAGATAGCCGTCCGGCCACAGCTCCCTGTCCGGAGAGAACCGTCTGGCCGCGACACCACCGTGCCCGCGAGCCCTGCCCTACGTCCGCCCAGATCCGCGCCGAACCGGAGGGAGAGACGGGCGAGAGGCAGTGTCCGGTGGACTGCCGCTGCCGCCTCGGGTCGCGGCCGGGGCCGCGTCACCTAGGTCCGCGCTACGTGGAGGGGGGCGCTGCGTGCTGCCGCCGCTCGGAAGGGAAGTTGTCGGGAGAGATCCGGAGATGCGGAAGGGAGAGATAAGAGAGAAGAGAGATGAATCGGGGTGACCTTTTCCCTCCAATGAGAAGCCACCGTCCGTCAACCCAGCGTTTTAGATGGTTGGATCCGTGACATGGTGGATATTTGCCGAGTGCACAGTAAAACACTCGGCAAACTAATCTTTGCCGAGTTTTTCTCGTGGCACTCGGCAAAAAAATTCGGTGTACTTTCAAAAAATTAAAAAATAGCAAATTAAATTTTAAAATAATCAAATTTTGGTATGACATTATTTATATGATCTATTACCTATACAAAATGATTTGAAGTAAAAATAAATTTATCCATCAATTTGACTCTAAATTTTAATAAGTCATTATCAACACTATGGTTCTTCCTGGGAGGTTCTCCGTTTTGTAAGCAATGTACATCATAACTTTTGTGAAACATTCTCTACTTTTTATTGTAGGTTCCACACATGATACCATCACATCATAACAAATCTCATGATTTTTCGACTTTATTTGATTTTTTTAGAATTTAATAATCAGTTAGACATAGGTCATATTTCTTATAAAATATTTGACAAATTCCATTTTTTTCTTGGGTAAGATCCTAAATTGGGCTATTAACATGAATATAAATATTATACTCACAGTATTCTATTATTTGAATCACTTGTAGTTCAAATTTCACTTTATTCAAAAAGTATGGTTGGAATTTAAATAACTAAATATAGCAAACAAATGTGAAAATACTAAATTTTAAAATGTAGTCATACATGTTGTATATGGAGAGTACAAAATAATTTGAGGACAGAAGAGCAAAAAAAAATGATTTTTTACCGAGTGTAACAAAATACATTCGATAAATCCTCGGTGCCGAGTGTCAAAAAAAACACTCGACAGTGTTTTTTTTTGACACTCGGTAAAGCCCTCTTTGCCGAGTGTTTTTTAGTTGGCACTCGGCAAACATCAACTTCCCGTAATGGTCAGTTAAATATTGGCTTATTTTGCATTGATTCAAAGATATCACACATATATGGGACCGAACGCAACTAATAACTTGGCATTTCAAGTTTGCAACAAACACGTCAACTAGTTTTCCAACATATCTCTGGAGCAAATTTAACTTTCTAAAATTATTAAACTGACTTTAGATGCTCGGACAATACAGGAAAATTGCTTTATATAACGACATGTTAAAAAAATGCCCACACTTGTATAATGGTATAATTATTGTAAATTTATGTACAATGGTACAATTATTATAAAAAAAGCCCACAATCGTATAATGGTTCAATAATTTTTACAAGCAAAGTGTAAGCTCCCCTCTTCTTGCATTTATTGCACGCTCACCTCCCCCACCTATGGTGGTTAGTGGACTGGCCTCCTCCTGTTCCACCCCGCGTAGGCGATGGCTGGTAAGTGGGCCTCCAAGGGCTATCCTCCCCTCACGAGCAGTGATTGATAGGTGGGCCTCCATCCCCTCCTGAACGGTCTCATGGGCCTCCCTCCCTCCCGTCTTTTATGGGTCGTAGTGACAGAGCTAGGAGGAAGCTGATAGAAGAGAAGGATGGCACCGCCCCGCCATGGTTTGGTGGTGGGTGCCTCATGGCCTGATCCAGGGCCTACACCCTCTTGTCTTGGCGGCGGCTGGATTTGGCTAGATGGACATTGATGTAAATCTAATCTGACTAGGTGGGCGTAGATAGTGGGTGGATCCGGTCGTGAGGCGTTAATGGTGGGTGGTGTGACTCCTTAAGAGACAAGGGACTCTAAAACTCAGAGCATTCTCTTTTTTTTATTAAAAAATTCATATTTGTTGCGGTGATAATGGCATCAGCCGCGGCTGTTATTCAATTTTCAACTCTAGATCTCAAAACTAATCGCTTGAAATCTTGATTTCTAGTTGCAGTAGTGTAGCCGTAGATTGCTCTGCCCGCCGCTGCAGAGATTTTTTTTTTAACTGTCGCTACGTGGTGTTTCGTTGTAGTAACATTTGTAATTATCAACCAATATAAAGAAGAAACATTAGAGGATAAGGTGCTATAGAACTAATAAATCATATTTACTTTGCATGAGCAATGTGCTTGCTTCCTGCTAGTAGTTCGTTTCGTTGCATGCGTTGAAACGATGACCTGTTTCCATCGCAAAAAAAAAGAAAAAACTATGACCTGTTTCCATCGCAAAAAAAGAAAAAACGATGACCTGTTTCATCCATAGCCTCCTAACAATGTGTTGCACCAACTAAATACCAATATTCTGGGAGTGAAAAGTACTGACATGCCTGCTTCGTTGGTATCCCGTCTCAGCAATTGATCCATCAATAATTCTTGTTGATGCAAGCTTGCAGGATAGAAATGGTGCTTTTATTAATGCATTGGCAGAGCTGAAGCTAACATTTTTTAGACTTGGCCTGAAAGCGACCGAAGATGTCTCTTACATACAAAGGAGATTACCTCAAGTTAAATAATAAAGGGATATCATTGTGATGTTCAAGCAGCACTATCAATCAAGATTATATATTAACAGGGAAAAGTTTATGACTATTCCTGTGCGATTGCATGTGTGCTCAAATATATATTGAAATAATGAAATGAGGTGCCGTACGTAATAAGCACGATAAAATTGGGGCCCTGGGAGTCAAAGCAATACTCCCTCGATTCTTTTTTTTTTGATGATGTTACACATGAAATTTAGTAAGAATGAACTAATCTTCTTGACCTAACGTCAAGAAAAAAACAGAGGGAGTATATAACAAAAAAACCAACTAAAATAATACGACACATGATGATTGTTATAAGTGCAACCTATCCTGCAGGAAGTTCAGAAAGTTGGTACAGAGTCGGCATCGATACCTTCTTCATGAGCAGAAGATGAACTGGAAACAGCGGGCTAATCAAATGGGTGAAATTGAAGGACGAAGGAAATTCCTTGATAATGCTGAAGTAAAGTCTAGGAAAAGCTTGATTATATATCTCAGGAATGAGGCAGGGGGTCTTATTTCCAGATATGAAGGAAATCCTGATCATAACCAGAGGTTGGGCACATCAGCGTGTAACTGCACATGCATGTCAGTTTAGCTACTCTTCTACAGCTAGCAGACAACCGAGATTGGTGTTAAGAGCCATTCACAGTAGAAGATGTTGACAATATCATGGTGAAGCTTAACAGTGCACGCATATAGATGTTATTTATTAAATTTAAATATATAACAGATCCAATATTCGAATTATTAGTTTGACTCAACATATGAAAATAAATAAAAAAACTGCAATAACAGCACCAACACTGTAAGAAAAACACTCCTGGTGGTGACCCGGATCGATCATTGAATGGTTCAGTGTTGATCGATGAAGCTCTTGATGGTTTCCACGAGCTCCTTGGTCCGCTGTGCAATAACGTCGTCCGACTTCACCGAAAAGAAATCGAGGTAAAAGATGTGTGACACGTTCCCCGGACTAACCACCGTCTTCACGACCTTCCCTTCGCGCACCATGGCCTTCCCGTAGTCCACCTCCGGATCATGGAGCAAATCCTTCTCTGCGACCATGAGCAGCATCGGCGGCACCGGCACGTGCGCAACCGCCTTCGCCGCCAGCTCCGGAGACGTGTATGGGCTGTCCTTGGTGGCGCCCAGCGGCAAGCCCAAGGCCAGGAGGTTGTCGACCATCTCTTGCGTTATGAACAAGCTGGGTGGGTTCTCCAGCTCCGACCGGCTCTTTTGCTCCCGCGAAAAGCCCGGCTGGAGGAGCACACCGCCGGCGAGCTTCACCGGGCGCAGAATTCCGGGTCCCTTCTCCCCGACACGGGCAGCCACGAGGTGCACAAGATTGGCCCCAGCGCTGTCGCCGATGAGGAACACCCGGGAGAAGTCGACGGTGGCACGGAGACGTCCTACAGCAGCATCGTGTTGGCCGCTGCAGGTGTTGTTGCCAAGGGCGACGTCACGGATCCAGAGGAGAGCTTCGTGGCCGGCGTCGATGGCGGCCGGGAGGCGGTGCTCCGGCGCCAGGGGAAGGTAGATGGAGACGATGGCTGCAACATCCAGCTTCGTGGTGAGAGGAGCGTAGAAGTTGTGGTAGAGCGCCCACGACGGACGGGAGACGCAGAAGCCGCCGCCGTGGAAGTGGACGAGGACCGGGCGGCGCCGGTGTTGAGGGGATTGGCAATCAGCTGGCTCCGGCAGGTAGAGGCGGACGTCGACGCCACGGCCGGTTGGAACATCGTGGACGGTCACGCCGTCTCGTGGCTCGGCGTAAGGAGGGACGATGGCCGTGAATGGTTCGCCTCCAGGCGGGGTCAGCCGCTCCACGGTGCCGTCAGAGTAGATGCGCAGCCAACTGACCTCCTGGACAACTGTTTTGTTGGAGGGGGTCTCTGCCATTGTTGCAGTGGTAGTTTTGTGCAAGTTTGCTGGATAGGAATGGTGCTTCTTATGGGACGCAATGAAGCGCAGAGGTTGGAGATAATATTTACTTGGAAAGAGGTAGAAGACATGGCAAATAACTATAAGAGATGATACCGAATATTAATCAGAACTTTTGAGGTTGGTACCATACTAGCAAAGAACCCGTGGGTACCACAAACAAATGCACTAAATGATAGCAAATACCGACATAAATCAATATTCTTGGAATACATCAAAGAACTGGTAGTAAGTAGCACATATATTAATATGTACACCAATTATTGGTGCATGATTCCCTTGTTTTTAGTTCTTTTAAAGACTCACAACCCTTGTCGCGTTCCGAAATCTCATTGTTGCTTTCCAAAGCTCCAATATCTTACATTACCATAATGTCTAAAAAAGAATAACAGTATGAGGCACATTATAATATGTACGTCAATTATTGGAACATGATTCCCTTGCGTTTAGTGGCTTTAAAAATTTACATACTCTTGAACCTTTCCAAAAGCTCAGTCTTCCAAAGCTCCAGTATCCTACATTATGATTATATCACTACGGGAAAATGGCTAAACGCCGAGTGTCGAGATGGTTTGCCGAGCGCTTTATGTCGAGCACTCGGCACTCAGAATGTTTGCCGAGTGCCAACAGAAAGGCACTCGGCAAACATTAAACACACGGCATACTGAACATATGCCGAGTGTCACCATGAAAGCACTCGGCAGACAACAGGCACTCGGCAAATATTGCGCTTTGCCGAGTGGCTAACACCGACACACTCGGCAACGGAAATCTCCCGTTATGTCTCGGACGGCGTTAGATCTTTGCCGAGTGTCCCAACCATGGCACTCGGCAAAGTAATTTTTTTCTTGGGTTTTTGGCCACAATTTTTTTTCTGTAGGCCATAGATAGTTCCTAGTTCATTATTGTGAAATTTGGTACAATTATTCATCTTTTTGCTATATTCAATTAATTTTGTTCATTAATTTCATTTTTTATGAAAATTCAAATTTGAACTAGAGGTTTCGAAAAATGAAATAAAGTCAATGGAAACTTGATGTTCGTGTTAGTGAAACCAATATGAAGTAAAATACCAAAAACCAGGGGAAATTTTATGGAGTTTGTACAAGAAATGCTACCACTTGCGTGTGATTGAACGATATTTTAATTTTATAAAAAAGTAAACAAAGGTGAAAAATAATGAGAACTCTCAAGAAATCTTGATATCATATATAAACATCATGGTAAATAGTATACAACATTTTGCAAAAATTATGACGAACATTGTGTACAAATCCAAGAATCTCCGGATAGGAAACAGAGTTTTGAGAGTGAGTCATTAAGGTTGGAGTAAATTTAATATAAAAAATTGCATTTGACTTTATGTGATTTTATGTAGGTCAAATGACATTGAAATATTGCCATGCCAAAAATTTGACATTTTTTAAATTTGTTAATTAATTTATAATTTTTTTCTTTAGTGTAGGGAAAAAATGTTTGCCGAGTGTCCGGGCGCGTGGCACTCGGGCACACAAGTGTTTGCCGAGTGTCCGGGCGCGTGGCACTCGGCACACAGGTGTTTGCCGAGTGTAACGTCCTGGACACTCGGCAGAACTACCGGACACTCGGCAAACCGTTGTGCCCACGGAAATAGTCGACTTCGTCCCCCAGCTCTCTACCCCCACCTCACTCCTCCGCGTCAGGCCCGCCGCCATCTCTCCGTGCTAGATCCACCGCGCCGCCGGTCTGCCGCACCGCCCACGATCCTCAGCGCCCAGATCCGTCGCCTCGCCTCCGCGCCTGCTCCCCACACCACGCCGCCGCCTCGGGCCGGACGGCATCCGAGGAAGAAGCGGTGGCGGCGTCGATGCGAGCAGGGCTGGGCTGAGGGAGAGCGTTGCCAAGAGCACTGCTGCGACAAAGACGGAGACTCCCCGGTGACTCGGTGCTACAAAGTCCGGCGCATCACATGCCGGATCAGGTCTAACTCCTCTCTGGCCTCGTCTGGTCGGAGTCATCGGCCACCGTGCCCGGGCCACCTCCGCCTCTGCCCTGCACCTCCCCTGCGCTGACGCTGCCTCCCCTGCCCTGACGCTGCCTCCCCTGCCCCTGCCCCGGTGCTCTCGCCCACACAAGAAGGTTTGTCACCAGTTTAGCTGTGATCCACTTATGTTTGATTTGAACTGGCGATGCTACTGTTTGATTAGTGTTAGGTAGAGTAGATGCTGCAGTACATGCCTTTTAGTGTTGGTGATTGGGACCAAATTTCAGAAATTTCAAGAATTCTGTTACACATTTATCGGAAGCGAACTCATAGCCTAGGGGATGGAGAGCATGACCGCTTGTTACCCTTTTGTGTGCGATGCTAGCGTAGGGGATCCTAATGGTCAATCTCGTTCGGGCATCGAATTTACAAACTTAATTTTCAGCATCGAAAAAAGGAATGGGTTGTACTGTGACTCTGTCAGTCCCTTTAGTTTATATCCTAAACCCTGCGTACCAACCATTTGCTGTATTATAAAGGAAAATTATATTGTCAAACAATATTGTACACGTATTACTGGCTCTAATTGTCAAAAAGTGTTGTTGCTGATTTTTCACTGAAAGCAATGCATCTGCTAGTTTAGGGATGAAGTCTCTCATAGCTCCTCATTTTTCGTTTTGAGAGTATAACTGAGACAGTCCTTGTCTCATTGTTTCCAACATCCTAATAATTTTCTGTACTGTTTCTACCTAAATCAGTGAGGTTTATTGCTTATGTACGGTGAGTGCATGTCTGCCAAATTAGTCTCGTATGAAGTGGACCCCTAACAGGTTTCAAGGTGTTCTTGTGTCCAAATATCATGTAACATGATAACTAATAGGTTGATGGGAAATTTCTTCATAGATGGCTAGGATACTAGTAGCGTTTATATCCCCGTGGTGAAAGCTAGAGATGGGAAAGGAATTGTAGTTCCAGCAAGCCTTTTTTTACCCTTCACTTTCTTTCGAGTTTTGAAAACTGTTTTGGTGAAATAGCAATTGAGAGTAGTGTTTTTTTTTTTTTTTTTTGTTTTGCAGGGAGCGGCTGTTGCACCACTGTCCTCGACTCGTTGCTTAGTAGGAAGCAAGGTGAGACATAAAAGACTCGTTGGTTACCAGTCATATGGTTGTGGCATTATTTTTAATTCTACCTTTTTCTGGTAGCAGTTGTGCAATGCTGAATATGTTGGGCATAGCATTGCATTGTGGCATTTTATTCTGAATTAGCATTTTCCGTAAATTAACATGCCAATGCTGAATATATTAGGCATAGCAGCAGTACATAGTATCTCAATTTCAAGCAGAACTACAAACCGCAGAGTGATAGGCTGATAGCTTAAATTTCAATTTAAATGCAAGTCATTCATAATTTGATAATGAACTGTTTATAACTGCTAGAGTGATAGGCTGATAGCTTAAGATATCAATGTCTTGTTCAAACCGCAGCAAAACCCTGTACTACTCATTAGTGTGTCAATGTCTTGTTTTGCAAGACAATCTCAGGTAGACTAATCTTAGGAAACACTACACTAATTTTTGCAAGACAATCTCAGGTAGACTAAAATAAATAGGAAATATTTTATTTACATGTCAATTTGAAGTCCAAATTAATTCTGTATACTATTCACAGGACAATACATTGATTCAACTACTTTTTTTGCAATGCTGATCTGAATTTACAAAAAAGGAAGCAGCACAGGACAATTCAGCACTTTAACTTTAGTACCAGGTTATCTTGAAAAGGATCCTAATGTAGTACCATTTTTGCAATGCTGATCTGAATTTGCAGGGAGCGGCTATTGCACCACCGTCCTCGACTCGTTGCTTAGCAGGGAAGCAAGGTGAGACATTAAATACTCATTGGTTACCATTCATATTTGTAGGTCACGTCACCTAGATAGTTAGGCGTCTCCCGTTCGAAAGAGATACAATTCGAGATATGCAGGTGTTTGCATATCTAAAACTGTATCTGTTTTGAATTGTCCACGTTTTTGGACAGCCGGAGGATGTGTAGATGAGGTCGGGTTTCGTGTTGTACTCCTGTCCGAGATAGAATTTCGCCATCATCTCCTTTGTTGTTCTCCGGATACACACTCTCCTTGCCAGGACGTGTATTTGGAGAACAGCGGGGAGGTGCTGCCGAAATTCTATATCGGATAGGAGTACAACACGAAACCGACCTGATCTACACATCCTCCGGTGGGATTAGGACCTATCTTTACCTATTAGCATCTATAGGTATTCGGTAGCTGTAATTGATGTTTCTATTACTCGGTTGTATGTTAAAGGATGGAATACCCTGATCGTGATTGGATGTACACGGGCCGCCCACGTCCGGATTCGATGACTAGTGAATGGGTTAGAAAGACCGGAGATTTCTTGGATACAGCATTTGCCAACGGGGTGTCTCAGACTTTCTGTCCATGTGCAGTATGTAAAAACCGTAAACGACAGAATAAGGATAGAATGGGTAGACATCTCATCCTGAATGGATTTGTGGTGAACTATAAACGGTGGACCCATCATGGTGAGTCTGGTCGTGAGAGACAGGAGGTCGTGAGACAACGCATCGATGCTTTCGATGCTGAAGCCGGAGTAGGAGACATGTTGAATGACTTTAACGAAGCAGAATTCAATGAAGGACGTAGGGAGGAGGAACATGCGGAGGATGAGGAAGTGCATCAGGAGCAGGAGCCGGAGCCGACTGCTAAGGCATATTATGATATGATATCTGCGGCACAACAACCCCTTCATGGGCATACCAATGTTTCACAGCTGGATGCCATTGCGCGCCTAATGGCCGTAAAGTCGCAGTTTAGCTTTAGTCGAGCTGCCTTCGATGTTATGTTGACAGTCATTAGCACCCTGCTTCCAGAAGGTCACATTCTGCCAAAGAATATGTACGAGGCACAGAAAGTACTTGGTGCACTTAAGATGCCATATGAGAAGATACATGCTTGTCCGAATGGATGCATCTTATTTAGGAAACAACATGCAAAAGCAACGCACTTGTCCAAAGTGTGGATCCTCTAGGTACCTGGAGGTTGAATCTGATGGTATTAAGAAGCAGCTCACGGTTCCCGTGAAAATCCTACGGTACCTTCCGTTCATACCGAGGATCCAACGTCTTTACATGACCGAGGAGTCCGCGAAACAGATGAGATGGCACAAACGAGGAAAACGATACCATCCTCAAAACCTTGTCCATCCTGCTGATGCTCAATCCTGGACACATTTTGATTCGAGACACGAAGACAAAGTCGGAGATCCTCGTAATGTACGGGTGGCATTGGCAACGGATGGGTTCAATCCTTATGGAATGGGAGCTGCGCCATACACTTGTTGGCCCGTGTTTGTTATACCCCTCAATCTGCCTCCCGGCGTCTTGTTCCAACGACAGAACATATTCTTGTCATTGATAATTCCTGGACACCCGGGGAATCATATGGGTGTGTACATGGAGCCTTTGATTGATGATTTGGAACGTGCTTGGAAAGATGGGATATTGACATACGATCGAGCTACGAGAACAAACTTCAAAATGCATGTTTGGTACCACTACTCTCTGCATGACTTATTGGCGTATGGGGTATTCTCGGGTTGGTGTGTCCACGGAAAGTTCACATGCCCAGCATGCAAGACAAATCTGAAGTTCATTTGGTTGCCAAAGGGTGGAAAATATTCCTCTTTCGATCAACACGAGACAATTCCTCCCTCTTGACCATCCATTTAGAAAGGACAAAAAAACTTCACGAAAGATGTCGAAATTAACGACCCTCCACCGCAGATGATGACAGGTGCCATGATTCGTGCCGAGTTAGATGCTCTCGAGGTCAACGCACAAGGTGGTTTCGTGGGATATGGCGAGTCACATTCATGGACTCATAAGTCGGGCTTGTATAGGCTTGACTATATGGATGACATTCTTCTTCCACATAACTTTGACGCAATGCACACTGAAAAGAATATCGGTGAAACGAATTTGCACACAATATGTGGCTTTGCTAAGAGTAGAGACAATGTTAAGGCAAGAATGGATCAAAAGACGTTATGCGATAGACCAAAGCTAGACATGGTGGCTCCTGCAAAAGGCAGGAAGAAGCTGGAAAAAGCCTAAGGCAAACTTTGTCCTGACGAGTAGCCCAAAAGAGGGAAGTATTAGATTGGTTCAAAAAGTTAAAGTTCCCCGATGGTTTTGCTGCGAATCCGAGGAGGGGAGTGAACGAATCTACTATGAATATCAGTGGGCTCAAGAGCCATGACTACCATATGTGGCTCGAGTTACTTCAACCGGTGATGCTTGAGAGGCTATGTCCCCCATCATGTGTGGCTGGTCTTGGCAGAGTTGAGTTATTTCTTTCGTCGGCTTTGTGCTAAAGAGGTATCTCGGGACGTGATTGCAGACATGGAGGAAATGGCTCCGGTGTTGCTCTGCAAGTTGGAGAAGATCTTTCCACCCGGCTTCTTCACTTCCATGCAACATATGATATTGCACCTCCCATATGAGGTACGAATGGGTGGGCTCTGTGCAGTACCGTTGGTGCTATTCAATTGAGAGATGTCTAAAGGTTCTTCGAACTAAATGTGGAAATAAATGCAAAATTGAAGCATCCATGGCAGAGGCATACATTCTTGAGGAGGTGTCTAATTTCACAACTAAATACTATGCTTGAGAATCTTCCTAATGTGCATAATCCACCATCTCGTTACAATGCTCGTGAAGATCGGTCGAACCTCAGCCTTTTCCAAGGGCAACTCGAAAGTGGAAGTGGTAAAACCTCCAAGAAGTTGACATATCCTGAGTGGTGCAAGATCATGTTATATGTGTTGACCAACCTTTACGAAGTGGAGCCGTACATACAGTAAGTTCTCAATCAATTTCTTTTCATGTATACACTTTTCTATGTCCAACCCCCTTTGTTCCTTGTTTGTACAGGGAATTTGTACATGAATTCTGGCATGAATCAAGGGAACCTACATCACATGAAGTTGATATCCTACTCAAACATGGTGCGGGGAGTAAAATGCCCGATTTCATTTCTTGGTTCAAACAGAAGGGTCGTACGGATCCGTCGATGAGTGTCGAATTGAGACAAGTAGGCAATGGTTGTGCCTTTAAGGTCACCTCATGCAACGGTTACGACATCAATGGTTATCGGTTTCACACGACAACCTATGAGAAAAATCGTCCCAATCGGGCTACCACAAATACTGGAGTTTTAACAAAAGGCACTGACGGGGTCGAGTATTATGGAACAGTTGAGGAAATATATGAGCTCTCATTTCCTGGTTGCAAACCTCTTAACCCGATCGTTTTCAAATGTCATTGGTTTGATCCGGAAGCGGTGAGGCGAACCACTCGTGTTGGGCTAGTCGAAGTTCGACAATCATCTGTCTATGCAGGAGATGATGTCTATATCGTTGCTCAACAAGCCACACAAGTTTATTATGTCGAGTACCCGTGTAAAACAGATGCAACTCTCGAAGGTTGGGATGTTGTATACAATGTAAGATCACACGGTAAACTACCTGTACCAAACGATGCCGATTATAACATAGACCCAAACACATATGAGGGAGATGAATTCTATCAAGACGACGGGCTACCCGGCAGGTTTGAAATAGACTTGAGCGAAATGTTCGAAATGGAAGTAGACAATGAAATGAATGTTGATGAGGATGTTGAAGATGAGGTTGATAATGAGGACATAGAATTACTTGAGCGATTACATATCGACAAGCCTCCCCTCCTCCGGTGCAAAGACAAGAGGATATCCCAAGAGACGATAGCGATGATGATACTTATGATCCAGCTAATCCCGATGATGATGATTATTTCTAATACATGTATGATTCACACTAATTAATTTACTGTTTTCAATTAATTTTTACTATTTATATTGCATATCTTTCTATACTTCTGAACTTTTAGTATTTATATTGCATACCTATCTGTACTAATTAACTTTTGCTATTTATTACAGGTGATTGGACAAGGATGCCGGGCGGTTGGAAGAAAACGTTGAAGTCGGTGAAGTCGTTGTACACTCGAGACGAGGAGCAGGAGGTGGCCGACAGGGGTCGAAAGAGGGGTGGAGGTGGAGGTAGGGCGGGTAGAGCCAAGGGTGGAGCCAAGGGTGGAGGCAAGGGTGTAGGCATGGGTGGAGGCAAGGCTCGAGGGAAGAGGATAGTGAGGTCACCGTCGCCTCCTCTTGAGCAGGAGGACGAGGAGGAGGAGGACGAGGAGGAGGAGCGAGGAGCAGGAGGAGGAGGAGGAGGAGGAGCAGGAGGAGGAGGAGCAGGAGGAGGAGGAGCAGGAGCAGGAGCAGGTAGGGGGCTCCGGTTCCTCCGGACCGACACCACCGAGTGTCCGGTTGCGAGGTCCTGCGTCCCTCCCGATCCGACCGATACCTCTTGAGCGTCGTCCGATAATTCGACCTATCAACGATCGGTAAGTAACTATAAATGTTATTGGTACCTTTTATGTGAACTAATATTTTATCTAATCATTTTGACGAGACGGTTCAAGATAGTCTCCCCGGTGCTCACTCACGCCTACCGTCCGGCATCCTGGGTCTTTTGTGCAAGGCAAACTTCCCGGGTCTTGTGCAAGGCAAACCGGCCACCTCGTTTAACCACTACATCGCCACCGACGATGGGCCGGATGACGAACACCGGATATTCAACAACAAGGGGGATCGGGTGGTGAAGGAGTTGTGGGTAAGTCTTTATTTACGCTACATTGTTCAACATATCACGTTCATTGAATATTCTTGAAATAATGATTGGACACATATCGTGTTTATGCAGGATTACTATAGGTGTGAGCCTGGATACGAGGACCAGGTGATGGAGACCGCTCGTAGAGCATGCTTTAAACTTGTGACCGACATGCACTACGAGGCCCGCATCCAGTGCCATCATTGACTACAACGCTTCAAAGAATATTCGGGTCACCAAAAAAGAGGCAAGGACTATGAGACTGACCCGTGAACAATATATAGAGGTAAGAATTCATTTTTTCAAAGGTTAAGTATTTTTAATTTTATCTCATTATATATCCGACATGTAGGCTATACCGGAGTGGATGGCCTCGAACAGGCCATGCTGGGAACAGATGGCAGAAAATTGGTGCCGCGAGGACTGGGAGGAATCACATAACGCCGCCCGTGAGCGACGTTTGTTGATGCGAGGTCCAGCACACCACCAGGGCAGTCTCGGCCTCGAGGAGTACGCAGACAGATGGGTATGTCCTACCGTGTTTGCATTCTAATTGTACATTGTACATTAAAACTAATCTTATTTTTTTTCCCGCAGTCGGCATCTCATGGTGGTGTTGCTCTCAACACTTATCAAGCATTTGCTATGGCCCACATATCAAAGGCGGCGTCTAGTGTGGGGTACGACCCGGAGAACCCGCCCGCTGCCTCTGCGTACAGCAATCCAAGTGTTGTAGAACGCCTCAATGCATACACGAGAGGTGGCGAAGGAGGTCCATGGGCCGGACTACAATCCGGTCATGCACGACCTTGATGGAGAAGTCGTCATGAGGGCTGGAGGAGGAAAGAAACATGGGCGGTACTGGATCGGTGACCACACAATCAACCCGGCCACTACTCCGTCGCTCTCCCAGATTCGAGCACGGACCACGAGCTCCGGCCCTTCTATACACTCATGACCGACTGTTTCGGGGACGCTCCGGTACTTTCTATTTCATTCATTGTTCGTTGATTATTAACATTATGATGCACGCACTTGAGATTAACATTGTCTTTAATGTTGCAGACCCAACTTGAAGCAGAGAGGAAGAGGCGGGAGGAGCTGGAGGCAAAGGTAGCAACACAAGATGAGACTATCCGACTGCAAGCGGAGAGATTGCAGGAGGTCCGGATGGCGAGCTAGGCGAGCCAGGCGCAGGTGGCACAAATGTATAACTTCATGCTAGGTCTTCCAGGGTTTGCTGGTCACTCTCTACCACCACCGATCATACCGGTTGCACCTGCTGGCATATCTCCTGTGAGTACCTTAATATTGCCATTGTTACTCATAACCCTTGAGATTGTAGTTTTAGTTTAGAAAAACTTAGTCAAATTAGACAAACTTAGACAAATTTGTTTTTTTCCAATCTTGTATCATAAGACATGTATTTGTTTTCTTTGTATTTGCTTTCTTTGTGTAGAATGCTCCTCCTTCGGCGGCGGGATCAGCAACGGAGCAGCACAGTCCTCGGATGCAAGACCCTGCAATCTGCCGTAATCTATTCCCACCCCCTCCCTCTCGGTGAGTTGTGCAATGCGAATGTGAACTTCTGGTTGTGCTTGTGAACTCGTCGGATTAGCGTTTGTGAACTTGTCGGATTGTGATTGTGGACATTCTATGGATATGTTCAGGATTTGTGCTTGTGGATAAATGTGGTGAATGTGTTTATTTGTGGATAAATATGGATATGTTCAATATGTGATAGATATGTGGATATTTGAATTTGTATGAAAAACTGTGGCTTTTGTGCAAAAATACCAAAAAAATTGATCAGGATGGCGGTTTGCCGAGTGCAATTACCATAGCACTCGGCAAAGAACCCTGTTTGCCGAGTGCAATTACCATAGCACTCGGCAAACCGCCTATTCCCGAGCCATCCTGGACACGTGTGCCGAGTGCCGGTGGTCGGGGCACTCGGCACACAGCTGCTGTTTGCCGAGTGCCGCGCCACAGCACTCGGCAAAGAGCTGAAGTATGCCGAGTGCCTTGTCCGGCGGCACTCGGCAAACAGTTGCGGTATGCCGAGTGTTCCGTCCGTCAGCACTCGGCAAACGGTCCGTCAGCCACGTGTCAACATTTTTTTGCCGAGTGCTCCGTTAGACACTCGGCAAACTCTTTGCCGAGTGCCCGACAGAAGACACTCGGCAATGGTCCTTTTGCCGATCAAACCTAAGCCGACGAACCTTTGCCGAGTGTGGCACTCGGCAAACGGTTTGCCGAGTGTTATTTGGCTATTGCCGAGTGCACTAGGCACTCGGCAAACTCCTGTTCTCCCGTAGTGTATCCAAAAACGAAGAGTAGATCCAATCATCAAACTTATAGTATAGGAACAACTATTTTTTTCTTGAATCATGCCAACTTATATATCTTAGTATTGTTCACATTGCACTCGTTATTTAACCTTAAAAAAGATCTTAATCGTCCATTTTCTACAATCTTAACCATCGCTAAATAACAAAAAAAAGGTGAAGAGTATATAGAAAAGATGTCCTCTGTTTGTTTGTACTAAAATTAATTTGCATCAGTATCTACTTCTTTTTGCAAATTTGCTATTTTAGACATGTTATTTTCTAAAGGAAAAAATCTATTTTACTCCCCGAACAATCCACTATGTCCAAATTACACCCCGAACAAAATCTGGGCTCACTTTACTCCCTCAAACAATTTAAGTTGGCTCAATTTACTCCCTTATGCATTTTCTCTTTTTTGTTTCTTTTTGTACGATTTGAATTTGAAGCTCAACTTTTGCATGATGATAGATAGTACTATTTTCTATATAAAAGAAAATATTTTATATGTTTCTTAAATATTTTGTATACAATTCTAGAACTATATAATTAAGATGATATTTGATGCTATTAAACTATAAAAACTATGTTTAAAATATATATTATAATTTTTTTAACGTGAGGTTCAATGAAAACTATAGTTGTGCAAAATTTTAGCACTAAACTCAACTCGTACAAAGAGAAACAAAAAAGAGAAATTACATAAGGGAGTAAATTGAGCCAACTTAAATTGTTTGAGGGAGTAAAGTGAGCCAAGATTTTGTTCGGGGTATAATTTGAACATAGTGAATTGTTCGGGGAGTAAAATAGATTTTTTCCTTTTCTAAATATTCATAAATTACAGATATGAATCCTAATATCCAATCACTTATTATCTCATGAACATATTAGTGATTCTTTTTTCTTTTTTGAGACTATTTGAATAACTTGCTTAAAAAATCTCTAAACTTAAATGGACCAAATTCTCTAAAAAATACAATCGAAAACACTACCTAAATTTAGCCCAACCCTGCCTCTCCATCTTTCACCGAAATTGGCTAATGGGCCAAGGCCTTTGTTCCCATTCCTATGCAAATGGGCTAGCCTTGTAAAGCCATAAAAAAATGCGAGGCTAGTTTGCTAGTCCAGCATGCCCTTAGTCCAAACATCCACATGGATCCTTCTTCCTTTAGATCTTCCCTTCCCCATATATGAATGCTCATGGTCCCAATACTCAACAATTATGCAGCAGTCACACCCACAAACTAATCAAAATGGTCACCCACTACACTCTCCAACCCATTACCATAGTCAAAAGACGAAAACACACTTGAATCTCCACCATGACCGGTCATTCTCTGGTCGCTAGAGGCAACAAAGTGCAACATGAAAAAGGCATAAACGGATTTGACATATGTCGGTTGGACAGCACATATGGTACACGAACTGAAACCTGGTAATGAAACGATACACGACGGACTGGTAAAAGAAAACATTGACAATCCGGACTCACAACAGGATGGATGATTCGGACAAAACTGGGTTTCCATGTATGTGTTTACCATTTTTCTTTTCCTTTTGCCATTTCTGACATTGTCACTTTATGTGTCCCATCTTATGGCAGTGATGACGCTCATAGTATCATATTTACCTAGAGATTTGCTTCTATTCTCTGCTGCACTTTTCCTTGGACCTCGACTTTTACTTCTTTCCGTGCTTCGGCGGCCAACACATCAGAATGAGAGGAGGAACTTCTCTTTCAGCAATCTTTCTGGTCTCTTCATTTAGAACTCTTTTCTTGACTTCTAAGTAACAGTACCATTAGGTGTTGAATTACACAATGTGACTTTTAAAGTCTCCCAAGTGTCCGGAAAAGAACCAAGTAGCAGCAAGGCTCTAACCTCATCTTCAAATGTAATTCCCATTGAAGAGAGCTGACTTATAATGCCTTACAAAGCACTAATATGATCAGCCACAGGAGTGCAATTTTTGTACCGCAAATTCATCAATTGTTTAGTCAAGAACATTTTGTTCATACCTTCTTTGTGTGCATACAACTCCTCCAATTTCTGCCATAAGGTGAGTGCATGTGTTTCTTCACCAATATGGTTCAAAACATTATCAGCAACTTGTCGAATGAACCCACAAGCTTGGCGATGAAGAACTCTCCATTCATCATCAGATTTCTCATCTGACTTCTCAGTGGCAAACACTGGCTTCTAATACACTCTTTGACATAGAGCGGGTCCTCCATTTTCCCTTCCAAGTCTGGTAATTTAAACCATTCAATGATATCATGCTGCTGGTATTTGTTTCCATCTTCAACACAAGGAAATCAGCATATAGACCAACTCAGTGCAAGCTGAAAGCACTTTGAAATTCAGTCACGGCTCTGATACCACTTTATTGGGAAAACTGGCACTAATCACCACCAATGATCCCTCATATTGTGCTAAACAATGAGGTGAACATCAACCAACAACCCTGCAGCGGAATCAATAAACACAATGCACAAAGACACAATATTATACGTGGAAAACCTCCTCGGTGTGAGGAGTAAAAACCACGGGACCAACGCTCCACTCCAACTTTCACTATAATCAGCAATGGGTACAATAGAGTCTTCTCTAGAACCTCTAGAGGATTAAAATAGCAGTAACACACTTATCAAGTTACAAACTTGGCCACAATAGCAATACTCACAACAACTAGAAGAGGTATGACAAGAACAAGCAGAGATGACACAGATTTTGTCCCCCTCGTTAATCAGCTCATAACTCCCAGACTACAGCTCTATGCACAAAGTTTGGTAGGCAAGTAGTTCCACACTAAAATTCAGCCCAATCCGACACCGTTTGACTACCCAAATAATTTGTCTACTAAAACTGCTCTCTTCTGAGCTGCAACAACTCGAACATACAAATCACGTCACAAATCTGATGCTCCACTAAACCAATTCCCAAGCGTAGGACCAGCTCACCAAGTTTGGAGCCAATCCAAGCACGTTTGAGCCTCCAATCAACAGTTTGACGCCAGTAGGTTTGAAGCCACCAAATCTGGGACAGATTCACCTCTCCTTCTTCCTCTCTTCTCTATTGGTTGTGTGTTGCGGTGTGTGCTATGGAAGCCCAAGGGGCAGAGAATGGAAGCTAGGGTTTTCTTCCCACATATATGTCAAATGTGAGGCAATCTCCACCACTGATTTCAGCCAAATACATGGACAACAAGAGCTGGACTTGTGGGCTGAAAGTATGATTTGTTGGACTTCAAATTTCATCCTATATTTACATATAGGATGGGGAGTTAGAGCATAGCAGCGCGAGCACTGCTCCTATATTTACATCAATGTCATCTATTCGTGGAAGAAAGGAGAATAACAACTAGTTTTTAGTTTTTCTTTCCTTTTTTCTCTTTTGAGAAACAAACAGCTAGCTTGCTCCGGGAACATGTGCTTGTGAGCAAATGGAACAAGAGGATGCCAGATCACGTGGGAGCATAGGCTTCCTAACAGTTTCGTGCATCCAGAAATTAATGTGTTGTGCAACAAGTCCAGTAAACAGAATGGCATCTTCTCACGGTTCCCCATTCCTAATTACGTATGGACTACAAATTTGAAGTTTAAGACACTGAGTGCATTACAGATTTTGTTCTCCTACCGGTGGCCACTGGTATACTTTTATTTTACACATAAATCGCAGCGAGGATGATAGAACTTCAGCCCCTTTATTTCTTTCGGCATTAGAGGCTGTCGCAGCTGGCCTGCTGGAAGGATAACATCTTCGTGTCGAGGTCGTACCGTATGTGGTAACTGACCTGCATGATGTTGCCGATGATGGAAAGTGAGGACGAGCTCTGAACCACCCAGCAGATCACGCCCTTCTCCACCTCTCTGAAGTAGTTTGCCACCGGCAAATTCATGTCGGCACCGTCGAAGTGCAGCACCATCTCTGGGACGGCAAGGGAGCTGCCATCCGGGGCCTGGAAGCAGGGCCCGTAACCGTGCTTATCGCCCACCCGGGGAAGCGACGTCTGAGATAGGATGGCCGTCTTCGCCGCCGTATAGGCCGGCTCTGTGAGGAACGTCAGCGTCGTGCCGGAGTCAAACAGCACGCCCCGGATTCCAGGTGTTGTCACCGACCCTACCGAAATGTTCTTCAGGTTGACGGTGTAATAGGTCCTGGACTCGAGGAGACTGGTGGACTGGACGCCTGGGCCAGTCAAGGTGGCTATGGCACCGAACAGAAGAGGGCTCGCCTTGGATGTGTCATGGATGAGGCAGTACGAGAACGCGCCGATGCCAAGCTGGGAGACGAGGGACAGCGGCCCGCGACCGAGACCGACGAGGCCCGAACCCGTGCCGTAGTTACCAGTGGACATGTTGGTGCAGCCGAAACCGATGCCTTGAACGGCATCACTTCCGATCGTGAAGGTCTCGCTCCCCATATACCCTTGCGTGTAATGATCAGCAGCAAGGCCATACACGTACCGGTAATCGCACTCCGTGCCCCCGCGCTACACGTGGAGCGCAGAGCCTGGCAGAGGCGGTCGGAGCATGGCAGCATGGAGAAAGAGGAGGATTTCGTGGGGTCGAAGGAAGGGGAGCCCTGCGGTGTGCAGGATGCACAAGGGCCGCACTTGGCCCATACCAGGTCGCTGCCGGTGTCGGCAAGGGCCGTGAGCTTCTGCGGCGGCGTGCCGATGGAGAGCTCCATGTCGTAGGCGCCGGCGCCGTCCGCTCGGAGAGGGCTCTGCGTGCTCTCCGCCCCAGAGGCTGCGTCAAGCCGGGCAGCGAGCATGGACAGCCGTTGGTGCGATTGCCGTGCGGCCCGGGTGAAATTGATGGCCTTCTCCCTGTGAATCATAGTGGCCCGGAAGCCACGGTGTTCAGAGCTAGCAGGTGGAGCTCCTAAGAGGACTAGAGATACTAACAGGACTAGTACAGCTTTCTTGGCCGCCATTTTGTTTGAGTTTGGCACTCTGAACCAGAAGCTTAACCAGGGTTTTATAGATGCAGTAACAACTATTTCCAACAATAGGTCGTGGTCTTTTGCAGATAAAGTTGACGACTACTTTGACACGTTTTTGATTCCTGCAGAGTTAGTTATCAAAGTTTACAGGCTAACACCGAGCCCAGCAATATAGGAATTGATTAACCACTATAAGAAAACGGTACTATAGCCACGCCTCCCAAAACCCAATAGCCACGGCAAGCAAAATAGACTGTGGCTATAGTGGGAGAAGAAACCAACCGTGGCTATAGTGCCCTCTATAACCACGGTTGAAGAACTGAACCGTGGCTATTGAGGCCTTTAACAATAGCCACGGTTCACTTCTTCAGCCGTGGCTATTGAGGCCACTATAGCCACGGTTGAAGAAGTAAACCGTGGCTATAGCGGGGAGGCGCGCCACAGGCTCACTCCTCTATATAAATCAACCAAACCCTAACACCCACTCCCCTCCTCACTTCCTCTATCTCCAGTCATTGCCTCATCACTAACTCTCTCTCTCTGTCTCTCTCTCTCTCTCCACCAACCGGCCGCGCGCCTACCTCCTCCACCACCGGTCGGCCTCCCCGAACGCTCCTGCTCCCCCGCGCGCCCTCCTCCGTCGGCCTCCCTGCACGCTGCTCCACCAACTACCGCCGCTCTCCACCGTCCGACCGGATCCAGCGCCGGCAAGGCCGGAGCCACGACGCGTGGGGCCGGGGAGGGGCATCGACCATTGCTCTCCGGCGGGGTCCCTCCTCGTCCCTCTCCGATGACCGACACCCTCCCGAGCGGTCGGCTCTCCGGTGACCACGAGCGGCGACAAGGGCGGTCGAATCCGGGGCCGCCCCTCTCCGGCGGGCTATGGGCTGCAGCGGGGCGGTTGGATCTGGGGCCACCCTTCTCTCGGCGGGCCATGGGCGACGACGCGGCAGTTGGATCCGAGGCCGACCACTCTTTGGCGGGCCATGGGAGGCGGTCGGATCCGGGGCCGCCCCTCTCGAGCGGCTGGGTGGCGGCATTGGGCGTCAAATTCGTTGTCTCTGTCTCTCTCCTGTCCTAGCGGCGCGTGGAGGCTCCTTAGTTGGCGGCGCAGATGAGGCCCGGAATGGGCGGGCTGGCAGGTTACACAGGCCCGTTCGGCCCGTTCAAGCTTTTTTTGTTTTTTAATTTCTACTGTAGGGGCGGTTGAAGACTTCGACCGTGGCTATAGTTGTAGCACTATAGACACGGTTGACATTGGCTATAGTGACACACTATAGTCACGGTTGGCCTTGTTTGCGAGGCTACGGATGATTATCTGTAGTCTCACAAACATAGCCACGGTTGGGTTGACCCGCGGCTATAGAGGTCTCCCAACCGTGGCTATAGTGCTTTATTGTTATTTGTGAACGTAATCATAAATACTCCATTTGATTCAATGTACACTCTTTGGTGCGAGATCGAAGTGATCACGGTACTAAGTTGGACCTGATGATTTGTTTGATATGAGGTGTAACTATTTATTGATATTTCCTCTATGTGCTTCGGAACATTTTATGAAAAACAGAATACTCCCTCCGTTTGAAAAAGATTGTAGCTCTGGTTCTTTTCAGGTTCATAAAGATACTATATATAAACATGAACAACCAAAAGCATCTATCTATATAAAATGATATCTTATTTGGATGCTTGGGCGTATTGTGCATATGTTACAGCAAAACACGATTGGGCCATGTAAAATAAATAGAATATCTTTTAGAGTTGCAAATTTCTCTTAATATTGGCAAAATTTGTGGCAAGTTATTTTTTCAACAGTAGGGGACATCTTCCTTGACACCAAGGCGCCTCTAGTGACTTCATGAATCTTGATAGCCAGTTTAGTCTTTTGGATGTGCTTCTAGACGCCAGATGCATACGTGGCAAAAAAGTTCCTCTCAAAATTTGTTTATTCTCTTATTCAACAAATACATTGCATTTTTGTGGTCAAACTATAGATATTCGTGAGCTGTATTTGTATCCTGTAGTGGGTGAAGGAAAAACTTTTGACCACAAATTACCACTTCGTTGGGACATCACTGGTTCGTGCTTTGCTTGGTGAGAAGAGGAGATATCCTGAAGGTTGTGTGGCTGTGCTTAGCATTTCTACATGTGGACACATACGACATCTCATTTCTCTATGATAATTAAATTGTCCATATTGTTCTGTAGCATTGTACAGGTCAAATATAGGAGCAGTAATTTTGATAACACTTCGTAAGCAAGCCAGTTCGGCCAGACCAATTATGCAATATTGATGAGCAGGCTGGATGGTATGCATCAAGTATGCGAGAAGGCCTAACGTCTTTTACATTATAAAAAAATTAGGCGAGATTAATTTGTACATCAACCAGTCTATTTCTAGACGCGTCATGACTTGAGGAAAGGCTAATCTGCATGTCAAACGCGTCTACGATCAGCTTGGCAGACGTCAACCGCGGGATGTGCTTAGATGACAAGACGCGCATCTGAAGGACCGTCTAAAGCAAACGGAAGTGCTCCCTATTGATTATAAGAGAATTTCTGGATTTATCATCAATAGGCTAACTATTTACTATTCACCATGATGTGTATGTTATAAGAAAATTCTTTATAGACCATTATATTTTATATTCATCTGTTACTTGTCATAAAAAACATACACTGCCCTTATGCCCTGGTCTGAATTCTTCATTCCTTATATGATTTGGGAATATCCAATGTGGTGACCAGTTCACATGATTTGGAATGACTTAAGAAAAAATTCGGCAGCCCCGGGCTTTATTTACAAGAGAAGACCTTCTCACGTAGGCCGAGAAAACCCCGAACCCCTGCCCCACCCTTACACAGCGGCACCACGACCCGTGTAAGACGACCAACGACTTCGGCCGGACCTTAGACCTGGCTTTGGACAGACGTGGGGATTTTTTAACCCAAGCCTGAAATTCACTCCCACCGGGAGTCGAACTCAGGAAGGACCTGAGGAGTGCTACTAGAGCCACCTAACTAACTCAGCTAAAAATATGATGGTTCCTTTGATATAAAAAGCAGATAGGATTAAAAACTAACTGCAACAATTTTTTTCCCAAATGTAACATAAATGGTATATGAAGGATAAAAAAATTAAAACTAATGGCACAAATTGAAATGTATATTTCTAGTGTTCAATAAAGGATAAATATAAGATCCACTGGCGTATAGAATTCACTTATGTGTTTATTATGACTTGTAAGAGAAGTGACAAGTGAGAACTCCATTAACTGTAACATTTTTTCTTCTGCAGCAGTACAGAACCTTTAATGCGTGTAGAGAAGGTATAGTAAGAAGCCCTTCGTCTGTTTATGCCTCGCCTCCAATAAACATCAATATGAAGGGCATTTTTAGTCCTCGCGAAAAAGCGTAGACTAAGAGGGTCACAGTCTCGGTGTCGAAAACAAGATATAACTATGAAATTGACTAATAGACGTTTTTCATCCATGAGCAGGATTACGTGTACCACGGGACAGACTAGTCTTCTGCCGTGCTCTTCGGAGAATGATGTATCTACTGGAAGTGACCCTTCCGCATGGAATTTCCACGCCCGTGATGTATAGCATTGGCATGTACATACATCCATTCTACTGGCACTAGTATGTGTTAGAAATTTTCCAATATGGTACTAGTGCCAGTAGAATGGATGTTTATGGTAGTAGCAAGTCCACACAAAGGAAATATATATTAGCTGAAAAAAATACTCAGATTTAACTTTATTTTGCAAAGTTTGACTGTGATCATATGACCAGGGAGAGCTACCGAAATCTTTTGGACTTCACCATGATCTCTGCAACCATGGAATTGAAAAATCCCGAATGGCTTTATACATAGCCTACGTTGAATGCGATGTGACCAATTAACCCGGAGATAGTGATGGAAACCAGAAGGACTTTGACTCCCTCTCTTAACATAAACTCACTAAAATGGGAGAAGTCATGTATCACACTAAGCAAACTAGCAAAGGCCACTACAAGTCTACAAACCAGTTTTACATCGACGGGACTGATGCATGAGACTTGTAATTCTATTTAAAATCTGAAATAAAGAGTAATGTCGGATAAAAAACATCATTATTGGGCCATGTTGACGGCTCTTAAACCTTAATTTTATCGTCAACTCCCTGCAAGGAAATGGATAAAATGAAGCACCCAACATAGAGATAAGGTTTTGAACTAACGATTTCCACAGGTGTTGGGTGAGTTCTTGCATGCAGATATAAATCGGGCCAAAACATGGAGAAACATCGAGAAAAGCCCAAAATCTAGAAATACCCGAGAAGCCAGAGCCCAATTCATTGGATAAGACAAAGGTGAAAATGCATAGAAAAGAGGACAAGGCCCAGTAGGGAAGCCACCGACCAAGGCCTATGCACAGAGGTGCCAGGGCCAGGGTTTGGCGAGCAGACACCCACCGCCTTATGCTGCCACCTCCTATTTCCCTCTAACATATCCATTCTGGAATCGCCTTTTCACCCATACATAATAAAAGGTGCAGACACCATCCACTACATCGTCAACTCATTGACAAGTTCCGTAGGCTAGAGCTCCACCTGTAAATATTTAAAATAGGCTACAACTCTCTCTCTCTCTCTCTCTCTCTCTATCTCTCTGCCCCAGTGATGTTGTTGCATCCATCCAACACCAGAAAACCTAAGATATATCTAAGCCTCTCCCATGGATTAAGTTCATCAATAGACGTGCATAAATGGTACTCCCTCCAACCCAAAATAAATATATTTCTGTGTTTGGTCAAACCAATTGTGACTAATGATTTCCTTACTTTAAATCAAGTTTAACACTACAACACTATTTGTCCTTGTAATCTAAAAATAAATAGTATTTGTTAATGTTATCGAATTTATAAAGAAAACATTGGACAAAGACGAGTTTGACCAAATATAGTAATGAATTCATTCTATGAAAATAGAGTACACTGTTAAAAAGATTAAAAAAATGAATAACCCCTATTTGTAACTTCTATTATCTTCCAATGCATTCATTGAATAAAGTTGACTTTGTGTGTCTATTCTTCCACCTATTAAGCATAGAACAATACTTAAGCATATGCCAATCCAACGGTGAACAACAAACTGCTTATGTTATTATGATCAAGGACTCTTGTACAAAACTATTCAGCTACTATGTGCAGTTTTATTGTGATTGAGGCAATACATCATGCTATTTGTCTTGAATAAAATTACAGTTACTCCAAAATTTTGTTATCATGATGGCCTCGTAAAATTTTATTTTGCGTACATATTTTTTTAGATAATTAATGATAGAAATGCCCCGACCTCTACATAACATACACAATCATCTTATTATTACAAGGTTTAAACCATAACCATTGATAGTATGGGAAGACAAAGGAAAAACATCTAGACCAACTCTATTGTTATGTTTCCATCCAAGATTGGCCATCCCAAGGCTATGATCTCTAAAGATGAGCTCGTCCGCCTCAAGGTTTCCTTTGTTGTGTCTTCAGCTACGCCCAGAAATGTAATAATACACCGACCCCTAAAAATAGCCTGTATAAATGTGAATATTTCATTTTTCCAAAACTAACATCATTTTGACATCTCCAAGTCACGCAACATATAGCAGAAGCCCCGCATAAATCATACCTCTCCTTTTATGTTTTAAGGAGAGCCAACTCCCTAAAATACGGGATATTGAAAATAGGTGAGGGAAGACCTATGGGTAGATACATTGTCCACCAAATATGCTTTGCATGGTGGCACTTAAAGATAAGATGTCTAGTTGTTTCTTTTGAGTTAAAAAAATTAACACTTCTGACTTCCTTTCCAATTCTTTCTTGCTAGATTGTCTTTTGTGAGTACCGCCCATTTTTGGACATACCATAAGAAAATCTTTATCTTAAGAGGAATTTTGAGTTTCCAAATCAATTAATGTCGGAAAGGTACATATCAATCTAACACATGGAGATATATATCGACTAGACCAAAAAATTTCCACCCTTGTGAAGATTCCGTATGAATATGCCTCTCCCCTCCGTTAAATTGACGGTTGTTATCCTCGCTACAAGGTCAAACCTTTCTCTAAGCTTGTTATCCACTAAAGACCGCTCTAAAAGAAATATTTAGTGGTATTGCGTTCAATACGTTAGCCACCACGGCATGTAGATGATGAGCAATATTGTATAATACTGGATATTGCTCCTTGAATGGCCGTTGACGTACCCATGTATCCTCCTAAAATCTCATTTGATTTCCATCATGTACTCCGAAGAAACCATAGCTCAGGACTTCATCCTTAATATTCATAAGTCCTCTCCGAAAAATGAGAGTCATAAAGGTTTAGCCTGAACTTGTGTTAGAGATTTTGAGCTTAGGTATTTATTCCTAAAGTTTTGCTATTCATTTGTCAACAAATTTCTTATCTTGAAATCTGTTGAATTTCTACAGTATGCTTTGGGTCCATGCCTAGATGTTGACTTGGTTGCTAGAAAATTATTGTGCTACATGGCAGCATGCTATTAATGCAGGATTTGACAGATTTGGTGATAGAAATTCTGTTGACAGATAAATAGAGGCTCCGTTATTCTTAAGAAGAGATTGCCATGTCCTGACTGTATTAATCAAGTTAATAGTCCACGTACTCAATAAACATTTATTTTGGATCGCAAGGTCTCTATGAGAGGACCATAAGAGCACACACCACCTTACTTTTTTTCTTTGTCGTTAGAGGCTGCTGCAGTTGGCCTGCTGAAAGGACATCACCATTTTGTCAAGGTCGTACCGTATGTGGTAATTCATCTGCATGACGTTGCCAATGATGGACAGTGAGGATGACCTTCGCACCGCCCAGCAAACCACGCCTCTTTCCACCTCTTCGAAGTAGTTCGCCGCCGGCAACTCCATGTCGGCCCCGTCGAAGTGCAGCACCATCGACGGGACAACCCCGGCGAAGTCGTTGTTGTCGGTGACCTCGAAGCACGCCTCCAATCCGTGCCGATCCGCCGCCCGGGTGAGTGATGTCCCCGACAGGATTGCTTCCTTCGCCGCCGTGTAGGCCGGCTCGGCAAGGAACGTCAGGGTCGTGCCCGAGTCGAACACCACAGCACCAGTTCCACCACCCGGAATTGTTGCCGAACCAATTGAGATGTTCTTTAGGGTAACGGCGTACAAGGAGATGGTGGAGTTGAGGAGAGGAGTGGATTGCACGCCGGTGCCTGTCAAGTTGGCCATGGCACCGAACAAGAGAGGGCTCGCTTTGGAGAAATCATGGACGAGGCAGTAGGAGAAAGCTCGCACGCCCATCTGCGAGACGAGTGACAGCTGTCCCCGGCCGAGCCCGACGAGGCCGGAGCCCGTGCCGTAGTTGCCCTCCGACCTGGTCGTGCAGCCGAACCCGACGCCCGGCACGGTGTCGCTTCCGATCGTGAAGGTATCGATCCCCATGTACCCTTCCGTGTAATGATCAGCGGTAATACCGTACGAGTACCGGTAGTCGCACTCCGTGCCACCGGCGCCGCACTTCGCTTTGGACGCAGACTTCAGATCACTACAGAGACGGTCGGAGCATGGCAGCTTGGAGAACGACGACGAGTTGGTGGGGTCGAAGGAAGGGGAGCCCTGCGGCGTGCAGGACGCGCACGGGCCGCACTTCACCCATACCAGGTCGCTGCCGGTGTCGGCTTGCGCCGAAAGCGACTGCGGCGGCGTGCCGACGGAGAACTCCATGTCGTAGGAGCCGGCGCTGTCCGCCCGAAGGGTGGTCTCCGTGCTCACGTTCCCGGCAGCCGCGTGGAGCCGGGCGGCGAGCTTGGATAGCCGCTCGTAGGATTGCAGTGAGGCTTGCATGAAGTCGATGCTCTTTTTCCTACGGACCATGGTGGCGCGGAAGCCCTGGAGTTCGGAGTTAGCCGGAGGAGCCGCCAGGAGAAATGCATAAATCATGAGGGCGACAATGGCTACCGTCGCCGCCATTTCTTTTTCTTCTTTTTTTCTTTTTTGACGCTGAAGTGTTTCCTCCGGGCTGACTCCTGGGACTTTTGCATGGGTTTTATAGATGCAGCTAGTAACGGGTGTTGCAAGAAGAGTAACGCTACGTCACTTAAAGTTTCTACAAAAATCTTACAAAATATTGTTCATGAATATATAGTAAACTAGGTGATACCCGCGCTTTGCTGCGGAATTCCTTAATAATATATGTGATGCTAAGTCTTACTATTAACAAAATAAGTAGAGAAAGAGATTGGAACATCTATGTTCGGTGTTGGATTTGATGGATCTAAATTGCTAATTGATAGATGGACAACTGAGACTCAAGCATCACGGTGGAAATTATTGAGATGATGTGACAGTACGAGGTTTGAGAGAATTGGTATAAAACGGTGAAAATTATTGAGATGATGTGGTAGCATGAGAGTTGAGAGAATTAGCATCTAATGAGTTGTAGTGGGTTGCATCTTTTATAGTAATAGTAATAGTAAATTCTTCCTTCAATTGTGCTAATCTAAAACCATGCGACCAACCAAGTTTTATCACATCAATAGTACGTAAGATTTAAGTAAAAATAAATTGGGTTAATTGCAAAAAGCACCCCATATCTCACCTTAAGTTTGAAATTCCACCCATACGTTTTTTTTGTTGCAAATCCACACCCACCCACTAGATTTTGTTGCAAAAACCACCCCAATATGCACATGCTCAATCAATTTTATGTGTTTTGGCTGATATAAATCTAGAGTAAATCTGTAAGTTAACAAAGGTCAACACTTTTTAAGTTTTTAAATTATTATCGTCTTAAATTTTATTTTTAAAATATTTTATAATCATCTTATTTTCATTAATAAATGTTTCCAGATCTCAAACACTAGGAACACCGACTAACCTCTAATTTATTTCTTTGTCTCAAATTCTATCAAAGTATGAAAATATTATATTTTCCAAATATTGTAAGATTGATAAAAACACCATCAACCATGCTAAATGAGTGGAAATGGGTTCTATCAATTAAACATGTGTAATTTTGGGTGGTTTTTTATGTAACACGTAAATTGAGGTGGTTTTTGCGACAATATCTAGCGGATGGGTGGGTGGGTATTTGCAACTAAAACTTATGGGTGGAAATCTCAAACTCCCAATGACATGTGAGCTGGTTTTCGCAATTATCCCAAAATAATTATAGGCGTAGATACACTAGTAAAGTTTACTACTTCATTGTCACTTTATAACGAATTCTTCAAACCTGACCTGGCATGGCCTTTTCGTGTGCCAACTAGCTGGTGATCGATATCTCGTACACCGGCTACATTGAACAATGTAGAACAAAAAAAGTTGCCTTATCCGGTCCTAAAGTGAAATTCATTTGTGAATAATAACAGAGCATTTTTATGATTACAATGAAGAGACAAACACAAGTGCCAATACAAAACAAGAAATTCAGGATGTGCTCTGTGCTCATGTGCATTATTATAGCGAACCGGAAAATTTTGATCAATCCGCCGGGATTCATACCTTTTGGTACGGTTCCTGCACACATCATCTTCGCGCATGATTTTTTTTATGAGGGTAAGCACGTTACACATTAGAGATATAAAAAAGTTCCCAAATCTTTCTAAAATATGGTAATCGCTGTGACAGACCCGTCTCACGAAGAGGCGTTTCCATCTCCAGGATCATCATGGGTGGCATCACGCGCTGTGATACCCGATATTACAACATACAAACATAAGCATAATGCAATGAATATAAGTACACGTCTTACATTCATCCCAGTACAAATGTACATCGAGTCTCGAAACATCGGAAGCTAATAAGTTTGGAAAACAACTAAACAGCGGAAGCAAAAGATACAATCGCTCTCTCTCGGCGATACATCACGGGCATCCGGCGGAGACAGATGTTCCTGCCCTAGAACATCTTACCGGCACATCAACTCCTCTACTCATCCGGGCCGCACCACTCCCAAGTGTAGTGGCCGTCATCCGGAGTCTCCTCCTGCCGGACGTCATCGCCGACGTCGAAGTCATGCACGGCGGTATCCTCTGAAAACCACATAGAGCAAAGCCCTGAGCAACTAGAGCTCAGCAAGACCGACCCGCCAAGGTGGCCATCTACAGCCGACTCCTAGACATGCAAAGGCCAGGGGGATAGGGTACATTTAAGCACTAAGCTGGCCTACAAGTGAATCCTTACTTTCATCTTTTAGCAGTTTAATTAAGTTGCAAGAAAGAATAAATTTAATTTGCACTAAGCTATTGCATTACATGTTTCCAAACAAGTAATTAAGCAATACAGCAAAATTAATCATAATCATCATCATCAATGTTCCTCTTCTTACTACGTTCCGGCGCAGGGACAAGTGGTACTCGTTACTTGTGAGGGGCAGCGATTCGAATCGATTTACATCCTGCGGGAGAAACCTGTCCGCACGTCACATACGCGCTTCCCGGAAGCCGCATGAGACAACCTTTCGCTCGGGCACCATAAGGTCGTCCGGGTCCTACCGCCCCCGAGAAGGGTCCCTCACGCGATGCCGTCCCGGACGTCATCCGTGAGTGGAGTGCTCCCTCCTCTCCTCCCAAAAACCGCCTAGTAACCAAGGGAGTAGGGAAATCTTCCAACCTTACAGCAATCCATCGCTACATCGGTTTACTCGGGCCCATAAACTCCAGCATGCAAAACAGTACGTTCAAACTTATTCCACATGGACCGGACACGACGCGGTCCTTGTGTGCACGAACGGGGCTACAACCTTGAAGACTCTTTCGGTCCTTCACTTTCCCCTAGTTGCCCGTCCGGCCTCCAATTTTCCATTCTCAACTTGATACTTAGCATCGTGTCCCAAAAATGTGTTTGTCCTATCTACGAGTGGTCTCCGTACCACTCGACGGATCATCGCCCTATTTAAGCAAGCATCTAGCGTAGGGTGATCGAATCGGGGTAAACAGGATCCTACTGCATGCTAGGGTTTTCATCACAACTCCTGTAGACCTAATGCACAATACGGACCTACAAACATAGTGATGAAAATAAAATACTTAAATTAAAAGGTTGTGCACCGGGGCTTGCCTTGAGCTTGACCCTGAGTAGCTGGGTCAACAACAGCAGCAACTTCGGCTCTTCCTCGCTGGTCACCACGTTCACCACCGCAGACTACATGATGCAAGGGTGATGTGTAAATTTTTGATGAAAACAAGACATTGAATATTTTACGGAACACGTGCGGATTTCATCAAATACATTTAATTCATGAGTATAAACTAACGTGCTGTCCAGCAGGGTGAAAATGATTTAAGGTGATTATCTAATTTATCTCTCTCATCAACTCCCATGAAGCATTTAAATCATTATCGCATGTGCAAGAGAATAATTCAATAATCCTAGCAAAACTAGGTAAAAATAGCAATTAAATTGCTCCTGGTCCTTAGGCACATGCTATAGATAATAATTAAATTAAGCTTCATAATTTGAGGTAATTAAATAATTAATTAAGTCCTAACCTTGAATCTCCAAAAAGGAAATTAACTCAATTAATTTACCTCTGATAATGTAAATCTAACTGCACCATTAAATAGTACAAGTCTCAAGGATTCCAACAAACTTTGGTTTGCAATTTTTCGAGCTCTGGATCAAAAGATATGAATTTTTGAAGTTTGTAAGAATTTCCGGTCTATTTACGAAAATGCCATCGGGTTTTAAATTTTTTAAAACCGCGCTCCGTGCCACACCGAGGACCACAGGGTTCCGGATCCGCGTGTGGCTGTGGCCACACGGGATCCCGGGCCGTGTGGCCCGCCCCGAGGCCTCACCGGCGCGCGGCCGGGAGGCGGCGGCGCGACGGCCGGAGCTGCGGCCGGAGCTCGCGCGTGGCCGGCAGGTGACCGGGGTGCACCGCGTGACACGGGAAACTCGAGAGCGTGGTCCGCGCGGCCAAAGGCTCACCGGAGAGGCGGCGCGACGGCGGCGGCGGTGGCGGAATGGTTCGGCGGCGGCGCTCGTCACGGACGAAGCTCGAACGGACGCGCGGCTTGGCCGGAGAGCTTCACCGGAGCATGAGCTTCACCGTCACGGCTTCCGTTGAGGATGAGCACGACCGTGGGCGGCCGTCGACGTGAGGGTGGCGGCGGCCGGAACTCCGCGGCCGGGGAAAATGGAGAAAACCGACGACCTAGTGAGGTGACAAGGGAGATTAGGATTTGAGAGAGTGCTCCGTCAACGTGCGCACGCACCGGTGCAAGAATGGGGAAGGAAAGCTCACCGGAGGGGGTAATCTTGGTCGCGACGGCAATGGCGGCCGGGGAGAGCTCGTCGCGGACTTCTTCGGAATTGATTTGATTTAGCTCGCCATTTTTGGGGATTTTTGGTCGTGGAGTAGGGTGGGTGTGAGGCGAAGCTTAGGGCGGAGCGGTTTGGCTCGGGAGGGAGCAAGGCGGCCGGGCGTCGAGCTCCGAGCTCGGCGGCTATGGCGGCTCGGGAGTGGAGAGCAAAGGAGAGAAGAGTAATGGGAAAGGGGGGTTCCGACCGGGAGGGGACCTCCCCTTTGTCCCTCCGACCGGGCGGGGCCGGGCCAGGGGGCAGCCGCCACGCGGCGCCGGCGTACGGCGCCGGTCGGGCGCGGGGCGCGTCCGTGCCTCGCCCAGTGAGGCTGACGGGTGGGGCCCATGGTATATTCCCCGGCATCTTTTCTTTTTCCCCGAATTTCCAACTGTGGTCTGATTCGATTTTGAAAAATCAAATGGAAGGCCTTCCCGAGCTCCAAAATTAAAGGAGAAAATTTCGTTGCAAAGTAAAACTCTAGAAAGTGACATGCACGAAGAGTTTACTCAAAAATCCTTTCTGGATTAATTCTGGAAATTCAGAGAAAAGGCTTAAATGCTAAGTTTGCCTGATTTATTTGGGGTACCAAACCTTGATGAAATCCAGTGGGGTTTTGACCTATATTTTTCATTTGACATGCCCTACAACATATATTTTTGGTTGACCATACTTGTATGGTAGGAATTTGAGTTGTAGTTCAAACCAAAGTGTTTTTGAATTTATTCGGCATCCAAAACACTTTGCATGTCAATGAAATTTCTTGGGTAGGTCAATCTAGTCCTGAGATTAGTTTTAAAAATGCTAACTCGAAACATTTGGACACGGAGTGTCACAGCCCTCCCCCTTAAGAAATCTCGCCCGAGATTAGGCTCAAGTACAAAGGGGGTGGTTTATATACCTCCGGGTTCGAGCGAAAATTTCGGGTAGTGAGTGCGAAGAAAATCTTCCGATTCCCACGTAGCCTCCCTCGCGGAGTGGTGACTCCACCGAACCTTGAAGAATTTCCGAGTGCCATTTCGGGTAACTCTTTCCTTTGTATCGACAATCTTGACTGGCCGCTCGGAGTATGACAAATCGGGCTGCAATGGTACCACTTCATCCAGCACTCGGTCAACGGGTGCTTTGAGACACTTCTTCGGTTGCGAGACATGGAAGACGTCATGCACACCGGCGAGCGTGTCGGGTAATTCAAGCTTGTAAGCAACGGCACCACATCCGGCCACAATGGGGTAGGGGCCTACGTAGCGGGGTGAGAGCTTGCCTCTCACGCCAAACCTTTGTACACCCTTAGTCGGCGAGACTCGAAGGTACACAAGGTCACCCACTTGGAACTCAAGTGGTCGGCGCCTCTTATCCGCGTAGCTCTTTTGCCTTGATTTGGCGGCCCTGAGGTTTGCTTGCAATTCCAATACTCGCTCCTCGGCTTGTTGCACAAATTCTGGCCCAAATATTGTTCTCTCTCCGGACTCGGACCAACCGAGTGGAGTACGGCATCGACGACCATAGAGAGCCTCAAATGGTGCCATCTTAATGCTCTCTTGGTAACTATTGTTGTAAGCAAACTCTGCCAAGGGTAAGCATTCATCCCACTTCTTGTCATGATCCAGAACATAGGCTCTCAACATGTCCTCCAATATCTGATTTACTCTCTCCGTTTGCCCATCGATCCGTGGGTGGTAAGCTGAGCTTCGAAGCAATTTCGTTCCTAGGGAAGCATGCGGTTGCTCCCGAAACGTCCCACAAACTGTGTTCCTCGATCAGAAATGATTGTCCTCGGCACACCATGCAAACATAGGATCCGCTCGATGTATAACCGAGCATACTTCCGAGTCGTGAACCGGGTGCTCACGGGGACGAAATGTGCCACTTTGGTCAAACGATCAACAATTACCCAAATAGAATCAAACTTCCGAACTGTGGTAGGCAAGCCAACAATAAAGTCCATGCTGATGTCATCCCATTTCTAAGATGGTACGCTGAGTGGCTGCAACGGCCCGGCGGGTCTCAAATGATCAGCCTTGATCCGACGACAAGTGTCACACTCGGCGACGTAACGAGCAATCTCTCTTTTCATCCTTGTCCACCAATACTTCGTCCTAAGATCATGGTACATCTTATTGCTGCCGGGATGCATAGCATACTTGGCTAGGTGAGCCTCATCCAATATCTTCTTACGTAGCTCGGGAACTTTCGGCACCACGATGCGGTCCTTGAACCATACGGCTCCCGCGTCGTCCTCCCGGAAACATGACACTTGCCTATCTCCCTCTTTTATCCTCCTCTTGATATGGGCAATGCAAGTATCAGCCTTCTGCGCTTCTACCACTTCATCGCGCAAGGTGGGTATCAATGCCAAGTTGTAGAGCGACCCGTGGGGCACAACTTGGATGTAATGCCCATCCGCGACCGACTGAGTGGCCTGAAGGAGGTTACAATGTGCCTTCTGCTGAGTGCATACTGCCACGACATTTGCCTTGCTAGGGTGGTAGTGCACTTCCAACTCATAATCTTTAATCAATTCCAACCAACGGCGCTGCCTCATGTTCGGATCATCCTGAGTGAAAATGTACTTCAAGCTCTTGTGATCGGTGTAGATGCGAACGAGATTGCCCAACAAATAATGCCTCCACACCTTTAGAGCGAGTACCACTGCTGCTAACTCAAGATCGTGAGTAGGATAATTCTGCTCGTGCTTTCGAGCTGCCTGGAAGTATAAGCAACTACTCGACCCTCTTGCATGAGAACTCCACCCAAACCTCCGCCCGATGCGTCACGAGAAAACATCAAAGGGCTTCTCAAGGTTCGGCTGTGCTAGCACTGGGGCGGATGTCAACAATTTCTTCAAACTCTCAAAGGCTTCCCGACAAGCCCGACTCCACTCAAACTTCTTTTCCTTCTTCAAAAGCTCGGTCATAGGTTTGGCAATCTTGGAGAAGTTCGGGATGAACCTCCGATAATAGCCTGCCAAGCCTAGGAAGCTGCGAATCTGTGGTACTGATTTCGGAGCTTTCCAATTAAGCACGTCCTGCACTTTGCTTGGATCAACGGATATGCCTTCCTCCGAAATGACGTGACCCAAGAATGGAACTTTCTTAAGCCAGAATTCACACTTGCTGAATTTAGCATACAACTGGTGATCTCGCAATCTTTGGAGAACAATGCGAAGATGCTCGGCATGCTCTTCCTCGGACTTGGAATACACCAGGTATGTCATCAATAAAGACTACCACAAACTTGTCAAGCTCGGGCATGAATACCGAATTCATAAGATACATGAAGTGTGCCGGTGCATTGGTCAACCCAAAAGACATCACCAAATACTCATACAGGCCGTACCGTGTGGAGAAGGCTGTCTTAGGTACATCTTCAGCCCCGATCTTGATCTGGTGATAGCTCGAGCGCAAATCAACCTTCGAAAATACCTTAGCTCCCATCAAGCGATCAAACAAAATATCAATGCGAGGCAATGGATACTTGTTCTTGATAGTGACTGCATTGAGGGGTCGGTAATCCACACATAAGCGCAATGATTTGTCCTTCTTTTTAACAAAGAGAGCTGGACAGCCCCAAGGTGAAGAACTAGGTCTAATGTAACCTTTGTCCAATAGTTCCTTCAACTGTTCCTTCAACTCTGCTAATTCCTTGGGTGCCATTTTGTAAGGTCTTTTTGAGATAGGAGCCGTGCACTGGCTGCAACTCAATTTTGAACTCAATGTCCCTGTCCGGAGGCATTCCGGGAAGATCCTCGGGAAATACATCAGGAAACTCACGGACAACTAGGATATCGGTCGGACCCTCGACAATAGCTTGGTGCTACTGCTGGGGTACAATTCTTAGGATAGGTAAGTCGAAGAACGTCCCGACCGTGCAATGGGGAATTCAAGCCGACGGTGAAAGCATCTATGTCCAAAACGGCCTTGTGACACCTCATCCAGAACATACCCAGAATTATGTCAATGTTGCTCCCCTCAAGAATCATACAATCCGCTGGGTAGACTTTGGCCTTCAACATAATGGGAACCTTTTTAACCTCATACGTCGCGGGGGTTTTCCCTCCCGCAGAAGTAATCAAGTAACGGGATCTCATACGGCTACGGGGTAACTTTCACTTGTTCACATACGACTCGCCGATGAAATTGTGCGTCGCCCCAGAATCAAACAATATAAGAGCAGGGTGATTTCGAACAGAAAACGTACCAGCCATCACGGGAGCGTCGTCGGTATCTCCTCCGTGGACGTGTAGTTCACACGTCCTGTCTTCGTTGGGGCTCGGTTGTTGTTCCCGCGCTGTTGGTTAGGAGTATTGCCCCGCTGCTGATAGGGGCAATCCCTAACAAAGTGTCCTGGGCGGCCACATCCAAAGCAAGGTGCTCCGGGTGGTGGCGGACGGTTCCCTGCGGCATTACGAACAGGACGGGGTGCTTGGAGCACGCTGTCCCATCTGCTGCTGCTGCGGGGGCCTCTGCTGCGGTGGGGGTCTCTGTGGGGGTGCCGGCCGACGCGGCGCCACCATAGGCTGAGAGCGGTAGCGCTGTCCGGGAGGGTCGGTGTAGATCATGCGGTACTTGGCCGAGGGTGGGTTGGATGGCCCCGTAGCACTCGCGGATCTCTTCTTCTCCGCCTGGACCCTGCGGTAGCCCTCCTCGGCGAGGATGGCATTGTTCACGAACTCCGAGAAGCTACCCGCCATATTGAGGGTAAGGCGGTCCTGCAACTCAGCGCTGAGTCCCTCCATGAAGCGGTCCTTGCGCTTCGATCCGTGTCCACCAGCTCGGGGCGTAAAGTGCCAGCCGGTTGAACTGCTGGGTGTACTCGTGTACAGCTGCGACCTCCCTGGGTAAGAGCCATGAACTCTCTCGCCTTCCGGCGCATCACACCCGCCGGTATGAAGTGAGCGCGGAAGACCCTCTTGAAGTCCTCCCGGGTGGTTTGCGTGCCGGCGGCCGGAGTGGCCGGGTGGGTAGCCCACCAAGCACTAGCGGCGCCCTCTAGCTGCTGCGTAGCAAGAGCGTCTTCTGCACATCGGTGCGGTGGAGCAGTCCAAACTTGGACTCGGTGAGGCGGATGAAGTCCTCCGCCCTCATCGGCTCGCCGGAGCCGTCGTACCTCGGGGGCTGGGTGCCCAGGAACTCCTGGTATGAGGCCTCCCGCGGCGCCGCATCGCGGTTCCGGCGCCCGCGGTTGCCTTCCCCGGCAGGTACCTGCTGACGGAGTTCTCGCAGGAACTCGTTCTGCTGCTGCTGATTATCGCGCATAGCCGCGAAAAACTGGGCCATCATGTCCATAGGGTTAGGGACAGGTGGCGGTGGTGGTGCTTCGTCTCCCGCACCTTGGGCCGAGCTCTCGGGCCTCTCGCCATGGAGATCATTGGTGTTGCGCGTTCTCACCATTCTGCCAAGCAAAATCGCGAAACCCATTAATCCAGTTGATTCGCAAAAGAATACTCATTGCCATAGGGTAACCAAATGTGCAATTAATTAAACCAACAGCAGTAGCAAAAACCAATGTAGTAATGCGAAATTTTACAGAATGAGAAACATCATCATTCAACACATCACACTGCATCAACATAGTTCAAAGTTGCACCATAGTTCAATACATAATTGCTAACACCACAGTACGATCACGCTTCCGCTAGACAAGTTCCGATTACCACGAAAGGGAAAACAAGATACAAGTAGGGAGATCGGCTGCTATTCCCTACAGCGCGCACTAATGTGCCGCTCAATCCTCCTCCGCATCGTCGGGGTCCTCAAGCTGCTCTCCCTGACGGAGAAACAAGGTCACTCGAGGTCCTGGTCCACGTGGACCGTACGCGGTGAGGAAACGTAAGTAGCGGGCGTCGGCTGCGTCTCGAGCCGCTGCTGCCTCGTCTCGGGCCTGAGCTGTAGTCTGCACCTCCTGCTGCAGATTAGCCACCGGAGTCTGCTGCTGCTGGAGCTGTCCACGCGGTGCCGCGTTCTCCGCGGTGAGTGAGGTGACCTGCTGGTCCCGCTGGACAACTCTAGCCTCAATCTGTCTCATGGCTCCCATGAGAAGGCTCACCTCGCGGTTCCGATACTCGTGCTGCCGAAACAGGACGTCCGCATAGCACGCGGTGTTTGCCAGCATGGGGTTGAAGTGGGGTGTACTGGGGTCACTCAACACTGCCATGCGGCGCCTCCAGCGGCTGTCGTAGGGGTCACCGACCGGTAGGTAGAGGTAAGGTGTCCCTACAAGGTCAGGTGCGTGAAGCTCACAAAGCCTGGTGAGAGCTGCCAGCGCTGCCAAGTCCCATGCGCTGAAGACCGCGAGGCCCGTCGTGGTCACCATCCACGACTCCTGGCGTGGGGGTACCGCCTTGCCCGGCACAACCACGTGCATGGTACAAGTGAGCATTCCTCGCTCCACGAACTCCTTCCCTACGTAAGCGGGGGCTCGGTGTATCCCAGCGTCCGCATGGCCTGCCATAGCATCGCAGGTAAACCACCGCGGTGCGAGCAATCAGACCACATCCAACCGTTGTCCAAAATCTCAACGTTATCGGCCATCCGTAAGGAAACAAGATTCCCACGAGTCAATAAACGACTCGCGATAAGGTATGAACATTTAAAAGAAAGAAAGCATTGTATGGAAATAAAACACATCACAAAGCTCCCAACTAGCACAAAAGTGCCACAATTTCCATAACATTCATTAGTTCATACATCCATTGCTAACTAGCCATACAAATACACTCACACCTCCAAATATCCCTCACTAGATGGTACTACTCGATTTAGTCCAGCTATCGAGCATCAAAATAATCTGCTACTAGCTGCCAGTCAGCCTATTCCCAACACCCTCCCACCGAAGGAGGTCACTCCTACGGGTCGTCGACGTCGGACGCGTCGTCGTGTGGTGGAGGTGGTGCCAGGGCAGCCTGCAACTGCTGCTGCAACTGCGCGACCTGTTGCTCCAACGTCTGAATATCGTGGTGCTGCTCCTGCTCCAACTGCTGGGCAACCATCAAGTTGGTCCGGAGGTGGTGGATGTAGTGCTCCTGCTGAGCCACTCGCGCGTTGCGGCCCACCAACTGCTGGCGTGCCTCATCGCGCTCTCGGGTGCGGTCGTCCTTCTCCTGCCGAAGCTCGTCTCGCTCCTCCAGCAAGAGGTTACGCTGCACCAACAGGGCATCCCTCTCACGGGCGAGGTCGTCACGCTCGTCCGCGACTCTCGCGACCTCCCGGGTCTTGCTTTGCAGACCTCGGATCGCGTCGGAGCGCTCCTGAGCAAGGATGTCCAAACGATCTCGCCGCTCGCGACGGACCAGAGACAACTCGGTCACACGGTCCCGGAGACGCGTAGCCGGTGCGTCCGTGTCCCGGTGTATCCAGAACGCCTCGCGAGCGTAGCGAGCAACGCAGTGGTAACCCAACTCCGTGCGGCCAATCCTCCCGAGACGGCGTTCGACTACCTCGTCGAAGTAGTCAAATGTCGGGATCAACTCGAAGGGGTGCCGGACAAGGAGTCTCTGTGAGAGGTCACAAACTCGACAAAATGAACTGAGCTATCTTAGCTCGGCCCTGGTAGGTGTCCTTGGAGAACACTTGGTACTCCGTGAACCCTTCCTGCTCGTCGGGGTGGTGAGCAACCTCCGCCTTCACCTTGTGAAAGGCGACCCCAGGAACTCGATCACGCTGGGTGAAGTACAGCGGGGGCTGGGTGTGTCCCAGAGTCTCCAACAGCGCCCACAGCAAACCGGGAGAAGTCTCCGTCAAGGCCTCCTCCCCGGCGGACCACGTGCTGTCAGCGTGCTCGCGGTTGGGCTCACTGTCGGACGGCATCTGCGGAGGGTAAGAAACAAATTTTACCACGTAAGCATGACGCACTGAAGAGAGGATGCTTAACCAAGAACATCATGCGAGCAAACAAATAGTAATGAATATCAAAGGGAAATTATCCTCCATTAGATCAAATCCTGTCCCGGCGATCCAACGCCGTACAGTCAACAAAACTGTACATTTTAGCACAGGAAACGATAGAATTGGTTCTTCCTCATACTAACAACAATTTAGATCATCATCTCAGCTTTCCATCGAGTATTTAACCACCTCATTCCGCTAATCGAGCGAAAAGTTATGGGTGTTACCCGACAGACTATCCATTCTGATCGGTAATCTGTACAGCGAGTAATAACTGACCAAAACCGGCCAGCTCGGTTCGAAACTGGTCCTCCAAATGAATACAAAAGTTGGAACCCATGTTTCAACCTTTCCAAGGAGTACAAGATCACACGTACCCAACACATGAGCACCAAGATATGGTCAAAACGGTATGGACATACAATTCTGAAAACAGAGTTGAGGTAGTTTCAGTTCAGAGGGAGGAATCCGAGATTTTCGACCCTGCAACCTCAAAACCAGTCTTTCCTCAGACTACCAAAGTTGTAGCTCGTGATTCAAGCTTTCCAGAAAGTGCTCATTTGCCTTATTCCGACAATCGAGCTGGGAGTTATGGGGAAAACCAACCAGGCTGTCGTTCTGAAAAACAGACACAGCACCTCTGAACAAGGCAGAGCATAACCCCCTCTCCCTGGATCCAAACATCACCAAACCACGTCCAAAAATTAGTTGACTTCTTTAAGTTTTCAGAACATTTAAAATCACTCAAATCCAAGATTCGAGCAGAAAGTTATGGATTTTTTTCTTTGCTTAGTGAGTTTCTGAAATTTTTGAGGTTACAAAATTCAGACTTTTAGGTTTGCCAATTTTTATCATGAATGCACCTTAGCCATCCTATTCGTCCTCACCACGAAGAAACAAAATATTTATACCGTCTCAACGGTGTACGGATTTCGGGGTGGCAACCCGCACTCAACCCCGCATGTCAGTCTAAATTATCGACTCACACCTACTAGCGTTGTTATGTACCTGCAGAAGATTCATTCCAGAAACAGTACATCAAATTCAAAAGAAACTACAAAAATAAGCACAGTTCTACAAGTAACGATCCATAAAGAGGATCGCCCCGTGGTATGCCACGAGCCAACATTGTCCCGTATTCTCCGTCCGCGGGCACGGACCGCTAATTTAAATGCAGACATACCGAGCCACAGCCGTAGATGCAAGTAATAAAACAATCATAACCCAGGGTTAGCTTTGCCACTGTTACGACTAATATAGTCCTTACGGGCACGTCCTCACACGATAACGCCCTAGTTTTCGAAAATAGACTGCTTAAGGTGTTGTAATATCCCCATGACGGCTCCGATACCACGCTGTGACAGACCCGTCTCACGAAGAGGCGTTTCCATCTCCGGGATCATCATGGGTGGCATCACGCGCTGTGATACCCGATATTACAACATACAAACATAAGCATAATGCAATGAATATAAGTACACGTCTTACATTCATCCCAGTACAAATGTACATCAGAGTCTCGAAACATCGGAAGCTAATAAGTTTGGAAAACAACTAAACGAGCGGAAGCAAAAGATACAATCGCTCTCTCTCGGCGATACATCACGGGCATCCGGCGAGAGACAGATGTTCCTGCCCTAGAACATCTTACCGGCACATCAACTCCTCTACTCATCCGGGCCGCACCACTCCCAAGTGTAGTGGCCGTCATCCGGAGTCTCCTCCTGCCGGACGTCATCGCCGACGTCGAAGTCATGCACGGCGGTATCCTCCGAAAACCACATAGAGCAAAGCCACTGAGCAACTAGAGCTCGGCAAAGACCGACCCGCCAAGGTGGCCATCTACAGCCGACTCCTAGACATGCAAAGGCCAGGGGGATAGGGTACATTTAAGCACTAAGCTGGCCTACAAGTGAATCCTTACTTTCATCTTTTAGCGAGTTTAATTAAGTTGCAAGAAAGAATAAATTTAATTTGCACTAAGCTATTGCATTACATGTTTCCAAACAAGTAATTAAGCAATACAGCAAAATTAATCATAATCATCATCATCAATGTTCCTCTTCTTACTACGTTCCGGCGCAGGGACAAGTGGTACTCGTTACTTGTGAGGGGCAGCGATTCGAATCGATTTACATCCTGCAGGAGAAACACTGTCCGCACGTCACATACGCGCTTCCCGGAAGCCGCATGAGACAACCTTTCGCTCGAGGCACCATAAGGTCGTCCGGGTCCTACCGCCCCCGAGAAGGGTCCCTCACGCGATGCCGTCCCGGACGTCATCCGTGAGTGGAGTGCTCCCTCCTCTCCTCCCAAAAACCGCCTAGTAACCAAGGGAGTAGGGAAATCTTCCAACCTTACAGCAATCCATCGCTACATCGGTTTACTCGGGCCCATAAACTCCAGCATGCAAAACAGTACGTTCAAACTTATTCCACATGGGCCGGACACGACGCGGTCCTTGTGTGCACGAGACGGGGCTACAACCTTGAAGACTCTTTCGAGTCCTTCACTTTCCACCTAGTTGCCCGTCCGGCCTCCAATTTTCCATTCTCAACTTGATACTTAGCATCGTGTCCCAAAAATGTGATTGTCCTATCTACGAGTGGTCTCCGTACCACTCGACGGATCATCGCCCTATTTAAGCAAGCATCTAGCGTAGGGTGATCGAATCGGGGTAAACGGGATCCTACTGCATGCTAGGGTTTTCATCACAACTCCTGTAGACCTAATGCACAATACGGACCTACAAACATAGTGATGAAAATAAAATACTTAAATTAAAAGGTTGTGCACCGGGGCTTGCCTTGAGCTTGACCCTGAGTAGCTGGGTCAACAACAGCAGCAACTTCGGCTCTTCCTCGCTGGTCACCACGTTCACCACCGCAGACTACATGATGCAAGGGTGATGTGTAAATTTTTGATGAAAACAAGACATTGAATATTTTACGGAACACGTGCGGATTTCATCAAATACATTTAATTCATGAGTATAAATTAACGTGCTGTCCAGCAGGGTGAAAATGATTTAAGGTGATTATCTAATTTATCTCTCTCATCAACTCCCATGAAGCATTTAAATCATTATCGCATGTGCAAGAGAATAATTCAATAATCCTAGCAAAACTAGGTAAAAATAGCAATTAAATTGCTCCTGGTCCTTAGGCACATGCTATAGATAATAATTAAATTAAGCTTCATAATTTGAGGTAATTAAATAATTAATTAAGTCCTAACCTTGAATCTCCAAAAAGGAAATTAACTCAATTAATTTACCTCTGATAATGTAAATCTAACTGCACCATTAAATAGTACAAGTCTCAAGGATTCCAACAAACTTTGGTTTGCAATTTTTCGAGCTCTGGATCAAAAGATATGAATTTTTGAAGTTTGTAAGAATTTCTCGGTCTATTTACGAAAATGCCATCGGGTTTTAAATTTTTTAAAACCGCGCTGCGTGCCACACCGAGGACCACAGGGTTCCGGATCCGCGTGTGGCTGTGGCCACACGGGATCCCGGGCCGTGTGGCCCGCCCGGGGCCTCACCGGCGCGCGGCCGGGAGGCGGCGGCGCGACGGCCGGAGCTGCGGCCGGAGCTCGCGCGTGGCCCGGCAGGTGACCGGGGTGCACCGCGTGACACGGGAAACTCGAGAGCGTGGTCCGCGCGGCCAAAGGCTCACCGGAGAGGCGGCGCGACGGCGGCGGCGGTGGCGGAATGGTTCGGCGGCGGCGCTCGTCACGGACGAAGCTCGAACGGACGCGCGGCTTGACCGGAGAGCTTCACCGGAGCATGAGCTTCACCGTCACGGCTTCCGTTGAGGATGAGCACGACCGTGGGCGGCCGTCGACGTGAGGGTGGCGGCGGCCGGAACTCCGCGGCCGGGAAAATGGAGAAAACCGACGACCTAGTGAGGTGACAAGGGAGATTAGGATTTGAGAGAGTGCTCCGTCAACGTGCGCACGCACCGGTGCAAGAATGGGGAAGGAAAGCTCACCGGAGGGGGTAATCTTGGTCGCGACGGCAATGGCGGCCGGGGAGAGCTCGTCGCGGACTTCTTCGGAATTGATTTGATTTAGCTCGCCATTTTTGGGGATTTTTGGTCGTGGAGTAGGGTGGGTGTGAGGCGAAGCTTAGGGCGGAGCGGTTTGGCTCGGGAGGGAGCAAGGCGGCCGGGCGTCGAGCTCCGAGCTCGGCGGCTATGGCGGCTCGGGAGTGGAGAGCAAAGGAGAGAAGAGTAATGGGAGAGGGGGGTTCCGACCGGGAGGGGACCTCCCCTTTGTCCCTCCGACCAGGCGGGGCCGGGCCAGGGGGCAGCCGCCACGCGGCGCCGGCGTACGGCGCCGGTCGGGCGCGGGGCGCGTCCGTGCCTCGCCCGGTGAGGCTGACGGGTGGGGCCCATGGTATATTCCCCTGGCATCTTTTCTTTTTCCCCGAATTTCCAACTGTGGTCTGATTCGATTTTGAAAAATCAAATGGAAGGCCTTCCCGAGCTCCAAAATTAAAGGAGAAAATTTCGTTGCAAAGTAAAACTCTAGAAAGTGACATGCACGAAGAGTTTACTCAAAAATCCTTTCTGGATTAATTCTGGAAATTCAGAGAAAAGGCTTAAATGCTAAGTTTGCCTGATTTATTTGGGGTACCAAACCTTGATGAAATCCAGTGGGGTTTTGACCTATATTTTTCATTTGACATGCCCTACAACATATATTTTTGGTTGACCATACTTGTATGGTAGGAATTTGAGTTGTAGTTCAAACCAAAGTGTTTTTGAATTTATTCGGCACCCAAAACACTTTGCATGTCAATGAAATTTCTTGGGTAGGTCAATCTAGTCCTGAGATTAGTTTTAAAAATGCTAACTCGAAACATTTGGACACGGAGTGTCACAATCGCCAAATGCATCAAATACTGATTTACGTTTTGAAATATGGATGTAACAGACATTGCAAAGTTGGGCCAATTTGGACAGGCTAATATGTAGTACGTATTATTGTGGGCTAATAGGTCAAAGTAACTACGATCCTATTCTTGACAAATGACAAAGGCGTAGACAAATGAGGTCAGAGTGCATGGAAAAGAACTTATAACTGAGAAATTGACTAGGAGACAGTTTTGAGCCATGCTTGCCATTATCTGTAGTTCTGTACTGCGCTCCGGAGTAATCTCCTCCCGTGCACAACAATGATATCCACTGCAAGTTTCGCTTGTACGCATCAAATTTCAACGCGCTTGATATGGTATTGGCACATTTTTTTTACATTTTTCTGATTCTGATACGGTATGTCCATCCATACTACTGCCACCAGTCACTAGTGTGTTAGAAATATTTTCTGAATGTGCCTATGTAGTATAAATGTATTTTCATATTTAATTTTGAATGAATTCAATTCGAAAGGGAAGAAAAGCATCTTTCCTCGTATATTACTGAAGGCAGTGGCTCCCTGCCATTCTTCATCCAGGCCGCTGCTTGTCTAGCTTTCAAGATGTGATAATTTGTGATAAGCCAATGTAAAAATTGTCCTTCCTGCCGAGGTTTCAATCTCACTCTCGTCATGCAGAACACTCGCCTGAGCCACCACAACATACATGCAGGCCAACTGCAGGGTTCCGGGTTCAGCCCTAAACATGAGCCTGCGCGGCGGGTCATGTTTGTGTCGCTGCGGCTTGGTGTGATTTTTGTTACTTTGGATTTCTTTCTCCAGTTTTGTAACTCAATACGCAGATTGAAGCAGGAGTCCTTATGTAGTGATATCCTATGTAGGTGAGATCATAAAAAGGGGAATGCAAAGAGGCATTGTCAATAACAGCGCAGCGGTGGTCTGAGCTCAAGTACTAGCTAGGATAGCGTCAGGAGAAAGTGCTCAAACGATGTGCTGCTCATGGACAAGACAGAAAGCGTAACCTATTCTTGTTGTTGCAACCTTCACATCCCATGGCTGCAACATAGAACAGAAACCCCAAGAAAAAATCGTTCCCATGGCTGCACATAAGAGTAACTCCAGTGGGAGCCTTCAAATAACCCTCTACTCTAAAATCTACACTACGGGAAACAGTACATATGTCGTGTGCCCGTGGCACACGACACAAGCCCTCTAGCACACAGCACAGTTTGTGCCGTGTGCCACTCACGGCACAAGCCACACGGCACTAAAGTTGACGGCACAAAAACTGTGTCGTGTGTCATTTGTCGGGCACACGACACAGTTGCTCCCATCCGTGCCGTGTGCCGTGGAGGTTAAGGCACACGACACAGTTCGAATGTGTGCCGTGTGCCTTGACCCCTGGCACACGGCACAAATTGAAATTGTATCGTGTGCCGGAGGCCGTGGCACACGGCACACATTCAATTTGTGTGTGTGCCTTGGTCCCTAGCACACGGCACACTTTCAAACTGTGTCGTGTGTCAAGGCCAAGGCACACGGCACAAATTAAAAATGTGCCGTGTGTCATGGCACTGACACACGGCACAAATGTTTGTGGTTCCCAGATTTTGGCCTCTAAGCCGTGTGTCATGACAAAGGCACACGGCACGGAGGCCAAAAACTGCCATAAAAAACAGTTTTTAGCCACCCGGGATCATCCAAAACATAATTAAAATTCACAGACATGAAAATATCATATTCATCACATGATATCATCCACAACACATCATCCACAACATATGATCCACAATACATCATCCACAAACATATGATCGACAAAACGTCATCCACAGCATAGTATCACAAGCATCACAAACATACAAGAGGTCAATGATCCCAAGGCCGCCAAGCTGACGCAGCTCGTCCCATGGCGAGCATTAGTCTTGTGGCCCGTCATTCGATGCCGCCGATTGATTCTACACAAGTGAATGCATAAGATGGAGGTTGATTAATGATTTCAACAAGTGAATGGTATTAACACTAGCTAGTCAATGAAAAATTGAGATGCGAATGTTATTATCACTATTTGATATTGCTACTAGTAATTGAAGTAGAATGGAATGCTATTATGACTCGGTTGCTGAAGCAAGGAAAGGAAATGATATTATGTCAATAACTAAAGGCAGGACAACTGAATGATATTACCGCTAGTAAATGAAGAAAAGAACAAAATACAAACTAACTCATTCACTCACCGGGGTAAAAGCAGGAGTAGTAGGCGGTGCGAACGATGTGAACAAGTGTGCTGGAGGTGTTGTACCCATCCGGGACGCCATCCACTGGAGCATCATCTGTTGGTTCTCGTCGGCCCTCCGTCGATCCTCCTCGCGTAGGCGGTTCACTTCATCTAGCTGGGCCTACAAAATGTCACTCAATTGTTACGACTCAAGAGAAACATGTGTAGGAAGTAATGAACGACGAATGACAGTGAGCTAACCTAGAGTGCCTGCAGCTGGGACTGTGTGCTGCTGCTAGGAGGAGTGCGTATAGCCGGGCTCGAGCTTGTGCTTCTTGCTCGAATCTGGGACAGAGTGGGAGTATTGACCGAGTTGACACAGCTGTTGCCGATGATGTACCATCCGTGTCTCTTTCCTCCTCCTAGCCTCATCGCCAGCTCGCCGTCAATGTCCTCTCGTGCTTGGATGCCATTCTGGCCCATGTACCTCTCTTCCCATAGACGTGTACTCACCGATGCGGCTGTGGGCACCAGGATTGCTGTTGGCCTCGGGTCCGTCGTCCGGGTTGAAGTCGACGCTCGACGTCGCCTTGTCCTTGTGGGCCAAAGCCCATCCCTTTAAGGTGCCCAAAGGCTGGCCACCATATGACACCGGTTGCGAAACAAAGGAAATACAGAAAGGTATGCTTTTTATGTGTAATATACATAATCATTTGAGGAACTCATGAAATCGCTAAAAATAGATTCACGTACCCATGTAGCCATGTACTCACTAAGTGTACGGCTGCCTTGATGATGTGGTGCACCTTGCATCATCGGACGTCGCTCCCGCGCTGCATAGTGCTCTTCCTCCCGGTAGGTTTGCATCACAACGTTTCCACCAAAGCAATCCAGGCTGGCTTATTCTTAGCAGCCCACCACGGAATCACCTACACATCAAGTGCATAAGTGTTAAGGTAAAATTATGCATAGTTAACAATAGAAGTAATGACATTTTCATATTTACCGTGTCCGATCAATATTGCTCCCTGGTGAGCCACATGTTTCTAGCTTCCTTTTTGGTGACCTTCATCTTCCTCACGGTAGCATTGAAAGTGATCACAGTCCGGATACGCACCTCATAAATCATGTCCTTCACCATTTTATTACATTGGGTAGAGATCATACGGTTAGCCAACTCCTGGTAACCCTCAACACACCTGTAAAAGTCCTGCATACACATGAGAGGTATCGTGTCATTACTTCAAAACTTACGAATGAATGTCGGTATTGAAAAACATACTGAGATAAAGACTTACCCACAGCTCCATCACCATGCGATGTGCCGTGTTCCTAAAAGTCCTACCCATAGGATGCCACCGATCTTGTGGCGAGACTCTCCCGGAGCCGGCCGGTGGAGCCGGAACGGAAGACCGAGGATGCCACCGATCTTGTGGCGAGACTCTCTTGGAGTGACCACGACCCAACCCCTACCCAAGTGATTCGGATAAACCGTTAGTGTCGCACGTAATAGATGCAAAATATAATTTGAATTGAAAATATATGAAGTTACTTACTTAGGCATTTCCGGACGAATCACCGGGCGTCTCTCTTCGAGAATCGGTCGCGGTGGGAGCTGCGCGGGACCTCTCAACCAAACCTCTCGCGACCTGCTCGGCCTCCCCCTCCTCGTCCTCCTCCTCCTCCCCTCGGTAGAAGGCTGATGCTCGTGCTCCTCCTCCTCCTCCTCCTCGTCGGATCGCTCGGATCGCGCGTCCCGGTGCTCCTTCTCGTCGTCGGACTGCTCGGATCGCGCGGCTCGCTCCTCGTCGTCCTCGGACTCCCGGACAGGAGGGGTACGAGAGACTCGCCTCTCCCTCGACCCTTGCCTCCTGCCTTGCCTCCACGCTTCGTCCCCTTCCCGGACCCGGATCCCTCAGCTTCATCGGACCCCCGGAGTACAACGAGGCCACGGCTCTCATCCCCCTCCTCAACACACCACCGGGACCCCCACCATCTCGTCAACATAATTTGAAAAAGAGCATAATAAACAAAACATAATTATACATAATTATAATTATTACATTACCATAGGTGCATTAGAAATAATCATCATCATCGAGATTAGCTCGATCATAATTCTCTGCATCACTATCACGCATGTCATCCATATCATCATGCCCATCATCGGACTCCTCATCGTAGTCCTCATTTGTTTTTTCAAGTAATGTGATGTCTTTCAAATCATCAACATCATCTCCACTACCCTCATCATAAGGCATCTCATTGTGTACTTCCATTTCGTCATTTGTATCGGTTAAGTCTATCTCAAACCTTTCGTCAAGCCCATCCTCTTGAAAAAATTCATATGCGTCATTTCTGTTTGATTCCTTGTTGTAATCGGCATCGTTTGGGACAGGTAGTTTACTATGTGACCCAGTCTTGAACACAACAGACCAAGGTTTTAGCTCCTCTTTTTGACACGGGTACCGGACATAATAAACTTGCGTGGCCTGTTGAGCCACGATATAGATATCGTCTCCTAGTAAGACGGATGACTCATGAATTTCGGTTAAGCCAATATTAGGGTATTTCCTCGTTACATTCGGATTAAACCAATGATATTTGAAAATGATCGGATTAAGAGGTTTGCAACCATGAAATGAGAGCTCATAAATCTCTTGAATTCTTCCATAATACTCAATACCATCAAGACCCGCCGTACTTTTTCTCTAAATTTCAATTTCAAACATTAAAATCCTACATTGGCAAAAAAAATTTCAAAATTTCAAACGAATCCAAAAAATACCCAAATTCTTCCTTGGCACATTTCATATGATGTGTGACCTACTTAAAAAGAGTTGCCTTCAAAAACCAATTTAACCTTCAAATTGTTTCCAAATCATATTGAATCCTTCTCATGACTCGAAACTTCTCGAGAGATTCTCAATTTTCTAAACAACGTAGGTGATAACTTTTGCGAAACTTCTTCCACTCTTTACCACAACATCCATACATGAAATAATGATGTTAGCACAAATATCATGAGTTCTAGACTTCATTTGCATTTTCTACAATTAAAACACCCGTGGATAACATGATATTTGTGATATTTTATGTATAAATTGAGCGACATTTACTCTTTATTGCCTGTGTACGGTCTCAAACCGGTCTTACGAACATGAATATAAAGTTTGTTTGCGACATATTCTAATATTTTAAAGACTTCCAGTTCAAATTTTGGTGAAGTATGTGTTGCAGGAAAATTATGGCCATACTATTAAAAAATTTGTGAAAATGGTGGATATAAAGTAATTTCTAGGACTAATGAAGTTCCACAAGTTTTGGTGAAGTATGTGAAAATTTGTGAATATAAAGTAATTTCTAGGACTAATGAAGTTCCACAAGTTTTGGTGAAGTATGTGTTGCAGGAAAATTATGGCCATACTATTAAAAAAAATTGTGAAAATGGTGGTCGGGCAACGATGGCCTCAGGTTGGCAATGATCATTAGGCAACCATAACCATGAATCAAGCAACTTGAGCACAACGCTTGTAGGTCGGCCAACCAACCGAGGCCATATAGCTAGGCACCCATCTTCTCGTCAAATTGGGCACCCCAAGCAAGGCTAGGGCTAGCCGGCGAGCGAGGCCACTAGGTCAGCTCGACCACACGGTAGCTCGGCATCTCGGGCAAGTGCCCGAGACCATACTTGCCGGGCCAGCCGGCTTGGATCGCCTAGCCGAGAGAGCCCTCGCCGTGGCAGGTAGACGCCAACCTTCCACGAGTTGGGCCCCCAACTTCTTCAACAGCTTGGCCTTACACATCTTCACCGACAAGGCCACCGGTCCAAACCCTAGGTACAATAAAGAACCGACTTGGGAAGAGCCATCCAAATCACCGGATGCCATATCGGCGAACCGGACGGCAACGGGAGAAATTTCCCATTAAGAAGTCGATCCAAGGAGGAAAATGGCAGCGGTTACCGACCTAGTAACCGCCTTCCGGAAGCCATCTCAACCATGCACCCCAGGTCGGTTGGCAACCGACCGGTTGGACGATCGCTCGGCCTTAGCAGCCACCTAGACCGGGACTGCTTCCAATTGGTGCCACCGCGTTAGGTCTGCCTCCTACCACATCCCATCTATAAAATCGGGCCCGACCATGGCAAGAAAGGAAATGAAGATCTTGGAGAAACACTCTTCCCATTACTTGTGCAATGTAGTAGAATAGGTTAGATTAGTTTAGGAGTTAGAGTCTAGTGACAGCTTTGCCTCGGGTGTTTGGAAGTTTTATGGAGACGGGTGAAGATCTCTTATATCCTTTTCCCTTTATCCAAGACTTCCTTTTTGTTAGTATAATTTAAAATTTCCTTTATGTCCTTGTCAAGTTTATGTCTTAGTTAGACTTTGCTCTAGTTGCATATGTTCTAGTTGAACTTTATTGATCCTATACGTTCATGGGCTTACCGGGTGGGATTTAGTTAAGTCTTTACCCTTTGCGGGGTTTATATTTGGTTATTTCTTGGCTATCCTTCTATCAATGGGACGTTGAGTCTCGCGGAAGAGTACTAGTGCTCCATAGGTGTGGCAGCTATGTGGTTGCTAGGTAGTTATGTATTTGTCCCCACAAATTGTGTGGTAGACAGTGAGGTGGTGACAACCCCTGTCTATCCTTTGTAGTCCACCACGTTCGGGAAGTCTCGTTTAGTGTTGTCTAGCGTAAGCATGTCCCTCTTATAGCGTGGGTAATTTGTGACTCTAGTTTGAGGAAATTACGTGTCCCAAAGTGAACTATAGGGTAGGAGCCTGTTGGCACTTCATTAGTGAATGTTTTATATATAAATATCACCCCAATAAGAGCATGATTGACACTAATATAGGTCATTTACCTATGATATTAGCTATATATTTGTATATGCATTGTTCTAGAGCTTTATTGCAAACAAGTGAAATTGGCATATATGAAGGCATTATGGAGGATATGAGTTGAAGGCAGAAGAAATGCAAGGAAGAAGCCCAATGTGTCGATTGGCACATCCCCGTGCCGATCGGCACATTGACACATCAGCCCAACAAGGGCAGCCCATGGTCCATTCCGCAATTATAGAAGACTATTTGCATGAGATATTTAAAGATGTTTATCCGGAAGAGATTAAGAAAACTTCAAGACTCAAATATGCAATGCAAGACATCATCTTGAAGATCATGATAGAGAAGGCCTACATGGAAGCTATGGAAGGCAAGAGAACCGACTCGGAGAGAAGATCGACGAAGACAAGACGCGTGCTGATCAGCATCACCTTTGTGCTCATCGGCACTTCCATGGATTGCTAGGATTCGACTCCTCTACGAGCCTTGTCCATATAAATACTTGTAAAAACCCTAGAATAGAGAGGAGGTCAACAGAGAGATGCCGGATTCATGAGTTAGAGCCACCGAGGCTTTGTTCCGTCATAATAGATCTCTAGTTGAGTTTCAAGAACCATTGGTGTTAGAGTTGATCCATCAAGGTAGGCCTTCTAGATGGTGATATATCTTACACTATGTATCTCAAGGATGATTGAATGTGTTGATGGTGTTTTTAGTGATTTGTTGATCTTGATTCTATAATCATGTATATGTTGTTCCAATTGCTTAGTTCTAGGCTAAGTATTCACATATTATCTTAATCGTGGTGATTAGGATAGTACTCGAATATTGTATTGATTGTATGTGATTGATGATGCTAATCGTATGGTTTAGTTGTGATAAAACTAAGCTAGCACAACACTTTTAGATAGTCAAGTAGGGTAAGATACTCGCTCTATTAAGAGATTGCTCTCGGACGCGATAAATTAGGGGTCTCTCGAAAACCGGGTGATTTTATTCATTAAAGGATCGCAATTGATCTACGTAATTATCCATTATGATCTATCCAATTAGACTTTCTTGTTAGGATCTCAATTCGTAGATATCTGGCTACTCACATAGCTTTATTAGGCTAATCAAGTCTCCTGGCACCATTGGACCTTAACCTAGCCATGCGTCGATCAAGCACAACCAGCCTTTAGCGTCGATCGACACCGGAGCACGTCGATTGACACCATGCCACCAACAACTTCAGCCTGCAATAACAATAGCTTAATTAGATCTTTTACTGTTAATAATATTTAATTCCCATTAGTCTCCGTGGATTAGATTAAACCTTGGAATACTCTAAGGGAAAAAGTGCTACAATGTACACCGTTCTCTTGCGGTATATAACTCGGGTGCGTAGATACAACCAATAGAGCCTTAGGAAACACAAGTGTTTTTGTGAGCCTTTGCTCGAGCAACTAGTCTTTATGCTTGACTTGGATATGTGTGGGTTGGTTATTTGATAGGATTCCTAAACTAAGACTCGTTGTCCTCCTGGCTTTATATGCTAATCTTTATTGTAGTGTGGTTGTTCTCCATTTGCATCTCACTTGCAATATCATTTGAACATCTCTACCCCTCTTGCTTTGGTTTGGTTGGTGAATTAAATATTGGCTTCTCTTGTTAAACCTTCAATATTCTTTTGCTATGCTTTTCTATGGAAATAAATATGATACCTTGGAATACTCCCAGGAGAATACTAAAAAGGTGTTAAGTGTGCTTGCGGATGTAGTCTATTAGTATTCTAAGTGCGTAGCAAACGCCAACACTGCCCAACCTTACCTCTTCCCCTCTAAGCTCAACCTCCTCACCTCCTTCTCCTATGGTGATCCAATCAGCCTTGATCTAGAGGTAACCGTGCAGGATCTAAAATTGAGCTCTATGCCGTGACCGAGGTTAGCTGCACCCCCAAGGAATCAAGTTCGCGACCATGGCGACAAGATTGATGGTTCTCGAGTTTCATCCAACAACATTGAGCACCTGCTACTTCACAGCTGTGGTGAGCTCCGTGACAATGTGGGTGATGTACATTCTGTAGGTAGAAGCGATGAGGTTGGGCAAGTGGAGACAGCGAGGCAAGAGCAACGACCTCGGAGGTGGGTGGTGAACGGCGATATGGGCAATGGAGATGAGGAAAGTGACAGTATTGACCAAAATTGGAGGATTTATGAGGAACTTATGAAGGGAACGAATGATAGTCATTTGACATCCTGCTTACTGTGTATCGGGATTCAGGAATCCTTATATTCCTAGAAAAAGGAAGTGTTGAATAAAATTGTATCTAATTTCTCAAATATTAGATTTCAAGCACCAGATTTTGTTTTATTTAGAAACTAGTTTCTAAAATTTAGCTTCAAAAACAAGCTGATCCAAACATGACCTAATCTGTCAAACAATATTATGTTTTTTATCGTTAACTACTGAAATTCTAGTTTGTAAGTTTTATAAACTATGATCCAAATAACTTTACGGAAATTTTTTTCTCATGAAACATTTTCAAACCCAATCTGATCAAACAAGATCTTAAGGTGAGATTAACACATGTACAGCCCTATTTGGATCTCTCTAGTTTTTAAGAAATCGGATTTTAGAAAACCAAGAACCTACGAATAGGTTAGTTTATTGTCATTTCTAAAAACCGGTCGCCACTATGGAGATGTGCAATGGATATGTCCAAGATGTTACTAAGACTACACATTCAACAACTAAACATAAAAGTAGTAAATTTCGACAACATCTCCTTTGTAAAAATGAGCATAGTGGAAGCATAACCACAAAGATAGGTATAATAAAGAAATATTGCACTAGCATTATCAGGGATATCCTACCAAAATTATATAAGTGAACCCAGGAAAGAGTTTAACATCCACACCAAACTTTAAGCGTCATCCCCAAGACATTAATGACTAAAATTTTACTAAGACTACAGAAAATAGTACATAAAGTTGTGAAGTGAAGTTTTTCCAATGGCTTACAAGGAATTTGCTCCTTCTTCTACGAACCTAGCAGAGTTAAAATGTCAGTAATTTTATAATGGGGAAATGTATGCATTTAATATATGGGAAAAAAATGGAAAGTTAAACTTCTATACATAGGCCTGGACAATTGCTTAATACAGTAATTATGATTCAGTTATTTTGATTTGAAAAAAAAGTGTTTTCCGAAAAACAGAAATCAAAATAATCTATAAAAACTAGAAGCTGAACCTAGTTAACTGAAATATTTCGGTTTGGTGTTATCCAATTTTGCTTTTTAACCTAATTTTGTTCTAGAAAAATTCCTATGGTGTATAGATTGGAATCAATACAAAGATGGTACAAATAGATCGAATCACTTCAAAATCTCATACCAACAATGATTTCAATGGGAATATAGAACTTTTATTACATCAATCTCCTCTAAATACTATAGTAAGTATTTAGTCACAGATTTAAGTACATAAAAAGATGACATATGAATATTTGGTTAATGCAGTTTTTCAGTATAAAAAACATGTATAATTTTGATTAACTCAGCAAGCCATTTTTTAAACCGAAATATTTTTCGTTAACCAAGTAGTTTAAAAATATCGGTTATATTTATTCAATTTTGGTGTTTGGTTTGGTTTACAGACTTTTTGCCCACCCCTGTCTAAGCATGTCAAAACTGAAAGACTAGATGGTCAAATTCGGTTCTTTTTTTTCATGCCTGTGCTATTCAATTTTTTGTTAAAAGTACATATTTTTAGCAATCAATAGTTCGGTTTTGAAAGTACATTAACAGAATAACCAGAACCCCACAGTTCCATTTTGTCTCGTTTGGCCAAAAAAATAAAGCCAAACTATCATCATTCTCACCCATTGACCCAAAATGCTCATTCATTAACTAGATTATAAATTAATATCATTGTATGATTAACTGGCACTATAACAACTTTTGCAGAAAAAATGAAAAAAAACTGGAAGCCAAACTATCATCATTCTCACCCATGGACCCAAAATGCTCATTCATTAACTAGATTATCAAAATTAATATCATTGTATGATTAACTCGGCACTATAACAAGTTTCGCAGAAAAAATGATAAAAAAAACTGGCACTATGACAAGAAAATTTGTATATTTTATATTTTGGTTTATATGCGGTTAATTAACGCAATCTAAATTTGGGGTTAACTGATTTTTGAGACCATTTGGGTTGCCATTTCCCGACAACCGGAAATATTTTGCCCCGAATTAATGGAACCAATTTAGCCAGATTAATCGAGTTCCCAGCTTTCCAAATACCGACCGGGAACTTGCCGCTCTGTTTTCTCCAGCCGCTCGCGGCACCCGGAGCCTCTAAGAGCATGGCTTATGATATCGCCGGACTGCTAGCTGAGAAGCACTGCCATGTCATTTTGCGCCAGCATGCATAAGCACTTGTATAGTGGAGTGGGTGATTCAACCGGCTACTTAGATGCCTCAATTAAAGATTTCAGCATTGAATGCTTTTATGTCCATTGGGTAGAGAAAGGAAGAGCCCGGTTCTTGTGCAGCTAGCATGCGTTTTCTTCCTTGGGCCTTGTGCATGAGCGGGCGACGAACGAAGCGCCGGCTCTACTCTCTCTCTTCTTTTCTCACTCTTCCACCTCAGATTTTAATGACGTGGAACATCTTTGAGTCAACTGACTAGAACCCATAATACTCTAAGAGACACGAATGACATCCAGCCGCCGCAGATGTCCCAGCGCAGATCCTCGAGACGCTGCGCCGCCGAGGCGGGAGCTGTGGCAGACATGGCCAATGTTGCGTCGCAAATGCTCAGGGATCGGTCCAGTTTCCTGGCATTCGCCGCCAGCGTCTGGGCCTAATCCCACCGGTATTCGAGGAGGCTGCCAGTAATGTATACCGCGCCACGACGGAGCCTGCTCGCTTCAGGTACAAGGTATGCTCATCAAGTGCTCGACATTGCGCCCGTTGCCTCGTTCTAGAACTGCAACACAACGGGCCATGCTCATCAAGTGCTCGACAGTATGCTAGATGCCTAGATCCAATCGTTTTGTTGCAGAACGTCTGGTTCTGCTGTTGAATTGTTGTTCTGATGTGTCTATAGTTTCGTCTGTAGTTGACGAGTGATCAGACCAACTTATCATTATGTGAATCGCCCTATAATTTATTTATTTTTGTGCTTCACCTTGATTGTTGTCTCAGCCCTGTTCTGTTCACTTAAGTTTCGCTTGCAGAAATGATAATGTGTCAGAGTCTCAGAGAACTTGTTACGCCAGTTCCACCGCATACGACTGTTGCAGTTAAAAATTGTTACTAGTATGGTTCTTTGCAGTACATCTATTCAAAGGTTTTTTTCTTAGGAAAAATGTTGTAATATTTGTAACTCGTCTTTCAAATCTTTGTGAAATTTACACACTTTTTCATTATGTTAATTTTTTAAGCTAGAAGAATTGCGTAGCATCGTATTTACCGTGTCAATGATAGATCAGTTTACCTGAATTCTTGGCAGAACATTATGTATTGGGGGCACATGATTTGACGGGCCTGATATACATTACAAAAGCTCTTCTGTCTAGATGGAAATTATGTTACTTTCCTTTTGTTCAATACTACAGGGCTGCTGTCAAAAAAAAAAACTACAGGGCTCCACTTTATGATGTTCATGTTGGATTCAAAGTCACCTCCCTTACCACGATGAAAAGAATGTGCTGAGGTCCTCCATGTACATCTTCCTCCTGACATGCTCATGGTGACCAGTTCCACTTGAGTAAGGTGATATGGCAACAGGAATGCTGCCATATGGATATCAGGTGCCCAAGTTTACAGTACCTTTCCAGCGTGTTGTGAAAGATTTTTCTGAAAGAAATGGTAAACTTAAATAGCTTTCGTCCATTATGCAGATTTCTAAGATCATCAATGATAATGAAGCAATTTTTATTGGTGCCCTTCATAAAGCAATTTGTGAGGTGAAATGAATTGAAGAAACTTCTCTTACCATGGGCACAGGAAAGTATTCACCAAGAAGGGCACCCTTTCTTTATCATTTAGGAGGATGCTTCTCTTGGGGCGCATGCTTGATCTGCCATTAGAGTATCAATTTCTAAATCGACTAGTGGTAGAGATGTCCACACTAGCTTTGTTAGATAGCAGAAGGTGACAATCGAACCCTGGTGGGCTGGGTGACAACCACCGCCACTAGCTAGTCCATCCCAGTGAGATTCTCAGAGTTTTAATCTAGAAACCAGTTTTAAGGCCCTTATGCATGATGTGCAAGGGCACCATTGCTTTTCTGTTTTCACCCACTGAAACACATTACTGTCAATGCAAATTGGAAGCCTTGGCACTGTCGTCTATCCACCACAGCCTTCTGTATAACAAATGTCCTCCTAACCTTAGGACTCAATAGTTCCAACGGTATGGATTGGGATGTGCATAGCTGAGATGGTGTACATTAAGCTTCTATAAAGGGTTTTTTAGCCAGGCTGTTCAACTCAGGATGGCATCATAAAGGTGAGTACCCACGGCAATTTTCCGTACAGTCATGCTCCTCATTCCACGCATTGATTCCACAGTTTGCTGACACCTTTCTTTTTCCTTGCAGTTTCTTTTTCCTTTTTGATATTTTGTGGACAAGCTTTGTACTCCATGAAGACTTAGGTACAGCATAATTCCCTGACCCTTTTCGTTCTTGCCCATACCTTTGTTTTAGTTTTTCTGAGTCCTGTGGACTTATGTGGTATGCTGTAGCCGGAGCTCTGGAACTAAACATTTGCATTGTATTTCAAAATTATTCGTTTCAACAGAGTAGCATCGTTTTGTGAGAGCTGCTATCGTTAACAAATTATGCTTTTCTATAATTGTTAGAAATGTTCTTGGCTGCTAACTTTCATTTGCAGTATGAGCTTTTTGCCTTATAACTTTCATTTTCTTATTAAAAGTTTTTTTTAATAAGAGCTCAATCGAAGTCTGGCTGAAAAAAGTCAACGTGGGTCAGATATTGTCCCAGTGCTTTGAGACCTCCCTAGCCCTACACAAGGATCCACCCCTCATAAGTTTGTCCATGTCGTGTGCACAACCACAGGAACCTGTGAGTGACCTTTTGTTACCCAGCCTAAAAATTTGCTACCATAGGGATTTGGACCCATAATCCATAGGTTGCTAGTAAGAGCAATATGCTAGCCACTAGTCTAAGACCCCATTCTCTACTTGCGAGATTTCAGTGAGCTGTTTTGTGCTGACATTTTGATGTGTCAATTACACTTTCTAGACTAGACAGACGCATAAGCGGTCTAAGGCAGCATTCAGGCACTAGGTGGTTCGATGCCTAAATGCTCTTTTCCACCTGTAGTCAGCCATTCTGTTAAACAGTATCAATGACAACAAATGGAACACAGTAGTATGCTTAAAACCTGTGTTCAGCATCAAAAATAAAAATAAAAATCTATGCAGCTGATTATCATATCAATTAGGGAGAGGGTTATGTCTAGCACTGAGGTGCTACCTAGGTTGGTTAGATTGCCATTTTTTATAGATTTACTAATGATAGCACGTTAGTATGCCAAAGAAGTTAATTATGTGCATACCATGAAGGTATTTGTAACATCATGAGCTTAATAGGATTGATAGAATACTCATGTCAACAAGTTGCAACTTCTTTTCTGGAACTCATCTCTAAAGAACTCTGATGTTAAGCGTGCTTAGCCTAGAGTAATTTAGGAATGGGTGACTGAGCAGGAAGTCTTTCCCGGATGTGCAAAAAAGACTAGTGTTGGAGCAATTTAGGAATGGGTAATCGACCGGGAAGTGGTTCCCGGGTGTGCAGAAAAGACTAGTGTTGGTCTGTGAGTTAAGTCTTGAGAGCCTATTAAGCTGCCATGTCTAAGCGGGCCCGGCCCGAAGTGGTGGGATGTTACAGTATTTTGACTAAAATATGGTACTGTTGCAACAGATGGAGCATGGCTAGTATCCCTTAGACATCAATCTCATTTAACCATTTAAGGTCTAAGTAATCAAATGTCTAATAGATAGGCTTATTTCTAAGCCAACTGATTGGAATTTCTGATGTAAACTTTAGTACTTGTGTGCCAAATAGCCTTTGCTACTGTATCAACAGTGGTTCACACCCATAATCATACCTAGCTGGTATATGAACTGTTGTTTCTTTCGTTGAGCTTGTTGACAATTTCCCTATATCGGGTCTTTCCTTTGGAATTGTGTTGACACAAGTTAACCCAACATCGATGCATAGTTTTACTTGTTGGAGATAGCTTGTTTCCAGCAATGGGTACCTGGAACTAATCAGTGACATTTCCATCCAGTCTTTCCGTACCTGTCAAAATAAAGGTATATTTTTCATTTTTCAGTACCAGAAAAGTTAATCTGTTTTAGAAAAGCAAATTCTTAAGCTTTGATGAAATACATTTGTCTTACATTCTCAATAAGCTTATTAGAAGAAATGTCTTCAGTGTCTGGATTGACTTTTAATCCCGTTACAATCTCAATTATTAGGACACCTAGACTGAATATGTCTGATTTTCGTGAGATCTCACCTCTGTACAAATATTCTGGAGCTATGTATCCTCTACACATAATAAACATCACAAGTGAGAAAATTCAGATGGATTCATCATGAAGAACAAAAAGAGCAGTTTTTTTATTTGCATTCAGTTTACCTTGCTCCTATAATTTTTGAAGTCAGAGTCAGTGTTTGTTCTTTGCCAAAGAGCCTTGACAAGCCAAAATCAGCTATTTTAGGTGACATGCTGTGACCCAACAATACATTGCCAGGTTTAAGATCTAGATGAATAATGGGCCTTTCCAACTCATGTAAGAACTGTAGACCCTGACATATTCCCTCAATTATTTTAAAGCGCTGGTTCCAATTAAGTTTACTGGAGTTATCTGTAGCAAAAAATGAGAAGATACAGTTAAAACATTTTTACAGTTATGCATTAGTGCTAGGTATATTCCTTTTCACAATCCTGCAGAATTAACATTACAAAATTTATAGTCAACCCTGCAGAGGCGGTTTCATACCGTGAAGATACTTGTCAAGGCTTCCTTGGGGTAAGTACTCATAACAGAGCAACTTTTCTGCTGTGTCCACGAAAATATGCTTTCCATTCGACTCCACCACTTTCCTTTTAATATCATAACAATACCCAAGCAACTTCACTACATTTTTGTGATTTATGGCAGTAAGATTACCAACCTCGTTCTGAAATTGTTTATCTTGACTGATTCCTGAAATTACCGATAGCCTCTTTACAGCGATCTCTTCCCCGTTTTGAAGGACTCCCTGCTTAAGTTCTATCTTTCAAATGATGCACATTTGGATTAATTGTTATCTTACCTTTACAAAATCAGAAAAAGTTTTGACGTACCTTGTAGACTACACCAAATGAACCACTACCAATTTCTCGCGTCTTAGAGAAGTTCATCGTGATTTGCTTCAAAAAAATGAAATCTGGTTCTCTTGGTAGTGAACTTATTGGCTGAAGCTCCTTCTTCATGTACTCATAACTGCTTGTTACATTAATGTTTTCTGACAAACAAAAATTTATCTTACATAAGTGTGTTGTATAATAACCTTATTTATATACTTGACATGCTAAAATCTTCGACGTTCTAGCTTAACGTGTTCAGGGGCAAGAGAATTATTAGCTAAAAGAAAAGATGAAAACAATGTGATTGTCAATTAGGCAAACTCTTACCTCTGAGTTTAGCAATTATCACCCTTGCAGAAGGCCTTTTATTTGGATCAATCTCCACACACTTTAGTCCAATTTTGATGCATTTTTTTACCTGCAGTTGGCATCGCATTCCTATTGATGGATACTTTGATACTATTTGTGAGTCATTTGTCCAGTTTTTACGTACCTGTAGAAACATAAGACAGTTTAATATGAAATTATGAAGTAATAATATGTAATATTTGTGAATATATTATTCCTGGTTGGCATAAAAATTATGAATTTCTTCTTACATTTTCAATCAGCATCTTAGAAGATATATCTTGACTGCTGGGGTCATTTTTCAACCCTGTCACTATGTTTAGAATAAGAACGCCCAAACTAAATATGTCTGACTTAACTGAGATTTCGCCTCTATAATGATATTCTGGGGCAATGTATCCACTGAGACATAAAGTTGGTCCATAAATAATTATGATATTCATGAAGATATACCTTTCTTTAAAAGAAAGAATGAAAGACAATGGATATTGTAATTTAAATTCATCTTACATCCATCCCACAACATTCTGGGTAAGAATTTGAGTTTGTTCGTTGCTGAAGAACCTTGACAAACCAAAATCAGCAATTTTTGGCACCATGTTGTCACCAAGCAATATGTTGCTTGGTTTGAGATTCAAATGAACAACAGCTTCATTGGGCCGGCCCTCATGTAGAAAATGTAAACCATTACAGATCCCCATGATTATTTTGAAGCGCATAGCCCAGTCTAGTCCACTAGATTCATCTGAAGAAGAGAGTTTTAAAAACACACCAGCGTGATTTGGATGGTGTTTATAGCAGTCACTGATAAAATACATGCAAAAAGGACAAAATACATACAAAAAGAGAACTGAGTAAGTAATGTGTTGCATTTATACCATAGATATAGTCATCTAGGCTTCCATTGGGGAGGTACTCATAGCAGAGGAATTTTTCTGGCAAATCTGAAATAATAAATTTCCCATTGTGCTCCACCGTATTCTCTTGTACCTGGTAGCAAGAGCCAAGTAACTTTACTATATTTTGGTGCTCCAGTCTCAGAAGACTACCAATCTCATTCTGAAACCTTCTAATATGAATTCCTGATATGCGCTGAAGCTTTTTCACTGCAACCATCTCCCCATTTTTAAGTACACCCTGTATTACAAATATAATTCATACAGAGGTTCATTTGGTAGATCAGTCATGATTTACTTGAGAAAAGGTAGAAAGCTATAGGTATAATGGCACCTTGTAAACAGTTCCAAATGCTCCACGTCCAATCTCGTGTGAAAAATTGTTTGTGAAGCTTTGAAGAAATTGTAATGTTGGTTCCCTAGGTAGAGCACTTGGATGATGTGACCTGGCCGGGCAATTTGGCTTGCTGGATTCACCCATTCTTCCTGCTAGCCCAAAATTACCTTCAGAAAGTACTGAAAATGAACCTTTGCAGTGAAGCTTTGATGGCATTTGATGCAACTTGTGTATAGATTTAGGAATCGTTTTATGCATATTAAAACTTGCATAACAGACAGAATAAGGTATACAGCGGCTTCTGTAACCTATGCTTCTTCCTCTAGGCCTATGGATTATGCGTCCTTTGGAATTCACAGACTGAAGAACTAAATTTACACAAATACAACTTCGGTAGTTGGGACTAATACTTGCAAATAAGTGGAAGGACAACATGGCGATTTGGAAATCTGTAAACCAGCGCGGCATAAAATTGAATAACCACTAACCTTGTGTGAAAATCTGTAAGCTGCTTGTAGGTCAACGGAAAGGAGAGGAGTTGTAGATGATGAGCTGGGATGAAGTTTGCGAGCTGGGCGTCGTAGATCTCTCCCGATCGGAAGCAGTGGCCAAACAAGACATTTGCGTGTCTTGATTGTGAACAAGCTGACTTGACCTGTTGACCCCTTCAACCCTGTACTAATCGTTACGGATGTGGATGACATCCTTGTGGCTATCGGCGGCAGGCATAAACATATGCTACTTCCGTTCTCAAAAATTTATCTTTTTACATAAGGTTCCTACAAAATTTTTAAATTGTGGTTATCGGTAATTTTCAATTTAAAGGATATGGTTTGGAGATACGTATATTTTTTCCACATAGATTTGGCTTGGCGAACGTGGGGTTGCCCGTGCTCAGGAAGTGGTCCACCTTTTGGTGGAACGCGGCTTCCCCGGGGTTCGTAGAGGCTGCTGATTCATGAGATGCACCAGGTGTTACCGCTCCGTGGCCAAAACTGTCGATTCATAAGATGCACGCTGCACGTGCAACAGCTGGTGCACTTCAGGTGCTCGACGTTATGCCCGTTGAAATAATTAAAAACAGAATAGAGAAATTTTGATTTTTCTTAGTTATGCTCTTAGTCTATGCTATATAGAAGTATACTATAATGATCCAATTAATGTGATCAATTGGGCTAGACACTTGTGTTGCAGATTACTTCCAGACCACCTTCTCTATCAGCCTCTTTGCTCTGACAAAAATCAATGATCTTGCACTTACAAATAGAACTATTGCAGTAAAAATAGGTCCACTACTAACCAATGGGTTGTTATTTAGCGCAAAATCAACGAAAAATCTGTTTTGAACCTGTTTCTCAGTAACAAGATGTGATTTTGTGATGTATGATGTAATTTACATGACAAAATTAATGTATGGATCAAATAGTCCACAAAAAGGTACTTTTACCACTATCCTTCCAAACAATTTGTTCCAACTATGTACATGATTTGTTTTATGTCTCTCTAAATAGCTTTTTATGCTTTTATCGTGTTTCACGCACCTCTTCCATAGTTTGTGCTTTCGTTATCCATTGTTGTTTCTTTTTTTATTCCAAGATGCCGATGATTTGTTTGTCCTAAGTAATTTGTGTACGTATTTGATTGGCAGAATACTCATTTTTGTCCAACTATGGTTAAAGGCTCAATTTCCTCCCTCAACTATCCAAGTGACCAATTTTATCCTGAACTCCGAGTTTGAGTCCAACTCGATCCTTCGATTGAGGTGGCAATCCACGTAGGCGTCCACGTCAGCTCCAATCATCTTCTTTCTCCGTGATGACGGCACTGTCCGTGTCGTCTATGGTCGGGGTGGCGAGCTCAAAAGGACTGAATCAGCATGCCGCGACCGGAGGAGCAGTTCCCCGACGGGTGGGGGGGGGACGAGGCATACTCTCGAGGCCACCAGCCAGCGATGGAGAGCTAGTGTCGGGTGTCCTCGTCGTCATTCTCCTTCGGCCGCCGGGTTCTTCACCGACATTGGGTTTGTCACGAAATCCTCCTAAGCTCTCCGTGGTGGAGGGAGGCGGTGACGTGAGAAAGTCCGGTGGAGGGAGGACCGAGGACTCCTAGCTCCGGTTCTCTCGTTGGCTCACCGATGGTCTCTAGCGTTCGCCCCAACATCATCCGCCTCACCCCGCACCGGTAGGGGAACTGCTTCTCCGGCCGCAGCGTTACCGACTTGCTTTTGTGCCGGTCATCCTCCGTCATTTGTCCATAAATAACTTTTGTTCGAGGCATGAATATATTTTGTTCCATGATTTACATAATTTGTTCCTAGTACAAATAATTTACACAAAAAGTGTGTAATCAATAGTATATAGTTTTAATTTAGGATGGTTAATAGGAGATTCAAGGTAAGAAAATTAAAAGCGCTAAAGAATAATTCAAGTTTAGAATTTATCACAAAAAAGATAAAATATTCACCTAATGGTAACATAGAATACCCATGATTAAAAATATTTAAATCAATTATATCGAACAAGAGTTTCATATGTAATGCAATTACTTCAAAACGTTTGAAATATGATGTTAGTACAATAATAGCTCATTAAAATTCACATGTCATTAAATTTATGGGATCCCATGGGTAAACAGTATGGGTTGTATAGGAATTAACACATACATGTTGTACCAATAAGTGATGAAAAAAACCCATTAAGGTACCTATAGAGAGAAGTCTTCTAAACTGGTACCCTAATAACAAAGTAAAAATTCACTGGATATCCAGTGATGGGTACCTACTGCCATCAGGTCACACTGCTTTTTTACCATATCAGCCCGCTAACTTTTTCACTCCAACATGAAGCTGCAAATTAGCTTCGTACACAATCGTCCCTCGCCTCTTTTACTCTACTCATCACTCATAGCCATAATCACCAGAAGCTGCCTGCACAGGCAGCCCACAACCCAGAATAGCGCCCGGCGTAAATGGGACCTCCGGATTCTGCTCACAGCAATGGCGCCGCCCAGGCAGGGTAAGGTCCTCTGGCAGCCTGGCTCTCAAGTACCAGTACTTAAGATTAAACCCCTCTTGAACAGTAAAACGTACACTGCACAACCATAAAGACCTGTCAATGCAGATGCGGAATTGACCCCCAATTGGATTGTTCGATCGGCTGGAGTAGTACAAGACAGCAGGGCGCCGTTAAGTGAGGATGAAACCGGGGTCCAGCTCTGTATGGCTGTATTAACTATTCTACCCAGCATGTATAAGAAGAAATTTAAATGTCAAATCGACGTGCAGAAAATTATTGAGAACAGAAGCACACCAGAATTATTATTGATGACCATCTAACTTCTAACAGATAATGCTAGCAATATGAGTGGCTAAGCCAATGTGCACCCAGAAATATACAGACTGCATTTTTTTTTCTTTTTTGAGGGGAGATCCTGACTACTATTTTTTTTCGCGGGGAGATCCTGACTGCAATTTTGTAAGGACAACGATGGAGTACAGGTTTCAAAGCTGAGGCGCAGCCGCAGGGAAACTGTTGGAAATACAATACACTGCCATTATCGTTCAAAATTGAACTCACCAGCATCATAAGTTTTGTTGCAAAAGAAAAGGCGGCATTGGCTTTAGCTAATTAGCCTATACGATGTTATGCGATGACGTTTCAAATAATCTAGGCTCATTTCTTTGTTTGGGTGAACATGCTTACGGATTTGAGTGTTATTTCTGTATATTGAAATAAGGGACCATCTAATTTCCAATCGCCTGAAAATGGCAACATTCTCAGAGCCGTCGGATGGACGATCTACGACTATCCTTTCTTCCTCAACGATCTACAGTAGTTTCTCTCTCGCGCGCGTGCTCCCCCGCAGCCATCGCCGGCAGGCAACGATCGGCCTCGCATACGCGAGGCCTAGACGCGCCTCGCGCATCTCCCGCAGACCCAGCGCCTCCTACTACCCCACGGCTCTGTAGTCCGTACGTTGCAGCTGGTGGCATGGGGTGTTGTCGTGTTGTCATTGGCCGGCTAGGGACGCACCGGTAGTTCTTGCTTGTCACTCACACTCACAGCTAACGTATTAATCAATTTTTTTTCCTGACACATGTGCAGATGAAATGATTCTAAAAATACACGACAGATCGAATGACACGTTAGTTTTGAACTTTACTTTTTTCATTTCAACTTTCTACCTTTTCTTTTATCTTAAAACAACTCAGATTTCAGATATTTTAAAAATATTTATTCTTATTTCTACATAGTTTGTTTTTCAAAAATATTTGTTTCAACAACCTAAATAATTTGCTTTAAGTATATAGGTAATTTATCTTATATCTCTATAAATAATTTGCTTTTATGTAGTTTATTCAAAGCATATAGATGATTTGTACATGTCACACCCCTAAATAATTTGTTCATCTAGCAACATTTCTTTGTTCCAACTTCTAAACTTTTCGTATTTATTCTGATTTTTTTAAAAAAAATTCATTCCAAAACAATTCACCTTGTGTTCCAAAACAAATAAATTTGTCACCATCTGGAACAATATACTGGAACAAACAGGTTTTCTTCTAAGTTTTTTTTTCGGTGCTCTGAATTGTTCCGAAACAATACGTACTTGTTACAGAAAAAAAAACAATTTGTTCTGGAACAAACTATTAAGAGGAAATTACCTATGTAGCATCAAGAAAACTTTCTCTTCCCTATGTAGCACCAAAATTTAAAAACTTCTCTATGTATGGAGCAACAAAATTTTTCTTCCCTCTCTAGCACTTCCGTTACACTTGCACCAGCTACCGTCAAGAGCGAAGATGGCTTATCAGAGAAAAGACATAATCACCATTTTGTACTTCTGCATCGGACTCAAACCGGTCCAAACTAGATCGAAAAAAACGTAATCGGTGGCGCTGGATGCTGCACAGGCGTGGCCAGCTAAGCCACAAGCGTAGGAGCGCTGGCGGCCAAGGCCCCGACGTCACGGGCGGCCAGCCCTTGGATGCGGATATTGTCGATGATCGGCACCGAGCCGCTGTCGCCGGTGTGGATCTCTGCCCAGGCCAGCATCAGACCGGCGTCACCGGTGCAAATCCCCACCCAGGCCAGCACCAGGCAGCCGCCGGCTCGAATCCCTCGGTGGCCAACCCCAGGGCGGCGCTGTCACGGATGGCGACCCATCGGCGGGTCATGCAGCAGCCATCCTCCATGGGTGTTTGTTTTTTATTTTCAAATACTCCATGCAAAAAAATTGTCTCCAAAGATCAATGAAAAATTTTCACTACTGCATAATCACGGATCTGATAGAATGGCATCCCAAATAGTAGCCTACAGTAGCATAGTTTATGGAAACCATAGAGGGGCAAAAATATCTTTTTCTCTTGCAGTTAACACTGTTAAGTGCTCATAGTAACGAAAGTGCTAGAGAGGGAAGAAAAATTTTATTGCAGCATACATAGGGAAGTTTTTAAGTTTGGGTGCTACAAAAAGAAGAGGAAGTTTTCTTGATGCTATATAGGTAATTTTCTCAACTATTAAACTATTCATATTTGTTTTGGAACTTTTTTAAAAAAAATCGTTCCAGAAACAATTTACCTTGTGTTCCAGAACAAAATAAATTTGTTCTAGAACATCACCTGTTAACAGGTTTTCTTCCTAATTTTTTTCATGTGCTCCCAATTGTTCTGGAACAATACATGCCTCTTCTAGAACAAAATAACAGTTTGTTCTGGAACAACCTATTAAATTATCCATATTTGTTATGAAACTTTTTTAATTTTTTATTTCAGAAACAATTCACCTTTGTGTTTCAGAACAAAATAAATTTGTTCTAGAACACTGTCTGGAACAATATACTGGAACAAACAAGTTTTCTTCATAGTTTTTGTTTCTGTGCTCCTAATTGTTCTAAAACAATACAGGCCTGTTCCAGAACAGATAAAACAGTTTGTTCTGAAACAAATCATAAAACTATTTGTATTTGTTCTGGAACTTTTTTTATTTTTGACCCAAAAAAATCAATAATACACCTTGTGTTCTGGGGGGGGGAATCTGTTTCAGATAAAAGGTTTGTGTTACTGAACTGTTCTAGAACAATACACGCCTGTTCTATTTGTATTTGTTCTGGAACTTTTTTTATTTTTATTTCAAAAACAATTCAATAATACAACAATGACTGTTTTGGAAAAAAATTCTTCAACAAAAAGGTTTTTGTTCTTTTTTTTGTTATGTATTGTTCCAGAACAATCACCTCTTGTTCAAATTGTACATCTTTTTTTCTATAAGGGTTGCCGCGGAACTAAGCCCACGTGCGTGCAAACAGTCCGCGTTTCACGAACACATTCAGCGCCAAAACGCGTGGGAAGCGGCAGACCACAGAAACAGTAGAGGGCGTGACGGGGGAGTGGGGGGGGGTGCGCGAGACCCGCTGCTTTCTCGCGCACGCGAGAGGGATCGGGGTCCATCGCTAGCCCCGGGCTCTAGCGGCGCCCCTGCAGCCTTGTTGACGCCGGTTTTTTGACCAAGGGACCCATTCTCAGCGACTATAGGTCAAAAGAGGGCCGGTGGACCGAAGGCCGACGGCCGCATGGACGAGTAAGAGGCGCGTCCCTCCCGGGAATCGTGCGCGGATGCCAACAGAAGAGCATAATATTGATGGGCCTGGCCCACGTTGTAAAATTAGAAATAATAGTTTAATTTTGGAAAAAGGATCCTAGTCGGTTAGGAAATCGGCCCGAAGAGGGTCCGAGTAGGATTCTTTGTGCCGGGTATAAATATGTACTCGGGTGTAACATGTAAACTGGATTCACATCCAATACAACTTTCGGCGCATCGCCAAACCCTAATTTTCTGTCAAGTCTTTACTCGTTTTGCGCGGGGATCTTCGGGGCTCCGGTCGACAACACGTTGGCTTGATAAGGTAATTATGTCGTCTAGTTCTCGGCGCATTGTTCGTAATTAGATGGCTTAATTGCTAGTTATCCGGCGACCGGATCTGTTCTTACTCGTCGTAGTGAGTATCGGTCGGGATGAGTCAAGTCGACCTGGTCCGGGCTCGTGGTGGAGATAGTTTGACTTGTCCTGCCTCCCCGTCCCAGCCTTTGCTCGCAACGCCGATTGGCTCGGATCTGGTCGTCCGAGTCACAGTAGCCGCTATGAGAATTCTTTTACATCTTGGCCGATTCGATCGTGCAGATTCAGTTGACGTGTCCTGTGTTTGCCTTTGCGATAGTTGACTTGTCTTAGGCGCATGCAGCCGATTGGCTAGGGTGTAGATTTACTTTCATAGTTAAGGCGTTTATGATTGTGCTTGTCCTGAATCGGCCGGGCGTGCGCGGTCGTTAGACCTGGTCCGATCACGTGCCATCGGTTGACTTGTCCTGTTGGAGCGACCGGTCGATTCGGGATCTGTGTGGTTGTATTTGTCTTACTGTTCTTTCGGAGTGTTTAGCCGATTGTTTATCACGTTCATTAGCTGTTTCATGTTCAATTAGCAACCAAATCTGTTAAAGCTGCCTTTGAACCTGAGTTATTAGTATGATTTCGTTGATCATCATTATCCATCTAGATAGATCTAATAACTCATCGTTATAATCCATGGCAGAATCGGCCGGATGCCCGATCGGCCGATTTATCGCTCCGATTGATGATTGAACCATCCTTTTGCTATCAAATTAATTACATCCCATTTATAATTACCTTGTCTATATTTTATTCGATAATGCATCCCTGCAAGGTCTTAATGATTTGATTGCTCACCGACGAAATCGGCTGCTAGCCACCGATCGCATGTTATAGCATCGGCCGATTTCGTATCGTTTGTATCACAGCTCGCTTGCCTGGCATTTAATACATAAAATGGATGGGCCGTGCTGCTCCCAGTCAATGGCCGATTTTGTCTATCTTACGCCAGAATCGGCCACGGCTGCACATCGGCCTATCCGGGCCGATGACCCGGAATTTTACACTTTTTATTGTCTTTGTTGGTTTGCAGGAAAACCATCCGGCACGCACCAGCCGCACACGAGAATCGGCGAGCTGAGTCGGTCCGTTGGGAGCACAGGGCCCTGCGTCGGCCGGGGTTTCGGTTGACTCTCCGGACAACGGTGTGTTGGCGACTTTTGACGTCAACACACTTTTTGGCACGCCCGGTGGGACAGAAGCAACCAAGATCAAGATGTCGTACATGCAGGCTGTCGGGGAGGACGGGACACCAATGGTCGATGCTGAAAATCGACCGATTTTTGTTCCAGTTCCTCTCAGGACGGATGGCAAAGGGCATGGAGAAGTTTCGATGACAACGAGGTTTCGGCCAGGGGAAAGATGACGACAGAACAAAAGCTGCAGTACCAGGAATACCTGGCCGAAGCAATGAAAAAGTACTTTCAAGCCCTGAAAGTGACACGTGGCGAGTGGCCACAAAAGGAGACATCCATCGGATTCTCGCATCCGGAAGAACTAGACCAAATCAAAGCCCGAGACCGCCGGATGCCAACCAACTCGGTGATATGGTCAACTCGTCCGTTCATCGGGCCCTAATCAATCAATCGGGCGTATTGACCAACACCATCGGGAATTTGATCAAGGACACGATTGATGGCAGATTGTTCACCGAAGGATATGCTGGACCTGCATACACTCAGCCCTTTGGCGCTCTCGTACGGCCGATTCGGGGGACCGGCCTCCGAATACCACACCGCCAGCAGGGTTTCAGCCCCAGTACGGCATGCCACCTCACCTATGGCCTGGTAAGGACAATGCGAATGCAAGTACCAAGTACAACCCAGCCAGGCAAAGAGGATGACAAGTGGCCCCAAGAAGTCGGTAACGGAAGAGGGCGACAAACAAGATGTACAACAGCCGACTTCCGAGTTAGGGGCAGCAACCAATGTGGCAGCGGCCCCGCAGATGGCACAAGCAACCCAATTTCTTCTACGTACCAAATACCGGCCCGAGTAGAATTGAGAACTCACCCACTATAGTACGGCCGATATCTCGGTATTCCACGACCAACCGCATCGGTCGGGGGACAGGGATTCATGATCGGACGGCCGATCCAATCGGCCATGAATTATGGAGTCGCTCCGCGTACACTCGTTCCCGACTACCGGCACCGGGATTTCGGAAACGGTCGGTCGGTACACCCGACTGGGGGACAGCCTAACACAGCTTATATGACGGGAACCGGATCAGCAACTCGCTGAACCCAATGATATGAGTAGCCTCATGACTAAGATCGCCGATATGATGAAAGATCGGTTCGATTTGAAGCCTAAGGAGAAAAGTGCATTGTATCGGCGACCTTATCCCGACCGGATGGATTCCGTGGCTTTACCCAATAAGTATAAAATTCCCGAGTTCTCCAAGTTTTCCGGGCAAGATAATACATCAACTATGGAGCACATCAGCCGATATGACGCACAGCTTGGTGAGGCGTCTACTCAAGAGGCTTTGCGGGTTAGACTATTCCCACTCGTCATTGTCCGGATCGGCCTTTTCATGGTTTGCTTCGCTATCGCCTCGGTTCTATTCGAGTAGGGCCGATCTGGAGAAAAGGTTTCACTCGTACTTCTTCACGGGCATTACCGAGCTTAGTTTGTCCGATTTAATGGCGGTGAAACAGAAAACCGGGGAATCAGTGGCCGATTATATATAGAGGTTCAGGACTCGAGGGGACGATGCTACAATCTGAACTTGACAGAGCAGCAGCTGGCCGAAATCGCTTATGCGGGGCTATTCTCTAACATTAAAGAAAAGTTTACCCCACATGAGTTTGATGGGTTGGCACAGCTGACCCGTAGGGCAGTCAGCCAGGAAGAGAATCTCCAGCTCACCCGGAATCGGCGGTATCGGACAGCTTATGCCGATTTCGACAATGAGGATGATGAAGAGGAAATTAATGCAGTTGAGTGGACTAATAACAAACGGCCGATATTTTCTCCGCATGTCAAACCTAAGGAGAAAAAATATGATTTCGATTTATCTAAGGCCGACGAGATATTTGATCAGCCGCTGCGTGGAAAAGAAGATCCAGCTTTCCCCTCATCACAAAATTCCTACGCCGGAAGAATTGAAGAAAATGGCTAAGTGGTGCAAGTGGCATGGAAATTCGCATCATAACACCGTTGATTGTTATGCCATGAGAGATGAAATCCGGAGGGCAGCTTGACGAGTGGGGTATTGCGAGCGGCCGATGTAAAGAAGAAGATGAAAGTTGATGGGCACCCTTTCCCGGCTAATACGATGTACATCAACACCATCGGTGGTGGATCGGCTGGTTTCATACGCCGATATGAGAAGAAGAGAGAGAGGGAAGAAAGTGCTCGGATGGCACGTGAGCAGGAATTTGTCGGCCAAAGTCGGCGGTACAGACGAGGCGTGATCGGCCGAGATTTTGACCCACACCGGGCTTGTCCTTTCTTTCAGCATCGCTGGGACCAAAACATGAAGCTTCCTCTATCGAGGACTGCCCGAGTGCATTGGCGGTGAAGAGTATCGTGATGACGGGTCATCAAGTTCCCGAGGACGGCCGATTAGTCGCAACTACGAATCACGACAATCGGCTCCCGAAGAGCGATCGGCCATGATCACGAGATACACAAGTGCCAAAGAGAACCTCCGTTCACGATCGGTTGGGGCCAATCAACGATGAAAAAGAGTTTGATCGGCAATACCTTGAAGATTCGAAAGGCGATCAAACCAAGAACGAAGAACAGTGGTGCCCCGGTGGTTTGCTCAATAAAACCCGGAAGAGGAGGCTCCAAAGAATGCGCTGTCGAGAAATTAAGGGTAGACAAGATATTACAGAGATGACCAAGATGATGAGTCCAGGCCCAAAAGGGAGTGGAGGCCCAAAGTGCGGTCTCAGGTGGTCGGGCTGAAGCCGCGGTGAATATGATATCCTTGATGCCCAGGATTGTTGGATCGACCGAAGAGGATGAATCGGTCAATGAAAATTCGGCCGAGGAAGAACCAGTTGGGGAGACTTCAGAAATTCGTGGACGCCGGAATCGGCGGTATTTGATAAGCCGACCGACTCCGATCATTTGCATCTCAAGGCATTGTACATTAGCGGCTACATCAATGGGTCGCCGATGAGGAAAATGTTGGTCGACGGAGGAGCAGCGGTCAATATCATGCCGATTACTACATACCGCAAGCTCGGGAAGACGCCGGAAGAAATGATGAGGGCTAATCCGACGCTCAAGGATTATAGCGGGAGAAGCCAAGATGTGCGTGGAGCCGCAATAATGGAGATCATCGTGGGCAGCAAAACCATACCCGCCACATTTTTCATCATCGACGGGAGAGGTGCATACACAACTTTGTTGGGGAGAGACTGGATTCATGCCAATCGTTGCATCCCATCAACCATGCACCGGTGCTTGATTTAATGGGTCGGCAACAAGGTCGAAATCGTGCGGGCCGATAAGTCCGCAACCATCGCGACCGCCAATTTCGAGTTTGCCGGTGCCCAAGCCAATGGTCAAGCTGAAGCAGCAAATAAGAGTTTGATCAAGTTAATCAAGCGGAAAATACAAGAGCATCCTCGTAAGTGGCACATGAAATTGATGGACGCTTTGTGGGCTTATCGTATGTCACGACATGGGGCCATGCAAGTCACGCCATATCAGCTTGTGTATGGGCACGAAGCCGTATTGCCATGGGAGACAGCTATCGGCTCCGGAAGGGTTGAATTGCAACAAAAGCTATCGGCCGATCAGTACCACGGGTTGATGATGGATGAATTAGAAGATGTGGTACAAAATCGGCTGGATGCATTGGAAAAGATAGAGCAGAATAAGGCGAGGGTCGCCCGCTATTATGATAAGAAGGTTGTGCTGAAACAGTTTAAAAAGGGCGATCTGGTCCGGAAGCTTAGGATGCCGATCGGTGTAAAGGACAATCGGTTTGGTAAATGGTCGCCTAATTGGGAAGGACCTTATTTGATTAGCCGATCGGCGCTAGGTAATGCATATATTTTGAAAGAGTTAGCAGGGGAGGAATTCGGCCGAGCGCTTAATGGGAAGTATTTGAAGCAGTATTATCCTAGTATTTGGATTAATTCATAGTGTTCGGTCTAAAAGGGACTACAGCCGATGTCGATGCACATCGCCTTGAGACAGCCGATACCGAGAGTATCGCCCTTAGCCGTAAAGCATGAAAGCAAAACGCAGGAAGTAATGGACAAATGAGTTACAGCCGGTGTTTTAAGCATCGTCTTCGGATAGCCGATATTATCGTATATCGCCCTTAGTACAAAAAATATTTACAACAAAAGATTGTTTAAGTCCTATTACATCTAAGCGTAGTCGACGGCCTCGGCGCGGGACAGAAGGTCTTGGATGGCAGATAAGGCGCGGGCCAGCATGGAGTCGAGTTTGGCCATGACCGACAGGTCATCTTCGATGGGGCCGACATCAGCATGCGCCGCGGCAACCATCTTATCGGCCTCTTGGATTGCCTCGTCCGTCGTCTTTTGTTGGGCCGCCACATCAACCGCCAACCGTGCAATGATGGCTTCTAAAGCTGCCGCATCCTTCTCCTTGAGAGCCGCCGCTGCTCTCAAATCGACAATCTCCCGATTGATTGCTTGCAGTTCGCCTCGCCGATTTGAGAGTTGCTCTTGCATCTCCGTAGTCTTGCGGGCCTCCTCCTCGGAACGCTTGATGGAGTTCTCGGCGAGTAGTGCAGCTTGCTGTTGCTCCGCGTGGCGAGCTAGACGCTGCTGGGCACGGATGAAATCCATTTGCCAGCACTCCATGTATGCTACGCGGTGTAGAGCATCGCGCACATCATTCGGGAGCTCAGCCCGGATTTCCAAGTACCGCTCCCGGATAGAGTGGGCGTCGGCCACCAAGCCTTCAACCGATGACACTTCAAGCCGGCGCGCGATTTCGGTCATGGTGATAAGACCAGCGGAAGATACCGAAATCGGCGCAGGACGAGGGAAGCCGAGCGCCCGAAATACCAAGAAGAGTAAGATTAAACTAATGATCAGCGGCGAATCAAGGAGGAAATGGTAAAAACAGACCTGCGAAGCGTCGACGCGAAGCGGCCGGACGTCCATCGGCCGTGCCATTGAACCCACAGGTTCGTGTGTTCCAAGCAGCTCTCGGCCGGCCGATCCACCTTCACCGGCGACATCCTCGGAGGCGGCATCGAGCGACGCTCCGCCGGCCGGCTCATCGGCAGCATTACCTTCAGGAGAAGCCGCGGGCGGCTCCCGGCCGCCCGATTCTTCGTCGCAGCGGTGCCTTTGGGAGGAGCCGTGGGCGACACATGGCCAGCTTGTTCAGCTTCGGCGGCGGCCTCGGGAGACGCAGGCCGATCCGAGTGAGTTGGGCTCTCCGTAGGATTTGGATCGGCTCGGCTTGGTACGACCGCAGGCTCCGGAGCTGTTTGAGTCGGCCTTCAGTGCGTCGGCGTCTTGGCCCGTGGAGGAGTCGGCAGGCGGATCGGCCTATCGGGCGTTGGCGTCCGAACCCGAGGAGAAGGGACCGCCGATTCCTGCTAAAAACTCATAATTAGATGGCATGTTAAGTGAAAAGGAATCGGCGATCATGCAATAACAACCCGACGCAGCGGAGACGGTTCGCTATAGTAATCCGGGTCGACGAGCGCACAGTGCTGCTTTAGCAGCGCGCGGTATCGCTTCGGGGCCCGAGTCGACCCCGCAGCTGGCACATTAGCCTTCCTCTTTGAGGGGCGGCCGTTTTGGTTTTGGCCTTGCGGACAGCTGGCGCCCCTCGACTCATCGCCGCAAATGCTTGAGCGGGAGTGCGGTCGGTGAAGCCGATATTTGGAACGATTGGGCTCGGCAATAAATATGCAATCGGCCGGCCACCGATGCTTTGGGTCGGCGGCTCCTCCGAGTCCGACCGAAAGAGAAGATACAAGGATGAGCATTTGGAGTGGCCGATTTCATTTACAAAATCGGCCTTACAAAAATAAATCAGCTACACGTACCTCGGCGAAAGGTTCTTCCAGGACTAGGCCGGAGAAGAAGGAAGCGGTGTTCCGGCTGCGAAGGTGCCGGTTCCACTCACCCCACCAACGGTCAGAAAGGCGGGTACTCCGGGGCGCCGGGAAAATCCGGCTAAGTCACCGGTGACGATATCGGCGGTACGGCCGATGAGCCGCTTCCACCGAATGGCATTGTCGACGGCAGCCCGCGCCTTTATCTCGCCCCACATAGAAGAGGTCGGGGGCAACCGGCCGAAGCCGAGTTGACGGGCCGATATCGACGGGTGGTAGAACTCATAGGAGCAGAAGGCCTTGCTCCCAGCCGATGAGTCCCGTCGGCAGCAGACAGGGGCGGAGGCAGGTGGTGAAGATTTTGATTGCTTCCCCGTCGGCCGTCGGGAAAGTTGGGTCGATCAAAAGGGGGTGTCGTACTCCCTCTCGAAGAAATCAATGTACGGGTACCAGTCCGTACTTTCATCGTTGAGGCCCTTGTAGAAGGCGGCGAACCAATACGCCGGGTTCTTGTCCGACATGGCCGCCCCGGTGCCATGGATAACGCCTCCCGAAAGAGATGCACCGGCTGAATCTGGGCACGGCCGATTCGGCGTAGTCGCGGGGAAGCGGAGCACGCCGAGATCCAGATTGATGGCCTTGGTGGTATGGAGGGTCAACCACATTTGAATAAACCACCAAGGGCCACCTAGGTTTTTGACTGATCGGCCGGCGCGCAGCTCCACCGAAACCTGGTGAAGGAGGAGGTACGCCGACCCCGTAAGATACTTGCCCATGGGAAGGGCATGGCTGTCGGCCAGCACATCGGCCATCGGCAGAAAATTGTTTGTGGGGCTCACGCTGACCCCACAAAAGAAGAAATGGTCGAGCCACATGTTGAGGAAGGCGACATGTTCGCGGCGATCGACCGTGCCGTGCCCCTTGTTGTAAGTCTGAATATAGCCCTTCCAGCCCCCGGTGTCTTTAGGGTTGATCCGGTGGGAGGACTTAATGCGGATAGCATCCGGAGTGGCCTCCGCCGTGATGTTCGGATCGGCTAACATGATCGTATCCAATAAGGTCATGGTAGCCGGCCGTGGCCGAACATGAAGCAGTTCAGGACGTCCGACCGTAAGTAGCAAGCGTCGCCGAGCAACGGTTCATTCTTCCGGTAATCGGCCGAGACAGCTTGATGGCATGGGCGATGCCGATGTTGGCCCAACCTTGCAAATAGACGGCCGACACCCGCTTATACCAATCACGCCATCCTCGCGACGGGGTCGGCCATGACCGGAAGCTGTTGGCCCATTCGGCCGATAGCGGGGATCGTTGCCGAAACGGAACCCGATCCGTTTCGGCACGGATGAGATCCGTGGGGTCGGGATCGCCCATAGGACCCAAGAAGAAATGAGTCGGGATGTTGGACGGAATAACGACTTGGTTCCGGATCTCCTAAAAACAAGAAATAGGGCTAAAATGAGAAGCGGAACGGGAAGAAGATAAATTGTGAAAATGAACAAGAACAAGAACGCGAAGAAAAATTGCAAAGGTAGAAAAGAGGGATGCCCGAATGTACATTACCTCCGGAACGGCGTTGGTGGTGGCGACAAAGCGGCCGGCGGCGGCGGCCGCAGCAGCAGCAACAACAGGGTTCATGGTCGCCGGAGAAGAAAGACGGCGACGGCGCGATGAGAAGTTGAAAAGGCTCGAGGAGGAAAAGGTCGCCGCAAACAGAAGAAGATGAAGGCCAAGGAGAGGAAGCAGATGAGAAATGACCGGGGTGGCCCCGGGTTTTATGGAGGAGTGACGGGCAGTAAAACCGGCGCGATAAAAGAGAACGGATCGGTCCGACGCATGCGTTGCATACCCCGGACTCGGGGGACATGTGTTGACGCCGGTTTTTGACCAAGGGACCCATTGTCAGCGACTATAGGTCAAAAGAGGGCCGGTGGGCCGAAGGCCGACGGCCGCATGGACGAGTAAGAGGCGCGTCCCTCCCGGGAATCGTGCGCGGATGCCAACGGAAGAGCATAATATTGATGGGCCTGGCCCACGTTGTAAAATTAGAAATAATAGTTTAATTTTGGAAAAAGGATCCTAGTCGGTTAGGAAATCGGCCCGAAGAGGGTCCGAGTAGGATTCTTTGTGCCGGGTATAAATATGTACTCGGGTGTAACATGTAAACTCGATTCACATCCAATACAACTTTCGGCGCATCGCCAAACCCTAATTTTCTGTCAAGTCTTTACTGTTTTCGCGGGGATCTTCGGGGCTCCGGTCGACAACACGTTGGCTTGATAAGGTAATTATGTCGTCTAGTTCTCGGCGCATTGTTCGTAATTAGATGGCTTAATTGCTAGTTATCCGGCGACCGGATCTGTTCTTACTCGTCGTAGTGAGTATCGGCCGGGATGAGTCAAGTCGACCTGGTCCGGGCTCGTGGTGGAGATAGTTTGACTTGTCCTGCCTCCCCGTCCCAGCCTTTGCTCGCAACGCCGATTGGCTCAGATCTGGTCGTCCGAGTCACGAGTAGCCGCTATGAGAATTCTTTTACATCTTGGCCGATTCGATCGTGCAGATTCAGTTGACGTGTCCTGTGTTTGCCTTTGCGATAGTTGACTTGTCCTAGGCGCATGCAGCCGATTGGCTAGGGTGTAGATTTACTTTCATAGTTAAGGCGTTTATGATTGTGCTTGTCCCGGATCGGCCGGGCGTGCGTGGCCGTTAGACCTGGTCCAGTCGCGTGCCATCAGCTGACTTGTCCTGTTGGAGCGACCGGTCGATTCGGGATCTGTGTGGTTGTATTTGTCTTACTCGTTCTTTCGGAGTGTTTAGCCGATTGTTTATCACGTTCATTAGCTGTTTCATGTTCAATTAGCAACCAAATCTGTTAAAGCTGCCTTTGAACCTGAGTTATTAGTATGATTTCGTTGATCATCATTATCCATCTAGATAGATCTAATAACTCACCGTTATAATCCATGGCAGAATCGGCCGGATGCCCGATCGGCCGATTTATCGCTCTCGATTGATGATTGAACCATCCTTTTGCTATCAAATTAATTACATCCCATTAATAATTACCTTGTCTATATTTTATTCGATAATGCATCCCTGCAAGGTCTTAATGATTTGATTGCTCACCGACGAAATCGGCTGCTAGCCACCGATCGCATGTTATAGCATCGGCCGATTTCGTATCGTTTGTATCACAGCTCGCTTGCCTGGCATTTAATACATAAAATGGATGGGCCGTGCTGCTCCAGTCAATGGCCGATTTTGTCTATCTTACGCCAGAATCGGCCACGGCTGCACATCGGCCTATCCGGGCCGATGACCCGGAATTTTACACTTTTTATTGTCTTTGTTGGTTTGCAGGAAAACCATCCGGCACGCACCAGCGCACACGAGAATCGGCGAGCTGAGTCGGTCCGTTGGGAGCACAGGGCCCTGCGTCAGCCGGGGTTTCGGTGGACTCTCCGGACAACGGTGTGTTGGCGACTTTTGACGTCAACAAGCCTCCACTGCCGCCCACCTCCACTGCCACGCTAACTGATCGGCGCTGCTCTCCCCCATCCTAGCCCTGGCCCAACCGCCAGCTCCTGTTGTCCGCTACGTCGGCGCCCCGCCGCCTCCGCCTCTGCCGTCTCTCCCGCCACCACCATCGGGTTGAGCTGCCTCTCGGAACCCCCTTCCATGGCTGGAGATGCTGAAGCTCACCAGAGCAACCCCAACCTCGGCAACCCTAACCCTAACTCGCCATTAATGGAGTTTGTTCTTCGGCAACTGAAATTTCTTTCGATTTCAGTCTACTAAAGAGGAGGATTTCCGTTGAAATAAACCTCTCCGAAGTATGGTAAGGATGGATTCTGGGATGATCACACATCTTTCATCACGTAGTATGGAAACTTGTGGTGAACTATGGTTGTGATTCATCATAAAAATAAGTACTTAAAACAAAAAATATTGCATTCTAAAAAAGTAACAGATTCTCCAATCTATTTTTTCGCTACATTTTTGCTCAAAGGAACACAATGTAAAGGGCTAAAAGCAGCAGCCCTTCAGTTTTTCCGAGAGACCAATAGAATTTGCTTTTACTGAGTAAGTCTTCATATTCACCAGTAATATAACGAAAGTGGTAACAAATAGTGAAAAGTGACATTTAGGACATCTTTGTATACAATATAAGCTGATTGAAAGATGAATGTATGATATCTATAGTAAAGAAGATTTTTCTTTGTCAGTGAAACATATGTATATATAATCAAGTTGACATGCATTCTGATTGGCTGTTGATGAAAAGGATGGAAGCAAGGAATGTTTACATTCCAAGTCCTTTATATGGAACATATTCTCCACTCGAAAGTTGGCCACATGCGTATACCTGACACAATTGCCACTTTGTAGCCACATATAGTGTTTGACTTCTTTTTTTAACAAACGTGATACCAATATATTATTGGAAGTTTTTGTGGATTGGCATTATCACATTCAGAACATAATCTTTGATGCTTTGACCCTTTCCAATCAAGTCATCTCAAAGTGCACAGCAACCACTTAATGGAGGACACCAATTGGAGGCAGGGATCTTAATCCATGCCTAATCAATCATCTCTACCATAAGTTTATACTTTCCTTGCTTTTGCAATTCCAAGGTTGATTGTAGCATTTATACCACTAGAAAATGATGCATTCTTATTGAACAAAAAGTAATGGAGTATATATGCATATCTTACAGTATCCGGCTTGTTAAATAGAACATTTTATTTTATCTGTGACTTCTATATATCAAGCTGAAATTATATGAATTGTTTTGTGGCAAATATTCATTTGAGAAATCGTGTATCATTGTTCATGCATAGATCTTTTTTGTCTTAGATTGAAAAAGTTACAAAAACATTGTGGAACATATATTCACAACCACTCTAAGTGGAGTCTGAGTTGGGCTCTTTGAAGTTCCTATACTTACAACAGAGCATCACAGGATAATAGCAAAGATAGTAGTAATTAGTTCATATCAATTTCCAGTTTATCACTAGATATTATATTGTAGGCCACTAAACGACGAGGAGGTTAGATTTGTTCCGAAAGGATCAAAATGTCGGAACACTAAACTTTTAATGATCTTAAAAAAACTCGAGGGGTGATTTTTTTTATGATAGAGAAGACCTTCTCATACAGCAGGTTAAGAAAACCGTTGAACCGTGAGGTAAAGGCCCTTTTGCAAACTTTAGATTGAGCTTATTAGTAATTCCTTTTCTTTATATGGAAACAGAGCAACACAAGTTTGGATTTAACAGTTAAATATCATGATGATCAGCAACTAGTAGTGACTATAATGATAGTAATTCAAAGGATTGATAATGAGAAGGTGATGGTATCCAAATTTTTCCTTTCTGTTGGTCATTATTCTGAATATAATCCAGAGCAAACGGCATTAGACTAATTCTAGCTATTAGACAGATAAGATTAACATTCATAAATAAGTATGCATTCTTTTTTAAAAAAAAATCAAATTTTCATCTAAAGTCCAGAAATTATGGAAAACATCGATATAAATAATATGATATGGTATTAATTGACATCATGTATATTGCCTAAAGGATACTTATCCAGGGAGAACTGATTTGGCTAAGCTAGGACTTCACCAAATAGATTGCTTGGCACAGAATATATTCTATATGGAAGGAAGGCCAGTCACATAGCATGTAAATGACACCAAGGGCATGGTGTTGCAAAGCAATATCTTATCCCTCCGCTTGCCCACATTATAAATACATGGTGCATGCTTCCCAGAATTTCAAACCAAATTGGTTAAGTTCATGAGTGAAGAAACAAGTGAAGAGGGGAGCCTCACATGGTGATGAGGAGACTATCTCTCTTAGCCAAGAATGACTTGCCTAACTCCACCCTTTGGTTCAGCAGGAGGTCCTCATATGATGGATGAAATGTGGATCGAATGATGGCCAATGGCAAGTCATTCTGGCTAAGAGTGTGATTCTCTTCCCTCATGTTAGGCTAGCCTCTTTCCAATTCTTACTTTATCTTCATATGTCAAGTTTGGTATGTGACTCGATCAAAATTTCACCCTTTGTTGGCTCAAATAAGAATTCAGATTTTCATTACTGGTTCAGCGGCATCATGCCTGAAGAACTGAAGGTAAGAAGGAAAAAAAAAGAAAAGAATTCCATGAAGTGCCAAGTGAATGACCCAGCACCCCTTCTTTCTCTCTTTGAGAAATTGTGGCTTAGCGATTCTTCAGTTCTAAGACTATTCTTCTTAGCGTTTAGTAAAGACAAAGATGAACTTAAATAATGGTCTCGTCCTTTTGCCATTACTCATTTTTGCAGGAGTCCAAATGTTTCTGATGGTTGTATAACAAAAGTTGAATATATAGTCTTAATGGCTGGCTCTGGTATTTCTCCTATGCCGTTTTAGAGAGACATTTCAATAGGTAGATGCAAATGATTAGAAAGGAGGTATTTTCTACAAGTTTGAAAAATATGTATATTTGTCTATACAAAACTTCTGAACCAATTATCACCCTGTCCATTCTAAGAATACGATTAAGGTCAATTGGCCAAATTTTTACATGCCATTGCAAATTTCATGAATCCTGAATCCGCCATTGCAAAACCACTTATCCTGTATATACCATTGTGTTGCAAATCAACCCCAAATTTGACATCCATGTCATTTTCAACACCTATTATTTTTCAAAATGACCAAAATACCCCCATAGTCATCTTCAACCCCCACTCTCCCATAATCTAAAAACAACTCCACCCATGGTGGCCGACCTGAGGCACAGCTGGCCCACGTGCACCAGCGCACTTGCGCTAGTGGCCAGGGCTAAGCTTGCCCGCCCACGCACCAGCCATGGCAGCCAACGAAGGTGGAGCGGCCGAGCAGAGGTCGCCCGTCACCATGCCAGAGTTTTTTTATTTGCTGAAAAAGAGAATGAGAAAGAGGAGGAAGAAAGAGGAGGGCACTTTTGTCTTTTAACATGATTTACCGTTCATAGATGGCATGCACAGGAAAAAAATTATAATAGGATGGCGTATTTGGGATAAGTCATTTTGCGTTGGCATATTTGAGATTAGAGTCTTTTGCAATAGCACCTACAGAATTATCTCAATTATTTATTGAGTTGTATCTGCAATTTTAGGAAGAAATGATTTCATTTTATATTCTAGAGCATAATAGACTCAATATTATCTAACTTGAAGTTCGATAAGTAACAATTGTGTTAAATGGTGAACAAAACATTTCAGCAGTGTGCTAATTGTAATTACTAGTTTTATGCACGTGCGACACACGTAGAAAAATTGTCCAAGTGATGTATATTGAAATGGTTTTTTACACTAATGATAATAATAAATTATTTTGTCAGGGTATAGTGTATATATGATTTGTATCTTAAAAACTGAAGACAACAATTTTAAGAATGAGCATTTAATTGATGCAATCAAATTTGCTACTTTTGAAAATCAAGTAATTCACAAAAGTAGAAAAAATTACATAATAATCAAGAGAATGAAAACACAGTAACCACACACACAAATGTCTATATGGTGTTCAATATCAATATAACAAAAATCCAAAAGTAACCTTACACATTTTAACTTTTAACTTTATATGTAAACGACTAAATGTACATGAGCTTAGCATGCCAACATGAACATAATATCAAGAGAATATCAGTATAAGTTAGACCCTTATTTCTTTAGGCCAATAATTTCTGGCCTTGTCAAAAGGAGCAAACCTTCTTCCAATCAAACCTGAAGAGATGAGAACTCCTTGCCCTGTTTTAGAGATCAAGCAATGCTAGCTGCCTCGAACTTCTTCCCATTTCTGTACACAACATGTAGTCACGTTTTTATTTACCCTTTTGTTCCAATTCACTCAAATCGTCAGAAGACTCCAGTTCTTATGGCCACTCGTAGAGCAGACACCTGTGATTGAGCTTTGTGCAACACTGCAAGTTTTTTAGAATCTACAAAAGGCGTGTGATCTATTGTTTAGATCAACAAACAAAACACCATTTGGGTCACGAGAATCAGAATAATAAATATGAAGACCTAAATACGTATATGTCCAACTCTCGATCCACATTCGTCCCACTAGTACCTGCATTTATCAGAATATTGTTGAAGACAAAGGGTAACGCAAATCAAAATAGATGACAAAGCAATACAACGGGAAGTGAAAAGTTCCGTACCATCAGGAGCTGATATGTTTTCGCCAATACCATGGTGTCGTCTCACCATAGTAGATGGAGATGGAGTTTTGGTCACATTAGTTTGATACTGCCGCATCATCTATAAAAATTAAAAAAGCATAAAACAATCCTGACATATGACATGTCAGGTTTATGTCTAGTGGGTCCAATGCTTGATCCTGTGATTAAGAGGAGATTTAGTCATTGGTCTAAGGGCAGATGAGATGGGTGGGTAGGTAGAGCATATGTAACACATAAATCGCAGTGTTTAGTCTTTATAGTATAGAAAAATTGCATGCTTAGCGACTTCTATTTGGTGCCGTTGCAACAAATCACTTCTTTTTCGATCTAATTCTGATTCTTTTCATACTAACTGTATGATCTGAAATATTTTATAGTATTTTTGTTTTGTAGTACTTATTTCTATCATCATGAGTTCTGCAGGATCCACATCCACCCTTAAGTGGCTCTCCGCCTGTCATATAATACTCACCAGCCAAATCCCATATGGCACCCTCAGTTACCATCATAGCTGGTAATGTTCTCAAGGAGTGACCTCCCCTCCTCTCATTAGACTGTGAGGGCGATTCTACAGCAACCAAAATATGATGGGGCGTTCCCCGCCGGAATTAAGCTAAACACCTTTGCCCACAGGTGTCATCAGCGGCTACGCCTGAAGTTGCACTAGCGGCTATTCTATTTCTACAATAAAAGTTGGCATGACCCTTCATCCTGATATCGGAAGCTACTTGGCAAAAACTGAGTGCTTCCAATCGCCTATCCACGGAGCAAAAGAGCTTCCCCAAAAGGGAGCCTATGGGCTAGCAGATATATTTTTATAACAAAAAGAGATGAGAGAAGGTTACTAGCTCTTGTTTGAGAGCTAGCTCTAAGCAAGAATGAGAACTTGTTACATGGTCCCCCCTTGGAGAGCTAGCAGATTGCTCTAACCTTTTGGGAGGCTCGCAACCACACTGTATAAAGATCAAGTAGTCTTTATAGTTGGGTCCCATAATACGTAACAATAGTTATGTTAAATTCTCATAATACTATTGTCTGTCGTAGTAATTATATGGTGGGATCTTCATTGACTAAATCACTCACCTCCGGTAGTTTTTTGCAAGAGAAGCAGTGAAGCATCAAAGAATAAGTTGTTTATTCATATGGGTGGGCTATATGTATAGGAAAAACCTAGTTGGCTACTCGATCCAGCTACGACGCCGCGTGAACCAATGGCCCGGCCCAACTACGAACTTTATCCTCCCACGAAGCGTTGTTCTCTCTTGAACCTTATCTCTACGAACCGTCATCATTCTCACCACGCTCAAAGCAAAAAGGGAGAGACAGCCGGTCGGAGGCGATGGGTGTGTCGGTGGTGCGGGAAGCGGCGCACGGTGGCCGACCGGAGTGTCGAGTTGACATTTGGGTTTCCGGGGATTCATCTCCCCTCGCCATGGAAGCTAGGGGATGTGGATGGCCCGACGTACGGTGGGCGACGGGTTGCGGGCGGCGCGGCACAGCGGCGAGGCGCCGCCGGCCGTGGTCTTGGAGGAGAAGGGTGGTAGGCGGTGCTCAGGCGGGGAGCCTCACCGGAGAGATTAGTGGCGGGAAAGGGCCTACGTGCAAGTGGCGGCGTGTGCAGGCGGCGTGAGCACTGCCGACCGCCGGAGGTGGGGGAGGGTGGGGGAGAGGTCGAGGGTGGGCGGCGATGGCACCAAGGACAAGGTGCCGGAGTCGGGGCGGAGGCCAGTGGGGCGGGGGAGGGCGCCGACAGGGTGAGGGGCTCAAGGAAGAAGAAGATCGGAGGAGGACAGGCAGCGGGGGAGGTGGGGGTGTGGGGGGGGGGAGAACCAGTAACCCATTAGTGGCTCCCGTATGTATATGGGTCTCTTTTTTCATCAATGCTATAAAGATCATGCACAATGTATATAATATAAGTGGGCAATATGAGAGTATTTATTGTATAAAGACTGTTTTTTGGCTCCATTGTCGTTGCTCTAAGGGTACTCCTGTGTGACAGTAGAGTTAATAATTGTAGTTCTATTTCTAAGTTCTTTTTTTTTATTTATAACAGAGTGACTGAACTTACACTTACAGACCACCGTTAGGGACAGCCACGGTACACATTGTACAGTCGATCAATAATTTCTTCAATTAAATCCAGTTCAGTAGACGCATTTCAAAAGTTTTGAGGAAGAATTTGACCAAATCATGGTACATAATTGGAAAGGGAGAGCGTTATGTAATCGTGCCCTGAGTGAGCCGCGCGATAACATTACTCCCGCGCGACGGCGACCACCTGCTTGCCGACGTTGCGGCCGGAGAAGAGCCCGACAAGTGCCGCTGGTGCCGCCTCGATGCCTTGGGCGACGTCCTCCACGTAGACAACCTTCCCTTCTTTCAGGTATCGCGCCATCTGCTCCTCAAACCGGTTGTACTCGCTTCTGTAGCTTGACACCAGGAAACCCTCCATGCGGATGCTCTTGGCGACGAGCTGGAACAGGTCCGGTGCGCCGTCGGGCCGCTGCAGGTTGTACTGCGAGACCTGCCCGCACACCGCGATCCGGCCATGGACTCGCATGTTGAGCAGAACGGCATCCAGCATCACGCCGCCCACGTTCTCGAAGTACACGTCGATACCCTCCGGGAAACATCTGTGTGTGTATAGAGCAAGCTCAAGATCAGTCAGTAGTTAACCTGTTATTTTGGACCGTACAAATTGCAGTACAAATTAGTAGGTGGGAAAAGGACATTTTAACAGACACTACATTTTTGCGAACCTTTTCAATGCAGCATTGAGGTCCGGTTCCTTTTTGTAGTTGAAAGCATCGTCAAAACCAAACTTCGTTTTCAAGAGGTTGACCTGAAAAGGCAGTGTTACTATAATGAACAACTTTGTGACATGTTAAGAACAATTTTATTAGTTTGTCATGCTTGCTATAATGAACAACTTAATTATTGTATTCACCAATACAGGGCTGAAACATCCCGTTTCTAAAGTAAAAAATGATCTCGTGATGTTACCATTTTAGTAGGTTTTATGAACATATGAAATCGAAAAATGTTTGTAAATTGTGTTTCATAGACCGTGTTAGTGAGCGACAGATTTAAAAGGGGAGCTCCGTTTAGGCTACTAGGTATTGAACATCTGCATTAAAGTTAAAAATGCGAATAGGGCAACTGGTAAATGCAGTGGCAAAAGGCAGGAGGCAGATGATCAGAACCAAATTCAGTTCTTAACTCATACCTTGAGATCAGAACCAGCACTGCCAACCACATAGCAGCCTTTGATCTTGGCAAGCTGCCCAACAATCTGACCAACGGCACCCGACGCTGCTGAGACGAAGACATAGTCACCTTTCTTAGCCTTGCCCACCTCAAACATTGTGACACATTGGTTAAAGAAAATCTATTCCGCAAATCATAGTGGAAGGAGAAGTTTTTCGATCCACAATATTGACGAGTAGTTTTGAAAAACTAATTTCCAGTAGTTTAAGGATATTTTTATAATGTTACTAATAATTAACAGATTTATATTTTTTTCATAAAATATAATTTTGATATATGAACAACAACTTTATTGTAAGAATAATGTTAACACATTATTAACATTAAAGATTAATTACATTACTAATTTTCATTTATATTATCATAAAAAAAATTAATCATGATAAATCTATTGCTTTGACGATACTGCCCTCAACATGGTAAAATACTTGCAAGTAGTTGTGTATTTCCGATCTCCAATCTATACCGTTGGATCAAACTATTTTCAAGTAGTTTTGGAAAACTACTGGCAAGTATTGTGGATCAAAAAACTCCTCAAGTTTTTAGGGATTGATTTCGAAGATGGTGCGTTGTTAGATGACCGCAATGATTGATCGACACAGTGAACTCACCAAGAACTCCGGTATAATAGGACAGGGGGAATTCTGGGTGGTTGATTCTGTGACAGGACACTGGATTGGGGATCAGGCTGTACTCTTCCCATCCAGCCACTCCCCACAAGAGATCGCCAACCTTGAAATCCGGGTGCCCAGATGCCACCACCTTGCAAACATTACAGTTGTTCAATACCTGACAAGATATTGCCAGATGAGATAATAAACACAGGTCATAAAATGTGCCATGGAAACAAAAGCTCTGTGAAAGGAAGATCAAACTCAAGAAGTGGTACTGAACGTAACGCCACATGCAGGCTTCTTTCTTCAGTGAATAAGATATTCATTTTGACGATGACAGTGGATTAAAATATGGTACTGATCCCAGAGTAATATAATGATTTAAAAGAATCACTAAAAGAGTCCCAAGCACTTCCCCTAAATAAAATAATTGGGAATTTGTGAAAAATTCTCCAAGAGGGCCCCAAAGCATGCCTCAATATTTTGGTTCCCTCCTAGATCCCCCTCATTCTCCCGGATCCTCCTCCTATCAAGGAAAAAACGTCGTTGTGGCCAAAATTCTTAGGTGGATCAATTAAAAGTATTTTTTGAATCCAATTTATAAAAAGTTGGAAAAAAATTGCTCCAATATTTTTTAAAGTTGACCTGAAAGCAAAGTTTTTTTTAATCTGGGACTAGTTTTTTAGCATCTCTTGAAGATGTTCTGACTTCTCTAAACTGACGATGATAGGTTGCTTTTATTCTAAACTAATTGATCCTTTCACAGACAAACAAACAAAGATAACTCATAACATATGACATGCATGCCACAAATTTTTATTACTAGTACAAAAATGAACCTCTCCTGGGATCAGGTCCGGGACGAAGCTAGGCTCCTGGTGCCTCGTCATGCGGGTGCGCATGTAGGGGTCGCACGAGAGGTACAGATTCTTGACCACGACGGCCGTCGACCCGGACGGCACGGCTAGGCGCGCGGTGCCGGCGACGACCTCCATGTCCTCCTCCGTAGGGTACCCCATCACGTAGCGCTTCAGGATCACTTGCTTGTTCCTCACCACCTTCCCGTCGTCCACCTCCGCCGGCTGTGCCATTGCTGCCTCACTCCCCTGGTCTATCTGCGCTTATGTTTCATATTGTTGCGGGAGCCAGAAAAAGCCTGCTATAAGTGCAATGGAATCCTTATCCTGGTCCTTACAAGTGTTAGTGGACAGTCTGGCTTGTGTCTCTGTAAATGTGTAGCTGTGCCATCGCTGAGGGAGTGGTAACCTGTCGGCTGATATGTCGGTGGTTGAGAACAGCCAAACCAATGTTAGAATAGTACATAAGCGTGGCTAAGGTCATTTTCAATGGATCTTTAATCCCGTCCCCATGGAAGGATGTGGGCACTATTTTCAACACTATGAAAGACAAATGAAATTGGATTGAAAGTCTTTCCTTTCATCCCCAACACTCTCAACCAATAACTAAGCACTATTTAGCAATATTTTAATGTTCTACCAAACCTATAAAATTGTGTCATGAAAAGAACTATTGAGAGATGCAATTTTATTTTAAAAAATAAGACCACAAAGATGACGTGTCACTCTTGGAAACAACGAAATGAAAGAATCCACTATGATTGGCCTAATAGATTTGAGCTTTCTATGTAACTGGAGGGCACAGATTATATATTAAATTGTATAGAGAAAAAAAAGGAAAGATTACAAAATGGAATTCAGCACTTCTCTCATTTCCGGGAAATACTTGCTATTGGCCCCATATAATAAAAGGGAAAACTCTCTAATAAATTTTGCTTTGCATATTGCAACTGTGGAGTCTTCATATTCAAAAATCTAATCATTTCGCATGGTCCAGATGCACCAAGTCATGATAATTATGATTTCCATTGGAAACTTTACTTTGAGCTTCCTCCTGAAGAACACAAATGCGCCTCGGTTGCTAAGTTGAAGGACAAGTGGAGCCCACAAGTGGCCAGTATCTCTTGGCAAAAGCTCATTTAAAAAAAAAGATGTCTATGTGTTTCTTCTCTCCGTAAGATACATCATATGAATCAAGATACATATTCCTCCTCTTCAATACCCCTTCTATTTACTATCATTAAGGACTAGCCAAAAAAAAAATCTTGTGTTTCAATTGACATGATGATGCCTATAACCAATGAAAAGCAAGGTGTAGTGGCTAATAGAATTGTAACTAGAAGTAGCTAATGCTTCTATTGAGTTACCGATAGATCGCATGCATGTAGATCAATACAACAAAACGAAATAATAAAAGTGGAATAATAGAGGTGACAAAAAAATTTCATTTGTCAGGTGCCGCGGCGAATCCGGCGTGGTGCAGGGTCATGTCGGTCTGAGCCTTCTTCCTTCTTATTTGTCGATTCTGCAGCTGCGGCTCTCACACAACCCAAGGGCTCTCTCATGGCCTTCTTCTTTCTTATTCATCGAATTTGCGGCCCGATGGCTCTCCTGTGGTCTTCTTTTCTTGCTTTTGGATCTTCTGCTCCAGGGGTTCTCACGCACCCTGAGTGCTCTCGCGAGGCCTTATTTTCTTGATTTTTGAGATCATGACTGCAATGAGTCAAGATCCATTGAATTCCTGCTCCTGCTCTTGATTGTAACTTGCATTTGGGGAAAACGCAATTAATTAACTCATTGGATAGATCATGCCTACAACGTGCCAAGATGTTGTCGCATTTCTCTACATAATTCTTGGCTACAACGAGTCAAGATACAAATTCAATTGTAATTAAAACATACGTTTAATCACTGATGTACTGGAAAGCTCAATTAGAGTGTGCTGATTACATGTTGAGTTATAGGTAGATCGCAATCACGTAGATCAATACAACAAAACAAAATAATAAAACTGGAAGAATAGAGAAGACAAAATTCTTTATTGCTCTGTATTCACTGAATTACAAAAGGGTGTCTCCTCAACTATCTATAAGAGTGGAACCCTACTGTGTATTGGACTCAGATTTTATAAGGAGCTCACATGGGCTAGAAGGCCTTCTTTTAGAAGGTGGACCTGACCCAATAAGCCTTTGACAACCGTTTTTTATCTATTCTCAATCTTTGCTCACAATTGAATGTGTAATCCTAACACGTGTTGGTGATTGATTGGTTGTCGTATAGGGCACACAGGGGTGTTTTCTGTGATATATAAATAGGCGATGTGCCCCGGGTCTAATGCTTCCTAATTTCATTCCATCTTTCATGGTAATCAGAGCCACTCCTCTCTAGCGCATCAATGGCAAGCTTGTCGTCGACCGCGGTTGTGCCACTCCTAGCGTTGCAGGTGGCCGAGAAGCTTGGGAAGAGCAACTATGTCCTCTGCCAAGCGCAGAAGCTGCGAACCATCAAGGAAGTGCAACTCGAGTCTTTCCTTGATCGAGATGTTCTCGCACCCGCGAAGGAAATTGAAGAAAAGGTCCACAGCAAGACCGTGAAGATGCTCAATCCAGAGTACACAATCTAGATTGTGCAGGATCAATAGGTTCTAAGATGCGTGCTGACATCGATGACACGTGAGATCCTGACTCATGTTGTCACCAAGGATGGCGACCGAGGTGCGGAGAACGGTCACCGAGATGTTCTCCTCGCACACCAAGGGGCGTTCAATTAATGTTCGCATCGTGCTTTCTAGGGCATAAAAGGGGAACTCCACCATGGCGAAATATATCACCAAGATGAAGGGATGCGCCAATGAGATGGCAGTGTCCGGAAAGCCGCTCGATGATGATGAACTGATCTCCTACATCATCACTAGCCTCGACTTCAACTACAACCCGATTGTCTCTACAATCTTGTCTCGAGTGGAGCCTACCACCATGGGAAAACTATACTCCTCAACTTCTCAGCTTCGATTCTGTGTTGATCTACAGCGACGGCGCACGTGGATGTTGATGTGGACTAGGGTCCCGATCTTCCGAAAGGTTCAGATTGAACAACACGTTCGAACCACGCAATCGCAGCACCACGTCTTCTATGGTTATCAACCAGCGTTGCACGGTTGACCTCGCCAAGAAGGCTAATCCCTGCCTGCGAATCAAGAACACAAGCAAGAACAAGAAAGAACGCAACCAAAATTGTAAATGTATGATTAATCTCACGAGTTGGGGTCTCACAAACCGAAGTACGGCGAAACTGTCTAAGCAGAATAATCTAAGCAAAACTCAACCCTAACATGGGTGGCGGCTACTGCTAATAAAGACTTTGGGACGTGCAAGACCCCTTGGATGCACCCCTAATGGGCTCAAACGAGATACACGGCCCAAAGGCCAAAAATGGTCACGCAGCACCAAAACAGATTCTGGACGACCCACTCTTTCGATGATTCCCGACGAGTCCGAACGAATTTTGACATGAGACCGGATCCACTGGAAAGTTTATGAAATTATATTTTCATCGATATATAGAACATCCAAATTCGACATCGTATGCGATCTGTGCGTCCTTTTTAAGTCAGACTGTTCCTGGACTCCGAATCAGACTTGAAGTCTACGTGGATTGGGCCTCCAACGTGGCTTAGACACCCTTGCTGGCCATCTCCGCCTCCAAGCTCTTCTCTAAACATCTCCTGATCCTCTCCATGGTTCCTAATCATAATATAATCATTAAGTAGCAATCTATCCTCAAAGACATATAAAAAAGTGCTTAGGAATGAGCTCGCCTCTAAATTCAATTGTCGTGTTCGAGCTCTTGTGATTGGACCTTGTATGTCCAGTGGTAGAGTGTTGTTCGTATCCAAAGGAGTGATGTTCTCATCGGACGTTGTGGTTGTGGCATGACGCACAACGGCGGTGGTGTTTGGGGGGGTTGGTGGCCGTCGAGGAAACGAACGTGGTCGGGTGCGGCAACAACACTAACACCCGATCGTGCCAATGCAACCAAGATGGCAAGGATTTGCGCTATCAAATGTGATCATGACGGTCACAATTCAGCGCGTTTCTGATACCATTACCAAGAGGAAAAGCTGATAGGCAAGAGTGCATCAACAACTGTGTACTCATATGGCATGGATCCATAGTACACCGACTCGATGCCACCAACCATGTCACGAGTGAACTCAACAAGTGGATCAAGTATGGACATAAAACATATTGGTCGCGCTATTGTTCACACCCCTAGTCATCCTCTATGAAAAATGTCTTGCATCTTCATCAAGCTTCTAAAAATATTGGTTCAGTACATCGTCTTGCGGTTGATAATAATTTTTCTCTTGAAGCTGACCAAATAAGTTTTTCCTGGTGTATGAGGTCCTGGAATAAATTTGGTTGGTAGAAAACAATATTATGTCAGTTTTATTGTTGCTTTTAATCAAGTTTTCTTGGATCTATTTGTTGAAATGTAAATCTGAAGTCTTTAAAAATTTCCATTAATTTCATAATCTTGTTGAAAGATTATTTAATCACAAAATTATTGTTGTTCATTCCAATGTGTGTGTGTGTGTTGGGGGGGGGGGGCGTTAGCATGATGCTTACCTCCATGTTCATGAAAATTGGGGTTACTCATCGAGTATATTGCCCCCGTGCTCATCAATAGAATGGTTCAACTGAGCATAAACACCTCGAGGGTTATTTGGTAGTCAAATTTGGGAAAAAAGGACTACCCACACCCTATCCATTCTTAGAATGAATTTTTTATAGAAACCTTCTTCCATTATCTAAAAAAGATCCATTCCAAGAATTAGATTATCTGCCTTCTAAAAGAGGGACAAAAGAAGTTATTTAGTTGTTTACCTCTTCTTAACACAAATCTTACCCATAAATCTTAGATCTCTTGAAACGAGTAATTTGTTTTTTGAATTCTTCATATTCTCCATGAAATTAAATTGTTTTGACGTTGAAATTTCTGTGAAGTATGTGCGTTCGGATCCAAAGGATGCTCTGCCAATTTTCAGGGCAAGAAGTTAAACCGATTGTTTTTCCTCCTAGGTGGTTTTGAAGCCGGTTTTTGCCTATGTGGCTCTTAAGTGGCAGTGGGCCCCATAGTGTTTCGTGCCATGTCATCGTATTCTTCATTTTCTCTCTGCGCAGAATACACACGACCGTATTCGTCATCGTGAGAGGACCAAGCACAGACGGGGCCGCCGTCGCCGCCACGGACAGGCAGGTCGAACCGTCGAAGTCTCGGTCCCAGTCCCCAAAGGTTCGCGTTCAGCGCGTTGCTCAATCTGACGGCACAAGCACAAACCTGAGGAAGCCAATTCCAAGGCGAGCTTATCCTCTTCGTGCTTGTTATTACCGTAGCTCACGGGGAGTTTATTTCTTTCCGATGGTTGAGCTGCGATATCAAGATGTTTTGAGTTCTAATCCTGAGCTTAAAGCTATCAGGACAGATTCGTTGGTACTGATTTTGGGTGCGGCAAGAACCGGTACGACAACAGATGGAGAAGAAGGTGTAGGGCAAGGCGCCGGTGGTACAGAGCCTGCATCAGAGCCCTCCAGCCTCGCCCGTGCGCCGCAGGAGCCGTTCCCACGCAGGAGCAGGCCCATGGCACCTGCACTGTACAGTGTACACCACCGCCGTCCGCGGATTCCTATCTCGGATGGTAGAACTATCACCCCCTATTCTACGGTCATTATTTTGTAGATTCTATATATAACTAGCAAGGTGCCCGTGCGTTGCTACGGGTTTTTAAAAATACACTAAAATAGACATCCAAATGAGTTATTTTATGGACAAACATCAATTCCTTGCGCATGACACATAAGTTTACTAAGCATCAGATCACATTTTATTGAAGTTCAAGCAGTGAGATCATGATCAAATTAAGGTGTGATCTCCTACAGTTTGGGGCGTTTTGTTTAGCGTACAATCAACAATGCATGTGTCAAAAAGTTACTGAATTCTTTAAACCTTATTATACTGCAATGCTTATTAGTTTGCTCATGCGTTTATGTTAGTTTCCAAACAACGCGTTGTCAAATGTCAATTGACCTAAGCATATGCATCACAATAAGACTACAATGCTAGGAATGACAGAAGTCAAAAAGCAGAACAAGGTGTTTGTAACTGAACGACCAATCCATGTATGCTTACAAATTTACAGAGTTTGTTCAATGAGTCTAAGATAAAAGTAAAATGTATCATAAGCTGAAATACGTACATAGAGCGAAACTGGACAAAGGTATTTTTTTTTCAAAAACCAAACGCTTTAGAGACATCAGAACCCTGAGGCATATCTAGGATTTTTTAGAAACTGGATGCATTAAGATAGGACCGTACATAAGCAAGGATAAGAGTGGAGTGGAGACCAAAAGAGGCTGTGAAGTCTGCGGCGGGAGGTGCTTTCATGTGCTACGGTCGGGAGTCAGCGTCAAAATCAAAAGCTGCAGCTTGAACGTAGCTGCGCCACTCGACGACAGTTACGACCCGCTCTTACCGATAGCCATCTTTGCCACCACAGCACCTCCACACCTCCATGAGCCAAGGCGAGGACGTTGGAGGAGGGAGAGGCCTCCCACACATGGTTTAAGTTACCATTCGGTATCCGGCCGGTTACCGCGGTTACCGTAGTTACCGAGCCGGTCCGGTAACAGCGGACGGCCGATTATCGGTCATTTAAAATTTGAATTTTTAAATTTTTGAAAAAATTTGATACAAAAATTCGTAAAAAGACTAGACGTCGTATAATGATTTTTGGTGAAATAATGTTACAAAAAGTCACAAATTTGAGGGGTGAAAAAATTGAGAAAGGTAAAAATAGAGAAAATGAATAAAAAAATTCAAAAATAACCTTATCCCCTTCATATGAGGGTCATTTGTTCAATATTTATTGTACCTATTTTTTATCACTAACAATTATACTCTAATTACATGTGAGACATTGACTACTCGTAGGATTGCGCTAGTATCAATAGATGAATACGCCAATTAGATGCATCAACCATGGTCTCTTGTGTACTGCATACTATATTTATTGTAATATGTATGATATATTCTAGCTCGTATAATTATTTGTTAAAAGACTATGTGATGTAATTGCTAATTTATTTGAACCATATATAGTATGGATTATATGTCTTGCTAGTTTACATGATGTTATATAGATTATATGTGCTTAATATCTGTGTGCCCATTGGTGTAAAAATTATGCAAAGCTCATGTCAATTTTTTTACCTTTTATTTTATATTTTCTCTTTTTCTCATTTTATGTCGGTTTTCCGTTGCGCCTTGCGGTAAACCGCACTTACCGAGCGGTAAACCGCACTTACCGCTCGGTAACCGCTCAGAAAACCGTTTTCAGTTCAAACGAGTTTAAATTATCCATTTGTGCGGTTTTCCGAACAGTTACCGCGCTAACCGCGGTTACCGCGATCTCATGGTCGGGCGGTAGCAACGGTATAATCGATAAGTTAAACCATGCTCCCACATGGTGGTGGCTAGCTCCCCAGATCACTGCTGCTGCCTTTTCTGTCTCTTTGCTTCGTATGGAGATAGGACCGGCGTCGGCTGGTGGCTCGTACTTGGCTCGGAGTCGGAGTCTCGATCGCACACGTTAGGCACCCGGAGGCAAACATAAAGACGATATACGACAGAAATTTCAATGGCACCGACGTTTGCACCAGAATTAATAAGGAGTAGAGACCTATTCGGACAATATACTTGATCCCTATTGGTTGGGCGTACAGCAGCGTACGGCGTGGACGTTTTCATCGAACTTATTAAGGAGTAGAGAAAAACCTAGTCTATGCGGATATCATTATCCTAGTCAATACCATATAAGGTGCGTTCGTTTCTTTTAAAGGGTTGGGTTTAGATAGGTATGCACAAATGGGGGTCTAAAAATGGTGGTATCTAAAATTTAGAGGTTGTGTTCGTTTGACCCTTAAAAAACCTCTAAAACAGCATAAAATGATATTTTTGCCCCCTTGTGTAAGGATTCATCATGCACATTGTATAACCCAAGAATAATACACACATTTTTCATGACACAAGTGAATGACAGCATTTGATCACAATATTTATAAAATGAATGTTCCAACAACATAATTCATAACAAACAAGTTTCAACAATCACAAATGCACAAATGAACAAGCAAACCAAATTTTTCAGTTGCAGTAAAGCGCATGGGCAATTTGATCTCGAAAAGCATTCATGCTAATGTCCTCTTCTTCTACGTGATCAACATCATTTGACAAAGCTTCGTGCTGTTCATGGCCATCTGCGGTACGGTTCCGGAGGAACGACCCCGACCACCAAAAGGGGAGGTTCTCCGGATCCGAACCCTAGTGAACCTTCGAAGGCGCCTTCGTCTTGGAGGAAATCTTGGTACGAACCAAGGTTGGGGAAGCCACCGGACCGAGAGTTGAGGTCGAGATTGTCGAAGTTGAGGCGGGATCCTATGCTGCTCGATCGCGCGCCACGACGGGTCCCATCCTCGCCGGGCAAGGAATGTCGCGGCGAGAACGGATCGGCGTTGGAGAAGAAGTCGCGGGTGCCACCACCCGTGTAGCCATCGGAGTCGAAGCCGTCCATTGACGACGAAGAGTTGCTTCTTACAACGGCGCGACGGGCGGAGGAACCTCCTGCGGCGGGCTACGGCGGCACACTTGGCTGCTCGGGCGGCCGGTCTTGGTGGATCTACGCGGCGGACGGCGAGCAAGGTGGAGGCGGACTACTCGGGGAGAAAGGTTTGGGAGAGCGCGATGCAGCGGCGGCGCGTGGACGCCAGGACGACGGCGGCGGTGGCGGGGCGGTGACCTAGCTGCGCACGACGAAGGGGAATGGATAAGGTTGCGGTTAGGGGAGGGATAGCCACGTCCGCCGCTTGAAGAGTTCTCTTTTAGATACCCTCCCCCTCTTGGGTTTAGAGGCCTCTAAAGGCCTTCCCCCTCTAAAATTGAGAGGCCCGTTCGGCTGGTGGGCTCTAAATTTTAGCCAATTTTGGATTTTAGAGGGGGAAACGAACGGGCCCTAACAATTGTCATTAAAGTGTAAAAAAAACAATTGTCATTTGTTTTGAGATGCTCCTCCTCACGCTTCGCAATGCCTTGCACATGGTCTGAATGCACTATGTTGTCATTTCTTTTTCTTTCTCTTAACTGATTTGAGTTGGCATAATGATGCCATTGTAATCAATGCTTATCAATATATCTGAACTTCTAGATTACTGTGTTGTCCATTATTCTCCCACGCTCACCATTTCCTGTCTACCAGTTGTCAACAGCAACACGTTTTATCATGTGTCAGCTATTTAAATGGTAGTTGGATGTTGGTAAGTGCTACTACTATCTTTCCAATGTTGTTGGCCTGAACTACTGATATTATCTTTCTATTTTTAAAATTTAAAATTTTCAATCTCTCGTGTTGATCTTTTTATTTTTTATAAATACATGCAACTATACTGTAATAGTTGTATTTGATTTTTAGAACTTTGGAGATGTACAATTTTCTAAATTGGTTAAACAAAGTTTGTTTCCAATATCTTATATTCGGTCCAAATTTCATATTGTTATGATTACAAGTACAAAAGTACAAGAATAAATTGTCCATTTTCAAGTTCCCAATTTGTCCCTCCATTGATTTGGAACATGAAATGGCAAATCATTGTTTGTATTTGTTTTCTTTGAAACTTTCTCGAGCCCTTAAAATATACACAAAAGAAGTAACTAGAATTTTTTTGCATTTCACTTTTAAAGTAATATTCGCAAGGAAAAGTAATATGTAATTTGCATCATGCAATTCCTGGTTTGCTTGAACAATTATCGTTTTCTCCGATTTGTGATGCTTTCTCCATCTTTGACTACTTATCTTTTAATATCCATCATCTATGATCCAATGTGTATAGTACTCTATTCATAGATTTCAGTCATTTCACAGACTTACATTTTATATATTCCAAATTTAGACATATTCAATTTTATCAGTTCATTTTTGAAGGAAATTCCACTCTTTGATTATTATTTTTTTCTTGGGTTGAGAAAATCCTCTTTTCTAGCTTACATTTTATATTTTTTAAAAAGTAAATTTCATAAAACCTGAGGTTTTATGGTCCTTGCATCACAAACCCCAGGTATTATGGTCTGTGTCATATAATCCCAGCTTTTTTGGTCATATTGTTTCACATAACCCCACCCCATCAAAGTAGTACGAATATTAGAGGTGGATTTAACTTTCATGTCGGAAGAAAACTTGTCATATATTCGACTTGATGATTTTATTGATTAAATTGATTGGAAAACATGTCTTATGCAAGCATAAACTTAGAATTCATAAATTATATTCATTGTTAATTCTTGATAGAGGTGGAGTTTTGTGAAACGATATGACTATAAAACCTGTGGTTATGTGACACAAGCCATAATACCTGGGGTCTTGTGACACAAGGACCACAAAACATGGGGTTTTATGAAATTTACTCTTTTCTAAATATCTGCAATTCCATTTTACCTTTGAAGGGCAAAAATAAATTATGGTCATGCAAATAAAGATATTTATTGCAATTTAGTTAATGATGTATTACTTCATGAGTTCATGTGAGTTTTAGTATTTCAAATATGATAGATCTTATATTATTAATATGAGAATATATTTAATGTTTGCTTTGTTTTTGATGTGATTCCGCTATCATAAATGATACCTTCTTTTTGAGGGTTGACAAAATACGATTCTATTTTGCAGTTTAATAAAATGACTTATTTGGCTCTAACGAAGCGAGTCGCCGCTGGCAGCAGCTCTCCTCACGATCTTGAAGCAAGACAAGCAAGCAACAAGCAACTAGTCGGGTAATAAAGCAAAGGCTAAAGGGGGAACAAGCTAGCAAGCCTCCTACACAAGTTAATCTAGGAAATTTAAGAACAAGACCTAGCAAGAGCTAGAGCACTTCCACCACAAGGTTAACAACAACGAAAGGAGACAAGGAGGCACCCGATTTTCCACCGAAGTTCGGATCCACCGAGGAGCCTACGTCTCCGTTGAGGAGTCCACCTAGGACCGGGTTGCTCTCAACCCTAAACCTCTTCAAACCGCCACAAAGGCAGCTTGAAATCAACTAAATCAATCTCCACGAAGGGAGGGGCAATAAAAACGACCCGATTCTCAACCACAACCTTGGAAGCTCGTCCGGTGAGGCCTAACCGTCTAGGGGATGAATTCCCAAGAGTAACAAACACAACAAGTGAGGATGAACCAAGTTCTCTTGCAATGGAGATGAAGCTCTTTCAATCCTTCTCAATTTCCTCACAAATCCGCCAAGGATTGGAGTGGGGAATCAAAGGGAGTGAGGAGGAGGAGTGCTTGGGTGAGGTTGGAGGTGTTTTCCAATGTGGGGGAGTTGCAAGCCGACCAAAGAAGGAAGACCTCCTTTTATAGCCGGAGAACAAAAAGAGCTGTTGGGCTCGATCTAGGTCGGACTTTGTCCGACGGGCATCGAACATTGTCCGATAGGGGTGGCAAACGCTCCGTAGTCCGATGGAAAAATCCGACGCGGTTTGAATTTTGTCCGATAGATATGTATCGGACATTGTCCAATGGCTATCGAATTTTGTCCGACGGACTTCGGGACTTAGCAAATTTCTCGAGTTTGTCCGATGGCTTCGGATTTTCTTGTCATCGGACAATGTCGGGACTTAGTGATTTTTCTAGGTGTGGTCCGATGGAAAAATCTGATAGGCTTAGGATATTGTCCGATGGTTCAAGACTTAGTGATTTTTCCGGGTGTGCACGGTTCCGTGATCCGATGGAAAAATTCGATAGGCTTAGGACATTATCCGATGGCCCTGAATTTTAACTCGGTATGTTCGGATTTTGATATGAAGTTTGCACTTGGTTTCTTCGACACTTGTTCTTGTATGTCCCTCTTGCTTCCTTCTCCTTTTTTCCAAGATATTCATAAATGTTGGCTTTTCATTTGAACTTCCTTTTCAAACTTCCTCTCATATTCATCAATTGACATTAACTCGCATACTTGCTCATTGGAAACTTAGTCTATTTTAATTGTATTGACGTCAATCACTCAAAACAATAATTAGGAGCCTAGATGCACTTTGAGAAATGCATCAGCTATCGTTTACTTAATGCATCGACATCTAATTAAAATTAAACAGGACATGAACTAATCATTTAGATTTGTTCTGGTATATTGGTCTCGATATCTATTATCTAACACTGTCGATATTATCAAAATAGGTTTTATCATGCAAATCGGCACTTAAATATGTATAAATCAACAAAAACAGATAACTAGAAGCAACTCCGCTGATTTATGATTAACTTACTCTAATTCGTGAAATCAAAGGATTAAAGCATACGAGACATATGAATCATTGAATTATTAGGATAACATGGTTTAAATTTAATATTAACCGACAAGTTTGACAAGTAATGGTTCATGTAAGATAGATCTAAACGTGATAAGCAATCAGCTAAACACTCCGATTGAATGACTAAACCGCTAACACAAATCATAGTTTATATTCTACTAATTATCCCTCACCTAGGACAAGTCAACTAAGCAAAGACAAAGCAACATAGGACAAGTCAACTATCTTACACTAATCGATGTTGGCGAGAGCAATCCAGATATATTATTACTAATTCAATCTAACCCCTTAGCACCCGCTCTATCGTAGAACAAGTCAACTCAAACAGAGCTATACAAATCACGTCAACTCGTATTATTACGTACGCTAGAGAACAGATTGAATCGGCAATATATCTTAACCATTATTTGAGTAGCCCGATCAACCGTCTACTAAAGCACTAGCATCGACAACGAACGAAACTGGATAAGTCAACTGAATCGAACAGGATAGGACACGTCAACTATCCCAAGTCGTTGATATTCGTAACTAAAGCTTCGATTGATCGAAACTACCGGATAACTAGCAATTACATCAATTCTAGCACGGACAAGTGGACATGAAAGTTTTGATGCACTTACCGGATCGAAATCCATACCGATGTCGAGTCCCGAAAGTTTGAGCAAGTTGATGAGAAAATCTGTCGAGTTGATTGTGGCAATGCGTCGAGAGTTGTATTTGATTGTGTTATTTTTTACAATGGTCCTAGTCTACTATTTATATCCTGGTCACAATCGAGCTAGATATTCTTTCCTTATTTTACATGACTTTAGGAACTTCAGTAACACCACGACTCGAACTCGTTCCGCATGTCATTCTTGTTGCCTGACGCTCCTCCTTCCTTTTGTTTGTCGTATAGTATCTCTCGCACGTGTTCTAGATAGCTTCTGCAGTCGCTGATGAGTGGGCACAGATCGATTCTGGTGTCAACACCATCGGCGTGCTGATGCTGTGCCTATTCGCCGGCGCAGGTGACTGGAACCAGTGGTGGTGGCAACTGAAACTGCTCAAAACCGCAAAGGATTAAACAAACAGTTTTGATAGTTGGAGGAGGATGGATATTTAAATTTCAGACGAAAAATCGAACTTTGAGGATAGTTGGACTTCTTCCAATTTCAGGCGGCTGTCGCGAGGCCCAAACGAATTCAGCCCAGATCGTAGTAAAGGCTAAAACCCCCACGAACCCTAGCAAGCTGAAGGACAGTGAACGCGCCGCGCCCTTCGCCGGCGAAAAATGCAGCTCTCCTCCTCCCTCCGTCAAGCTCTCCGCCCGCGGCGGCGCGGCACGCCCTTCACCGCCGATGCCAGGCTCCGTCATTTTTCCTCCGCGCGCCCCGCGAAGGCGGCTGCTTCCATTCCCAGCGACGCGCGTGAAACGGCGCCGCCACCGATGCTGCCCACGCGGCCGTGGGAGGAGGCGCTCGCGGCCGCTCAGCGCGGCTTCTCCCTGCCGCTCGCCGGCCGTGTCCTCTCCGCTTCGGCGACCGGCAACGCCGCCGTGTCCCCTGCCGCGGTCCACGCCTCGGTCGCCCTCGCGGCCTCCGGCGCGCGCGGAGCCACGCGGAGGCAAGTAATCCAGGCGCTGTGCGGAGGTGGCGGCGGCGGCAGGGGCGCCGCGGCGGACGCGGCGAATGTGGCGTCGCGCGTGGTGAAGCGCGTGCTCAGAGATCGGTCCACCTCCGGCGGACCACGACTGGCGTTCGCGGCCGGTATATGGGCGGACGCATCCACCAAGCTGTCGCCAGGGTTCGTAGAGGCTGCTCGTGGTGTGTACGGCTCCGTAGCTAAAACTGCTGATTTCGTGAACAAGGTATGGGATTCTCGCTACAAATGCAACAATTGTGTGTGCTCATCAAGTGCTCGACAATATGCCCGTTTAAATAGTTAAAAGGAGAACACCCTAGTTTGTTGCTCGCTAGATATTTTGTTATTTCATCACTTAGTTTCTGACAGAGTAGTAGCTTATAACGTATCTAGTTCTTATAGCATTCAACCATCAATTGTCTGACACACCCTATTGGCCTATTCTCTCTACCTCTTTGCTCTGACAGAAATTATGTCTGCGTCAATGAACTTGCACATTCAAATAGGCCTCTTGTTATTACAGCAAAAGTAATGTTGGAGCCTGTTCTAAATTTCTTTCTGAGAAGCAAAATGCAATTTTATTATGTCTGTTCCAGTTTACATGATGTTTGTTTTGTGATTCTTAATTCTGAAATTTACACATTCTCCACTCTATTGATTTTTGAAGCCAGAAGATGCTTCTGAGAAAATCAATCTATGGATCAAAGAGTCCACAAAAGCTACTGTTACCACTATCCTTCCAGATGGATCAGTTGACCAGAATACAGGGCTTGTTCTTGGTAGTGCTCTGTACTTTAGGGGAAGATGGCTTGATCGGGCTGATATAAGGATGACTGAAGTGAAGAACTTCCGCTGTCTGGATGGAACCTCTGTTGAGGTTCCTTTTGTGGAATATGATAGAACTCGACTTTTTGCCGTTCATGATGGATTCAAAGTCATTAAGCTCCCTTACCAGAAAGGAAAGAATGAGCGGAAGTTCTCTATGTACATCTTCCTCCCTGATGCTCATGATGGCCTATTTGAATTAACCAAGAGGATATTCTCTGAATCAACATTCTTGGAACAGCATTTGCCAACAGAGAAGCACCATGTTGACATCAGGGTGCCCAAATTCACAATATCTTTCCAGACAGATTTGAAATCTGTTCTGAAAGACATGGGGCTTGAATTACCTTTTCTTCGTGATGCAGATTTCTTAGATATGGTCAAGGAAGATGAATCTAGTGGACCTTTGTTTCTATCCGATGTACTTCATAAAGCAGTTTTGGAGGTTGATGATAAGGGGATCGAAGAAACTTCTGTTACAATGGGCTTAGGGAAGCCTTCACCAGCAGAACACTTTGTTGCCGACCATCCCTTTTTCTTTGTCATTAAGGAGGAGATTTCTGGCACAGTAATACTCATGGGGCATGTACTTGACCCTTCGGCAGAATCATGACTTCAGGTTCAGGTCTTTTTAATCATCAAATTATAGGTATTATGATACTCAATTCACATGAGATGGTTATGTATGCTGTTCTACTAAGTGCTAAACCATATATAGTTGAAACATGGATCTCAATACATATCAGAAGTCTATGTGCACTTTTCCATGCCACAGAAGAATGTTTTGTACAGTTTTTTTAGTTCTGGATTAGCGTCCATCTTTTGCTGAAGTTTGCTCTATATATTTGGTGTGATGTTTTGTGTCTAGCTCGAACATATCTTTACATTTTCTTTCGTTGCTAATGTCCTGGTAATATTGTTGATAAGGTTTATTCATGTTCACATTGTATAATTAAGATTGCTATTTGATTACTCTTCCCTACGATGATTTGTTAAGTTTTTTTTTCCTTTCACGTGAGAATGTAGAGTAAAAAAGCCAATTATTCACATTTGAAAAGAATGTCTCAGTTTATATCTTTCAATTTGGTAACATTTTATGGTGATTGACTATCAGGTTAGATTATCTTCAATGGTGGCATCAGCAAAAGTGTGTCACCACCTTGGGGTACCAGTCCTCTTGTGTCAATCGAAAGGGAAGAGTTTTTTTTTACCAAGTCAATAAAAAGAAAATGGTATCATCACCACACCACATTGGGTTCTAGTTGGTCCAAGAACCAGAAGGAATGGTAGTAATGATTGATGTGAGAAACTTGAGGAACACTGCTGACCAAATAGGACACTAGAAAGTATTAAAGTTAACAAATAGAAAGACTTTGGTGTGCAACTTCACATTTATTGATGAAGAAAGAAAATACCAGAAGATACACATGATTCTTTTTATCCGTGCCTCTTAGTGTGATGCGCAAGGAAACAGTTGCTTCTTCCATTTTGTTTGTCAGATTGCAACGCTCTAACTGACAATTAATCAAAGTTGGACCATCTTGTGATGTCGATGCTCTCTGGATTTTACCACTTTGTTGGTTATTGTGTGGCAGTTCAATCAGTTCCTATGTACATGCATGATGTATACTTATCTCCGAGGCGAATCACCTATTCACTCTATGTCCTGCTCATGTATAGTGAAGGTGGTGGACCTGTGATGAGGTTGGGTGGCCTTTCGGTCTGAATGAAAAGGACATCTCGCTTAGTTCTCAATATCAGTTTTCTTTCTTCTGACTTGTTCTGATTTGCTTCTCCTTGTCCTCTTTTGAAAATGGCACAAACTGCGTGGCAGAAGAATGTGTGTTCTTCTAAGATAAATAGAAGAGGTGAATTGTTTTATCATGTCATTTGGTCCAGTAAATAGCCATGAATCAGCTCGAGGTCTGTTATTTGTGGTTGTTCGGCTTTGACACCTACTAACAATTGGTAGTTTCTTCCAAGCTCACTAGCATTTCCTTTTGTTCTATAGACATGCGTGAATACGATACTCAGTCTTACTTCTTATGTCCTATTTGGATCCACTCTAGCTTTTAAGAAACTGGTTTTTAGAGTTAGTTTCTAGAAATCAGTTTATAAATGAAGACTGGGTGATTTTGTTTGGATCCTAGTTTTTAGAACTTAGAAACTAGTGCTAATGATATATTTTTTAGTGAATTGCACAAAACTACAACTATTTGTACAATAGTTGCACACAACTACAACTTTTGAAACCATTTATACAAAACTATATCTATTTTGACCCTTAGTTGACAAAACTACAACTTTTAAAAATCATGTTGTGGAGGAACTTTGGGTCCCACATGTCACTATGACAATACTATCCAATTTGTCCGGTGGCTGATATGTGGAACACACAGTCACCATGACAGGATTTTTAAAAGTTGTAGTTTTGTGTAACTATGGTACAAATAATTGTAGTTTTATGCAATTCACTCTATATTTTTTACATAAAAGCTGGTATTAGGTGTGTTAGGACAGATTATGAGTTTCCTATAAACTCAGTAAACCAGTTTCTAAAACCTGGCTAGTTTTTAGAAACAGGAGGATCCAAACATGACTTTAGTAATGTGATAATGATGTATGTACTATGTTGTATAGAAAGGACGAAAAGGAAACGCTTGATCAGAAACTTCATTCATTGATTAAGATTTCGTGCATGATCGCTACGTTAAAGAAGAAATGTACAATTGCCCAATGGCAGCGCCCGATGGTCAATTTAGTTGGTGCAATCGAACACAATACATATTATCTGGTTGTCCATTTGAGTCATTGACACATGGACCTATACGCCAGCATGTCAGTGACTCAGGTCACACTACCTAAATTCTACAGCTACAGGCAGTGACTAAAGAACTGTAGTTAAGTTAAAGTTTAGTGGGACGCTCCAGACAATATTCTCATGGACGGGTAATACCGAGTTTTGCGATCTTAATATATGGGGGTAAATGGAACAGTTACTCCAGTTACTGAACTTGCTGTTGTAGGTTTATCAACAGACAAGAGCACCGTGTGTTCCCTGAATCGGATGGCAACAAATACCGGAATTTCTAATCTGTTGACTCTGAAGCATGCCATCCCATCAGCGCCGTACGAAGCCAATCCTCGGCCATGCTAGAAGTCTCAGCTTCCCGAGGTTGTTCCAGCTTCCAGCAATGGACAAAGATTCAGGCATGAGCAAGTGGTTGTTCCAGCTTCCGGCAAGCATGGGCAGTTGGATCGAGTAACGTGACCAGAGCAGAGCAAAACCAATGGAGAACCATGCAGCATCTCTTACGGCATTGTTAAATGACAGGGACGAAGTGCCGATCTCTCTCTCTTTTTTCTTCTAGATAAATCAGTTTTCCGGCAGCCCAGCCAGGATTATCGGAATTCCTGCAAACTTTCAGTCAGTTTCCATCCTTCGACTCAATGTGTTGGAGTATAAGTAAATTGCCTACCTTCTCTATTAGCTTAAACTTTTGAGTGAACTACTCCCTCCGTCCACTTATAGAAGGCGTATATGCCTCATGAAATTTTCCACAAATACTGTGCGTGTTACGATTAGGCTCCTAATTGTTTGTGTGCTAGCTGCATGCATGCAGGAGGCGGCAAGGTTGGATTGCATGTAGAGTAATTAGCGTCAGGCTGCTGCATGGTGGTTGGCTTGAAGGCGTGGGGAATCGGCATGCAGATTAATTAGACCTATGCTGTTAGTCCAGTAAATGAAGGGAGTGCCTGGCATGCAGATTAATTAGCCCTATGCTGTTAGTCCAGTAAATGAAGGGAGTGCCTCGCTTTGCATGCATAGTTATAAAGGACAGTTTTTTTCTTGGTCTCTGTGGTAGGAGCTAATACATATACATGGACGGAGGGAGTAGTTGACATGCAACTCAATATAGTATCGTAGCTAGAACTTTCAAGTTCGAATTCTGGCTGGCGCAATTTAATTATAGCTGTCGGTGTAGGGGGATCGGGGTCCCCTAACCGGGCATGGGCCGTTTCCAGCCCATGGACGAAGACGGCGCCCGCGGATGAGTAAGTCCACAAGACCCATGAAGCCCACGAGGCCCATGAAGACCGGAGGAGCGGGAGCGTCGGGGGACGAAGCTTCCCGGTAGTTTCCTCCGACGCCCCAACCACCCGGAGTTAATGCGGCACTCGAGTGCCTCGTGGCGACGCCGCAGCCCGACGAGACGTGCGCGCGTCTTCCCCGTGCGCCGCGTCTCGGGAAGCCACGCGGCTACGGTGCCGGGAGGGCTCTCGACCAATAGGATGGAAGAGACTCGGAGCACGAACCGAGGAGAAGAGATCGCAACGGATTTAGTCGGGATCGTGTCGGGATATCTCAGGAAGGACCGGACCCCCACCGGGTGTTCGGGTACCCCGGGTATTTGTATAGTGCTCTTCTCCTTACCCTATAAAAGGAGGGGAGACTCCGGTGTAAAAGACAAGAACATCCGAATACACACACCAGCAGGACGTAGGGTATTACGCACCCATTGCGGCCCGAACCTCGGATAACTCCTCCGTGTTCTTACTCGCTTAAACCATCTACGCTAAAACACGAGCGAATCCGTTCTTCCCCGGACCTATCCGAAGGGAGTCTTGACAGGCCCCCATTTGGAGGTGTGCTCACACACCGACATTTGGCGCGCCAGGAAGGGGAAGATCGTAGATTTCGCTCGCGGCTGCGGAACTTCCACGCAACCATGCAGAGATCCTCGGACACGCCGCGGATGGAAGATAGCGTCTCCAGCCCGAGCGTCCACGAGGCGCCGTCGCCGCGACCGTCGTCGCGCGGGCCGCTCCGTCCACGACAACCGTCCCGGCGCCTCGGCGGCCGAGCGTGCAGCAGAGGACCAGCGCGGCGCCGACCGCCACGCCCGAGCCGTCACGCCGCTCGCGTCCGAGCGCGCCATCGCGCGTCGCCTCTTCCAGAAGAAGAGGGGGATGACCCCGACCGCCGTGGAAGACCATGCTCAACAACCCGCCGGCGGGACCGGCGGGGAGAGCGAGCAAAGGAGTGGCTCACCGGAGTAAGTAAGCTCCCGGATACGGCGCAGGCCAAGCGCCAGGCGGGGCCGTCGCGCCAACCGCAGCAGCCACTAACCGACAGCAACCGCCGCGCCAACCGCGCCAAGGACACGCGCCCGCCGGCGGCTTCGCTCTCCGTCCATTCTCCGCAGGCGCAGGGCGCCGCGACCTGCGCAACGACCGCAACGAGCGCCGCCGTGAGGGGGAAGATGCACGCGTCGAGCATTGAGCGCTCGCGCGAGCGGGACGCGAGCGTGAGCGCACCTCCGCCCACAACCACGACGGCGCGGAGGCGGAGACGTCCCCCGAGCGCCATCCTAAGCGTAAGAGAAAGGAGCTCGACCCCTCGTTCCTCGGGGCTGCGCGGCCCTCTCAAAGCGCCCGCGCAACGTCACGTGGCCCGGCAAGTGCCGCCCGGACCTTCCGAAAGGTACGACGGCACCGCTCCCCCGACGAGTTCCTACAGATCTACTCCACCGCCGTCAAAGCCGCCGGTGGCTCGGAGGACATCATGGCCAACTACTTCCACCGGCCCTCAAGGACTCGGCTCGGCCATGGTTCATGAACCCGGCGCCGGAGTCTATCGGCTCCTGGAAGAGCCTCGTGCCGGAGTTCATGGCCAACTTCCAAGGAACGGCGAAGCGTTCGGGAAGCCGGATCGACCTGGACCGCATCGTCCGTAAGCCGGGCGAGACGCCGCGAGCGTTCATGCAGCGCTTCGCTCAAGTTCGCAACACCATCCCGCGCATCGACCCCTCCCGGGTGCTCTCCGCCTTCTGCCATGGCGTCCGAGACAAGGATATCCCGGGCGAGCCGGGCGTACACCGGCCGGAGACGGTCACGGACCTCTTCCGCTTGGCCGACAAGTGCGCCCGTCGCCAGAAGCCCAAGCGTGGCACGACCCGCCGGCGAAGTCCAACCCGGGTACCTCCTCTCCCAAGTCCGGGGGCACCCTCTCCAAGAAGCGGAAGAAGAACCTCGCGCGCAAGCGTAGGGCGGAAGAAGTGGCCGCGGCCGGAGGCCTATCCCCGCAGGGGCGCGACGCCCACCTCCCGCGGGTGCCGGCAAGTCGCCGCCTAAATCCCCGGTACTTTCGCGTGCTACTTCCACCGCACCAACGACCACGACCAGTCGGAGTGTCACTACATCCAGGCGAGCATCAAGCGGCGCGACGAGCGGCGGGCGGCCGAGAAGGCCGAGAAAGAGAAGGAGGAGGAAAAAGAGGAAGTCGAGGCGTACTCGCAGCGCGGACGACTTCATCGCCGTGATCGGCGGGGGCTCCTCGAGCTTCACGTCCAAAGGCGAGGCCAAGCGTTTCCGCCGCGAGGTCCTCGCAATCACCGAGGGCAAGGCCGCGGCTCCCCGCTGAAGTGGGCGGACGTTCCCATCACCTTCGACAAGGGCAACATGGTGGGCCCCGACAACACCAAGGGGAAGATCCCTCCGGTCGTGTCGCCCACCATCCGCAACAAGAAGGTAGGGCGCACCCTCATCGACGGAGGCGCGAGCCTCAACCTTATCACCCCGAAAGTCTACGACTCTCCGCAGTGGGCGCGTGCCGAGCTGCAACCCTCGCGCCCTTTCGTCGGCGTGCTCCCGGTATCTCCCGCCCCTTGGGCAGGATTGAGCTCCCGGTCATCTTCGGCACCCGGGACAACTTCCGCACGGAGAAGCTCCTCTTCGACGTCGCAGACATCGGCCTCCCCTACAACGCCATCATTGGGAGACCCGGCATAAACCAGTTCATGGCCATCCCGCATCACGCATTCCTCACGCCGAAGATGCCGGGCCCGAAGGGCGTCATCGTGGAGAGGGCGGATGCCGTCAAGGCGATGGCTTGCCTCGAGGACATCTTGGCGGCCGAAATGGCAGCAGAGGAGGACACCGGCGTGAAGAGAGCGCGCGACACCCCGGAGAAGACCGCTGCGCAATCCGGCCCCAAGCGGGCAAAGCTTTCGGCTCCCGGGGAGGTGTCTACCAAGAAGATCTCACTCGGGGCTCGGAGGACGAGACCACCACCATCGGTGGCGACCTCGACCCGAAATAGGAACTCGCGCTCATCACCTTCCTCCAAGCAAACAGTGACATCTTTTCCCGGCATCCTTCGGACATGCCGGGCATACCCAGGAGGGTGATTGAGCACCAACTCAAGGTCGACCCCGCCGCGAGACCCGTGAAGCAGCGGGCGAGGCGCCAAGCCCCGAGCGCGAGGACTTCATCCGGGCCGAAGTCAAGAGGCTACCGGAGGCCAAGTTCATCCGGGAAGTTACGCACCCGACGTGGCTCGCCAACCCGGTGGTCGTGCCCAAGAATAACGGCAAGATGCGGATGTGCGTGGACTACACCGACCTGAACAAGGCGTGCCCGAAGGATCCGTTTCCGCTGCCCCGGATAGATTCTCGTAGTAGACTCTACCGCAGGCCGTGACCTGCTTTGCATGTTGGATGCGTACTCCGGGTACCACCAAATCTATGTGGCTAAGGAGGATGAGGAGAAGACTGCTTTATGACTCCCGCAGGGAGCTTTTGCTACGTAAGCATGCCTTTCGGTCTAAAAACGCAGGCCCCACGTTCCAACGAGCCATGCGCTTAACCCCGGACTCGCAAATCGGGAGGAACGTGGAGGCGTATGTCGACGACTTGGTCATCAAGAGCCGCAAGACACCGTCTCTCCTGTTCGACTTAGAGGAGACCTTCTCCAATCTGCGCCGCAACCGGGTGAAGCTCAACCCGGAGAAGTGCGTCTTCGGCGTACCGGCAGGGAAGCTACTCGGCTTCCTGGTCTCGCACCGCGGGATCGAAGCAAACCCCGAGAAAATCCGGGCCATCGAAGAAATCCGCCCCCAAGGCGGCTCAAGGACGTGCAACGCCTAGCCGGGAGCATGGCGGCCCTTGGCCGATTCATCTCGCGCCTAGGCGAACGCGCTCTCCCGCTGTTCAAGCCGATGAAGAGGACGGACAAATTCGAGTGGACCCGGAAGCCGATGAAGCCTTGCAGGACCTCAAGCGCTACCTGTCCTCTCGCGCCCGTTCTAGTCGCCCGGAACCGGGTGAACCACTCGCTCCCGTACATAGCGGCCAACCCGCAAGTGGTCGGTGCGGCTCGGTGGTCGAGCGGCCGGAGCAGTGCGCCTCGCGGTTCTCGGCGAACCAGCAAGCGCGGGTGCCTCGACGGCTCGAAGGCGGCGGGCCAAACGGACCCGGGGCTCCGCCTACGACCAGCTCGCGAGCGTTGGAGCACCCGGGGGCTGCGTACGCTCTCACTCACAACATGGCACGCGACACGGCCGCTCCGGCCTGCCCGGTGGGGCACCCGGGCGGTCCCCGCCGCAACGACTCCTGCAGACGGTGTGGCTCCCCGCCTTCACCCGGGGCTCCGGCTCCGACCTCGTCGCATGGTTTGGGTGAAGCAGAGACCACAACCGGAAAAGCGAGGATGGTTGCGTTGATCCCACCCCACCCGGGGCTCCGGCTCCGACCACGTCTCGCATCATGGGCGGGGCGGGATCCGCTCCAGCCTACCCCCGACGTCGCACCGCGTCACCACCGCATCACCCGGGGCTCCAGCCCCGTCTCCCACGACGAGCGAGAGCGAGCTTCTAGAATCCGAGTCCCGCACGCGGCACATTCAACGCCCGGTGTACTTCATCGCCGAAGTTCTGCGGGACGCCAAGACACGGTACCCACAGCACTCGGAAGATGCTCTACACGTACTTGTCGCATCCCGGAAATTACGGCACTACTTCCAAGGCCATCCCGTTCGGGTGGTAACTACGGCGCCGCTGGAAACCATACTCGCGCAACAGTGGAAGCGACCGGCGAGTGGCCAAGTGGGCCGTGGAGCTGGGGAGTTCGACTTGTCCTTCCTCAAGCACACACATCATCAAGAGCCGGGCTCTAGCCGAGTTCATCGCCGAGTGGACGCCCACCCCGGAGATTGAGCGGGAAGAGCTTAGCACCCGGTGCAGCGAGTACGACGCGCCCGGCGACCACCGGACGATGTTCTTCGACGGTTCCCTCACCCTCAACGGTGCGGGAGCAGGGGTGCTGCTGCTGTCACCAACCGGCGACGAGCTGCGCTACGCGGTCCAGCCTACACTTCCGGTGCACCAACAACATGGCAGAGTACGAAGCTCTCCCGGCGGGGTTGCGGATCGCGGCCGACCTCGGGGTCACGCGCCTCCTCGCCAAGGGGGATTCGCAACTTGTCGTCAACCAGGTATCCAAGGAGTACCGAGTGCAACGACCCGCAGATGGCTGCATACCTCGCGGCGGTCGGGCGGATGGAAAAGAAGTTCAACGGCCTCGAGGTGCTTCACGTACCTAGGGACGACAATCACATTGCCGACGAGCTATCCCGGGTGGCCTCCACTCGAGCTCCAATCCCACCCGGGACGTTCATGGAGATCTTGACATCCCCTTCGGCCTCCGACGCCGACCGAGCTCCAAACAGCAACAACAAAGCGCAGCGCACCCGCAGGATCCGCAGCACACGCAGAATAGCGAAGAAGCGCCGGCCGCTGAGCCGCAGGACGCCCGTTGGATGGACCACATCCTCGGGTACTTGCGTGACGACATCCTTCCGGAAGACGACACGGATGCGGAACGCCTAGCCCGCCGGGCCAAGCGATATGCCATTGTTGATGGCAGGCCGTACAAGCGCAGTGCCAACGGCGTTCTGCCGAAGTGCGTCAAGACGGAAGAAGGCAACGACATACTCGTTGAGATCCACGAGGGCGAGTGCGGCAGCCACCACGCTCCCCGCACGCTGGTCGGGAAAGCCTTTCGGCAGGGTTACTATCGGCCGACAGCCCTCCAGGACGCCACCAGGCTGGTGCAACAATGCAAGGCATGCCGTTTCACGCCAGCGTACGCACCTGCCCGCTCAAGCCCTTCAAACAATTCCCTTATCCTAGCCGTTCGCGGTTTGGGGTTTGGACATTGTAGGGCCATTTCCGACCGCCCCGGGTGGGTACAGGTGGCTATATGTGGCCATCGACAAGTTCACGAAGTGGGTGGAAGCGGAGGCGGTGACAAGGATAGACCAAAACTCGGCAGTCGGATTCATGAAGAATGTCATCGCAAGATTCGGGGTACCGCAGCGGATTATCACGGACAACGGGACCCGGTTCACGAGCCACGCATTCGCAGCATACTGCGACTCCCTCGGCACCCGGATCTGCTTCGCCTCAAGAGCCCACCCACAAAGCAACGGCCAAGTCGAACGCGCCAACGGAGAAATCCTCAAGGGTTTGAAAACAAGATCATTTGACCCGTTGAAGAAGAAAGTCTCCAAGTGGGTAACCGAGATCCAATCCGTGCTCGGTCCCCGCACACCACAGCGAGTCGAGCCACGGGCGAAACGCCTTTCTTCCTCGTGTACGGTGCGGAGGCGGTGCTACCCACGGAGATCCGGTTCAATAGCCCCCGAGTCGCCGCATTTGACGAAGCCGACCAAAGCACCCGGCGGTACGACGACATTGACCTCCTCGAGGAGGCAAGACGGCGAGTACTACTGCGAAGCGCGAGGTACCTCCAGGGCTTGCGCCGCTACCACCAGCGGCGCGTGTGCCCCGGGAGTTGCAAACGGGAGACCTTGTCCTCCGGCGGGCTCGGACGCGTGAAGGCAAGGATAAGCTAACTCCCATGTGGGAAGGGCCCTTCGTCGTCATCGCCGTCACCCGCCCGGGATCCGTTCGTCCGGAGTCGGAGGACGGGTATCCGGAACCGAGCGCTTGGAACATTGAGCACCTAAAGAAATTCTACCCTTAGAATATTCTCGTAGCCAATGGTCCCGGTAGTACCCGAAGTCTCATCGCCACGGCCACGCCGCCACGGCACTCGTACTAACGTGTTGTGAATAAAAACAGCGCCCGATCACTTCTTTCCCCACTTCTCACGGGATAGCCGTGGCGTATGTCAAGTCCCCGCTTCCCTCCGACGGGTAAAAAAGGCTCATGACTTAGGCCCGAACGGAAGGCGTCATGTCCGGTTAAGGCTCGGGCGCCGAAATCGCGCTCTAAGCGTCGCTGCAAAGTGTCGGACGGCCTATAACTAAGTGGCGCATGGCGACAATCGCACTTACGAGAAGGGGAACGATGGGCCTAAGCTTTTCATCAACATTACAAACTAAACTTAACTTGTTTTGCACACGTAAGAACAGGTTCAATAAAAACAAAAAGGCACAGTGCGCCGAGCAAGCCACGCGCGAGTGGAGGAAGCGGGCACTTAGCCCCGCTTGAAACTTTCGGCAAAGGCACGAGCGACGGCGCGTGCTCGCGCCTTGGCCGCGGTGTGCTCACCCGCAGGGACATCGCCGTTCACCACGCCTAGGAGCGGGAACCCGGGCACCAGCACCGGCGCGTTCGCCAGACACCTCCTCCAGGACCGCGGCTATGGTTTGCCGCCCCTCCTCCTCCAGGACCTCCGCCACCCGGGTGTTCGGGCTGCTTAGGGAGTCAACCACCCTCGCATGGCGAATGCATACCCAGCCGCGCCGCGGTCAAGGGGCTCGGGAAGACGGGGCGGACCCGCCTCGAACAAGTGCCGACGAAACCGCCCGGTGCACCTCGGCGGCGATCTCAGCCTGCGTCCGCGCCGCCGAGGCCAGCTCCGACGCCGCTCGCTCAGCTCAACGCGCCGAAGCTCGGATTCCTCGAGCCGGGACCGCGCCTCCGCAAGCTGCCGCCGGAGGTCGTCGCCATCGGCTGCAGCAGAAGAGCCGCGGCCCGACTTCTTCGCCCGGGCCTCCAGCCGCTCGACGCGACGGCGGTATTCGTCCCGGCTCTTCTCCACCGCCTTCAGCTCGCCAGCGAAGTTCACTTGGGCCTCCGCGAGAGTCTCCTCGCGCACGCGATGCGCCAACCCGCCGGCGATACCGCGGACCTGCTCCTCGGACCGAGCAAGACGGGCCGCCTCCGTCTCCAAGGCCTCCTCTCGAACAGCGGCCTCGTCTTCACGAAGCCGGACCTGCTCCTCCCGGGTAGCGAGGGCGTCCTCGCGCTGCCTCAACCCCATCTCTCGGGAGGCAACGGAGTCGCCGAAGCGCCGGACCTTTGCCTCGGCCGCGCCGACAGCCCGCTCCCGTTCGCCAAGCGCGGCCTCCCGGAGTGCAAGCGCACCGGCACGCTCCTTCGGCTCCTCCTCGCGAGCCGCCGCGGTCGCCTCGCGACGTGTCACGGCCGCCTCGCGGAGTGCCATGTCGGCCTCCGCCTCCTCCAGCTGCGCGCCGCGGAGCTGCACAGCACGCTCCCGCTCCAGGACGTCATGGAGGCGGTTCATGCTTTCATCCTCGCGGGCGATGGCGGCACGGAGCTTCGCCTCGCGTCACGCAGCTTCTCGCCGGCCCGATCGCCGATGCCAGCAGCTTGGTCTAGCTCATGCTGGACTTCCTCCATGCGGCGCCGATGCCGCTGCCGGGCCGGCTTCACCGTCGTCTCCGGGGCCCGCCGGGCCTCCGCCACCTCCGCCTCGCGCTCGGCCAACGCGGCCTCCCGGTTGTCCAGGGACGCATCCGTATCCTCCACGGCCGCCTTCATGGCAAGGAGCGACCGGGTGACCTCCCCGAGCACATCGCCAATCTTGTGGCGCCCCATGCCGCCCGAGCGACTCGAACGTGACGCGCTCCGGCCGCGTCCAGCCGCGCCCACGGCCCCTACCGGCGGCAGCGGTCGACGAAGTGTCTCCGCCGCCCACCGCTCCCGGCTCCGACCGGACGCGCGGAGGGGAGTCATTCCCCTCCAGCACTATAGGGCCGGCGGCGCCGGCACCCGGCCGTGGAGTGGAAGACCGTGGCGGACGCCGGCAGCGCCGATTGGGAAAGCACCCGGCACGTTCCCAGCCGGAGGAGGTGACACCCGGCCAAGGTCAACTCCGGCAGAGGCACCCGCGGCCTCCTCTTCGGTGACACCCGCAGCCACCTCCTCGGGAGTGTCCGCGGCCTCCTCTCCGGCGGCACCTGCGGCCACCTCCGCGGGACCGTCCGCAACCTCCTCCTCGGGGGCACCCGCAGCCACCTCTTCGGGGCACCCGTCGCCCCTCCCGCGCCGTCCTCCGCTCCGGCCGCCGGAGCCGCAACGGCAACGGGATCGACGTCCGGGTTCGGCGCGGGGGCACCGGCGACCTTGGGGTTCAAAGGGACCAGGTCCGGGTCCAGCTCGATCCGGACACTCCTACAAACAAAGCAAATCGGAACACGTTTCGCAGCCATCAGCCTACGGTGAGACGAAACGCAGCATACCAAGCACGCAGCTTAAGCAAAAAAGAGAGGAAAGTTTCCTACCCGTCGCGCGTCCACCCGGTCGCTTGCGTCGGTGCGGCTGCAGGGGACTTCTCCCGTGGAGCGGCCCCCGTCACCGGCGCCGGCGAAGCCTGCCGGGCCCGCTTCCGTGGAAAGCAGGCGGGCCCGGAGGAATCGAGGAGGGGGGCGACGGAGACCTTTTCCCCTTGCCTTTGTCCCGCGCACTCGGAGCAGGCCTCGCAGCGCCGGGGCTACCACCCGGAGCTCCGGAGGCACCCCCGGGGTGGCCGTCGCACCCGGGTCGGAGGAAGGCGTGACTCCGGGTACCCGGAGACCAGGAGTGGGAGCCGGGACCGCGTCAAGAAACCCGAGCGGCCCCGGCCGGGGCATGCCGTCGAGGACGGCGCGCTTGTTCGCCGACCGATGAAGAGGCTCGGCACCTTCCGGTACGCGAAGGAGGCGGTCCACTTCTTCCCGGTCGGCGTGGAGTAGGCGAACCGCTTCGAGGCCTCGGGCAGGTCCGAGCCCGCCCCCGTGCGAGTTTGGCCGACGAAGTTGAAGTCCCGGTACAGCCACGACGGGACCGATCTCCGGCGAAGGGCGCGATGTTGCGCTCGAGGAAGTCGTGCACCACCCCGCGTGAAGTCGGGCCAGCCGCGGCGAGCGCCGCGATCCGGTCGACCACCGGCATCATGCCCTCGGGAAGGCGGGGCACGGCGTCCCGTACGGCCAAGTGTTGGGCCGGGACCGGCGGGACGCGGAGGCGGCGGAAGTCCTTCTCGTACGGCACCACGAACCAGGCCTTCTTCCACGCCTCCACCTTGCTGCTAGGCGAGTACTCTATGTACCCGCCGTCGGCCCGGACGGTCGGTCGGACGCATTCGATCACCTCCGAGGCGTTGGTAAGCGTCATCTTGAAATAGCGTTGGAAGATGGGGAAGCACGGCTGCACCCCCACAAATCATTCGCATAGATGGGCGAACACGGCCAGCGCCGCGACCGCATTCGGCGTGAGGTGCGCCATGCGGATCCCGTACGTCCGGAGCACCTCCAGGAAGAAGTCGGAGAAGGCGGGGGAACGGCGCCGGCGACGACGAAGGACAGGAAGTGGAGGATCTCCAGCCCTCCGGTCGGCGGCGGCAAGGGCCCCCAACACGAACGGCCTTATCACCGTCCACCGGCAGGAAAGGCGAAAGCCGCGACATCTCGACCCGAGCGTCGGGCAACCGCACCGTTGGCGGTGCATCCGCCGACGGCGAGCCCGCGCGCGAACCACCGCGGCGGGGGACTTTCCGCGGGCCATCTTGGCGGCAGGGGACGACGGCGACGAAAGCGGCGGCGCGGATCGGCGAGAGAAGAAGGCGAAGGGGAGCGCGGCAGCAAGAAAGAAGTTGAGAAGACGGAAGGCGAAGGACGAAGTGGAAGACGTGCCTTGGGCAACCGGCCGTCCCCTACTTGAGCGCAGGCGCCGAGCAGGCCCACCGCACGCGAACCGAAGCGACGCGACGCCTCGGGGCGGTCGTGCCTCGGCAGCCCAAGCGGCTCCGTTCCTTGAGAGCCACACCCCGGAGCAACCCAAGCGGCATTGGGCGCCGACGGGTGGCCCCAATCCCCGCTCCGACCCCGCGGGTCGGCGACCGGGACCGGGGCTCCTGTCGGTGTAGGGGGATCGAGGGTCCCCTAACCGGGCATGGGCCGTTTCCAGCCTATGGACGAAGACGGCGCCCGCGGATGAGTAAGTCCACAAGACCCATGAAGCCCACGAGGCCCATGAAGACCGGAGGAGCGGGAGCGTCGGGGGACGAAGCTTCCCGGTAGTTTCCTCCGACGCCCCAACCACCCGGAGTTAATGCGGCACTCGAGTGCTCGTGGCGACACCGCAGCCCGACAGGACGTGCGCGCGTCTTCCCCGTGCGCCGCGTCTCGGGAAGCCGCGCGGCTACGGTGCCAAGAGGGCTCTCGACCAATAGGATGGAAGAGACTCGGAGCACGAACCGAGGAGAAGAGATCGCAACGGATTTAGTCGGGATCGTGTCGGGATATCTCAGGAAGGACCGGACCCCCACCGGGTGTCCGGGTACCCCCGGTACTTGTACGAGTGCTCTTCTCCTTACCCTATAAAAGGAGGGGAGACTCCGGTGTAAAAGACAAGAACATCCGAATACACACACCAGCAGGACGTAGGGTATTACGCACCCATTGCGGCCCGAACCCGGATAACTCCTCCGTGTTCTTACTCGCTTAAACCATCTACGCTAAAACACGAGCGAATCCGTTCTTCCCCGGACCTATCCGAAGGGAGTCTTGACAGGCCCCCATTTGGAGGTGTGCTCACACACCGACAATAGCCTACTCCAATATTCCACGTTTACGGCTTGAGAGCGTCTGCACGTGAGAGGGAGTGTTGGAGTATAAGTGAAGTGACCACCTTTCCCTATCAACTTACGCTTTGGGGTGAACTGATTGGTACATACAACTCAATACTATGGGTCTAAATCTCTTATGGAAGTGATGGCAAAGTTGGAAATGCTCGTTGGACGAACCAGGAAATGGGTCGTTATTTAAAATGCTCACCATCATTCATGGGATCGGCCATTGATACTTTTCTAAATTATTTTCTTATTCCAGATTTTTCTAGAGTACTGTGAAATGTATATGATGTGAGCCAAACCCAATCATTCTATGATAACGGCCAGCCCTGAAACCCGGTGCTTCACCCATAAAAAACAGGGCAATGCTCCATATGCTACCCTTTTCCATCACTTTATTTCCCAGTTTAATTACACTAGCTTTTTGCACACTGGCGCCAATCGAGCAGCTCAACACCAATCAGTTCGCCAGCAGCGCGCGTGCGCCGGCCGGCGAGAAGACGACGGCCGGGGCCAGCTCAGGCGAGCCGAACCGAGCACGCGACCAGACCAGAACAGAGCGGCGGAGCAGGTGGCCATCGAGTTGTCGTCCTACATCACGCAAAGCCTCGTTGCGGCACGCACGCTTTGTGTTTGTTTTGTTGGAGTGGAGGGGCCGAGAGCGACGCCGCGTCTGGATGGACCTCTGTCGTCGCCAACCTTTCCGGTTCGTACCAGATTACTGTTCTTGGAGCCTAGCCGTCAAAGCCGTGCGCACGTGTCTTTCCCTTCCCTCGTGTCTGACGGATGACGACGGGGGTGGTGCTGCTGTTGATCCGTCCATTGGCTGGTGCTGCTGCTGCCTCTCTGCTCCCTTGTCCTTGCACGGATAGGTGGCGAGATCCATCATCCGTCAGGTGCGTGGTCGATTGACCGGCAACTGCCTCTTTGTTCCGTTCCGAGCCTTGAGTGACCAACTCGTCCTTGTATAAACGACCGGATTTGTGCCCCGCGCATGATTAGTTACTGCTCGTGGGAGTTTTTTAGGTGCAATCGTTGCGCGTGTAGGGATACTTTAATGTCAAAATACTGGCTACTCCAGAGCATTCGCATGATTGGATTCCAAGGCTAAAATAAACCGTCATGAATTCTTTACGCCTAACTACTGTCATTACACCTAGTACATTTTTATTTACTGACTGAAATTAGCTAGAGCTGGTAAACGCTGTGGAGGAATGATGGCTGGGTAATTCCAAATATACCGATCTTGTGCTTCTTGTTGAGCTTCCTGTCTAGGTTGAGTGTAGGTGGCGGCCTGTTGTGAGAGTAGTTGCCTAGTGTGTTGGTTGAAGGTCGAGATGTGTGGTTTGTAGGTCGCTTGTATTACCTAGTTTGATCCTTTCCTAGGATCAAACTAGTCCTCTTCTTCTTAATTAAATGTGTGTCCAGGAAAGTTTTGGAAAAAAAAAAGCTATCGATAGACAATTATCACAACATATACAATTTGAAGATCAGCCAATAAATATGACACCAATCTTCGCCCTATCAGACGCAATTTGAGTGGGCAAAACGGACAAATTTTTTCAGATAATGCTAAACCTTAAAATCTCTTTCCTTGACTCACAAAATGCAGCGCCGTCTCGAAAATCACCGAAACATTTACCAACAACACCTACAACGACCGAGCCAACAAGTGGTAAAGCCTCTTACACCGCCCTATACTAAATCGTTGAAAAAGGTCCTTTAACGACTGACCATGAGTGATTATAATGAACCGTGGTATAGTCTACTTTCATGTCATTGTGCGCCCTCGGTAAAATCGATACTACCAAACAGTTACTTGTGAGAGAATACCTAATCTACACCGTTGAATTCTTTTTTTTAGATAATGGAACAAAGTTCCCGCCTCTGCATCGAAGATGCACACAGCGAACACCGTTGAATTCTGAGTACTACCAATAATAAGTACATAAGGATGCTAAATAAACGTGTTTGATGATTGAACGCGGGGCCACTGTGCACGATGGAGGGAAGCTGTGGAGCGGACGAGTGACCCTTGCAAGTTGTAACGGTCAGGATTGCGCGCGGCGCCCACGCTGGCACTCGACACACGCAACCACACGCTGCGGAGACCCCGGACGGGCGACGCTGACATCGTCAATCGTCGAGGAGCCGACCCGACGACCGCGACGACTGGTCCACGCGACCGTCAGCATCGGCGCGGTTAGCGTCGTCGTCGAGGGAAGCAAGACGGTAGCGGCCGGGCCCGTACCTGCCGCGCGCCTTGTTGTAACCCGTGGTCCGTGGGGAAAGGCTCGATGGAGTCGAGACACGAAGAACCGCGACGTCTCGTTGTTCCGTTGCGTGTCCCGTCGCTGTACCTCGCTCTCCACACACCGGGACGGGGGAACGGGGCTAGGCAGCGGGTCAAAGCCGTACGTGTCGTCGCTGGCCTCACTGGCCACGAGCGTGTCTGTCGGCGCGGGGCGGTGGCGTGCTGCTTGGACCGGTAACCGCGCTGCTAATTTGTCGCTGTACACGCGACTTGTGGCTTGTACCGAACGCGTGCAGACCTTGGACAGTACACTATAGCAGTGCTGGTCACTTAACGGTAGCTACGTACGCACCGGTCGGCTTTGTTCTTTGTAGTCTACTAGGGGCCCGTTCGTTTAGGCTCTAGAATTTAGAGGGTACTAATTTAAAGATCTAAAATTTAGATATCTAAAGTTTAGATATCCGTTCGTTTCATGCATCTAAAATAGGTAGGAATTGACATTTTTACCCCAATGAGGAATGAAGACACCATGTTTTGCAAATCAAGTTCAAACAACAATTGCATACATCATAGTTCCACGAATTACAAATCAAGTTCATGAATAAACAATAAATAAGTTCGCACAAGAAATCATGTTCAATTCTGGTATAGCGCATATGCTATCCGTTCTCGAAATTCATTCATGGTTTCATCACTTGGCACGTCGTCGTCATCAGCATTCATGCCATCCATGGTTGCATCATCGGCCGAATGGGAATTTATGGGGTCTTGTTGCATGGCCTCGATGAAGTGCTCATCCTCCTCATCGTTTTGTCTAACAAAATTGTGCAGTGCCATACATGCTGATATAATTTTTGTTTGCTTTTGAATGTTATAACTTGGAACCGAGGACATCATCCCAAACTTCTGCTTTAGCAATCCAAATGACCTCTCCACAACATTCCTAAGGCCTGAATGAACATAGTTGAATGTTTCTTTCCTACCTCTTGCCCTTGTTCCTCGGTGAAACTCCGGAATATGGTACTTGGTTCCCTTGAATGGTGCAAGGTACCCTGGTTGATTTGGGTAGCCGGAGTCGACAAGATAGTACTTATCTGCATTGACACACAGATTGGGAGGGTTACCCATTAGAAATGAAAGTTGTAGGGTACCACATTTGACAATGCATATAAAATAGTGCTTACTCGGAGGTGGATGTGGAAACTTGTGGCTGTATCTGGTCATGGCATCATTGAAGACGCGCATGTCATGGACTGAACCTGGCCAGCCAGCTAGAACAAAGATGAAGCGCATGTCGAAGTCACAAGCTGCCATAACATTTTGTGACGTTTTTCCCTTGGGGTTCCTAAATTGCACGGACAATTGCTGATCTACAGTTACATCAATGTGAGTGCCATCAATTGCACCGATGCAATTGTTGAATAAGCCCTTCAACCTAGGTTGCAGCAGAGTAGGGTGTATGGTCCTAAATTCAGGATCTTTTGGCTTTAGGATGTCTACAGAAAACCTAATGACTGCCTTAAGAACTTTGGAAAAATTTCTACTAACCGTGTCTAGGGACCTACCAAAAATGGACATGGCTTGCCGTGTAGGTTGAGGAGAACCGACCATCCAAAGAAACATCCCTAATGCCTCTCTACTAGAACTCTTTGAGCTAGATTTTAGACCATATGAGTGCACCAGTGTATAATGCAGGGAGTCAAACAATTCAGCACGCATGCGGAACATGGTGTGGCAGTAAACTGGATCCCTAACATTTCTTTCTACAAATTCATCAGAGTCTCTGGTCCCCTAAGTCGTGCGGTCTTACCATAGTGCTGCATGTCATGGATCATACCATACATGAGGACTGGAAGTTGCTGATTCCACTCTTCCTCATCAGATTCGTCACTTGAGGAGTCCACCATCATATCCTAACAAACAAAGATAACACGTGTTAGCAATAAAGAAATAAATGACTGCTCAACCGAAGGCATGGTACAATAACAACAAAAGTATGGAAACGCAAAATAAAAGGATGTCAGAAAAAATAAACAGCACCATAAACATTGTGCACATTATTAGAGTACAAACCAAATTCAATCAAGTTCAGCAGCAACTGTGGCTGCATTATGGAAGTAACACTTAAAACAAATTACGCGCATTGTACAAATAAATAAAACAGGTAACAAATGCATCGCTCAACACCATCATCTAGTCCAGATTCCGTGTCCTCGTGTATTTCCCGATGAATTGCAGACGTTGCTCTGATGTCTCACAACCCAGGAACAACTCTCGAGTCACCTCATCCTTCAACATGAATGACAGGGCAAAGTACTCATCGCTGGCTGGTTCAACTCCAGATTCTCGTGCCAATTGCATGGCCTTCTCGCCGCTCTTGCTTCTCCTCCTGCTTAGCTTGCAGCTGCGTCTTGTGAGTCTCCTGCTTTAGGGCCAGCTTCTCCCTCCGGAACCGAGCATTGTCCTGCTGAATTGCCCTGAATACATTCACCATTGGGCTCTTGGTCTTCTTCGTAGGGCTGGCTTCCGTGGTGCTTGTACTGCTTCCTCTCTTAAGGCTGCCCGAGCTCCTGCCTGAGCTCATCCCGAGCTCCTGGGGCTATCCCGTAGCCGCATCAAAGAAGGGCTGCACATCAGGGTCATCCTCGCCATCAGCATCGTCCCCGCCATCAGCATCGTCCCCGCCGTCACCATCATCCTCGCCATCGGCGTCTTCGTCGTTGCCACTGCGATACTCTTCATGATCCTCACCCGGCACATATGCTGTTGATCCATCAACAGTCACCCCGTCGAAGAGTATCCACAACCGGTCCTCGTACGGGGAGGGCCATGCCTCGGGTGTTTGCACTCGGTGGGAAGTTTTTTGTCCTGCAGGAAACAAATTCATTAGCACAATACCCTTGAATGAAATTGCATCAATTCATGAGGCAGCTGCAGCACTTACGTTGAGTTCACTATCCCACCATTTATCGGTTGCAAGTCGCCAGCCATCGGCTCTGCATCCAAGCCCTGTCTTGCCTCGGATTTTTTTGATGAAGTTGAAAATTCTTTTGAGTGCAGTTATCCTGTTTCGGAACCGGCCCGTTTTGTGGCGTAGACGGGCTCTCTTGGCAAAAGCCTCCGCAACTAGGGCGTAAGATCGGTTCTTCATTTCGCCGTCGATGTAGTTACCCCTCGTCCTTTTGCTCCACTAGGATGTCGCACAGGATTTTAGTATTCTGCGTATTCCAATTAGCTCTATCCATGTTCTACAATGGCCAAATCGCTAACACTATCGGGCATGAAGAAAGTCTACACGATGCAGGAAGAACGAGCAAAGTGGCGGCGGAATTATACCTCGAGCCACCGGACTCCTCGCCGCTGTTGTCGTGGACCTCCGGGACGTTTCGTCCGGACCCGCCGCCACCACGGCGGTTCGGACCGGATGACCGCGGAGCAGCGCCACCTCCACCTCTCGCCCGACCTTGCTACGCGCTTGCCCGCTCTCGCCTCCGCCACTAATCGCACCTTTGCCGGGGCGACGGGCAGATCCGCCCTGGGACGGGCGCGGAGGTAGGCCACCGCTACCTCCCGAGCCGCCACTCCCACCTTGCCCGCCGTCTTCGAAGAGCCCCCGGAACGTCCCAAGGCGAGGGAGGCCGCCGGCTCCGGAGTTCGGGTCCAGCCCGTCCAAGTTGAGGCGGGATGCGCCGCTCCTCTCCCCGTCTTGCCGCCTTCCTTCGGCCCGGGACATGGAGTGCACAGGGGACAACGGATCCGAGGTGGACAAGAAGTTCCGTGTACCATCTCCCCCGTACCCGCCGCCGTAGCCGCTGCCGCCCCGGTGCCGTCGATGCCGCCCGCGCCGAACCCGCTGTCGCACGCGCCGGCGCCGTAGCCGCTGCCGCCCGCGCCGTAGATGCCGCCCGCGTCGTAGCCGACGCCCGCGGCATAGCCGCTGCTGCCCGCGCCGTAGCCGCCGCCCGCGCCGTAGCCGCTGCCGCCGCCGCCGTAGCCACCGCGCGGTCCGAATCCGCCACCGTTGTTGCCATCCATGTTGGAGGATGCGACGCTCTCGGCCGATGGGGACCGCCGCCGCCGCCGATGCCTTCTTCTTCCACGGACGCCTAACAGGAGGCGCGGCCTCACCGACGGGCCAAGAAAGGGCGGCGGGCGTGGTCGGCGGCGGTGCAACCGGCGGCTTGACCTAGCCGCAGCGGCGGCGGCGCGTGGGAGGAAGGAGTCGGGGCGCGCGAGCGGATAAGGCTAGGGTTGCGACGGGTGGTGGCAACCGGGAAATGAGAGCCTTTAGAGGCTCCGGACCATCTATTATCTGGGCTTTAGAGACCCGTTCGGAGATGGGCCTCTACATTTTAGAGGCTACAGGACTTTAGAGGCCTCTAAAGCCCGGAAACGAACGGGCCCTAGGTGTAAAGTACGCCATTCGATCGGATGGATAAGATTGCGGAGAGTATACTCGCTACTACTAGCTAGGAGGATTCTGGCTACGAAACAATAATGACGGTTCAAAGTAAGTAAGGCCGGGAGGAGCACGCTTTTGCGTGTGGTTCTATCTACTACTAGGGCTCTACTAGGATATGTAGCACCATCGTCGAATCGAATGGGAATATGGGATTTGGTTCGCCTCTGTTCCCGACAAAACAGTCTAGTACTACCCGGCCTAGATCCTAGTACACGCGGCAACCACCACACTGGTCCCGCACGCAGCCGCAGATCGACACGACACGAATAGGCGCGACCGGGCCACGACGAGATCGATTATCCTACCTACGCCCTCCACTGATCAATCAGGCATCGTCATCGCCAGCTCCATGCATTGGGCCAATCCGTCGCGGAATGGAACTGGAGCAGGCGCGCGGCGCCCATACTCTACCTGCTGCCTTGTCTCTTTGCCTTCAGCCGCTCCC